>OX402055.1:12062168-13266334 GCA_947859365.1 Archips crataeganus | reverse complement strand
GAATCGAACCCGGGACCTCAAGCTTCGTAGTCAGGTTCTCTAACCACTAGGCCATCTGGTCGTCAAACATTACATTAATAAATAACAAATAAATAAATATCACGGGACAATTCACACTAATTGACCTAGTCCCAAAGTAAGCTAAACAAAGCTTGTATTATGGGTACTAAGCAACGGATACACATACTTAAATACATATTAAACACCCAAGACCCGAGAACAAACATTCAGATATTTCATACAAATATCTGCCCCGACACGGGAATCGAACCCGGGACCTCAAGCTTCGTAGTCAGGTTCTCTAACCACTAGGCCATCTGGTCGTCAAACATTACATTAATAAATAACAAATAAATAAATATCACGGGACAATTCACACTAATTGACCTAGTCCCAAAGTAAGCTAAACAAAGCTTGTATTATGGGTACTAAGCAACGGATACACATACTTAAATACATATTAAACACCCAAGACCCGAGAACAAACATTCAGATATTTCATACAAATATCTGCCCCGACACGGGAATCGAACCCGGGACCTCAAGCTTCGTAGTCAGGTTCTCTAACCACTAGGCCATCTGGTCGTCATTGTTAACTTTGTGTTGTATCGGGGGTAGTAGGATCGCTGTTTATAAATATTGATGGTTAAAACTCTATAAAAAGTGCAATGGAGTCGGCCCGATGGCCGCGGGGCGCTGTGTCCTGCGACATCTGTTTCCGTAAATACGAGGGGCGTTCAATATAAAGTGAGAATGAGATGCAAACTCTTTTAATATTACGAAATTAAATACTGGCCGGTAAAGCTAATCTATCTAGCTGATTGCTATGAAAAAAAAAACTAACTGTCTTTTGTTTAAAAAAATATACGGTAATTTATTTGCAATGCTATTGAGTACGTTAGCGAAAATGGAGAAAATTGAACTGCGCGCCGTTATCAAATACTTGTATTTGAAAAATTTTTCTACGGACCAAGTCAATTTGGATTTGCGGGACACTTTAGGGTCTAATGCTCCTCCGTATCCGACAGTCGCACGTTGGTGCGCCGAATTTAGACGTGAAAGAACATCGACAATGGACGACCCCCGCTCCGGACGCCCTACTACAGCAGTAACTGAAGAAATTGTGAAAAAAGTCGAAAACTCAGTTTTGGCGCATCGTCGTGTCACAGTTCGTTTTATTGCTGAAAATGTAAAGATTTCAACGGGGAGCGTGCATAATATTTTACATGAACGCTTGGGTATGAAAAAGGTATCTGCGCGTTGGGTACCAAGAATGCTTACTGACACGCAAAAACAAACTAGACTAGAGATTTGTCAAGAAGCTTTGAACCTGATGCAGCAAGACCGGGAACTTTTTTTGGCGCGATTTATGACAATGGACGAAACATGGCTCCATCATTACGACCCTGAAACGAAACTGCAGTCTATGACATGGAAAAGGCCGAAAACTCCGAAGAAATTCAAGGTGAGCCCATCTGCCGGTAAGGTCATGGGCTCTGTTTTTTGGGATGGTAAAGGGGTATTAATGATTGAGTATCTCGAGCATGGAGCCACTATTACGGGCACTTTATACGCCAAACAAATAGCAACATTGCGCAATGAGATCCGCGAAAAACGGCGAGGTAAACTCTCGAAAGTTGTGCTGTTCCACCAGGACAATGCCCCGGCACGCAAGTCCATCGTTGCAATGGCTGCAATTCGTGATGCTGGGTTCAATATCCTTAAGCATTCTCTGTATTCACCAGATCCCGCTCCCAGTGATTTCTACCTATTTCCGAGATTGAAACAATACCCGAGAGGCCAGAAATTTGAAGACGACGACGCGGTAGTCGCTGCAGTACAAGATTTTTTAAGTACTCAAGATGAGACCTTTTTTAAAAATGAAATTTTAAGTTTAGAAAAAAGATTTAATAAGTGTATTATGCTAAAAGGTGACTATGTCGAAAAATAAAATAAAATTTAGTAAAAGTTGTTTATAACATACTCATTCTCACTTTTTATTGAACGCCCCTAGTATTGGCACGGACATTTTTTAGGGTTCCGGAGCCAAGATGGCAAAACGGAACCCTTATAGTTTCGTCATGTATCGGGTATCGTTGGACAGGTCTTTTAAAATTAGATTCGGGGCTGTGCAAACGATTTATCAATACAGTGATTCGTTTGCGAGATATTCAACTTTAATGTGTATTTTTTTGTAAAAACGAGCGTCCGTCCACTCTAAAATCTAAACTGGTTACTTTTTTTTTATGGTATAGGGGGCAAACGAGCAGACGGATCGCCTGATGGTAAACGATTACCGTCGCCCATGGACACCTGCGACACCAGAAGAGTCACAAGTGCGTTGCCGGCCTTTATTAGTAGTTCATGAGTAAATAGCACCCTCATCTATAAAATATACCTACGTGGGAAGTTCCGTACAAAATACAAAATCCTTCGAACAATATTACTTGTTGAATACAGATAGTACACGTCGTAACGGCTGCGGAACCCTATCTTGGGTGTTTCCGACACGCTCTTGGCCGGTTTTTCTCATATTTTGTTTATCTACCAGCTTTATTTTGGTTTTAAACAACACTAACAACAATTGGGAATTAGGTAAGTTCATTTTTGTTATAACTTAAATTTATTATTTTCTTATTTTTCGTCTTCAACTCGGCCTATATACGTCCCATTGCAAAGCACGGGCCTCCTCTCAGAATGAGAAGGCTTGGGCCGTAGTTCCCACGCGGACCCCGTGCGGATTGGGAACTTCACATACACCATTGAATTTCTCCGAAAGTGTGTGCAGGTTTCCTCACGATATTCTGCTTTACTGTAAAGCTCATGGTAAATTTTTAATGAAATTTCGCACAAATTCCGAAAAACTCAGATATAGTCGACCAAGTAGATAAGAGCTCTACCATTTTTTATGATAGTTCCTACATCATAATAAAAACAATAAGCCTGATTCTCACATAGACTTGGAAGTAGGTAAAAATAGCCTTTGATGTTTTAAGCTGTGCTCGAACCCACGACCTTGCTTGACAACTCCTTTAGGAAATATTTAAAAAAAAGATGACTAAAAATAAAGCTGTTTGAATTATACATTTTTTTAACTCGTTTAACGTAGAAAGCTCCCGAGGTCTTGCTAATTCGATCACCAGTCTGGTTGAGCCTTAATTCGTTGACTCTGTCACTGGCTAGGTCTGCTAAAAATACCATATCGTACACCAGAATTAAAAACCCGCTTTAAAATGAAGCAGTATTTAAATAAAAATATCGGATAAATTGCGCGTTGGAAATTTACAAACTGCATTAACTACATCGTTTTCAGCCGGGCCGAGTTTATATGTAACACCTGGTGCACTATTGATCGCTTAAACGCTAATATCACTTCCATTTCGGCGTAGTGCAGCGGGGCAATGGCCGATCAATAGCTGTATGCACTTCAAGGTACACTCAATACTGCACAAGAGAGCAAGGGCATTCGCAATGTCGCGGTATGCCGCAGCCTCTAGCACCGCATTATATGCCCGTGCCCTCGCTGCGTATGCATCACTGCATTGCAATGAGCATGCAATGCCATTCAACTTGCTCGCGATGTCAACAGGCGAGAAGAGCGCTCAGATTTCAATTGAAAACTCAAATTCAAATATGAAAATAGGATGTCAAATGCTCAAAGGGTCGTTTCGAAGGCAGATTTTTAAAATACAGATACTTTAACTTTACTTACGAAATTGCGTTTCGACTAGATACATACTAGAACCAAACTATTCGAAAATCTGGGGCGTGAAATTGCGCAGAGACGTAATAGTTTCACAATTGATCACTGGCACAGAACATTTAGTTAGGTGAGTTATGCATCTTTAGTAAAGTAGATTGCTCGGGGGCGCTGCTTCCGTCGCTCGCCCACTGAATCTTAGACTTATTATGGTTTTTATCAAAAATGCAAGGGGTGTCACCTCAAGTGCGAAATTGCCTATCACATAAAATAGAATCTCGGGATGCCTTGGGCAATAAGTCAATGTTAACTGTTTCAAAACTATACAGTGTTTGCAACTATATAAACATAGCTCAAAAGTTTCTAGGAGTCTAACATGTGTGATGCTTACAATATAATTCTCAGGGATTTTTGGTCGCAAGGTACTTTTAAAACTGTGATAAAGCAATTTAAGGCTGCAATATCAACAATATCTCATAATAACATTGATGGCCTTATGCATTCCACCCACCATATATCATCATAAATCACAGTAAACGCCGGTCTACATATTTGCTTGCGTGGCGTCGCCCTCAATTTGGGCGCTCCAGCTTGCGGCCGGATGTGCCCGCGCTGGCCGCTCAGATATGTTAATGGACACTACATCTGTTTACTTAGGTCCGTGCCAGGAAATATCCTATGTATTGCTGTTAGTTTAATTCTAAACACAGGTAAATTTAAAGGATTCCTCACATTGCTTGCAGCCGTTATCTTAGCTTTATTGTGGACCCAAAAACGAAATTCATCTCATCTACCTGTCCGCACTCCCTGAGTTAATTGTTAAATAATATTCTTTGATTTGTAAACGCATTGCGGAGTGTAGCTTGGTATCCAAAATTGCCCCTGTCCACGCGTGTAGCATTTGTGTCGGGTGTATGTACATTTATTGCTTTATGTTTATTGCAGATTATAAGCCGATGATCTGTAATCCGAATACAACTGTATCGTTAAATTTGTAAAGGTGCAAACTGAAGCCGTGAGTGCGCTATTATTTTAAACGTAATGGTCGGCCGTTTGCTACGAATTGTAATAAATTACTTACATTTATCTCGCTCTCGGTCAGGCTAATTGGCTGTATGTGGACGCGCATTGCTGCAAGCTCTATATTTGGACTGTTTTAATGTTTCTATCTGAATATCTAGGTTATTTAAGTCTATAATAATACGTAAAATCAGCCTTTCACAATATCTTAGAATGCTTGTCATCTTGAACCTAGAAAGTAAATTCTGTAAAATACGTATCAAAAAGCTCCAAGAAATACTTGCCAGCAAAGCCATAAGCATGAGTCAGCATGAATTTTATTTTACTTTTTAGAGCACCAATGATTTTCCTCTTACATCGGCGATTTGGAGCTGGCAAGTTTTCGCCTGTTAAATATAAATCTAACTTATGGGTGTCGAAAAATCATTCCCGCGTCATAAATTGTAGCAGCAGGGGTGCCCACCAGTGAAAAATTGCAGTTGCTGTGTAATCGTTGTGTCGATTCCGAGGGTGCTAATGTTGCAAGTTAAATTTATCTTGTAAAACATTTATTATATTTGAAAGTGCAATAGATCTCAGTAGGTGAGTCAACGTTGTTCGCAGTGATGCTACTTGAAAATAATGATAATAACAGTGATGATTGGGCCAAGATCTTGGTAAACATTAAATTTAAAGGCCACGTAGCGACCCAGTTTCTAATACAAATTAAAGTTTTGTCGGTGTCAACCCCTTGGTTGACGTATTGCGTCGACTATTTCAGAGAGAATGACAGGACGAGCCCCTAGGAAGCCCCCTAAGACGAGTGGAGGCGCCGCGGTTGCCCCTTGTGGTCGTACCCTCAGGCGAATTATAGGCCTACAGCCCCTGAATACTAAGAGGCGGGATAAAAATCCTCCCCTCAGGTAGCCGCTTCTAAGCCGACACATAACTTGATCTCACAAGCACGCGACGGGAAATAAATCCGATAGGAACAAATCAATCCCTTGTACAGGATTTGAAGATCAGGCCAAGAAAATAAACATGCTATGCGTGTTTGTTATTGTTTATCCTTTACTAACAATCTCGAGAAGTACAAAGCGTTTGGTTATTTTTAAACGTAGAGGTACTTATCCTCTGTAAGACACGGCCCTTTGACCGATACGCAGTGAATCTCGGATTGGGGTAATACACAGTATTCTTGAGACAAAAAGATCCCTCTAGCAGGAAAATATCGTGTATTTTTAAATGTCGTCCCGAGGATTAAGCATCGTGCATTGTGGAGACCGTATGTAGCGAGTGCGGCCTATTTCCTGTCACGTAGCAAGGCGCAAACGAGCCGACGCCGCAAACGAGTCGCGTAACGAAACAAAATAGTCTGACGGAAACGGGGCCTGTCCCCGACTGTCGCCATATACTTGCTAACGAGGCCAAATGAAGCCACACAACAATAATATTATACTGCTGAATTATTCTAATTAATAATTTGCGCTGCTGAGCTATAGAAAAACCAAACGAGAGAATAGACGTGGCCAAACGAGAAGCACTAGCACTTTTTGTACAGTTCGATTTTTCTTTGATTATTTTGCAAATTCGCAAATCCGACACAATAATTTCACAGAAAATTTAAACCAGGAATGCCTATTAATTTCAATAGATACGATTTCTTCCCTTTTTTTCTACTTAATATTCAAAATATGTGCGTATTTCTAAGTCAGTTTTTAATTTTGTTAATGGACAAGCCGTAGTCTATGAGTACGGCCGTATAAGTATTAAGTATGATTTCAGAATTGGTCGGTCAAACATTCACGTCGCGCAAGGCTTGTGAGGCGGCGTGCGGTGAATCTCTTCCACTTTTCGTGATGTAGAGTCGCCTATGTATTTTCCTACTGACACGATTTCTTTGTAAAACACCACTTTTGCGTAGTGGCAAGAGGTAAAGCGCGTGGCAGGAATTTTAATACGAATGTGTTTAGCTAGTGTTGTCAAAGGGAGGGTTGTCACGTCACTTTTCCTATACATAATTAAGGCTTTTGATGTGGATATGTAGTTTGTTACCTAATATTACATATTTTTCTCAGTATTTCACACGTCTTCTTAAAAAAACACTACCGTCTATCCGGTGGCATAGATATAAGTCAATTCGGTTCTTATTTCTTCTTTTATTCTTTTCGATCGGGACAAATACGTTACAAAACGAACACCTCGAAAATCCGGGACACGAGCTTCACATATGGGAGAGTTAATCCTATATGAACGTGTTGCTTGAAAAGATTTTATAAAATGGTAAAGGTATGTTTTTTACTGTGAGTTCGTTAGGTCCCTTCAAGCTAAAATAAAATATTTAATTTGACCCTTTTTTGCTTTGGCGCTGTCTATGATTATCTTGGGATATATGTACTCATATCCTACATGATATGGCAAAAAAATTACTGTTTGTTTATACAATCCCAAAATAATCATAGACAGCGCCAATACGTAGCTAGAGGTACAGGCCTAGCTGCGTTACTGCAAGGGTGAAATCTAATTAAGATTCAACTACCTACTACACAGCCATTAATTTTGGAGCTGTAAAAAAAGTTAGGCTTATTTTAATTAAAACCGTATCGCGAAAACATTTTTTAGACAATTCCATAATAAATAGGACAGTAATTTAATTCAAATCTCGTCTCCCTAATTGGGGTGTTTGTCAAGAGAATTTATTTACCGGGACCGTTGAATAGCATTAGCTGTACAGTTTGTTCCCCAAAGAGCATTGAGTAATGAGTTTTGGTTTCAGCGGCGGCGGCCGCTCGCGAGCATTCTCGATGCACTTGTGCAAAACTAATTGGCTCGTGCAACTTCAACTGAATAAAAATCCATCTGGTGCGGCGCCCGCTCGCCGCGCCTCACTTCGCGCGCTCTAGTGCTGTTCCTTTCCCATTTGCGTTTTTGTAATGCCGTTTCGTTTGTTTTGTCATCGTCAAACGCAAATGAAGCGGAAACTGTTTTTATTCTCATCCAACCATCGAAAACTTTAATTAATCAAGATTTGAATTCGGACAACTGAAATAGACTCCATTACCCACCTTTCTAGAAATGCAAAAGTTAAATCTATTCGTATCAACTTAGCAAAGGAAATTGTTACAAAATTTTGATAACGCTCGGCTTACCCTCGCCCTTACCAGGCTGTAGGTTTAATTAAATTTGGAGCATAGAAACCTTTTCTGAAATTTTATTTTTAAGCCAGGAAAATGCGAAAGTACACACAACAGATGGTTTGCTTCTCCTGAGAACTCTAAATATTTGAGAGAAAGTTTAAGGCACTTAGCAAACGCCTCGTGTACAGTTGTGGAGTGCAATTCGCAGTGTGTACGTGACAAAAGCCCCTAATTGTTATGAAAGGAGCGTGTTCAATCCATGAACAAATTTCGCCTAAAACTTTTGCACTGAACTCTAGCAATGTAAAGTTAAAGCGTCAAATAAATTAAAACTGCTAGAAGGCTATGCGAGCCGTAGTTCGGCTGGGTTAAGCATCAATTGAATGAGCACAGTGCCCCCCAGAGCGCGTCACTGATCGATCCACTACGTTACCAATTAACACGTCATCACTTTCGACAAAGTTCATACGCATAATGAAATTGCTATTCTTGCTCCCCTGACGGAAGCGAGCATGAATAAATTTAAGTTGCAAGTTTTTCGCATAAAATTGCATGCTAATCGAAAAACAATACGGAACCCAGGAAACCTGGGGGCGTCAAAGAAGTCTCAAGATGAGGCAAGCACATATTTTGTTCGGAAGGGATCAAAATGGTCTTTTTTGTTTGGCGTTTAAGATAGATTGCAGTAGCAAGCAAGTCTCATCCGCTCTTACTCGGATTAACTGTTGTCGTATTTACGCGTGATCGATAGCGGCCTGCACTAGCGGCAGTCGCGTCACGTACGGCTCAAGGATCCGTACAGCGACCTCCGCCTCAGCCCTCGCACTACACTCTTATTGTACCGTTTCTAGTATTTGGAATAAGTCATTCTCTCTTCACAAAGTCATTGTTATTACTTCTAAGCCCGCTCAAGCGACCGGATTGAATTGTTAACCGATTATCAATTCTGTAAATTAAAATATGACCATAGAACATATTTCTGTGTCTTCTAAAATAATTACGGTAAATACTGTTACAACTTTATTCCACGATTACGAGCAAAGAGCAGGAATGCTTCTTCTCTTCATTAAGATCCGCCTTTAACTATTTAAGCTCAAGTCAGGCTCGTATAAGTTGGGTTGGATGGAAGCGCAACTATGTATTTAACTAGCTTGCCTTGATGTTCGTTTGAATCGGTCCTGATTACTTCTAACTAAAACGTGAGACCACAAAGTTTAGTCTTTAAGAACGAATCCCGTATACATTGTTGTCATTGTTAAAACAAACGTATTCATGGCACAGTGAAACATGTATAAATAATTTGAACAAGAGGTGGGCGGGCGCATTAATTAGTCTTTGTGTAGCTGAACAATGTAAAGATGTTAATCAGCATCGATACCGCACTCAATGAATATGTAAGGGTAGTGTAAGTCCATATGTATGGTAACGTAATGGTGTAGGCATGGTATTGTAAGGGCTTTTGGCGTCCTTTTAATTAGCCGGTCCATTAGTGTCGCCGGCCAAACAAATAAAAGTCGTATTATGAGTAACACCGGCCTCGGAACTGTTACTATTAATGTGATTGCGATCCCTTGTCATATGTCAGCACTCAGATCAAATTAAATGGAAATGGTGAAGTGCGAGCAGACCATATTGCGGGAGTATGAATTAGGGCATATTCTGGGTGAGTTACGACAACTTCGTATCCGGCAGTGTAACTAAGTTCTGTTTGTTTAAATTTGTAATAGAAATCGAGTTGACTTTGTGTATATGAATAAAAAACGGATAAATAATAATTGCAAGCTTTTGACCGTACAAAAATTGGCATGTCGTAGATATAGGTACAGATACAGATGATACATTACATTACAACATTACACATGACGTTGGTATCTAACTTGATTATTTTTTGTAGGTTCTGTGCCTTGAATATTGTAATTCTACTAATCCCAATTACATAAATGCGACATTCAGAGTGTAAACGTATAACATAACATAGTGTGAAAGAATAACAACACACTAAAACGGCTGATCGGATTTAGATGAAATTTAGCAAAAATATATAGTTTTTAACCTGAATTAACATATAGAATACTTATAATAAGTCGGAAAAAAGTCTAATTCCCGCGGGATAGTGATAAACGAAGTTAGTATGTCTCCATACCATATCCATAGGTACTATACTATAATATTACAAATGCGAAAGTGTGTCTGTCTGTCCACCTGTCGGTTACCTCTTCACACCGCTGAACCGATTGGTACGGAGAATGTTAGAGACCCTGGGAAGGACATAGGATAGTTTTTATCCACATAGACGGAGTCGCGAGCAAAAACTAGTATGTATTCTGTTCTCTAATATATAAAAATCTCGTGTACCGGTATTTGTTATAGAACTCCTCCGAAACGGCTTGACCGATCTTTATGAAGTTATTTGTCTGTATTTGGTAGGTCTGAGAATGGGTCGTAGCCGTAGGCTATTTTTTGTACCCCTATTCTTCGCAGACGGAGTCGCGGGCAACAGCTAGTATGTATATTAAATACAGTATGGTTGTTGCTAAGTGTGTCACCCTACCCATAATATGTACTGGCTTTGCTTAGTTTGGGATTAGATCAATAGGTGTAAATCATCTCATAACATTTATTTATATTTTTTATTCTTAAGGGGACCCTATCTGTAACGGGTTCTTTTCCTACTTAGCTATTGAAAGTAAATTGAACGTAACACCTTTTACGGTCCTATAAGGTTTTATTCAAGACAAAACAACCGCTTAGAGAATATTTGAATAGTTGGAGACGTTGATTGCGAAATAAGCCGTGAAACCTCAAAGGTCCTCCGAGAACCGTCCGCGACTTAAGTAAAGTAGCTCTAGTTGACGTTATATTTTCCACTTAGAGCGGGCAATTGAATGTGAACTACGGTTACTGAAATAAGGTAACTACCTCAATATCAGTAGCGTGGCATCGTAACCAATCCATTCCCACCGTGTTGCCTAAATTTTTTACACGATGTCAATGATGATAAAAAAAAATCGGATGTCTCCATAGGTGCTTGTATAAAAAAATAGACGCTTATATATCTAATGTTAGTAACACAGTATGTACCTATTAAAAAAATACGATATGTATGATAAAGCTTGTTATTAAAGGTTATGTCATTTTTGGATTTCATACCCAAAGAGTGCGTGCCTGATTGCTTATCTATGTATATCAAGCCGCCACTGCCTCTCCGTCCTTTTGTCAGAGCACTATATCTTGTAAATCATAAAGATAGAGACTTGATTTTTTTATTGAGTGTGTATTATTTCGAGTGTGTGTTATATTTAGCGACCACCCTTACTAAATACTATGGGTGGTCGCTTACAAACTTTATGCTGACTGTTCTTGTTTTGTCAATCAACCTACATGTGTACCATCCTGTGTTGTGTATCATCATCCCAGCCTATGTACGTCCCACTGCAGGGCACAGGCCTCCTCTCAAAATGAGAGAGCTTGGGCCGTAGTTCCCACGCGGGCCCAGTCGTTTGCTTTTGCCAGTTTGCCATAATTAAAGTTAATAGAAAAAAACATGTATAAAGTAGAAAAAATATTGTATGCAACGGTGTATAATTTGGTCTAAACGGCTCGTGCCGTCTTCCATTGCGATACTCACATTCGTTCGTATCGCAACTCACGTCACTCGCCTTTTAAGACCTCACTTGTACAACCGTTTGCATAAAATACTATTAGTTATGACGGGTTTTATGAATAAGAGGAACAAAGGAATTAACAGGAAGGTTTTCAATTAAACGTTCTTTTTGTAGTCTTTATAAAAATACTCCGTCATAAACCGATTTGGAAAAAATATACTTTGCTTGAAAGGATAGGTACACTACCACTTGATCACATATAAATTTACTTAATCAAGATTCACTAATTATACATTTATTCACATTTGAACTCTATTTGACATGTTTAATTTACCTGATCAAAGTTCCTTAAAATAAAGATTAAAAAACAAACTCTATTTAGTTTTGTTTTTATAAAAATATAATAATGTCGTGTTCATGTCCGTTTACTAAAATGAATTCATCATTCTATGTAGTGTAGATACATGAAAAGAAAAATGTGTAAAATAATTTTATTTTAAAAGACTATTGAATTGAGTGAGTAAATGAAAATGCCTGTGTTCATCTATATTAAAACATTAGAATACAATACAAAAACCCAAACTTAATACTGAAATTAACTATGCTCATTGTATTGATATTTCGAAAAATCTTTATGCATTAAAAGAGATTTGTTTTAGAAATACAAATAGAAAATAATATGATACGAAACTCGCGCGTAGAGCTTGCTACGACGCCTGTTCTACGGCCGCTGCTACGGACAATGAAGCTACGAGCTCGGTGCTCGTAGAACCTTTTGAGCTCCCGTCAGGCAGAACAGACGCGCGGTTTCATGTGAAACGTCTGTTGATGTGCAAAGTGTTGACGTTAAGTTTAACGTAAAACTAGTAAATGGGCATTTCTATTTTTCGTTGTACCCAAAATTAAGAAATTGTTAACAGGGAGTTAAAATTTGTCCGTTTGATTACGCACTTTTTCAAGGCTCTACAATAAAAAAACGTAACAAATCGGACAATTCTTCACTTGTTAAATATTGTTAAACTTGTCCGATTTGATACATTTTTTTTTATTGTAAAGGAATGAAAAAGTGCGTAACCAAACGGACTAATTCCCTGTTAACAATTTCTTAATATTGAGTACAACGAAAAATAGAAATGCCCAAGAAAATTGCATAGTTTCCCCGGGACAGAGATAAACAAATTCTTCGCAGACGGAGTCACGGGCAATATCTAGTTCTTATAGTTCTAGTTGTTTGAGTAACAGAATTGATGCTTCCCAGTTTCCTTGACTTCCCGCTTGGAACGATCTTATATACCTAGTACTGCAAATGCAAATCTGATAAACAATTGTAGGTGATCAGATCATGCAATACAGCAAAGTGCCACTTAAGAGCGTTTATACCTGCTGAGCTGGCAACGTTGCATTTTTGTTAGTTTTTCTCGATTATTCCATAAAAATTCGTATACACTACATTTTTTAATTTTCATTCAATTTTTATGGAATAATCGAGAAAACTAACAAAAACTCTACGTTGCCAGCTCAGCAGGTATAAACGCTCTTAAATCGAGCGTGCGTTTGCTGCCTCGTAACTCGGTAAGATAGCTTTGATATTTAATAGGGGTGTCTGGAGGTTATCGGGTTTAACAAACCGTCTCTACGAATTGTTCTCCACTTTGGCTAAGACTTGCACAGCTGTTCAATATTGAGATATGATTAGGTAGGTAAGTGTGCGTAAATTTATAGGTACTAATTTACAGTAACGAGCTATCGGCATTTTACGTCGATTATCTGTCATCACCATCTGATGATGCACCATCGACGTATAAGTAGGTACATATCGTAATTTGTTTTATTTTGAAAAAAAAGGAGCTCTTTGCTGCCTACTAACTGAATAAATATTTTTATGTACAGTCCAAATGTAATCTATGCTAGCCAAAATATGAAGATTGCTGATAGGGGTTGGTAGATTAGTAAGAGTACCTACACCAAGTAATAGCATAAAAAACATTGACAGACAAATCCAATAAAGCAATTAACTTTTAAAGCATCATTCTTATTTCAATTTGAGGTTGAAATATGAATTTTTTGACCGCATTTTACGGAGTTAGCAACACTTCGCGGTAATCTACCTTTTCAGGGATTAACGTATAATCGACGGCAGCGAAAAATATTCCGCTCTGTATCGACGCGCCGCCGGTTAATTACTCTTGAATATTTATTGGTCGTTTGAATAAATCGCTCCCGGCGAGTAAGCCTTTACCTTTAACGTGTATTATATTCATTTTTAGTAAGGCCAATTTTTCGAGTCGCCTTTTGTCCTCGTACGAATTATATCTAAAAAACACAATTTTTATTACAAATTAACTTTAAAATTTGGTTAAATGACGGAGAGCACCTTAAACATTTAAATACTAAATAGTTTAAAAACTCACGGCAGACAAATAAAAAACATTTACTTAGCTAGAAATAGCTTTTGCTTTTCAGACATCTAGGAATCTTTTTAAGTCGGCACTGGCGGGTATTTAGAGTTGGTTTTCTGTAAGAGGAATTTTCATTCCAAACGCAGGTATTTCTTACTTCTTTGTGTCTCTGAACCTCAATACAAATTAAGTTAAACTCGTCCAGACGCAATATTTTAAGTCAACTCGCGCTACAACAACTTTTAATAAAATAGACAGCCTGTATAATCTATAGTCTTCTAAATTGCAAATCCTTTGCTGAGCCAACCGCAAGAATAAATGTAGTTGGTGAACTTTAGTAGAAATAATCTAAACCGAAGCTGCGAAGTCAAAGAAACGAATGCGAAGCGAATTACTTTCGCTGATCCATGGAAGTTTTACTATGACAGCGCGGGCGATATTCCCATTGCGTTACTTTTATGAGTAGACGGCCAGTTGCGGGGACCTATGGTAATGTTATTGCCTTAATCTCGTCTCGCAACATATCTATTGGAAACTTCTATCGGTGTTGCATTTGCAGACACGTGTTGTGTGGGAAAACGAAAAGATCAATACGCAGCTTTAACTTCTATATATTAATTTATTGTGTAACGATCAGAGAAATAAGAAGACGTAATTATAATAGAAAAAAAAACGGTCAAGTGCTAGTGGGACTTGTACATGGAGGGTTCCGTACCTCCGTACAAAGTTTGAAAAACAGATCAGTAAAGAATCGCCGAAATGTAAGCACTACATAAATGATTGTTAATCGTTGCCTAGCAACTGTAAGCGGTCACCTAGCAACCAACACCGCAGTTAAAAACGTTTCTCCTTTCCCCCTTTAATTTTAAACTTTATTACATTTTTAGTAGTTGTTGGTATATCGGCCACATAGGTTACATTACATAATCGGTGAAAATTTCAAGTTATTACGGTTCAAGAGATAGAGATAAGGTTCCGTACCCAAAGGGTGTCAACGGGACACGGGACAATATGAAATATAACATATGTATACAAAAATTGTTTCAATCAGCTTCTACGCTTTAGAGAGGTCGTGCACTTTTAGGACACGGCCTCATACGGACGTAGGGTACGAAATTCAAAATGGTAAGGACTAGAACATTTTCCATATTCAAAAAACATGTAAAATCTCTATACCTATAAAACAGTACCGTGATTGACTGACTGACTGACAGACAACGCACAGCCTTAACTACTCGTGATAGAGACTTAAAATTTGGCATACATGTGCCTAGAGTATTGTAGAGGTACACTATGGAACGATTTTCTGAAATTCCCACGCGATAGGGAAACATTTAAACTTTTTGTTTCTTTGTTTATAGGATGTAATCTCTGAAACTACTGGGCTGACCTTAAAAATTCTTTCACCAATAGAAAGCTACTCTATCTCTGACTGACATAAGCTAATATGTCTTCGGGAAAATGCAAAATTCCCACGGGATAAAAATAAGTGACTTCAACTTCGAGGTTGATTTTAAAAGAACCAAAAGATAGCTACACTATCCCTGATTAACATAGGCTACCTTTTTTCGGGAAAATGCAATATTCCCGCGGGATAAAAACAGGTGAATAAAACTTCGGGGCTGATTTAAAAAAAACTTTCACCAATAAATAGTTACACTATTCCTAATTGACATAGGCTACTTTTCTCCGGAAAAATGCAAAATTCCAGTAGGATAGAAATTAAGTGAATTCAACTTCGGGGCTGATTTAAAAAAAAAGCTATAGAAAATTACACTGTCTGATTGTCATTTAAGAATTTTTAAAATAGGTCAAAACCGTTATTTCTATCCCACGGGAACTTTGCACTTTCATGGGATAAAATAAGCCCCTGCTTCAATCAGTGACAGACAGTGTAGCTTTCCATAGAATTCAATTATTCCTATCCCCCGGGAACTTAACATGTCCCCGGATTTCTCCTATGAGTTAATCCACGTAATAAACTACCTGTGTGCCACATCCAAACAAACTAACGTTATTGTTTACGCGTACGAAGTCGCGGGCAAAAGCTACTATGAGTATACATACCTAGAGGTTTGCCATAGACAATTATTGATGAGTATTCAATAGGTACATATTTAAATATTATTTATTTTATTAGCAGTACGGCTGCTCACCCACACACCGGCGCACCCGAAAAACTTTTTCGCTTTTAAATAATCTTAGGTACATATTTGTAATGAAGCTACTTTATTATAGAACATAAATGTTACTTTATTATGGGTAATTCAATATGTGGTATAGACATCTTAAAGTTATATTAATATGGACGTAATGAACAACAGCTACATCAATTACCAGGGCCCTAATTCGAATTCCCAGTAGTTAGATACTATACGATAATGGAGCTGGCACCTATAGTACGTTAGTAATTTTGTGGAGTATCGAGCATATTCTAAACTTTGCCCTTCCTTGGATACCACCAGCGTTCGGACTAGTCCAAACTAGCTTTTACCGAACAACGAAACCAAGTATGAATCCATCATCATTTGCAAAACGGACTCCAATTGGGAATGTCTATATATATTTTTTTTGTATATAAAAGTCAATTATAAGCAGAGGTCGGAATTTTTACGGCAAAACAAAAGACTGTGGCAATCGGACTCGTCTTAGAAACATTTTTTATCGATAGTTGTGTAATAGAAGAAAAAAACGATCCACCAAAAAAAAAACATTTATCATACAAAATTTTACGTAAAGTTTGTATAAAATTATATAGAGACAGATGCTATTTCTTTTTCGAAATCCACGTCAGTGTACACAGCAGCACCTTGACATTTTATTTGGTTTGTGATAGTGAGAGAAGTAGAGGTAATCATTAATTTCTCAACATTCTCTGGGAGTAGACTTTCGGTTATCACTATAAAGCCATTTATGTATGTAGGTACTTATACTAAATTCTGAAGTGATTATTTTCAATAAGGTGGTACCACGTCTTTTGCATATTTTAAACTAACTATCATATCATGGATGATTATAAAATAACTAGTTGTTGCCCGCGACTCCGTCCACGAAGAATAGGGGTATGAAATATAGATGTTGACCGATTCTCAGACCTACCCGATATGCACACAAAATTCCATGAGAATCGGTCGAGCCATTTCGGAGGAGTTTGGTAACAAACACCGCGACACGAGAATTTTATATATTAGATGTAAATATATCGGTATTTTTTATATACCTAAGAATGATTAATTCCTAAAACTAGTTTGATTACGACTGTTTTTTTTGCCGTTAAATTCCGACCTCTGATTATAAGATACTAATTTTAATATTTTTTAATTTAGTTCAACTTAAAATTAAATTAAATTCACCATCATCATCATCTCAGCCGTAGGACGTCCACTGCTGGGCATAGACCTCCCTCATTGATACCCAATCATTACGGTTGGAAGTTGGGACTGGTCTAAATAATTCTATTCCACACAGAATAAAGTAAGTACAACTTATATTTCACGACATATTTCAATATCAAAAAAAGGTTTTTTTCTTATTTGATACGTAATAAATGCATTACATTATATTAAAAATTTAAAACTACAGAAAACCGTTTAAAAAGCATTTATCTCGAAATGGTTTTCGATTTACTATACATTACAAAAAATAGACATCCCCAATTAGGTGCATTTAGTCAGAATAGAGCACGCTGCTCAGACGAGTCAGCCAGACGCACGTATGTATGTGAGTGGAATTGGCCTGTGTTGCGCCGATAGGTGGTAATATGGCGGCGGCGCTGCGCCCGAGCGCCGCCCAGTGCTAATGAATCAACTTCGGTCGAGACTGGCGCGCTGCCCGCCGAATTCAACTTTTAATTGATTTGACATTATTCCGTTTGTGGATCCCGAGCGATTGCGACGCGCCCCTTCAATTATAACTCATCTCCCAATGAAATGATCAAACGAAAATTAATTTACGAAAGTTAAATGAAGTTATTAAAACAATATTAAGGCGTCTGGGAAAATGTCGCCTGCCGCAGCGATCGGTATTCTAGCTTTGCAATAACATTATTGTTGTGCCATTAAGTCAAAGCTTATAAATTTTGATAAATACTTGCTTAATTGTAGCTTAATTAAGGGAAAACAGAATAGCATCAAGTTTATTATCTTTGCCAATAGTTTCATTATCAAATTTAGGTATAATAATAATAATAATGAATGTATTTATTAAAAAATAAACCTTTAAATCGTATAAATAGAAAAATACCCTATTTTAGTCTAATTTTAGACGTTATACGAGCCCTGGCAATACAAAACTTAAATTACTTACTAATAAATAAAAATAATAAATAAATAAATATCACGGGACAATTGGGGATGTCTATTTTTTTGCAATGTATAGTAATTCGAAAACCATTTCGAGATAAACGCTTTTAAACTCGTTTTCTGTAGTTATTTAATTTTAATATTATGTAATGAATTTATTACATAATAAATAAGCAATGACCTTCATTTGACATTGGTGTAAATTGCGTGACCGGTCCAAGTCGTACTTTATTATGTGTGGTTAGAATTACTCACAATTTACGCGTGGATTATACTACGGAGTTTGATTTGGACCCGCTGTCTGACATCTAACACATTGACAGCGCCAGTAAAGTGACACTAGTTACAGTGTACCACTACGCACAAAATAATTAAAAGGGGTCGCTTTATCGTACGCATTTAGACAGATTTAGAAATTTGGCAGTGTGGGAGCCCTCAATTATAATCTGACGTTATCAACCAAAATTGTTTCAATAATTAATTTTGAAAAAAGTAGTGAACTAAATGACAAAATATTAAAATTAGTTTCTTATAATTGACTTTTCTATACAAAAAAAAATTAAAAACCACTGTTTATTTTTTTTAGACATTCCCAATTCACACCAATTGACCTAGTCCCAAAGTATTTTTTTTTTTTTTTTTTTTTTTTTTTATGTTAGAGGCCAGACAAACGAACTAGTGGGTCACCTGATGTTAAATGATCACCACTGTCCATAGACACCCGCAACGCTTTACGCGATGCCAGTGCGTTGTCGGCCTTCAAAGGGAGAGGAAAAAGGAAAGGGAATAGAGGAGGGGGAGAGGTATTGGGCCCCCGGCGCTCTCACTGACCGTACGAAACGCAGCAGGAGTACTGCTGCTTCACGCCGGTATCTCCAAAATTAATATTTTTTATTTTTTTATTTTTATTTTTTTTTATTTTTTTGACGGTGGAAGCATTCTACACTTCCATTGAACATAGATATAGTTAGTTAAGATGTAGGTATAGTTTTAGTTTTTTTTTTTAACTAAGGGACCCAATACATCCCTGTATTGTTTTTTTTATATAATTATTATTATTTTTTATTTAATTCTATATTTGTATGGTTTTTTAGTTTGTAATTTATTATATTTTAATTTGAAAAGATGACTTCCTGCCAAGTTTCTTGCGGCGCATTCTTCTTGGCAATGATGGTCCTTACGAAAAAAAGTGACATGTAAAAGAGCCCTTTGCGGCCTATTTGCAGAATAAACGTTTTGATTTTTTTTGATTTTTGATTTTTGAGTAAGCTAAGCATAGCTTGTGTTATGGGTACAAGGCAACGGATAAACATACTTATATAGATAGATACATACTTAACTTAAACACCCAAGACCCACTAAGCGTAGCGTAGACTACCTACTAAGCGTAGGTAGATACACGATGATAACAAACTTATTAACATGTCAGGTAACTACAAGCGTAGAAACGTAACAAATTAAAGGTCGATTCCAGACAATCCAATTATATCAAATTTCAATCAAAATTTAATTATCACCGCCGAAAGTTAGATACTTTAATTAATTAAGACTGACTTGTATGACTAAGCAGTTTACTTGGTGTGTATGGCAAGTATTGGGAAACTAGGCACGCGACTTCAGGCATTTAATAACTTTAATTATCTCGTACGGTACTTGTACAACACAGCGTACAAGTAAGTAGGTGGAAAATAGCGAAGTTCTCCTATAGCTTGCGAGGTTCGTTCAAACTTGTAAATGAAAAGTTAATGCACAACTTTCTGACAGCTATGGTGGCGGCCGCGCTTCGACCTCTTCACACCGCTGAAATGAATCTAAACTTTTTAATTATTCGCTACGACAATGCCCCAGATATGTCACCAGAGGGCCCCCAGGCTTTAGTTGGCGCGTGCGAGGCGCTTCCGTGGTCAAAAGGGACGATGCATTGGTCATTTAGCACGCGAACATTTTTAACCTCAATTCTATTTACGCTCCGAAATCCCGTCTCGCCGCGAGCAGTCGGCGCCAGATATTTTAGAATAATATGAATTTAGCTTAACAGAGAATAGGAAGTTATCTACCTATGTTTTATCTGATACCGGTATTTTTGATGTAGAACCCTTTTTGGTACCTATGTCAGGTTGACGAGAGTGAAATCACTTCAATATATTTCGCTGTATATCGTCGATTTAGAGTCAAGAGTAGAAACTTGCTAAATTCCTTCATGCTCGTCAATATATCTTATGCGTTATTAACTTTGGCCTTGCCCGAAATATCGAATGTCAGATATGGTTTTTAGCGTTCCGTAGCCAAGACGGCAGAAACGGTATCCTTCGTCAGACTGCACGTCTGTTTGCGGCTTGGCTCAAGAGGCTGCTATCAAGTATCAACTAGAAAGCTGCAACTTGGCATGGGTATACAAATATATTAATCACGCCGACAAAGAGTTAAAACATTTTTGAGGGCCTGGGTGGGGTGACGATTTAAAGGTCGATCAAAAATATTGATAGTGTTAGCACGTGAAAGCTATTTTAAATTCTGAGAATCTTCATAGACATTCCCGAATTATTATCTTCTATACATATAATAAATCTGTAACAAATCGGTGTCTGTACATTGAAGATATTTGAGAAAAACTGTCACTAGGGCTATTTATTAGCGCAATAGAACCCATAACAATGATTTTTAGAATTATTGTCTGTTTGTCTGTGCGTTTGTGCGCGCTAATCTCAGAAACGGCTTAACCTAGAAGGATGCGGTTTTCACTGATATGTTGGAATTTTCTTG
Source organism: Archips crataeganus (assembly GCA_947859365.1). Taxonomy (NCBI): domain Eukaryota; kingdom Metazoa; phylum Arthropoda; class Insecta; order Lepidoptera; family Tortricidae; genus Archips; species Archips crataeganus. The sequence continues at coordinate 13,245,430 of OX402055.1, read as the reverse complement.
GATTAACATTTAGTGTTTGTTTCATTTGAATCGGTTCACAAATAAGAAAGATACGTTTATTTTAAGAATTTATCGAACAGTTTTTAGAAGAATTGACTGACAATCGCTCGCCGGACTTCAGGAACTACTGCTCCGATTTGAAAAATTCTTTCAGTGTTAGATAGCCCATTTATCGAGGAAGGCTATAGGCTATATATCATCACGCTAACACCAATAGGAGCGGAAGAATGTTTCAAAATCGGGGGTTTTTGAAGTAAAACTTCTATAGGCACGCTTGACTTCGGAGTTCGGTGGTGAATGTGAACGTGGGTGTGCGGATGGGGTTCGGTGGGGGTGGGGGGTGGGGGGGGGGGGGTACTTTTTATATCGAGGAACTAAGGAGAGCCATAATTGAAGAAAAAACAAATTGGATAAAAAGAATAAGCTGCCCAAATTACTAATTCCACGCGAACGGAGTCGCGGGCAAAAGCTAGTTAATAATATTAATATTCCCGACTGAGCGAGTGACAGTCGCTCATTGACTAATTTTCTGACTGTGTCGAGAAGAAACTAAAGAGGAGCACTGAACGGCAAGCGAGAAACTGGCGCAAGTTCTGGAAGTTTCTACCGACCGACAGTGCACGCGATGGGATATATTACCCCGCGACGCGCCATGCTCTTGCGTTGCGGTTTGTCCTGGTGTGTTCCGTGTGACGACTCACATACACTCTCATAGTCATTAGCACGTGACAAGGACACGCCAGTAAAGAGCCGCGTCAGCGTCGACTCCAGCCACGCCCGCTATTTCACCATGCCTTAGTTTACTGGAAAAGGTTTCATAAAAATGCATTGTGTAGTGAAGGTGGAAGTGAGATGCAATAAAACATGTATGAGTCACTTGAAAGAACTATAATGCAGTAAAATAATATACAAAACGTTAAGATTAATAACTTTTAGGTACACAAGTTAAACTGGGCATTAGAAAGTAACTTCGCGCGACGGTGGCGACAAGCGGACTGCTGGCGTGATCTAGCGCGCGCGCTGGGAACGAACGAACGTTAACGAGCGAGAGCGACTGATTTGGTTTGCACGTGAGAGAGTGAGACAGATGTCTGAGCGCGACGCGCGGCAATTATTGCAACTAAGCTGCTAGGCTTACAGAAATGAAAAAGGGCGCGAAAGCGGCGAGTGAATGAGTCGACCGTTTGTAATATGAACTAGGGAGCAGCGGGTTTACTTCCTACAATTGTTTATTTTCCATCCATCTTTATCTACTGTGTGCGATGACCCCATAGTTTATAGCTTGCAGTTTCCTGGGCCCGGATCGAATGTATCCCACGACGGAGGATTAGTGTGTTGATCTCCACTTAAAAATGAATGTATATGTAGCTAAATGCCTCAAAACAACATTGATTGTTCCCCTCCCCACTCTCCCCTACAAAACAAAAAATCAGTCTCCTATTTCATTCCATGAAACCACGTTATTAATTACTTACATTTAAAGGTAGCCGTCGCGACGACGAAAACACCCACGTAACTGAGAGTAATTTCACTAACATCTCTTTAATTACAATCATTAATTAATTTGAAAGTTTAAATAAATACCGCCCAAGAGAGGAGGAGAGGTGGCCTGTGACGTCCGCAGACTGGCTATGATGATGTTGATGATAACTAGCATTGGTTACATTCAATAATTTAAAATTTATCTTGTGGTAATGTAACATTCATGCTTGACCGATTATTTACGTTTTAATAAATTTGTAAACCAAACAAGTCCTTTGGCGGGGTGTTTTATGCAAGTTTACTTATCTTGCGCACGTAATGTAGGTACAAAGTTCATGTAAGCATAAAATAACTTTCTATAACTCGCTCATAACACAACTTTCAGAGTACCTACCAACGTGTTAAAAATTTATGGTCGAGAATAAGCACTATTCATTGTCGTTAAAACTTCCTCCGAGAACTGTAGAAAAGAAAGTGGATTTTATTCTTGTTGGCGCGGAATGTCACCTCTAAACGGGTTTTCATATTTTACATTTACGTATCTCACGTATCAAAGTTGAATTTCTGAACGAGAAAAAAAAATCATAAAACATATTGTTTTACAAACAACCCATTGAAAATGAGTTACATACATAAAAGGTAATTAGGTTTTGTAATATCATAGAGTAGGTATTGGAAAGGCGTAGGCGCCGCCCTAATTCCCGCGGTTGGCCCGCCGCCGCGGCCGCCGCACACCGCACTGTTCAAATTAAACGCACTCCTAAGACCCGTTATAAAATTACATTAACTTTATAATACCGTAAAGCGTGGTTAGGAGTGACTCGATTAAAATGGCCATGTAAAGATAATTATTCTCCAGAATATAACGCCGTGACCTCATTAGACATGATATCGGTTTATGTCTTTCGCAAGTGGCATGATATAAATTGCCTTAATGGTACGCAGCGGGAGGGTCTACGATGGATTTTCAAGCGGTTTCTATTGTGTGATTCCGCTGCTGGAGATATGTTATTTGTAATAATAGCATATCGTTAAAAGCCCAATTATGTCTAATTTTGGATTGTCTCCGCAGATTTTCTTTTCAAGATGTTTATGGTAATTTATACATAAAAGTTGGCAGAAATTTGTCGATTGTTATTATCATTGTATTTTTCAACTTGAAATCGAGATGAACGCAACGAATATGTGTTACGGAAAAGTTGTATCGCAAGCAATAGGTAATTGACGATACGGAAGTAAGAGTCTAAACTCGCGTAACGCCGGCGGAAATCTTAGCACAAATTAAAACTTCCAACATTCAGTGTTTTCGCGTTTACTTTTTCTATTAAACTTTGTTTTTCGTAGGTACGGGATGAGGCAGCTTCGAGATTTATCTACGCGATACCGTTCTATTTGGCTGAGGGAAAATTCAATTTGGTTTTTACCTGGGGCGGTAGTGCGAACCCTCGTATCCTCTCCTTAACGTTATAGAATGCCCTCTACCAAAACACTTTTTAGAGCCGGCTTTAAATTATATCAGAGCGTTATCCGTTTGTGTGGACTTTACCCGGGAAAATTCATTTTTCAAATGGAACAATAAGGCTGCTTTGAGTGTAGTATACTGGGTAACTGTACAGTAATCTCTATTATTTTTTGCTGCTTTTAAAAATACTACGTATATTTAATATACGATTTTTTTGTTAAGGGCCTACCGAGCTTTTCGCGCTAATCGATTTTGGGTGGGCGATTTCGGGCGTGGGGGAGGCACGATGGCTCAAGATAGGTTGGTTGGACTGCGCGTGTTTTTGAGTACCTATTTTCATCTTATTATTAAAACAAATTCATATTTTAAAAATGTAGCAACACTACGCCCTAGAAAACATCTTGTTTTAAAAAAGTCATGACCTGCCGTGCAGTATTAGCGTCGTACTACGAATTTATTTTATTTTTAAGAGGCGACTTTGGATTTTTTTTCTATCGAGTGAACTATAAGTAATCGTCTTTCGATAAAAACTTGTCATTAGAGTGAATCCTCAAATATCTTGCACATGAATTTCAAGACTATAGCTTTACTTGTAATGAAATGATACAGCACGAGATTAAATGAATGCAATAAATGCGCCAAAAACACGGTAGGCCTTTAACATTTTAGGTAACCTATTATGGAGAGAATTGAGCAGGTGGCAACGTATACGATATAATATTGTGCAAGAAACTTTTCAAAAAACGCGTCACATAAATTCATGCGCTGAATTCGCAAGCAGGTTATTATAACTTTGCCTCGTTGTGTACTTACGGAGTATTTTAAACATTTCTGAATGCCGACAATGGAGGAAGAAAGCGGTTGACAAAAGTGATTTTGCTGTTTTCATTTACTTTCCATTATTCCTTCATCTCGTTTGTCATCCTTTTCTCTCCGCCCGACGCGCGTAAAGAAGAAGAATGACAGTCGTTTATGTTTACGTAACTAAGTGACTAGAGCAGAAATAAGAAACATCCAGAACAACGAGTTCCGCTAAGTTTTGTTTGCTTCCTGTATTGCCGCATCGAAGTTTAAATGTTTGCGCATAACGAGAGTCGAGTGTGCTCTCAATTGCATACAACGGATTCCGCGAATACGTACACTCGCGATTCAATAACTGAGCACTTATGAAGACAGCTTTTAAATTTTGTTTGTTGAGAATAAGTTAGGTAGCAAGAAGTTAAACATTCCATTTTATTTCACTATTAATGTAACTAGTAGCATGTATGTTTAGTTCTATCTATATAGCTTAAAATTGATACGTATGAGCTTACATATTTGTCCACACTAATAATTAGTGATATAGAGGATTAAAACAGAGCGATATTTGGCTCGGTATAACGAGATAGTATCGGCGCGACTGACTCTGCTGAATGCGTGATTAAACACGACCCATAAAATTATATCACCTATATATTAAATCCATTGGCACAAAATTCGTTGTTGGAAACGGCCAAAGTAAATTAACATTAAAGGTAAAGAACAGTATCTATGTAATACCTTTTTGCATAGGGCATTGACTACGATCGCACTCTATTCGAACACTGTGTTTATTTAGCCCCTTCGACTGGAACCAAATTAAAAACAACCTCGAAGGAATAAATCTTTTCGTTGGCCAACACCCTACCCCATCTCAAAAAGACAGACACTGGATTTATTCACTCTGCCTAGCTTTTGCTAGCAATAAATTTGCGAGCATTAACAAAAATCTGTAATAATAGATGGAATATTAAGCGCGGGTGGGTCGCGGTGCTCGGAGTCGCGGCGCCTCACTATCAGCGCAGAGGGCTGGAATTAATCACTTAGTCAGACAAGCTCTTCGCTGAGATATCGTTAATTTAACACTTAAAACGTTTTTATTCGACTGGATAATTGTAAGGGGCGGCCGTAATGGCCACGTTCGAGCGCCGCAAAGATTGATGATGTGCTGTGTTGAAACATTAAAAAGAGCTGACTGAACATTTGAATAAGAAAAACTCGATTGCCCGCGGGATTACGCGATGAAGCGATCGTTTGTATTTTTTGCCTCGCGGATATATCCCGAAGTTCGACGGGTGAGCGCTGATCCAGTGCAATCGATGATTGTGCGAGGGTCATAAATGTTAAAAAGTTTGTAACACTTTCAACGAGCACGCACTCGTATATTTTCGATAAGGTTAAATTTACTTGCATTTGTATTTCACGCGGTGAAAATACATTTCATATAATTTACTTACACGAATACTTAATATCTTAATAATTAAGAAGCGTGATAATACAGTACCTAATTTTGAGTCCAGGGGTTATATTCAACGTGGAAATATTTAATTTAAATGTTATTTTAGGCTGCAGGCCTACTTGTTAGTGAAGTTGAGATAATGTTAGAAAAACACCGATACATTTCCGGGGAGAGTCCGGGGCGTTAATCTGATGCCGAGTGAAAAGATTTAGTGTAGGCCCAGCGAAATTAATCTCCACAAGTTGTATGATAGGTATAATAGGGCTAATCTCTTACGGTATACGAGAGGTCGACGAGGGGAATTTATTTAATTAGTAATGGGGCAGTTCTGTGACTGTACAACAGTATTACAGATTACGAGTAGATGTAGTCATATTAATCCGTAAGTATTGTAGGTATGCTTATAATGTGATTATCTCCATTACTAATACTTTCAACGTTTCATATTGGTGAAACAGACTTTGCTTCTAGTCGTGACGAAGTCTTTACCTAAACATTAATTTCTACTTTGTATAGGACTCTTACCGATATTCCATAAGCAAAAAATAAAATTGCGTATCGTAGTATCTCTATGGAAAACATATTTATTTACTTGCACTTGGGAAAATATTTTTTTTTTAAATAAAAAATAGAACCGCCTTCAAAAGCACCCAAAAAAATATTAATTAAAAATGTAACCGACTATAATGAGCATTATAATATCTTTCTACTAATCTGTTTGAAGTCGGGCCTCAGCACGAGCTAGCAGGAGTGGTAGAAGCCCAACAGATAGTGGGTATAATAGGGATAATAGGTAGGTAAGTTAAATTACTACTATAAAGTTTGAGGTCCCAGGTTCGGTTCCCGCGTCGGGCCAGATATCTGTATGAAAAACACGAATGTTTGATCTCGGGTCTTGGGTGTTTAATATGTATTTAAGTATGTATCTATCTATATAAGTATGTTTATCCGTTGCCTAGTACCCATAACACAAGCTTTGCTTACTTTGAGACTAGGTCGATTGGTGTGAATTGTCCCGGGATATTTATTTATTAATTTAATTACTAGGTCCACTCCTGCTGGCTGAGGCCCGACTTCAAACAGATTAGTAGAAAGATATTATAATGCTCATTATAGTCGGTTACATTTTTAATTAATATTTTTTTGGGTGCTTTTGAAGGCGGTTCTATTTTTTATTTAAATTTTTTTATTTTTGGCTTTTTAGTTGTATTGGTATAAAAAAGATGCGTAGGCGTAGCCAGTAAACGAAGCCCCGCTTCTGTTTACGCTCTAAGGATCGCAAGGTAACTAACAAACTTAACAAGGGTAAACGGGGGTGGTTTGAAGGTATTTTTTTAATGCGGGAAGCTCTGCCCCCCGAGCCCTCCGTTCCAGTAGCGAGGCTTCTATTACTACTCTGAGGGACGCAAGATAAACTGACGAATTTAATCAAGTGAAAAGGTAGATGGTTTAACAGATTTTTTTATTGCGGGGGGCTCCAAGAGCGGGGCTTTTATTTTCACCCTGAGGGACGCAAGACAGCTAACTAACCTAACCAGGTTAAACGGGAAGTGATTTGAAGGTATTTTTTATTACGGGAGCTCCACCCCCCAAGCGCCTCTACCGGTACCGAGGTTTCTATTTCCACTCTTGAGGGACGCAAGATAACTGACGAATCAAACCAGGTTAAACGGAAGGTGGTTTAACAGTATTTTTATTGCGGGGGGCTCCGCCCCCCGAGCCCTCCTCCATCAGCGGGGCTTCTATTTCCACTCTGAGGAACGTAAGATAACTATCGAACCTAACTAGGTTAAACAGGGGGTGGTTTGAAGGTGTTTTTTATTACGAGGGGCTCCGCCCCCCGAGCCCCCCTTCCAGTGCTAAGGCTTCATTTTCCACTCTGAGGGACGCAAGATAACTAACGAATCTGGTTAGGTTAAACGGGACGCGGTTTGACAGTTTTTTTTTTATTGCGGGGGGCTCCGCCCCCCGAGCCCCCCCTCCCGCCTAATATCACTTTAAGGAGCGCAAGGTAACTAACGAACCTAATCAGGTTAAACGGGGGACGGTTTGAAAGTATTTTTATTGCGGGGGCTCCGCCCAACGAGTCCCCTTTCCGGTAGCGATGCTTCTATTTCCACTCTGAGGGACGCAAGATAACTGAAGAATCTAACCAGGTTAAATGGGAGGTAGTTTAAGAGTATTTTTATTGCGGGGGGCTCCGCCCCCCGCGCCCCCCTCCAAGAATGGGGCTTCTATTTCCACTCTGAGTGACGTAAGATAACTAATGAAGCCAACCAGCTCCGCCCCTAACAGGGTTTAAAACAGGTTTGATTTTAAAAAGAGGGTGGTTTGAAGGTGTTTATTATTACGGGGGGCTCCGCCCCCCGAGCCCCCCTTCCAGTGCCGAGGCTTCATTTTCCACTCTGAGGGACACAAGATAACTAACGAATCTGGTTAGGTTAAACGGGACGCGGTTTGACAGTTTTTTTTATTGCGGGGGGCTCCGCCCCCCGAGCCCCAACTCCCACCTAATATCACTTTGAGGAGCGCAAGGTAACTAACGAACCTAAACAGGTTAAACGGGGGATGGCTTGAAAGTATTTTTTTTATTGCGGGGGGCTTCGCCCCCCGAGCCCCCCCCTTTAATATCACTTTGAGGAGCGCAAGGTAACTAACGAACCTAACCAGGTTAAACGGGGGATGGTTTGAAATTATTTTTTTAAAGCGGGGGCATCGCCCCCCGAGCCCCCCTCCGCTGACTACACTTCCATTCCCACTCTACGGGACGCAAGATATCTAACGAACCTAACAAGGTTAAGCGAGAGGTGGTTTGTAGGTATTTTTATTGCCCCCTTTTCTTTGTACATAGGTGCCATACCTACTTACTATAGTTTAGGTGAATAACTTACACAATTCTTCGGACTGCTTTGGCCAATTAATATTAGTAATAAAACGTTGTAGGTAATTCGATGTTCTTGTTATCAATCAATATAAGGACGAACAAATATGCTTTAGGACTTTCAACAGTATGCCAAACATTCTTCACCAGAAAATTTTAGAACAATCAACATTATGCAATACAACAGGCACTCTTTGCTGACTGTACTTTTTGATCCTGGTTACCAAAGTAATCGTCAAGACGAATCAAACGAGCCCAAACTCGATGGGGTTATGTTGTTTTATTACGGAGTTCTTATGGTCACCTTCCAACTCCATCTTCAGACCCTAGTTACCATCTAGGATCAAAGTACTCGTCAAGACTAATCAAATGAGCTCAAACTCAATGCGGTCGTATCGTTTTATTACAGAGTTTCTATGGCCAACTTTCAGCTCCATCATCAGATCAGCTCCATGTCATAATAATATTGCATTGTCATCCAATTCACACATGTCTGCAAAATTTCAGCTCAATTGGAAACCGGGAAGTGGGTCAAATTTAACTTGCAAGATTTGACCCGTTGAGGAGTTCCGTTGGCCATCTACGGTCTTCTTCATCAGGTCCAGTTTACGAAATGATACTTTCTGAATGCAAATACTTCACTTGATACTAAAAATGCTAAAATCACTATAGGTTTGCCTGTAAAATTTGAAGTTTGCCCTCGATTTCTCTAGGATCCCATGATCAGATCTTGACTTGGTGCCAATGGGACCACCTCAGGAGTATACTGTTTCAAACAAAAAAAGAATTTTGAAAATCGATTCACAATTGAGGGAGTAATCGCGTAACAAACATACAAAAAAAAAAAAATAAAAAAAAACATACAGACGAATTGATAACCTCCTTTTTTTTTTTGAAGTCGGTTAAAAAATATGACACGTTATTCTCTTTATCGACAAATAGAAAGCAGTGATTTTCAGATTTTTTGCTTTACTTGCTAAATTTCATAATTTTATCACAACGGGATGTATGTCTGCTCCATAAAATTTGTACTCACGGTTTTTGTGGGCTTTTAAAAGGAAGTAATACCTTTTGATCGCTTGCACTTTTTCATTATGTTACAGCTTTAAGATCTAAGTAATTGATATTAATACCAACTTGACACTTCTACCCATTCTTGAGAACCTAGTGGTGATAGGCAGGCAAGACAGATGAACAACGAAGCGATTCTATAGTTCTGTTTTTCCTTGAGGTACAGAACAGTAAAAAGCGACAATTATATATCTCTAGCTTCTACCTTTGAATGGTCTCCTCTCCAATTTGCAGTAACGCTTGGTTTTATTGCAATTGCAGAGTAGGTATTTGCAATATCAAACGCGGCAACACACGGTCCATCGCAGTGAAAAGAAATACCAACAAATGTGCACAGTGCATCAGCGACATATTGCTAGTTGATACCCATGATATTGGAATTCCTGTGTTTAATATAGCTTTAGGAGCTTTATATTAAATATAATACTTTTCAAATTATGGCCGCTAACTGGGCAATGGTATAAATAAGCTGTGTTTTTTAGATTATTACAAGCTTTTATTTAACTTGCAGTGTTCGTGTGTAAGTATCTTTAGGTAAGTTATCTTCAAAATATGCAAACTATTTTTCGAGCACTTGTAATGAACAGATTGACTTTTTTTTTATTTAGTACGGATATGTTGTTATGTTATGATAGTTAGTTGACAATCATCATCATCATCATCATCATCAGCCTACGTTCGTCCACTGCTGGACATAGGCCTATCCCATGGCACGCCATTGAGCACGATCCTCGGCCACTCTCATCCAGCTCTTGCCAGTCGTCTTGCGAAGATCATCGCTCCACCGAGTCTGAGGACGTCCCACGTTACGTTTGCCGATCCGTGTTCTCCACTCAAGAACTCGTCTACCCCAACGGTTATCGGTTCTTCGGGTTATATGGCCTGCCCATTGCCACTTCAGCGTGCTAATGCGGTGTGCTATGTCGATAACTTTGGTTCTCTGTCGGATCACTTCGTTACGAATTCGATCTTTCAGAGAAACTCCGAGCATAGCCCTTTGAGCACGTTTTAGCACGTTGAGCAACTTTAAATTTGTGGACCAGCCCTACAGAGAGTGTCCATGTTTCGGCACCGTCTGTCATGACGGGTAGGACGCACTGATTGAAGACTTTCGTCTTTAGACTCTGTGGAATTGGCGACGTGAAGACTTGACGCAGTTTCCGCTCATCCCAGCTGTATTCTTTTGTTGGCCTCTTTCTCGAAGTTGTTTTTACCCAATTGCATAGTTTGCCCGAGGTAAACATACTCCTTAACAAGCTCGAGAATATTGCCTTGAACTGCAATTGGTTCCGGACTTACATGTTCATTGAACATAACCTTGGTTTTATCCAGGTTGACAATGCAACTGTATAACTAGCAAAAAAGGCTTATATTAAAATGTTATTTTTATCAAAAACTTATTAAATGTAGGTAGATAAAATTATTTATTGACTAGCTGTTGCCCGCGACTCCGCCTGCGACTCTGCGAAGAATAGGGATATACAAATTAGTCTACGACCTATTCTCAGACCTACCGAACACAGAGAAAAAAGTTTCATAAAAATTGGTCAAGCCGTTTCGGAGGAGATCGATAATAACACGAGATTTTTATATATTAGATTAGAACATTAGATGTTATTTTTATCAACAAACTAATTAAAGGTAGGTAGATAAAATTATTTATTGACTAGCTGTTGCCCGCGACTCCGTCCGCGAAGAATAGTAAGTAGCCTACGACCTATTCTCAGACCTAAGTACCGAATGTAGAGAAAAAGTTTAATAAAAATCGTTCAAGCCGTTTTGGAGAAGTTCGATAACAAACACCGTGACCCGAGATTTTTATATACCTATCAGATTTTATCATACATGCACGGTCTTCAGATTTACATTCGACCATCATTATGCTCGTAACACACCGTGCTATTTTATATAGGTAAACGTCGTTTGCTAATACAACGTAAAAGTTGAATCATTACATAATAACAAACTCAGTATTTAAATAAACAAGTTACACCATCTTTATCCATTTTAATTGGCTCGAAAAATATTATTTGTATAAAAACAGTTCGTTTATATTTGCCAGGGGAAGAATGTAAATATTTAAGGGTCTTAATTTCTGTTTGATATTTCATTCAAAGCTCCCATAATCAGAATAAAGGCTTGCCTTAGCAAAAACAAATTAAAATTATTACCCTACAAAATACTTTTAAGGCCCTATCCTCTGCGGGGCGAATGAATCCAGCCAATTTAAAAACCACACGCCATCTGTCAGATTAAAGGGAGAGATTAAAAAAACTTTCACTTACAGTGATCTAGTTACTTTATGTAAGCTTCAGTAAAATAATTGGTTCGTAAATAACACCATGTTATTCCGAGTCGTCGTCGATTATAACCCGTCGTCTCTTTTTGTCTCTTTTCGCCGGCAAAACTATTTGGTCTTCATTATCACTGTCGTCTGAAAAATATAAAATCATTAGCTGTAGTAGTAGTAATTAGCTGTAGTAGTATTTATTATCCGTTGCTTAGTACCCATAACACAAGCTTTGCTAAGCTTACCTTGGGACTAGGTCAATTGGTGTGCATTGTCCCATGATATTTTTTTATTTTTTATTTATTTATTATATCCACCGCAATAAAGCGAAAAGAAACGGAAGCCAGACGAAACAAAAGAACAAAACTGTTGATTTCGACTGTTGCAAATATCATATCAAAGCGCTGCATGAATAACTATATATAATTAACAAAGGGCGGCCAATGGATGCAATATGGTGACAAAAGCATAAGATGGATAAGACTTATATTAAACTAGCTTTTGCCCACGGCTTCGCTCGCGTGTACTATGAGTATTCCAAAGAACCAAGATATCAAGCAAGCAAGCATACAGGCAAGCAAGCAAGCAAGCAGGTCCACAATTGACCGAGAAATCGGTGAACATATCTACATAAAAAAATTCATAAAGTGGAATGCATAACCTCCTCCTTTTTTAGAATTCGGTTAAAGTGCCCTTTGCGGCCTACTTACAGTATAAACTTATGAATTTTGAAATTTTAGCTTTCTACAACCAGTAAAACGCAAAATCCCGTTTTTTCCCGTTTCCGTAAGAATTTCGGGAAATGTTTTCTTAATGCTCCCCTACACTCCCCAAGGAACCCACTTGCCAAATTTCAGCTTTCTATGACCAGTAAAACGAAAAATCCCGTTTTTCCCGTTCCCGTGGGAATTTTGGAAAGTCCTCTCTCAATGCTCCTCTACAGTCCCCAAACGACCTACATGCCGAATTTCAGCTTTCTACGACCAGTAAAACGAAAAATCCCGTTTTTTCCCGTTCCCGTGGGAATTTGGGAAAGTCCTCTCTCAATGCTCATCTACACTCCCCAAGCAACCTACATGCCGAATTTCAACTTTCTACGATCTGTAAAACGAAAAATCCTGTTTTTCCCGTTCCCGTAGGAATTTTGGAAAGTCCTCTCTCAATCCAGCTCAACACTCCCCAAACAACCTACATGCCGAATTTCAGCTTTCTACGACCAGTAAAACGAAAAATCCCGTTTTTTCCTTATCCCATGGGAATTTATAATTAACTACATCTATGCCAAATTTGAAGAGTCTAGTAATTATAGTTCATAGGATCCCGTTGAACTGAATATATAAATCCCGAATTTTCCTTATCCCGTGGGAATTTTGAAAAATCCTGAATTTAATGTTTTAAATAATGTAATACCTACTTGTGTATCAAATTTGAAGAGTCTAGTTATTATAGTTACCGAGATAGGGTCACTCGGAATCGAATATATAAATCCCGTTTTTTCCCTTTCCCGTGGGAATTCCCAAAAATCCTTCCTTAGTGGATGCCTACATTATATGTATGTATGTATGTATGTAAACTCTTTATTGTACAAAAATAAGGAAAAAAAGAAATACATTATTGACAACCGTTGAAATGCATGTACAAAGGCGAACTTATCCCTTTAAGGGATCTCTACCAGTCAACCCTTGAGTGGATGAAAGGAGCATTTAGTAAGGGACCGACAAAGAGTAAGTCAAAATAATACAGTCGGACAAAGCAAAGGCTACAATACAACTTTTAGTAAATACAATACATAAACTCATAATATAAAGAAACCTAATAAAAATATACTACCATATACAACATATATATGCAAAATACATATAATAAATAAGCAGTGTTCTCAATATATTAAAGTGATGGTGTGAGCCACATCTTCTTCAAAGCTTCCCTGAACGACACCACGGAGGGAGATTGCCTAATGGAGGTGGGTAATCAATTCCACAGTCTAGCAGATTACACAGTAAATGATTTTCAGTAAATTTTGGAAGAAGTAGAAGGACAGGCCAAAAGAAGATTGGTACTCGACCGCAAACGATGCTGGCTTCCTTCAGCCAAGTAGCTGAAACGCTCGGAAAGGTATAAAGGGGCGGAAGGATTAAAAAGAGTGTTGAAAAGCAATGACAGAACGTGGATGTTCCTACGCTCCCTGATGGGCAACCACCTCAGCTGTGCGCGAAAGTGAGAAACGTGGTCGTATTTACGGAGACCAAAGATATACCGGATACACACGTTTTGAAGGCGGTCAAGCTTGTCAAGCAACCCCTCAGCAAGGTCCAAATAACCAACATCACCATAGTCGAGCAAAGGAAGTAAAAGAGACTGAGCTAGGGTAATTTTGGTTTGGAGAGGCAGGAAATTTTGCAAGCGTCTGAGCGAGTGAAGTGAGGCAAAAAGTTTCCGACTGACCTCAGCAACCTGAGCTGACCAGGAAAATGTCTGGTCCATCATAATTCCCAGATTTCTGACGGTAGGCGAAAAAGGAATAACGGTACCATCAAAATATAGGTTAGGAACTACCATATCAGAAATTTGAGAAATGAAATATGGACTGCCAAACATGATCGCTTGTGTCTTTTTCGCGTTAACCTTGAGGCCAAAGCTCGCAGCCCAATCGCGAATGGTTGTAAGGTCAGAATTAATGCGTTCAATCAATCGAGGAAGATCGTCAAGAGGAGCAGCAGAATAAATTTGCAAATCGTCTGCATATAAGTGGTAGCAAGAATTCAAAGAGGATGTAATACCGTTAATGAAGATAGAAAAAAGGAGAGGGGACAGTACACCCCCTTGAGGGACACCAGCGGTAAGATCACACCACGCTGAAAAAGCGTCCTCAATCCTGACTCGCTGTTGCCTCCCACAGAGGTAGGAACGGAACCACGATAAAGCGGTGGAAGAAAAATTGAAAGTGCTCAGTATGCCTAAAAGGATATCGAAATCCACGGTATTAAATGCACTACTAAAATCCAACAGCACTAAAACAGTCAGCTTTCTGTTCTCAATATTATGACGTATGTCATCAGTGACCTTGACGAGAGCGGAGACAGTGCTATGGCCAGGACGGAAACCAGATTGGAAAGGATTAAATAAGTCGTGTCTATTCAGGTGATAGGAGAGACGACGACTTACGAAATGTTCGACTATTTTGGATAGAACCGGGAGAATTGAAATGGGACGATATTCAGAGAAGGAACTAGGATTCGAATTTTTAGGAAGAGGGATTACGTGAGCACGTTTCCACAATGAAGGAAAACAGCCCGAGGTTAATGAATAATTAATAATATGGGATAGGATGGGTGCAATGATTTCCGCCCCCAGCACGAGCATGTCCACACCCAGGCCATCCTCACCAACCGCTTTCGTCCGGATAGTTTTAAGAATATTGAGGACATCTTGCGAAGTTATGCAACCGAGATCAAAAAAGGGGATGTCAGGGTGTTGAGTATTGGCAAGAAGAGATAGCGTGTGCTGTTTTGCAATGGGATCCCACTGTACAGGCGATGTACTGAAGTGCTTATTGAGGCCGTTGAAATCAGTCACGTATCGTAGTCACGTAAGGTATCTACGAGGGGCGTTCAATATAAAGTGAGAATGAGATGCAAACTCTTTTAATATTACGAAATTAAATACTGGCCGGTAAAGCTAATCTATCTAGCTGATTGCTATGAAAAAAAAAAACTAACTGTCTTTTGTTTAAAAAAATATACGGTAATTTCTTTGCAATGCTATTGAGTACGTTAGCGAAAATGGAGAAAATTGAACTGCGCGCCGTTATCAAATACTTGTATTTGAAAAATTTTTCTACGGACTAAGTCAATTTGGATTTGCGGGACACTTTAGGGTCTAATGCTCCTCCGTATTCGACAGTCACACGTTGGTGAGCCGAATTTAGACGTGGAAGAACATCGACAATGGACGACCCCCGCTCCGGACGCCCTACTACAGCAGTAACTGAAGAAATTGTGAAAAAAGTCGAAAACTCAGTTTTGGCGGATCGTCGTGTCACAGTTCGTTTTATTGCTGAAAATGTAAAGATTTCAACGGGGAGCGTGCATAATATTTTACATGAACGCTTGGGTATGAAAAAGGTATCTGCGCGTTGGGTACCAAGAATGTTTACTGACACGCAAAAACAAACTAGACTAGAGATTTGTCAAGAAGCTTTGAACCTGATGCAGCAAGACCTGGAACTTTTTTTGGCGCGATTTATAACAATGGACGAAACATGGCTCCATCATTACGACCCTGAAACGAAACTGCAGTCTATGACATGGAAAAGGCCATCATCTCCAACTCCGAAGAAATTCAAGGTGAGCCCATCTGCCGGTAAGGTCATAGGCTCTGTTTTTTGGGATGGTAAAGGGGTATTAATGATTGAGTATCTCGAGCATGGAGCCACTATTACGGGCACTTTATACGCCAAACAAATAGCAACATTGCGCAATGAGATCCGCGAAAAACGGCGAGGTAAACTCTCGAAAGTTGTGCTGTTCCACCAGGACAATGCCCCGGCACACAAGTCCGCCGTTGCAATGGCTGCAATTCGTGATGCTGGGTTCGATATCCTTAAGCATCCTCCGTATTCACCAGATCTCGCTCCCAGTGATTTCTACCTATTTCCGAGATTGAAACAATACCTGAGAGGCCAGAAATTTGAAGACGACGACGCGGTAGTCGCTGCAGTACAAGATTTTTTAAGTACTCAAGATGAGACCTTTTTTAAAAATTGAATTTTAAGTTTAGAAAATAGATATACTAAGTGTATTATGCTAAAAGGTGACTATGTCGAAAAATAAAATGACATTTAGTAAAAGTTGTTTATAACATACTCATTCTCACTTTTTATTGAACGCCCCTAGTATGTGCAAAATTTCAAGTCTCTAGGTCCAGTGGTTTGGGCTGTGCGTTGATATATCAACAGTCATTTAGTTTATTTAGATATTTCAACCCCATCGCACCCCATCCAGGGAGATGGTATTTTACGTCTGCCACGTCGGATTTTAAAACCGCTGTTGTTTTCATAACCAGCGACCCGATAAACCATAGAAACAACACCCATGTTCATTTTCAGACTTTGTTACCCCTTTCCCCCCTTTTAGGGGTTGAATTCCCAAAAAACCTGAAACACGTGTTTACTCATTTATCATTAGGAGTACTTCTGTGAAGTTTCGAATAAAATAGTCGAACTAATCTTGTTCCCCATACAAACTTTGGACCCCCGTTTCACCCCCTTAGGGAGTGAATTTTGAAAAATCCTTTCTTAGTGCACCCCTAGACCTTATAAGGAACCTACATGCCAAATTTTGAATCTCTAGGCCCAGTGGTTTGGGCTGTGCGTTGATATGTCAGTCAGTCAGTCAGTCAGTCAGTTTCTTCTTTTATATATTAAGATTTCGAGGAATACCTATTTGTATACAAATATATAATTATGCAGACAGAATTCCAGATTATGATTTTATAAGAAATTTGAGTGATGGTGATAATGTTACTAATAATGATGAAGCATCACTTTACGAATAGGTACGCACCTCTTAGATCTGTAGATATAGTGTTAATTTTCCCTATCTAAGTGGATAGTGAACCATAAAACAAATTAAAAAAAAACTGAAACTGACTGAAAATATGTAATACTAGCTTTTGCCCGCGACTTCGTTCGCGAAGACAATAACGTTAGTTGTTTGGATGAAATTTGGCACACAGGTAGTTTATTACATGAATTAACACATAGGATAATGCCAGGAAAATGAAAAGTTCCCGTGGAATAGGAATAAGTGAATTCTATAGCCGCTAAGCCGTGGTGCCCTAGTGGTCAGACCTATGGACTCTTAAGCTGAGGGTCGTGAGTTTGAGCCCAGGCACCTCTGAGTTTTTCCGAATTCATGTGGTAAATTACGTTTGAAGTTTACCATGAGCTTTATAGTGAAGGAAAACATCGCGAGGAAAGCTACACACACCTGAGAAGAAATTCAATTGTGGGTGTGAAGTTCCCAAATCTACTGTCCAAGTCCTCTCGTTCTGGGAGGAGGCCTGTGCCTGATTGAAACAGGCTTTTTTTATCCCGGAAAGTGCAAAGTAAAGTTTCTGCGGGATAGAAATTCCTTTTTTGACCTTTTTTGAAAATCAGAGACATCGTAGCTTTTTATTATTAGTGAAATCATTTTAACAATCAGCCCCTATATTCAATTCACTTATTTCTTTCCCGTGGGAATTTAGTATTTTCCCGTAGAAAAGTAACCTGTGTCAATCAGGAATACTGTAGCATACTATTAGTGAAAGAATTTTTGAAATCAGCCACAAATTTGGATTGTATTACTTCTATCCTGCGGGAATTTTGCATTTTCCCGAAGAAGAGTAGTCTATATCAATCAGTAATAGTGTAGCTTTCTATTGGTGAAAGAATTTTCAAAATCAGCCCCGAAGTTGAATTCAGTTTTTTTCTATCCCGTGGGAATTTTGCATTTTCCTGAAGAAAAAGTAGCCTATGTCAGTCAATTGGGGATAGTCATATCATATCACATGAAAGAATTTTTTAAATCAGCGCCGATGTTGAATATTTACTTATTTCTATCCCGCGGGATTTTTTTATTATCCCGGAAAAAGTAACCTATGTAAATAAGGGATACTGTAGCTTACTATTGGTAAAAGAATTTTTGAAATCAGCCCCGAAGTTGAATTCACTTATTTCTATCCCGCGGGAATTTTCATTTTCCCGAAGAAGAGTAGTCTATACCAATCAGGAATAGTTGTAGCTTTTTATTGGTGAAAGAATTTTCAAAATCAGCCCCGAAGTTGAATTCAGTTTTTTCTATCCCGTGGGAATTTTGTATTTTCCCGAAGAAAAAATAGCTTCTGTTAATCGGGGATAGTCATATCACATAATATGTAAGAATTATTAAAATCAGGTACGAAATTGAATTAATTTATTTCTATCCCGTGGGAATTTTTAATTTTCCCGGTTAAAAAGTAACTTATGTCAATCAAGAATAGTGTAGCTTTCTAATGGTAAAAGAAATTTTAAAATTGGCTCAATAGTTTCAGACATTCTGCTATAAACAAAAAAACAAAGAATGTTTAGATATTTCCCTATCCCGTGGGAATTTCGAAAGATATATACTGTGGCGGTTTTTTTTGTAGGACTATTTAAGATAAACATTTCCATCATACATTACATATGTGTAACTCTAGCGGTTTTGGCATTCCTGCGAAGAATTCGTTTATCGGTATCCCGCGGGAACTATGCAATTTTCCGGGATAAAAAGTATCCTATATGTTAATCCGGATTATAAACTATCTGTGCGACAAATTTCATCAGAATCCGTCTAACCGTTTTAGCGTGAAAGAGTAACAAACATCCATCCATACATACATACATTCTTACAAACTTTCGCGTTTATAATATTAGTAGGATAGTAAAAATTACGACTATTTACTATAACTATAAAATTATATAACTATTTTGCAATTAAATAATATGTTCTCTGTTTTAAACTTATTGTAGTTAGATATCCATATTACTTATATCGTTTGACATGATTTTGACGTATTTTGCATCCGTTTGCCGCCCATTAATAATTAAACTTTCTGTACTAACATAGTTTACAGTTTTTTTTGTAAATTTAGCTCACCTGTATCTGCTTTAGGTAAATTGCTCAAAAATTCCTCAGTATCTGGTAATTCGGTATGTTGTAAAGTTTTCTTGGCAAATGACAGTATGTCCTCACTGTCATCCTCATTCTTATCTTCCCCGATTTCTTCTTCTTCGTCAATTTTCTGCAGCTTCTCTCTGCTATTAGAGTCTTCAGAATCTACGCTGCGACTCCGTTTATGATTCCTTCTAATTTCCTTACGAGGAGTTTTTTCGATGTTTTCTGCATTATTCTCCCTCATTTTTCTCAGGTTATCAAACAAGTCATCATCGTCACTTGATTCATTATTCACGCCATTATTCTGGGGCACATTTTCTGCATTGCTCTCATTAGCAGTTTGATCTATTATAAGCTCTCTGTTTACAGCCTTAATAATGATTTCACGTCTTTTCCGAATTGTGTCGAAGTGCAAAGTGCTAGGTATTCTCCAGTAGGTTTCCTAAAACAAAATCACGACGTGATAACAAATACTGTGCCATTTTTATAAAGTTCCATCTCACAGCAGATAATCTTACTTGTTCATCACTCGGCGGCGATATTCCAACTCCCGTCAGGATTTTCTTGAATAGTTCTTCCTCCATAGCTTGCACGCAATCACTGGATATTGGCACTAGCGGGATTCCCTCAGCGTTAGGGTCGTAACCTTCAGCTTCTTGATCAAGCGCGACCTCCTCCAAATTTTCAGCGACCCACTTGAGAGGCTCTATGAAATCTAGTAACAGATATTTTAAATACAATTGTAATACTAAGATTATAATCTTAGATTCGGTGAGCAGCCGCACTGCTAATAAAATAAATAATAATTGTAATACTACCTATAACTATAATAAATGACATATTTTAAGTCTTTACCCTTACCTTTTTCAACAGCATCGACTAAAAGCTTGCCTATTTCACTGGCGCTCAATTGAATTGTAGTGGGTTTCTTTGATTTAATACTTTTAGATGATTCCTTGTGTTTCACGGGGGCCTTCTTTGGTGGATTTTTCTTAACAGGTGATGAAGGTAGTGAATTATCATCGGAGTCTGATTGATCGGATGATGAATCTACAATTAACCATAGTTTTCTGAGTTTGTGCTGTAATTACTCTAATAATCTATACAAAAATAATAAATCTTTTAAGACATTCTATTAAGTGCGATCGCAGCTACGCTCTTGTTAATAAAACTATTGAATGAATAAGCAGTGTCAATGAAATTAAATACGGTTCTAAAATGCAATATATGTGTAGCGTGAGTATATGGTAAATTATAACATTTAATTGTAAGCTGAAAACGATAAATTATACTATCATAAACACCAACCACTACTCCTATTGTTGTCGTTCGCACCATCACTTTTAATGGAACTCTTTTGCCTCTTCTTGCGGCACTGTTTCTTATCACTAACAATGCCCAATTCTAATAGTCTTTCTACAAAGCTGCGCTTTTGCCGCTTGAGTGGCATCCGACCCATTATTAGCAACATCGGGTCTGAAATAAGAATTAGTCAATTAAGATGCTAACTTAAATTGTTTCATGCGGCTTCGCCTCTTTGCAAAATTCTGTTCCATGGAATTTTGGGAAAACCGTCTTTAGTGCTGACCTACATGATAAAAAGGCAGTCCAGTTGTCCAGTGTACAATTTAAAGCTTTAGTTTAATTAATAACAGTCAGGCAATTTCTTTATACATGATTAAATTATATATATATATATAAACTAGCTGTTGCCCGTGACTCCGTCTGCGAAGAATAGGGGTAGATATAAAAAATAGCCTACGACCTATTTTCAGACAACGAATACAGAGAAAAAAGTTTCATAAAAATCGGCCTAGCCGTTTCGGAGGAATTTGATAACAAACACCGTGACACGAGATTTTTATAATTATATATTTACAGTCAAAATTAAAAACAAAGAAAGTATAGCATCAATGTTCTACACTTGTCTTGTAAGGGTGCAGTCCCGTCGCGGCGGAGCGGACACGTGCAGAATCGATCAATTAAGTTAGTTGATTTCTATATATATCTCGCCGCACTCTCCTCGTAATGTGATTGGTTCTGCACGTCTTTGTTCTGGCTTACGACATTAATTTCAAGTTTACTTTACAAAAGCGTAGAAAATATTAATTTCAAAATGTAAACTAATAAGTTATTCAATTAATTAAGTGTTGGTTACCTGGGCCAATCACGCTCCAAGGGGTTTCATTGGAGGGGAATATACTAAATTGTGATAAAGGTGGCAAAATTATTAATTAAATTACCTGTACAATATAAAAGATGGTAATATTTAAATGCTTTTACCAGTTGTATCACCAAGTTCTTCCCAGAGTTCTTTTAGCATTTGGTCCTCCTCTTCACTGAACTCTTTAGGTACTTTTTCCTTGTTTCGTTCCTTGTTGCTTCGCTTGGTCGGCGCGCCGAAAATCAAACCTAGGTCCTTTAGTTTCTTGATGACGCCTCGGCGCGTCCGAGTCTGATCAATTAGGTTCTCAAGTATCCAGTCGATGACGTCTATTAAGTAAACATATAAAAATATAAGGAAAACCGTTTGAAAGAAAGGGAAAAGAAGATGAAGAAAAAAAGTAGTGGTTTTTCGAATATTTTGTATCTGTATCGGATATCGGGCGATTTTTACTAGAAATTATCACACGACTGTCGAAGGAGGGTTATGCATTTGTAACAAAAATGTTTCTCTCGCCCTTTATTACTGTACAAAAAGTGATGTATGAAAAAATAAACTTTAAAATCCAACGTTCTGCATTTTGATTGATAAAATATCGCCTTCCCTTATTGCTCTCATTATCAAACGTTCAAAGTACCTCAGATTTGTTAGACGGTTACCTTGGTCAGTTTGGGGATTGGATTGATTCTCCATGTAAAGTTTTCTGAGCTCTTCATCTTGTTCTTCGCTCCACACACCTTTTCCTACACGATCCCTGTCGAAACACAAAAAATAGAATCAACCCAAACAAAAAACTTAAGAGAATCTAAAGTTCATTATTAAACTTACTTTTGATCAGAGTAAAGATCGTATCCGCATTCTATGTCGATAGCATCTTTCGAGTTTGTCCAAAACAGTAGTTCTATAAACACTTTAGGATTCTTCTTAGCGACTTCAGTAAATTTCCTTAATATAAATATCGCGAACTTCTCCAACTCCTGTCAATTGGACGAAACGAATTCAGTTATTACCATAAATTATGTGCTTCAATCTGATTTCGTTTATCAAAGAATATTATTTAAGTAGGCTGAAATTTCTTAGGATTCAGAATTTAATCAATAAGCTTTAATCATTGCCGCTTTCAATCGTTATTTCAAAAGGTTCACGTGGTGGGAATTGATATAAAAGCAGTCTAATAGAACGTAATACGATACTTTCATGTATGGTTTGAATATTACCACGTCAAATCGTATCGAAATAAATCTATTTCAGACGAATTTTTCCGTGTCTATTTAGATAGCAACACCTTCAAATGAAAGTAAATCCCAATGAAGTATAGGTACTTAAGTCATTTTGTCCATAGTAATTCGATTTAAATAGGAGATAATTTATGTATTACAAATGAAGACTCCACGGGAAAAGCAATGAATGTCACTTTTTTTTTGTGAAACTGACCTTTTAATGGCACCAATAAGCCGATAGATGGCATTAAAAGGTCACAAAAAAGTGACATTCATTGTTTTTCCTATGAAGTATTATTTGAAGTATTATTATTTAAAGTAGTATTTGAATACGAACCCTAAACTGAGGCATGGGATTGCTAAGTATCTTCTGAAAGACTACGAATAGCGATGCCTGGAACAGCATTGAGGGCCTCTTGCAATCCCAAGCGATCCTATGCATCATCTTGGTGATGCAGTGGTTTGTGTGCGGCAAGTTATTCTCGTAACCCTCCAGTAAGGACGCACACGCGCTGACGACCTTTGGACTGCAGAACCTGTTGGAAGTATATTATTTATTTTACTCGCTATGTGTGCGATGACAGCGCCCCTAGTGGCCACAATTATTGTGGAGTTGAGATCTGTCAAACTAGCAACTGGATTGTTTGATAACGATTTCTGGATTGTTTTTCAGTGAAATTAAATGAAAATATCTAAAATGTTCGTAATTAAACGGAAGAATGAATGTTATAATACGTACGGGATTTGAAGCGATAAAACATGAAATAAATTTCCAACCTCAAACTGTGCAAAAAGGAAAAAAAATTGTATTAGACCCATCAGCACTAAGGCTGTGTTCAGACCAAATCGACTGTCGGCCGCCGAATGTGAGCGCGCGTTACGCAGTTTATTGTATAATTTCCATACATATCCATACATATTCACTTTTTCATTCACACCAAACCGACAGTATGCCATTACACTATGCGTAGTCGCCGACATAAAATACCGTACAAAATAACGTTCACACTGGGGCTCACAGTGAGCTGCTCACATTCGGCGGCCGACAGTCGGTTTGGTTTGAACGCAGCCTAAAACAAATTTAAAAATACTTAATAATGTTAGTATGGAAACAAGGTATGGAAATATTATTTGGAGTTAGTTCACATTTCTGCCACATCGCGCGCTGCGATCGATTTAACGTTCCCCACCACCCACTTTGCACATAGCCAATACATTTGCTTAGTAAGTGTACAGTCAAGGAATCTGAATCGCGTTCCAGGGTGGAATCTTTTAAAAACCAATTTCACGACGATTTATTTGGCAGATGTATGGAATGTCAACATGACATTTGCAATGAAAAGGGTTCAGTTTCTTCGACTGTACAGTACATGTACAAATACTACCTTAATAAAAGGCGTGAAGACCGACTATTAAACCTTACCGATAATCTATTTAGGATATTCTGTTGTACAGAATTACTGTCCTGATATAATAATATTATTCACCAAGACTAATAAACAGGAGGGTCGTAAACTACACGAGTTTAGTGCTTTGTACTTACCCTCGAGTGATAATTACTGCTTAATACTATGTACACTAAACTATTAAATTCACAAAGAAAATTATCTCTACAAAATACGAGTGCGCTAATGCCAGTAATAAGTTTTTTTTATCGTTGATTTTTAGCGCCTCAAAAGAAGTTACAGAAGGCGAAGACGTCCCGATTCGCGGGTTCCAATCCAACGTGTTGTATCTCTCGCTCTAAAGCATGGATGTTTTGAAGTTTCCCGGTCACATCAGAAAGTACCTACCATAAAATTACTAGTGGCCAGTACTGTACTGTTTTAATGTAAAAAAAAAACTAAAATTAAAAAAGACCGACCGGGATAATAATAATGGATTTGCATACATTACTAATACCCATGTATCAGGGTGTTAATGGAATTTTATACAATAAAACTAGATTTTCGAGAAGTTTTAATGAATTAGGGTAGAATTTGTATAGTTATTAAACAAGTGTAGCAAGCTTCTAATTCATGCCTCAGTGTTTGTTTTAATTTTAAGTATATCATAATTGGGGATGTCTATTTTTTTGCAATGTATAGTATTTCGAAAACCATTTCAGATAAATGATTTTTAACTCGTTTTCTGTAGTTATTTAATTTTAATATTATATAATGAATTTATTACATAACAAATAAGCAATGACCTTCATTTGACTTTGGTGTAGGTAAATTGCGTGACCGGTCCAAGTCGTACTTTATTCTGTGTGGTTAGAATTCTTCACAAATTTACGCGTGGATTATAACTACGGAGTTTGATTTGGACCCACTGCCTGACATCTAGCACTTTGACAGCGCCAGTAAAGTGACACTAGTTACAGTGTACCACCACGCGAAAAATAATTAAAGGGGTTGCCTTATCGTACGCATTTAGATAGATTTAGAAATTTGGCAGTGTGGGAGCCCTCAATTACAATCTGACGTCATCAACCAAAATAGTTTCAATAATTAATTTTGAGAAAAGTAGTGAACTAAGTGATAAAATATTGAAATTAGTTTCTTATAATTGACTTTTCTATACAAAAAAAATATAAAAACCACTGGTATTTTTTTTTAGACATTCCCAATTAACGCAAGTACACATGAAAAGACTTACCTCTGAACGAAGTCTTTGAAATCAAAATCTGTTTCAACTATTGCAGTGCTTCTTTCATCTTCTTCTTCTTCCTCATCTAAAAGAATCATAAACCATAATACCACATTTATCGCAAAACTTTACTGAATCATTTGAAATAATTCAAGATTGTTAAGATTTAGGTTACCTTCTTCATCATCGGATTTTTCTTCATTGGTTTCCGCAACTTCTGGAATATAATTAATGTTTTTAACTACCATAGTTACGAAACAGCCGCTACCCGGACCGTATAGATTAATGTCATAAAAACTCAAGTCAGTCATAAAAACTCAAATATTCCGCTTTTAAGTTCTAGAATTATTATTTGCGAATAGAAACGCTAATTATATGAAACAAAAGAAACCAGTAATAAATTTGCGTCTTGAATAAATGTGTTTAAGTAGTAAACATTAAACGTTAAGCGTTTACTCGGAATACCGTCTAGAATAATTTACCGGGCATTTCCACTCCTAAATCCGTGCTGTAAATAGTTTCCAGCATATTGAGCTCTTCATCTTCCGGGATGTCGCTTGCTCCGAATATTCCATCTTCCGGCCACACTTCCCTACGTATCGTAAATAATGAGATGGCGTTTTAAACACAATTTACATGAAGAATATGTATTTTAGAAACTGGAAGGAAGTTTGAAATTTCCAATTGTTTTCAGTCGTATTTTTGTGCATGAACAGGAGCTACGAACAACTATTCAGCTTTCAAAAACCTAACATTGCAACTGTGTTGCAACTATTACGTATGGATGGGAAGCGCGGAGAAAACAAAACTTGAATGCGTATTGGAAACAAATTGTATAATACATATAATACAAGAAATAATATAAAATAAATACACGAGATCCTTTTGTAATTCTACTAATACTATAAATGAGAAAGTTTGTGTATATGCGCGTGTGTGTCTTTGTTACTCCTACCTACGTGTGTTCGTGACCACATTTTAATTCAAAATAATTCTATTTATAACCAAAACAGTATAATCTATGAGACGAGTCGACGAAGTTCTTAATCTGCGTGGTTTAAGAGCTTCGCGTCTTGACGCAAATCTAAAGTAAAATAACACATAAAATTATAATTTAAACACACGCAATGCAACAATCATCAATTTTCTCGTTGAGATCTTTTGTTTATTAAATAAGCTGGTTATACTTTTAATTAATTCTAAGTTAGGTACAAATATTGTCAATTTTAAAAACAAATGCTTGAAATTAACGTCGAAATGTTGAAAAGTTGAAATTAGTCGTTGCGTAATCCTGTTTTTGCAATAAATTTTCGTGTAAACAATGTACTTACTCAAAGTCATTCAAGTTCAGAAGTAATTTACAAAAATAAGGATAAGCCAAATTTCAGGTAAGAAGCTACAGAGTTATCTAATGTTACCTGGCGGCTCGCAGCATCCCAACAGCATCCTCGAATTTATATTCGCGCATGAGCTTTTGAATTTTCTTCATGCAATCTTCCCTGAAGACAAATGATGGCTAATGTAGCATTGCTAGGAAAATTGCGTTACAACTGGGTCAGCATGTACGACGCGATGTCGGAATTCAGTAAAATGCTTACACTGACATAAATATCTATAAAGCATTCTTGGAAAAATTTTTTTTTGATCTGTCGTCCTACATGATATCATAACCAGGGCCCGTACATTTGATGCCGATGTCGTCACGCCGCTTACAGGATGATTGCAATTTGAGTAGTTGAGGTAATCAATCATTAATCATCAATCATTAAAAATGAACCAAATGTGCGACACAACAAGCAAAAATACGATTACAATACAATAGTATTTTTGTGAATATTGCATTACGTATGCACACAAAGATGACATTTTTTTCTCTGCGTAGGAATTAAAGTAAGAAGGACGTACTTCAAATTAGAGAGGAATTCTATTTCCTAAGTAATTATTGAAATGTGGTAACAATATAAATATCATTTAATAAAATGTATGTATAAAAACAAAACAAATAGTTTCATTTACGTTTCACGTATCAAGTATGTATTTATTATTCCGCGTACGTGTGAATAGATTACTTTTGAAGTCATTTGTACATAATTAAAATGATCGACGACTAATGATTAATAATTACAATAAAACTATTTGGGATCATCCTATATGCAGCGTGACGTCAAATTTATGTCATCGGCATGAAAAGTAGAGGCCCTGACATCACCTATGCAGGCTGTAATCTCATAACCGCGTATATCTTGAATATACGAAAATTCTACTGCGTACTACCCTAATTACCTTATGTTTTTACCTAAAAATTAATCATCATCATCATCCTCCCCCAAGGCTCGCCAAACAGATCGGTCCTGCGCCATCCGCATCCAACGCATAAATAATATTTTTTAGAAATTGTGGTCAGAGTTAATTATTCAGGTTATTGACGTTGTACAAGGTCATTGTCCTTAATAATCTTGTTTCTTTTAAAATTAGCTATAAAATATTATTGAACTCATGGCGATGTCTAAAATGTTGATGTTTCTTTGGAAAAGATAATTGCACTATGTTATGGTACCCACTAAAACTTTTTTGGATTTGATACTACTTTTTAGGGTTCCGTAGTCAACTAGGAACCCTTATAGTTTCGCCATGTCTGTCCGTCTGTCTGTCTGTCTGTCTGTCCGCGGCTAAGCTCAGAGACTGTTAGTACTAGAAAGCTGTAATTTGGCATGAATATATATATCAGTCACGCCGACAAAGTGATTACATAAAAAAAAAACTAAAACAATTTTTTTTAGGGTACCTCCCATAGACGTAAGTGGGGGTGATTTTTTTTTCTCGACTAACCCTATAGTGTGGGGTATCGTTGGATAGGTCTTTGAAAACCATTGTGGGGTTGCTAACATGATTTTTCTATTCAGTGATCTGTTTGCGAAATATTCAACTTTAAAGTGAAAAATTTCATTAAAATCGACCGTCCCCCCCCCCTCTAAAATCTAAACTGTTGGGCGGAAAAATTAAAAAAAAAAACAGAATGGTAGTAAATATATCAAATTTACAAGGAAAATTATAGCGGCTAAGATTGCTAGGAAATTATTTGCAGTTTTAGAGTAAATAGTAGCCTAAGGTACAAAACATACACCTAAACTTAGATGATTCCGTACACATACGAAATCACAGAAATAATAATAAAGAGGATAGAAGTGCCTTAGACGCGTGACCTTGGCGCCGCGCTTGTGACTCGTAGGTCACAAGCGCGCGACTTGTGGCTCAGTGCTATTTGAAACGTGGGTATGACAACAAGTGCTTTAAAATGGTGTTTTGCAGCATTAGCAATTGCGGAAACTCGTCCACACTGTGTAATTACACTAATAAGGGGATTACATTTCATTGGTATGTATTAATTTAATGTAATAATGCGGTTTATATCAAAATACAACTTGAGAAAAGATTTCATTATGAAATATTGGTTTACACGTTATTAACACGAAACTTCATATACCATTGCTACTCATGCCCATAAAAACGCAGATCGTTTTGAATTATACGCAGCAATGTAAAGTAATTTTTGATAACCCTTCCGTCTTGCACAAAAGTTCGTGGTACGGACAAAAAAACAGGTTACGACTAGTACAGACATAATGCCGACGCGGCCAATAAATGGCGCCGTTGTGTAAATGTGGGTATGACTTACGTTGAGTGTTATTCAACGCTATCTCTAAGGTGTAAGGTTCATAATTGTTTGTAAGCAAAAATATTAGTAATTGTGTGCGTGATTGCGTAGTACGGTTCCGGTCTTTTGCATGTGTGCATTAACACAGTAAGTAGAGGGGATGAAGCAGCGACACGAGTTCCGGAAGAAAATAGGAACTAAGGCATTTCTATCCTCTTTATTATTATTTCTGTGTACGAAATCCTTAGAAAAATATTACTTGATTTTTTCGTAATGGCTACGGAACCCTACCTTGGGCGTGTCCGACACGCTCAAGCCGGTTTTTTTAGTTACAAATAAGCTATTCCATAACGGCTGTGATATTTGCGGTTGTGAAAGTACATCCCACATGGTTGCACTATATATTTATGTAGGAGTATGCCAATATAAGCGAGTCTTTTACTTGGCACCACGTACTTATGAACACACTATCTAAACAAAAGACTGCCCAATGCGGGCGTGAATAGGTTGATCACGGAACCTGCGCTGAATGGATTGAATGAATGAATAAAATTAGTTATGTGTCACCCATTAGGGTTCCGTGCCTGAAGGTTTGTTAACGGGAAACTATTACTAAGGTTCCGCTATCCGTCCGTCTGTCACAGGGCTATTTTGAAAAGTAAAGTAATGTGAACACAGAATATGTAAGTATTACTATTACTATAGATGGTCGATACAAAAACAAAGAAGAAAAAAAATTGTTTACAAAAGTGCAAGAAACTTTATTTATGACGTTTTGTTCAATCATCATCATTATTGCATAATAATAATAATTCCATAATTGTTTGAGGGTACGGATTCCATTGTTTACGAGTCCGACTCACAATTAAATGGTTTTTATCTAAATATATTTCACGTATATGTCGCATAAATTACCTAATATAAATGTCAGGCAACAGTTTTTTACCTATAGAGAGAGAGAGAGAGAGAGAGAGAGAGAGAGAGAGAGAGAGAGAGAGAGAGAGAGAGAGAGAGAGAGAGATGTTTATTTACACATATTCGATACACAGGAAATACAGTTGACAGGAAAAGATACAAAAAAAAATCATCGAATAGTATAAATTGGGCCCCACTCAGTATAATGTTGCGGCAAACCACAACGCTGTTTTTCAGTGGGACCCATTTAAAAACTAAACACAAAAAAACAAACAACACATTGTGATGACACGAACGCCAGCGCAAAGTGAAGTTCGCAACAAAACCTAGATACATAGTATAGTGACATTAGTTTCGTTAAATTCAATCCATTCAGGGCAGCTCTCATTAAAAAACATATATAAGTACTCTAACTAAAAACACAAGTCAAGTGTGCATAATACCTACTCAGCTTGCTACCAAATCAGTGTTTACGAGGCAGTTTTCACAAACTGACACCAGAATAACAGTCTAATATAATGAATTGACTGTTGACACATGGATCGGAAGGACTGTTTTTTTAATGACCATGAATTTTATGTTCAGGGATAAAGTTGGAAGAAACCTTTAGCCCGTTGGTACATTACGCTATGCAAATCTTCGATACCCGACGATTTTAGGCACGCGTGTCGACGACTACGACGACGACGACGACATGTATACGTTTTATGAATTTATACTGCGGCAGTCGCATAGATTCTAAAATCGTCGGGTATCGAAGATTTCCATAGCGTAATTAATGTACGAACGGCCTTAGACCCTATCGATACGTGTCTAAGTCACTATCGCAATACTTTGCGTGTCGGCGACGCTTGCCTGTGTAACGAACCTCTATGAATTTTTCTTGTGGTAGCCGCTTAGAGACCAAAATCGTCGGGTATCGAAGATTTGCGTAGCCTAATGAATGTACCAAGGGCCTTACTCAGCTGTGGGTAAGAAAGGTTAAAGAAGTCTTACTTCTGTTGGTCGATGGGGCGGTCAGAGGCAGCGTCAAAAGGCGGCGGGCATTCGTCGACGCCGGCGCTCAAGACCGCTGCCAGTTGAGCGCGCACCGCTTCCCACTCTGGCACTTCCGCAGGCGCCTGGGCCTTCCCCACCACCACACGCATTTTCTCTGTCAGAAAATATTTATATCAAGTTTTGTATATCAAGTTTGGTTTTATTTTTAAATTTTTCTTCATCATTCATCTTTACTTAACTTTGCGCATTTTTGTGATCTTACGTAAGATGTCTCCCTCCCACCCCTTTGTAAGAAAAAAATAAAACATGCTTTACCCTCCTCCTCCACCCCTAAATTGTCTTACGTAATGAATGAATGGCGCCTTATTGCAAGAGTCAAAGTGAAAACGATACTTCCATACAAACAATAACATTTTTTTGAACAGGCTTTTATTTTACTTGGAATGTACCTACATATGTTTCTTCGGGTGAAATCTTACAACTGAATTTGAAAGCAGCTATCGCCAACCAATTGAGGTGAAATTTTCGATACATGTGTAAGTCAGATGACAATAAAATATGGTAGTACCATAGTTACTGATCTGATGATGGAGACGGAAGGTGCCCATAGGAACTCCTCAACAACTCAACATCATCCCACCGTGTTTGGTTCGTTTGATCTGTCTTGATCAGTACTTTAAGACTGTACAAAGAGAAGTGCAGTCAGCAATAAGATCTTGTTAAAAAAATTAAATAAAAAAAAAATCTTATTCAGCATTAAAACAAGTGTCGTAGAGACGTAGCTGTTTTGCACGTGTGTTAGCGGATGACAAAGCTTGTAGTACATTGTCATGGTCATCTGCAAAGTAACGTCTAAATCAATCAGCTATTAACAATATCACTTACTTTTAGATTTTGTTTTCCTTTTCACTTTCTTCTGAACAATTAGACCCGTTTTTTGGACGTAATGCTCCAACATTTTCAAAAATAAATGCACCGTTTCTACTAAATCTACAAGATAAGACCTAAAACACAATTGGCGAGTATGAATGACACCAGAAATTCAATGACGGATTTAATTACATCTGAATAATATTATAATTTATGCCACAATTTTTACTCTTTCTCGCTGATACTGCTGGATTGATTTGAATGAGATTTGGTATCATACTATGTAAGTAGCTGGATCTTAGGAATAACACATAAGTAGATTACTTTTTATTCCGATATTTTATTCCCATGGGATCAGAGTCAAATTCGCAAACAAAATGACGAAATATCAACCGCTATGTCTAGTAAGGTAAAATTTTGTTTGAGTGTTTCTCATTCAACGTAAATGAAGATTGCAGTGTAGTTTCTGTTTATTTAGCCCCGACTCAAAATGCGGTTTTTTTTTCATTTGAAAGCGGGTTTCTTGGCGATGGTTTTTAGACATGTTTCATCAAAATTGGTTCAGCCGTTTCAAAGTTATCAGCTCTTTTGTTAGCTGCGGAATGGACATTTACTTTATTTTCAAACATATGTGACCAAATTGCGTTGGGGGTTTTTATAATTTTTAATTTATAGTTATTCAATTTTTAATTGAATCCCAGAATTTTAATTCGACTCAAACATTAAAAAAAAAGAAAATTGCCTGAAGGCAACTGCGCCCATAATACTTGAGATATCCACATTAAAATAAAACATTATAATTTTATTTAAATTACATTAAAATTAAAATAAACTCATTTGAATCATGCGAGTAGAATAATAATTGGTACTAACCTTGGCATTTTAGTTTCGTCGTAATTCAAACAAGTTGAGAGTACAAATTCTCTATATTCTAATACATAGAATATGTTACTTTTCAACACTTTAGCCGATTCCCTGACAGTAGAGTCAGGACTTTTATCCATAGCTAGTAATGTGTTGAGTAACTCTTTATAAGCTCTCAGAGACAAATGTAACCGTCTCACCCACACCCCAAATTTCTTCTTCTCTACTTTAATCATGTCATAGTATTTTTCCATTTGTTGTTGCACATAATGAAACATTGGCACAGACATGGTTTCGCTAAAAAAATATAATTTAATTATACATTGTGATCATTTTTATTTGGTATTAAAATAAAAATGTCAATATTTCAAATGATATACTGTAATACATAACAACTATATATTAAAATAATTAATAATTATATATTAACTATATATTGAAAGTCATGGTTAATAAAAATGATTCACGCAGAGTTCAATTGTCCATTCAAGCTCACCTTGAAGCTTGAAGCTTGAGGTATCCTACAAGTTTCAAACCAATTCAGTATTCTTTATCAAGATGAGCTTAATAATGGTAGTTACTACAAGTCTCAGTAACAAAACAAGACTAAAGTTCTACTAAAATAACATCATGCTTAACTTCCAATTTGAAATATCTTTTTACTTTTCAGTTAAATTATGTACACCAAAGATTTCTTTATTTTGTTACAAAGGTTCATATAAAACCATAATTACTTACCTGACTAGTCCTACTTGGAAATTATGCCCTCTGTTGAATTCCATGAAGAATTTCACGGCCCACAAATAATATGACTCATCATTTTGCTGTGCTTTGGACCTCACAAGCACATCCTTCACATAATGCATTAGTGGATTGTAAGAACTGTTTATGAACTCAATGCAGAACTCTTTTAAAAATAATCTGTAACAAATTTCTAGTAAGGTATTTCTTTGAGAATAAGGAAGGTGAATGCTGATATTATAATGTTAAGTCTTGGATTCAACAATTTGTTAAGACAGGTTTTAACACAAAGTATGTTGTTCAAGTGTGGTGAAACTAGAACACTAGTGGGCTTATTCAACTGTTCTGTAATCATAGTAGTAGTACTGCATCTTAGTTGGTCTTGGTAGTAGAAGTGACAATATTTTACATTTTCCATCAACATGATGAAATATGTCAACCAATAGAGTCATCCTCAACCTCACCATTGGCAGAATCATCAATAGTATCGATGGAACTATATTTATAAAAACCGGTCAAGTGCGAGTCGGATTCGCGCACAAAGAATATACACTGTGAAATTTTAGTGGTTGTTTTCCCGGAACGAGGTGATTTAGTATCGATTGTACAATCGATTTATAATTACTATTTTGACTAGAGTCAAAAATCCAATTGTGAAAAACGAAAGTCGAAAATGACCGCAAACCATTAGTAACGCTTCGTTAGTACCTAACCTATCGTACGATCGTACGTTACTTGTACCAACAAAGCGTTACTATTGGTTTGCGGTCATTTTCGACTTTCGTTTTTCACAATTGGATTTTTGACTCTAGTCAAAATAGTAATTATAAATCGATTGTACAATCGAAACTAAATCACCTCGTTTCGGGAAAACAACCACTAAAATTTCACGGTGTATAACTAAATATTCTGTGAATATTTCAAGCGTTGCCATTATTATTTCATTATTATTATGTAAGCCCCCTTAAATATTTACTTTATTCTGTTTTATAGTATTTGTTGTTATATCAGCAACCAAAATACATCATCTGTGAAAATTTCAACTGTCTAGCTATCACGGTTCATGAGATACAGCCTGGTGACTGACTGACGGATGGACGGACAGCAGAGCCTCAGCAATAGGGTCCCATTTTTACCCTTTGAGTACGGAACCCTAAAAATTGAATTGATTGAATGATGAAATATGACCTTACCTTATTGCAAATGCTGATCTTCTTTCCAAAATGCCACTTTCCACCGGCCTGCGGTTTTTCGGTCTGACTAATTTAGACTTCTTACTGCCACTGAAGTCTAAATTAGATATCTTGTTTAAAGGTTTTAAACAGATGATTTCATTTTCTGATATAGATTTCATATTTTGCACTACATATGTACCACCAAAACGAGAATGTCTGAAATAAATGTAGCAAAACTTTTACAGATCTTTATAAATAACAAAGATAAGCATTACTTTACTAGGGGCGTTCAATAAAAAGTGAGAATGAGTATGTTATAAGCAACTTTTACTAAATGTAATTTTATTTTTCGACATAGTCACCTTTTAGCATAATACACTTATTATATCTTTTTTCTAAACTTAAAATTTCATTTTTAAAAAAGGTCTCATCTTGAGTACTTAAAAAATCTTGTACTGCAGCGACTACCACGTCGTCGTCTTCAAATTTCTGGCCTCTCGGTTATTGTTTCAATCTCGGAAATAGGTAGAAATCACTGGGAGCGAGATCTGGTGAATACAGAGGTTGCTTAAGGATATTGAACCCAGCATCACGAATTGCAGCCATTGCAACGATGGACTTGTGTGCCGGGGCATTGTCCTGGTGGAACAGCACAACTTTCGAGAGTTTACCTCGCCGTTTTTCGCGGATCTCATTGCGCAATGTTGCTATTTGTTTGGCGTATAAAGTGCCCGTAATAGTGGCTCCATGTTTGAGATACTCAATCATTAATACCCCTTTACCATCCCAAAAAACAGAGCCCATGACCTTATCGGCAGATGGGCCCACCTTGAATTTCTTCGGAGTTGGAGATGATGGCCTTTTCCATGTCAAAGACTGCAGTTTCGTTTCAGGGTCGTAATGATGGAGCCATGTTTCGTCCATTGTTATAAATCGCGCCAAAAAAAGTTCCCGGTCTTGCTGTATCAGGTCCAAAGCTTCTTGACAAATCTCGACTCTAGTTTGTTTTTGCGTGTCAGTAAGCATTCTTGGTACCCAACGCGCAGATACCTTTTTCATACCCAAGCGTTCATGTAAAATATTATGCACGCTCCCCGTTGAAATCTTTACATTTTCAGCAATAAAACGAACCGTGACACAACGATCCGCCAAAACTGAGTTTTCAATTTTTTTTACAATTTCTTCAGTTATTGCAGTAGTAGGGCGTCCGGAGCGGGGGTCGTCCATGGTCGATATTCTTCCATGTCTAAATTCGGCGCACCAACGTGCGACTGTCGAATACGGAGGAGCATTAGACCCTAAAGTGTCCTGCAAATCTAAATTGACTTGGTCCGTAGAAAACAGTTACTTTTTTTTTTCATAGCAATCAGCTTTACCGGCCAGTATTTAATTTCCTAATATTGAAAGAGTTTGCATCTCATTCTCACTTTATATTGAACGCCCCTCGTAATTAATATCCAAGTGTACAATTTGAAGGAATCTATTATTTTTTCAAGCCTGGGTTTCTATTAGCAATTAAGTACTCAGTGATGTGGCACCATGACAACTCGATTCCGACTGGTTTGTCAAAAATTTTATTTGACTTTAATGGCAAAGCTTGTGTCTACTAACTGAGGTATTGCATCCAAAGACAATCAAACTCACGCTTCTTTGTTGCCTAACAAAAATGTTCACTCCACCCCACTTATTATCATCCCAGCCTATATAATGTCCCAGTGCAGGGCACAGGCCTCTTCTTCAGAATGAGAGGGTTTTGGCTGTAGTTCCCACGCGGGCCCAATACAGATTGGGAACTTCACAGACTCCATTGAATTTCTTCTCAAGTGTGTGAAGGTTTGCTCACAATGTTTTCTGTCACCGTGAAGCTCATTCATTTCATATGTAATTTTGCACATAAATTTCGAAAAACTTGAGAGGCCTTAGGTCAAGCCACTAGGTGACTTCACATCACTGATGTACATATTTAAAATATTGCGAAGTCATTTCCTGCATACATATATGACTAGCCAAAAATATGCATATAATAGATGAGCAACCCTTCAGCATAGCTAACCTCAAGAAATAAAAGTATAAATAAAGTCTTCTAACCTCGATCCTGAATATTGCTTAATTTTGTTCATCCTCTGCTTGTTCTCAGTCATTCTCATTCGAAGTAACTCCTGGTCATCTTTCAGTTTCTCATCAATACTTCTCTGCAACGCTGCATCCGCCAAACTTGTGGGATTTTGTTCTCTCAACAAGTGGGATATTATTTCTAATATATGCATGAAGTACTGCTTTTCATTTTCAGATGACATGTACAGGATTATATCTAGTATTCCTGATTGATTTAACGCCCATAACACCTAGGAGTTTAAAGTTACATTAAATCAAAACAAAAGAATACCAAAATTTAGTTAAAACATAAAAAAGTTAATTATATTTTAATGAGTCTCATAACCAAGGGCTCAAGCTTTTTGTACACAGGATGATGTGGTCCCTAAATAAAATAAGTTTTACAAAATTTGCTACCATAATGCATGATTGATATTTAAGGGCCTGTCGTGTTTTTGGCGCATTTATTGCATTAATTTAATCTTGTGCTGTATCATTACAAGTAAAGCTATAGTCTTGAAATTCATGTGTAAGATATTTGATGATTCACTCTAATGACAAGTGTTTATCGAAACACATAGTTTGCTCAATAGAAAAAAAATCCAGTCATCTCTAAAAAATAAAATAAATTTGTAGTACGACTCTAATACTGCATGGCAGGTCATGACTTTTTGAATGTTATTAAAACAAGATGTTTTCTAGGGCGTAGTGTTGCTACATTTTTATAATATTTGTTTTAGTAATAAGATGAAAATACCCAAAAACACGCGCAGTCCAACCTACTTATCTTGAACTTGAAATCGATTAGCGCGAAAAACTCGGTAGGCCCTTAAAAGTTGCAAAAGTTTTATTAGTATTCCCAGAAGGGACCATTATATTATTAAATTTATAATCTTACTTGATCATGAACACTGGCATCATTCTCTGGGCGACGTTCCTTGTCCAAATCAGCAGGCACATGCAGCACATTCCTTATCAAAATTAGGATCCGTTCTATCACTAGACCTGTGTCCTCATCTCGTTCACTCCAGTCCTAAATAAAATTATGCCTCATTAAGTTCATTTTCTAATAAATTTTGATTATTTTTAATTACATAGTGAAAATAAATGATATAGTAGAATTGATATTTTTTGGAGTTGGTTAGAAATATACCAAAAGCATGTGAACCATGATAGTAGTGATAAAATTTAAAGAACATGATTTTTTTATTTTCAAATCCACTTCATTTACAAGACAACAAAATAAAAATTAAAAAAAATCTCACAATTTCCAAAATTTTAGCCAGTTTCTTGGAAAATACATTCCATGTCTCAACTTTTGTGAATGCTTCCTCTTTATAGTTCTGCAGGTGAAATAATAACTGTAGGTAATTGTGCCGAGCATTCCGCTCGGTTGGTACTTCTTCTCTGTACAGCAATAGTGCTGGATTTGTTAGGTTAACTAAAAGTCTGAACAAAAATAATTATTAAAACAACATTTGGAATGAACAAAACTCTTAAAAAGTAGGTGTTTTAATATTTTTTTACCTGAGAGTAACATCAAATAACTCTGTATTTTCCCAGTGGTCGATGAGCATGGGCAAAAGGTCGGTTTGTAGCACTTTTGTTTCTCCAAAATGCCTACGTATCTCATGATCCTCCCCATCACGGCGCAAGTACCTTATCAAATCTTTAACTGTATTAAGGGTGAATTCATCTATCATGTACTTGCCAGTCCTTTTATCAAAGGTGCCTAAGGCATTACAAGTTGCAGAAAGCTCAGCAGAAAGAATGGAAGTCATTTTGTTAGGAAATCTATGTATTATCACATTTATCACCTAAGAACTGTATGAAACACTCGTTTTTATGGTATTTTGATAACTCATTTCACATTTAAAGCTAATAATCATTTGTTATTCAAATAAGTTGTTCACATTATGTGTTGCTTTTTCCATTCCACTTAGTATTTTGACTTTGAGACTTTGACAGTTATAACGATGGCGTTTAAAAGCCCGCGAAAATAAAACAGCAATGGAACGTTTTACGAAATAAGGAATAGTAAAGTCTGCGAGTGTATGTAGAGTACAATGACAAGATTACAATCTGAATAAGTTACGGTACTTTGATTTGAAAAAAAATAAAATAAAAAACAAGTAAAGCAATCAAAATAATGTTCGAATTTTATGAATCACACCTGCTGCTGGATTGTACTTTGCGCGTATTGGAGCACACTCATTCCGCTACACGATACATTTACACTTTAAGGCCACAACAAACGGGAGCGTGGCGCGAGGCTGAATCAAATATACGATGACACACAACGGAAGCGCGGCACAGCGTATTTATTTCAGTGTTTTTGACCGCGCTGGGCACACTGTCGGTGCCCCGCACTCTCGGTTTGTTGTGACCTTTTATACTTTGTAGAGATCGTAGCAAGTAAATAGTTTAGCCGCAAAAAGGCGGGTGCGATTAAATTACGACCTGTTCTATCGACCCTGAATAAACGACAATACTGCACGTCTTGATGATTGAAACCCTTATGTAATGGCTGGCTTTATTCCACAGACCGCAACGCGGGGCGTGCGCGCGACGCCGACGAGCGTGCCCAGTGCGTTGTATTGTAGTATCATTATGGTTCGTGAACACAATTTTGAACTGAAACTTCTAATGCGACTTAAAACAAGCGTTGCGTTAAATGCGTGGCGTGAAATACGCAACGCAACGCTAGTTGACGTTTGCGAGAGGGGTTTCAAAGGGGGGGATGAAAATTTTCATTGATTTTGCCGTAGGATGCACGGTTTTCAAGATATTTGACAAAAACACCGGTTCTCGTCCGATCACCGAAGTTAAGCAACGTCGGGCGCGGTCAGTACTTGGATGGGTGACCGCCTGGTTTTTTATTTTTTATTATGAAGTTTCACTTCTTCCGCGCGGAGGGACTCCACGCACTAATTTTTATTTAATACTTATTTACATTTAATTTAATTTAATTAATTAAAACTAATATTGGGTGAATCAAATTATGTATTGCAATTTAAAAATGCTTGTAACACAACAACACACACAAGTCGGTGTGTTTTAGGTGTCGTCGCGTTTCTAGCCGTTGCACTTTGTAGTTACATACTTTGTGTTATGAAATTATACGTACCTACAATGCTAAAAATTATTGTCACGTTGATGACGGAGTGTGTCTGACCTAATCGCCTCGAAATGCAGATTGCATCGGCTGAGTGATCAGCGATTTGGTAAAGGCCACAGATTCAAGGTGGATGCCAGCCGCTTCCAACCGTAATGATTAGGTATCAATGAGGGAGGCCTATGTCCAGCAATGGACGTCCTGCGGCTGAAATAATGATGGCGATGATGACTATGATTGGCTAGAGGCAGTACCGTAGTGTAGGTATACTTTAAAGATGATGTCTTGTCTCATGCCACTGACATTACATGATTTGATTTTACCAGGCGCCTTTCCATCTTTTCTTCTCTGCATGGTTGCAAACCCACGTGCACTAAAAATATAGAGCATAGGTTCCCAACGGGGACGGTACCGCCCCCTAGTGGGTGCTTGAGGTCTTCGCGGGGGCGTTAGCGGGTCACGAGTAGCTCGAGAGAGAGGGGGAGGGATAAATTTTAATTTATGGTTTTTATTAATAATAGACAGGCATTGGTATAATTAACTATTATGTTAATAAGGCGTTGATTTTTTTTTCATGTAAAGGGGGTGGTTGGGAACCTATACTGTAGAATCAACTCGTGACTGATATTTGGTTGCGGTGTGCCTTTCAATAGCTATGCACCTCCATTAATTAATTAATTTATTAATCTTGTAATGTACTAACAGTTAGACAATTATTTATAATGAGCACAGTTCTTAAACAGCACGCTGCACTCCCCTTTAACAATGAAGCTACAAAAAAAAGGCGTAAGGATTTAATTTGCCCTCCTAATATTAATAAAAAATATGCCTTTTCCTCCAGATTTTAAGTATTCCTGGCACCACTACTGTAGGTACAATAGATTACACGCCAAATTAGGCATATACTCTTTTAATTATAATAAAACCAAAAAAAATCTCCAAGAAGATCTTCTAAAAATGTCTTATGATGATTCAGAAAAGTTATTGACTGTCTTAAAATAAATAGAATTAAATAGGGTTAAGTTTATTTTAAGTGTTTATTTTAGATCCAAAAATGTTTTACAACTTGTTTTTTATTCAAAATCTACTCAAAAACATTTGTGTGTAGGTATTTTTATTTATTTATTTATTTATTATGGTTTGCCAACAGGTAAAATACTATAAAACTTGCACTACAACATGTTAATAAAAAATGGAAGAGTATTCGCCCAATTACAGGCAAACACAGCATGCATTAAACATAAACATACGCATGTCGCCAAAGACAAATTACTACAAAACAACACTTACGACATGAGCTATTAACCATAAAAATATGAAGAGACAATATAATATATAAAAAAACCTAAGTGAGAACAAAAGTGGTCCTACAACAGAACTATAACTACCTACTACAACCAGAAGCAGCGGCAAATAATATTGAACTAAACCGTGACCCAAGTAACCTGCTACAGTATTGAAAGCGTAAGACAATTAAATTACAATAACAACTACTGGGTCTCGAACCTATTCTAATTATTTATTTTAAATCTATACAAAAGCGTCTTATATTTATTAATATAAACGTTTAAAATAAACGTTTTGCATTTGATTATTTATGTTAGCATTTTAAGTCCTATTATACTTACCTGAAACACAGGATTTTATTTTATCCTAGTTCAGGGTGTGTATTATTTTCATTTTTTTGTTTATCCTTTTAGTTATTTTTGTCAAATACGATGTAAAAGTTAATAAAGATTATTTTAATTATTTATTATTATTATTATGATAATTATACTATAATTTGTGTCTGTTTTGTGTGGCCTTTCGTGATATTGCTGTACTGTGGCCCGGCGGAAGACCAGTGCTGGTTTTTAACTAGCGACATGCTGAGCCGGGACCCTTTTTGTAGCAGCACTAATATGTACATTCCTGTGTCTATCTCCATGTTTGTACTCTTATTTTTGCCTGTGTACGTGTTATTGTTGTTATAAAAATATATGTTTTTCTTTCTTTCTTTCTTTCATTACCTAGTTGGGCATCGGTCGTCTTGCTCCGGTCTAGATAGGGTAGGTATAATCCTGATGATTCTGATGGCCTAACTGGGAGGACTTTGGCCCCCCGGGGACCTCCACCTTCCCCATTAGCCTCGTCACGGTTGCTCAGTCGACTGTGTTCCAATTCTCTTCCAATATATGGAAGCTCCAGGGTTTCTTGTGGTCCTTGACTCACGAGCTTCACGAGCTTTGGGACTCACGAGCTTTAATTTGGGACCCACATAAGGTTGACAGTCCTGTCATATTGTATAGGAATTCAAGGGATATTTTTTTCGAAATAGGTCCCAAATTAAAGTACGCGACCGACCGTACGTGCAAGATTGGACTTCTTATAGTTCAACATATTATCATGCACTTATAGGTCGACATAAATATCGAAACTCACCCGGGGTGTTCCAATGAGGTACGGTCCTCGTCGAAGCTCGTAGCTTCTAACTCACCATACGACCACATTTTCTAAGTGCTCGCCTCTCAAAACTTGTGCTTGTGCCGCCATCGCTCTGTTCCAGTACCAACATAAAAGTTAATTAAAGCCTAGAATGGCGTTAACACACCACAATAAGTCCATACCAGGCGAGAGGTCAACTTATACTGATTCCGAAAAAAATAAGAAAACAAATCCATGTCACTTACTACGTAGTTAAGCGATAATAGAGTCACATAACATAACTTTTATTAGTAGGTATTAGATATTTTAGAAAAAAAATCTACTATCGCCTAACTAAGTTACATGGGCCTCTCGCTCGGTACCAGGTTGTCGTTAAGTTTTGGGTCATTGTATAGATTGACATTACTAGTGTATAATATGTATAACAATATAATTACACGGCGAACCGCGCTGTGCCCGACAACCTACACAAAGATTACCAATCATTAGACTAGCACGCTTCAGCTAATTTAGCTTTCATTTGGATACAATTAGACCTCCAAATACTAATGACTGACTGAAAAGTTAAGTACCTGCGTATCTACCTTACTCGATACTAAGCGTGAGTTGCATCAAGTTACTATTACGACAACTAAAGGCAAATCAGCCGACTCACGCTAAACAAGGCAGACGTAGGTACGACTAGTATCCTGCAACTATCAGAACATGATGTAAAATTTGATTGTATTGTATTTGCCTAGAGCGACTCGGTAAGTTGTTTGTATCAATTTGTGCAAACGATGTACTTATAGCACTTGCCAACAAAATTTCTATCAAGGGAAATCTTCGTGGGAAAATGTGCACCCTTCATGTAGACACAAGATAGGCATCCAATTAAGTTTAAGTAGATACATATCTACCGGGCCCAGGCCATCATTGGTGTTGTAATTCATGGACTAAACCTAATTTTTAACTTTAAAAAGCTGAAACCCTACTAAAACATTCAAGGAGTCATTCCTTTTGAACTTCATCCCTCTTTTTGCCTGGTTTATAAACCTTTTTGGGGGCAAACAAAATATTGCCGGTGGAGAATTAGCTTTGCCGCTAACTTTGCGCCTTACTCCTCAGAAATACGTGACGTAAAGTGCTTTTAGAATATCCGACGAACCCCCTTAAGGTGATGAAGTATTCTTTTTCTGCGTTCAACTGTTTTGTTTTAAAAGTTTGTTTATATTGTGACGCTTCGCTTATTTAAGAGGGGAAGCTCTAATGAATGAATGTGCTGTTAGACAAAAGAACAAAAGCACTTGAATTATAAAATCAGAAACAATGCCTCTTGTATACGGAGCTTGAATCAAGTGTTCAGATAAAAACGTTCCTTTCATAAATAAATAAATAAATGAATGAGACAATTCACACCAATTGACCTAGTCCCAAAGTAAGCTAAACATGTGTTATGGGTACTAGGCAACGGATAAACGTAGGTACTTATATAGATAGATAAATACTTAAATACATATTAAACACCCAAGACCCGAAAGCAAACATTCGTATTTTTCATACAAATATCTGGGGGGTTACTACGAAATACGAAGTTCGAAGTTCGGATCGTGCGGTCCCTCTCACTCTCGTAATAAATACCATTAGCGTGAGCGGAAAGGCATGAAACGAAGTTCGAATTTCGCGCTTCGTAGTATAGGGCCTGACCCGACACGGGAATCGAACCCGGGACCTCAAGCTTCGTAATCAGGTTCTCTAACCACTAGGCCATTTGGTCGTCTAAATCGTCATATTTTTAAAGGCAAGTGTACATTTATGCAGTGCTTCTATTTTCTGAAAGTCTCTCTTCGAACTTCGTGTTTCGACTGTTGTTGTGGTGTTTTGATCAGTTAGATACTTACATAGGTTGCTAATTTTGCTACTGAGCACAAAATGAAAGAATATAGATAGGTATATGGCCGCATCATTTAACGATTGCTACCATCATTAATCTAATTGAAAAAAAAAGATCAAACGATTTTAAAGGATCGACAGTTGGGAGTTGGGATATATGGATTTTTTCCACTCTTCCCAACTTATATTTATATAGTAAATACATGATCTTACACTAAATTAAAACTATAATTAAAAATAAAATAAAAGTAACTAAACTACCTACCTATTTAAACTTAAAGAAATGTACACTACGTGCTTACCATCGTGCTTATACACGCCCTTATTCCGACTTAATTCTAACCAAATCTGCAGTGGCCACGTTCCTACCTATACGTAAATTCTTATACAATTAAGTGGTAGAGTTATAGTAGGTGCATTGT
Source organism: Archips crataeganus (assembly GCA_947859365.1). Classification (NCBI taxonomy): domain Eukaryota; kingdom Metazoa; phylum Arthropoda; class Insecta; order Lepidoptera; family Tortricidae; genus Archips; species Archips crataeganus. Next base: position 13,201,147 of record OX402055.1, on the reverse strand, counting down.
TCCTATTCGGGTTTGGGTGAGATAATCCTCCTGGATATTGGTGTCGTGCCAAATACTGCCCTAACCTAAGCATTGCCGGGGCATTGGCCGTTAGCCAGGCTGATGGGATGGACTCTGATTGGATTTGTGTGTAATGCGTGACACGGCACGAACTTACAACTGACATTCAATGGAAACTTTACATCCATCAATACATCAGTAGTTGAGCCCGATTGGGGCTGTTAGAGGATTTATAGTCATACGGTGAATGGGCACTGGTTAATTTAAAGCTGCATTTGGTTTGTACGTGATGGATTGTAAAGTCGAACGTCTATTATGTAGTTTAAATTTATCTGGAAATGGTCGTCGCTTTTATTAGGTTTTGAGCACTAACCTTATCTTATGTTTCGCTGCCACACGATTAGCAGATTTTTGTTTCGCAGAAAACGATTCGCCCAGTAACGATACGCAGATTGATTAAGTCGCAGATGAGTTGTTACGAAGAGTAACGTTTCGTGGCTCAACGTTACGCAGATAATATACGATAAATAATATACGTTGGTAATATACGAATTAAACGTCGAAAAATTATTAGCAGTACCTAATATATTGTTCAGTTATTGTGTTCGTTGTTGTTGTACGAACTTAAAGATTACTCGAACAACGTCTCACCTTTAAATCGATTTGTTTATTTATTTCAATTAAATAAATTAACACTATAATTATTAAATTCAAACAGAAACGTGCATGACATACTAAATACTGACCACTTACAATTTGTTTTTAAACCTAACGAATTGTAAGTGGCCAGTATTTAGTATGTCATGCACGTTTTTAGGATTCCGTAGTCAACTAGGAACCCTTATAGTTTCGCCATGTCTGTCTGTCTGTCTGTCCGTTCGCGGCTAAGCTCAGAGATCGTTAGTACTAGAAAGCTGTAATTTAGCATGAATATACATATCAGTCACGCAAACAAAGTGGTAAAATAAAAAATTTTTTTTTAAGGGTACCTCCCATAGACTTAAAGGGGGGGGGGTGATTTTCTCGACTAACCCTATAGTGTGGGGTATCGTTGGATAGGTCTTTTAAAACCATTGCGGGGTTGCTAACATGATTTTTCTATTCAGTGATCTGTTTGCGAAATATTCAACTTTAAAGTGAAAATTTTCATTAAAATCGACCCCCCCCTCTAAAATCTAAACTGTTGGGTGAAAAAATTTGAAAAAATTCAGAATGGTAGTAAATATATCTAATATAAAAATTATAGCGGCTAAGATTGCTTGGAAATTATTTGTAGTTTAAGAGTAAATAGTAGCCTAAGGTATAAAACATAATTCCGTACACATACGAAATCCTTAGAAAAATATTACTTGATTTTTTCGTAATGGCTACTGAACCCTACCTTGGGCGTGTCCGACACGCTCTTGATCGGTTTTTCTACAGAGGTTTCAATCATTCCTTTTTATATTATACTATACCTAGCGGTTCTAGGAAATGTATGTAAAGTATTTTATGTAAAGATATCTCCATGTTCTCCCACTGCTATAATTTCGAAAAAAATACATATTATAGGTCGTTGGTGGGTGTATTATTGGTGAAAAAAATGGAGCGGTCTCTAACGTAGAAGTACGTAAAAAAAATATCTGAAAAGTTTAGTCAGCTGACGACCGCTTTAGCCTAGTGATGGGAGTACATATATCAAATTAACAAGGAAAACTATAACGGCTTTGTTTGCTTGCGAATTATAAGTAGTTTAAGAGTAAAGCAGCCTGACCTATAAAATATACCTACTTGGAAGTTCCGTACAAAATAAAATACAAAATCCTTATACCTGATTTACGCTCTCGCCTCGTCACCTCGCCTCGCGCCTCGCCTCGTCGTCTCGCTCCGGACGCGAGCCTCAAAATCAAGGCAAATCACGAGACGAGGCGCGAGGCGCGCCTGTTCACACTCTCGTCTCGCGGCTCGTCCCGCAGTTCGTCTCGCCACTCGTATGCGAGTGTAAACCAGGTACCTATTTCGAATACTTGTTGAATACAGTATGCTTAGCATAAGTTTTACTTCACCAAAATACTTCTCGATCGCGTTTACGTAAAAAAATCAATTACTAGGGAATCATGGAGAGCGTCTCCGCGCGCGCGCTTACATGTTTCCATAGAATTGAAATTTTTACGTAAACGCGATCGAGAAGTATTGAAGTGAAGGAAAACTTATACTAAGCGTACTGATAGTTAACACGTCGTAACGGCTTCGGAACCATATCCTGGGCGTGTTCGACACGCTCTTGGCCGGTTTTCTTTTTTACGAATAGTTGATCTGCAAACTGTAACAGTTATAGCATGAATAATCGACTGAAGGTTGATCTACTTATCGATTTTCTGTCAACTGACTAATGATTGGTAAAACGAGTAAGTTGCGTACCTACCTAATAACATGTAGATATGTATCTGGGAATAGTTATCTGTGAAACGAAAATCAAATCAATTGATCGATCACCACCTCAAGCAAACTAACTCTCGAAAATAACGTGAAAGTGTCAAAATAAAGTATTTATTGAATCCTGACCTGCTGCGTTGCATTTATTTACATATTGAGAAAAATACTGTCTAAATATTCATTAACTTTACGATTCATTTAATATTCATCAGTTTAAAAATTATTATTCAAATAATCCTTTTCAATATTTCGACCCTTTGACACTCTTCTGGTAAACAGTCTTTTGATCTTATAAAATTGATATTGATTTTGCGGTGGGCGGTGGGCAGATAACCGACTAAACTGAAAAAATATTTATTTGGTGCAATCAACAATTTTAAATTACCTATGAATAATTACACAAGCAGTGTAGTAAATTTATGTACGAGTATCAAATGGCAAGAAATTATAAACAAAAGTATAGAAAAAGTTTTTACTTGTTCCACATGGATCCAATGCAGATTAGTAGAGTTTCAAAAACATATACCTTTTTCGTAGTTAGGTTTCCTTATTACTTAAGTACCTAATTTACTTAATGCTGTTTTTGTTTAAAGGCTCTTAATTAATATCAGAGATACAAACAAATACACCGTGAAATTTTAGTGGTTGTTTTCCCGAAACGAGGTGATTTAGTTTCGATTGTACAATCGATTTATAATTACTATTTTGACTAGAGTCAAAAATCCAATTGTGAAAAACGAAAGTCGAAAATGACCGCAAACAAGTAGCATACGATCGTACGATAGGTTAGGTACCAACGAAGCGTTACTATTGGTTTGCGGTCATTTTCGACTTTCGTTTTTCACAATTGGATTTTTGACTCTAGTCAAAATAGTAATTATAAATCGAATGTACAATTGATACTAAATCACCTCGTTTCGGGAAAACAACCACTAAAATTTACCAGTGTATAAAACCACAAAATTTAGGCAGTTCAGTTACCTAGGCTTAAATACTAAATTTTACGTAAAAAAGAAGAAGTATCACATTCAATTGAAAAATTACGTCGTTTTTTTCCCTCCCTACTTAAGTACGTACCCAACTGTCTTTGGTAGGTATTAACATTTTTGCAGCCTCACAACTTTTTCCGGGAAATAAAAAGGGTTTTACCTACCGTTGGGAGGCGGTGGGACTCTTTAGGGACGGGGCACAATGAACGGAACATAATGAAACTTATCCCCGTGGCGATTCTCATATAAATAGTTGGGGGATTACTCGATCGTGCTTGCAGGCGGCGTCTGAGGGCGAGTTCATGATTTGAACTGTTGAAATATTCATCTGTCAGACTAGCTTTACTTAATAATTGAAGGGTTCAAGAACCTATCCGTCTATTCATTTTAATAATTTTTAATATTATGATTTAGGCAAGTCTTATAGATATTTTTTAATTTACAGATAGTTAACAGTCAAAAAGCGTACCTCCAATGTGTTGAAATAATTAAATACTTTCCTCATTAAAAGTTGCGGGTAAATCAGACGTTTAACGATAGCCTGCGCCACCCGTAGCGAGCACTGAGGACCTCCCCATCCGCACACTAACTGCCGCCATTCTGCGTTCATTAAAAGATGGCAAAATTGTTCAAGCTATGTTGCAGTATTCCCTTTTTACTGGCTCGTTCGTTTCAGTATTCAGCGTTTGTTTAATTGTCACTTTTAACTCGAGAGCTTGGAGATGGTCAATTTGAAGTTGTATATTTTAATTAGGCGTGTACTTTTATAAAAGTTCATCGTCTACACCTAACTGTAGTTAGTCAAGCGGTTACCACATAAATATTATGTGTATCTACAAATACGACAGTTTATGATGCCTTGGCCAAGTGACTTTAGCGTCGCATCCACAATGTGTCAAAACCTCTTGTCCTTGTTGTGTACTTACATCCATATCTATACTAATACTAGCTGACCCGGCAAACGTTGTTTTGCCATATAAATTATAGCTTGTTTACGACCTATTCTCAGATCTACCGAATAAAATATAGACAAACAAATTGATAAAAATCGGTCAAGCCGTTTCGGAGGAGTTCGATAACAAACACCGTGATATGAGATTTTTGTATATTAGATTAGAAGATATAAACGTGAAATTGTGTCTGTCTGTTACCTCTTCACGCTTAAACCGCTAAACCGATTTTGATGAAATTTGGTATGGAGATAGTTTGAGATATTTGGAAAGATATAGGATAGTTTTTATACCGAAAAATTGCATAGTTCCCGTGGGATAGCGATAAACGAATTCTTTGCAGATTGAGTCGTGGGCAACAGCTAGTTAACCATAGATTCCAAATGTTACCAAAATCAACGTCATCTTAACTCTTATGGACTGCAGACGCTACTGGAAATTATTTTCTGACTAGGCTGACCATGACCAATGCCCAGCGTCCAATGGGTATTATTACAAGCGACACGGCCAATCAAACGGAAATGCCAACTTTGAAGTATTTAAAGCCTGCAAACCACTCACACGAGTTACTAATACTAGTTTATTTATTGGCATTGCGGTGGGTTAGGGTCCACAATAAAAGAAGTGGTCATCCGTCAGGGGATCTCGAGTCTCGAGTCGCAGGAATGTAATCAAGACATTCGTCACGCGCCCGCGGGCCGCGCATTACTCAAACGACCAAACATGATACAACGGAAAGAGTGATTGCACGCGTTTTAGCGTTTGATGAATACATTCGATATTTCTTTCTTTCCTCATTGGTTCAGTCAGGCATTTTGACGAATGATTGTGCATTCCAAATCCGCGATTAATCTTCATACAGTACCTACCTACAGCTTCTGTTCCAATCTCTGATAGGTGAATAGACCACTTGCACGGTCTAGGGTTAAAAATTCCATTTTGACTCATATTAACCCTGGGTTAGCACTTAACTCGGAGTTATATAGTTAACTCGGGTCTGTTCAAGTCCACTTTTTTGTTTTAGACTTTCGCGATTTCCACTTATAGTTGTGCCCAACGTGATACCCAACACTGTCGCGTTTAAGTCCCGGATTATAATAGCAACTACAAATAAATTGATGCCTTTTGCCTATTTTATTTAACTAAGTAATGTTAGTCCGTCAGTGGTTTCAAATGACTGTTTATGCTACTTAAAAATAGTGTCTCTTAAACATGATTTCCCTCAAAGTTAATTTTCAATCCTCGTGGTAGTAGTAGTAGGGTAATTTAGACTGTGTGTAGTTGGTTTCAAGCTTCATTAATCTTACAGGACTTCGAAAACTCCTTAAATTATAATGTAGTCAGACAGCGAATAGTAATGGAGCACTTATCGCAGAATACGGAGCTAACGAGAGTAGGTAGATGGCAGCGCTCAGCTTTTTTCAGGAATGTCTTATTCCTCCTCACACCTTCGCTGAAGGCGAGCAATTAACGGTTAAAGCACCTTTTGTTCCACCGCAACATGAAGTGGTCCGTGAATTTTTGACAGCTGTTCTGTAAACCACGTGCCCACTCATGGGCGCCCGTGCGCAACGCTAAATGTTCCTCATTTTTCTATAGTTGGAGGAAAATTGCTGTCGTATTTCCGGCTCACATGTCCTCTAAGCCGGAGACAACGAGATTATCCGCGGGGAAATAAAAAGGAGACACGAGAATCATCAATCTTGCTCCATACCGCGCTATAGATGGAGCTAATAAAATCGGAAATTATCCGAACAAAAAATCTTGTTATTTCACTGAGTAGCGTTGGAATCCGCGAGCGTATCGAATCGAGGGCGCACCGTTGACATCAGAAATATTTAAGCGAGCTTCAAAGTCATACTTTTATCTTCGTAACCGCCACAGCACATACAGACTTACTTTTCTTTCTGTGTGTTTTAGAAAGACGATATATATGTATAATCTAATTGGCTAGTATGTGTAATTAAGAACAATAAAGGCAAGTAAGTAATTGCAACCCAATTTCTTGTTTATTGTGAGCCTCTAAAAGCTCTTGGCTCCTCTCCGTTAATAAGTAGCCGCTAGCTTTCATTTGGCTATTGTAATTGCGGTTGTGAAATACCAGTATTTACGGAGCAGTAAGACTTGGCCGCGCTCCCGAAGTCCGCTTTGCTCGGGACAACTTGCGCCCATTAGAACTGTGGTGACATAATAACGAAAATGCTGTCATATTCAGGGAAAATATTTGAAAATATCAATGTTTAGTCACCCCTTTGTTTATTTCTTTAACTAGGTATGTATGTACGCAGACATGTTTTAATGGCACGTAAGAATTTAATTAATTTTTCCTACTCCTGTACTTTTATCTGGTTTTTACATGGTCGCGAACAAATACATAAGAACATAGATAATATGACTTCAGAAAGTCTATACTTAATCTATTCGCCATAACAGCACTTGTGTCGTAATGTCGTTATTACGATACACCTAGCTGCCACATAATATTAAATGTAGGGTACACTCAACACTAAATCCCAGTTTAGACCTGCTGAGTTGAGTAGATTAGGGTACAGTCGGGTACAGTAGGGTAAAATAGGGTACAGTCGGGTACAGTCGGGTACAGTAGGGTAAAATAGAGTACAGTCGGGTACAGTCGGGTACAGTCAGATACAGTAGGGTAAAATAGGGTACAGTCGGGTACAGTAGGGTAAAATAGGGTACAGTCGGGTACTGTAGGGTAAAATAGGGTACAGTTGGGTACAGTAGGGTAAAAAAAGGGTACAGTCGGGTACAGTAGGGTAGAATAGGGTAAAGTTGGGTACAGTAGGGAAAAATAGGGTACAGTCGGGTACAGTCGGGTACAGTAGGGTAAAATAGGGTACAGTAGGGTTAAATAGGGTACAGTAGGGTACAGTCGGATACAGTAGGGTAAAATAGGGTACAGTAGAGTACAGTCGGGTACAGTAGGGTAAAATAGGGTACAGAAGAGTACAGTCGGGTACAGCAGAGTACAGTCGGGTACAGTAGGGTAAAATAGGGTACAGTCGGGTACAGTAGGGTAAAGTAGGGTACAGTCGGGTACAGTAGGGTAAAATAGGGTACAGTAGAGTACAGTCGGGTACAGTAGGGTAAAATAGGGTACAGTAGAGTACAGTCGGGTACAGTAGGGTAAAATAGGGTACAGTAGGGTACAGTCGGGTACAGTCGGGTACAGTAGGGTAAAATAGGGTACAGTAGGGTACAGTTGGGTACAGTAGGGTAAAATAGGGTACAGTAGGGTACAAAAGGGTAAAATAGGGTACAGTAAAGTACAGTCGGGTACAGTAGGGTACAGTAGGGTAAAATAGGGTACAGTAGAGTACAGTCGGGTACATTAGGGTAAAATAGGGTACAGTAGGGTACAGTCGGGTACAGTCGGGTACAGTAGGGTAGAATAGGGCACAGTCGGGTACAGTAGGGTAAAATAGGGTACAATAGGGTACAGTCGGGTACAGTCGGGTACAACAGGGTAAAATAGGACACAGTCGGGTACATTAGGGTAAAATAGGGTACAGTAGGGTACAGTCGGGTACAGTCGGGTACAGTAGGGTAAAATAGGGTACATTAGGGTACAGTCGGGTACAGTAGGGTACAGTAGGGTAAAATAGGCTGCAGTTGGGTACAGTCGGGTACAGTAGGGTAAAATAGGGTACAGTCGGGTACAGTCGGGTACAGTAGGGTAAAATAGGGTACAGTAGGGTACAATCGGGTACATCGGGTACAGTCGGGTACAGTAGGGTAAAATAGGGTACCCAACTGTACCCTACTGTACCCTATTTTACCCTACTGTACCCTACTGTACCCTATTTAACCCTGTACACGACTGTACCCTACTGTACCCTATTTTACCCTACTGTACACGACTGTACCCTACTGTACCTTACTGTACCCGACTGTACCCGACTGTACCCTACTGTACCCTATTTCACCCGACTGTACCCTACTGTACCCGACTGTACCCCATTTTACCTTACTGTACCCGACTGTACCCTACTGTACCCTATTTCACCCGACTGTACCCTATTGTACCCGACTGTACCCCATTTTACCCTACTGTACCCGACTGTACCCGACTGTACCCTACTGTACCCTATTTTACCCTACTGTTCCCAACTATATCCCATTTTACCCTACTGTACCCGACTGTACCCTACAGTAGGGTACAGTACAGTACAGTAGAGTCGAGTCGCAGGAAAAATATTGTATGCAACGGTGTATAATTTGGTCTTAACGGCTCGTGCCGCCTTCCATTGCGATACTCGCATTCGCTCGTATCGCAACTCACGTCACTCGCCTTTTAAGACCTCACTTATACAACAGTTGCATAAAATACTAATATATTCATAATTAAACGTAGCCAATAGAATATTAAACACTCATTTTCTCTAGAATGCAAATAAGAAAAAATAAACAAAGTAAGTAGATGTTTAATTTATTCAGTGCTATTGCACTGCAGTTTTAGCAGCAAAACATTAGTTAGCAAAATAAAATAGTATTTATTTTTTGTTCTCTCGGAAAGTTAATTCCTTGGTTCACTCCATTAAGCTTTAAAGAAACTTATGCAATAAAATACAATTTAATAAAATGCATTGTGCACTCTTAGGAAAGAAAATTACATTCTCTAGTCTTTGAGTAGCGCTTTTAAGGCAAAACGTAATAGTATTTTATGCAACTGTATCATAATAAGGGCCATTAATACACGAATGCGAGTTTATGACATGAGGCGAAGCCGAATGTCATAATAGATACGCATGAGTGTCTTAATGGCCGATTATGAATAGTTGCATACATTACTTTTTCTACGAGTTCAAAATAAACAATTATTAAATAATAATTACTTACATAACGGACAATAAATAAATTTTCGATTTTAAAAGTAGCAAATTATTGCTCACTTCAATTGCCGCCTATTTTATTTCTAGCGGCGTCAACATTTCTGCATCACTTAATTCACCAAAGTCACAAATTCTTACAGATTAAAAGTCATTTTCTCAAACATGCTATTTAATGTTTACGTTGTGTTCCTTAAAACAGGCTTCAAAATACACCGTTGCAGGCCTAGGCCGGCAATGCGATTGTCTATTGTTTCATTAATGTCACACAGCACCATGATGTTTATAGGTCTATGGCATCATAGCATTCAGCCATTTAAAAAAAAAAACTAAAAGCAATATTTGCGTTTTGGTTCATTATGATATTCTACCACTACGCTTATATAAGGTAAGGTAAGATGGTGATGGTGATTGTAATGGTGATATGCCTAGAGAAATATTTCACAATCAACATCATTATCACCATCATCATCATCATATCGTCATCACCATCATCATCATCATCACCATCATCACCATCATCATCATCATCATCGTCATTATCATCATCATCATCACCATCATCATCATCATCATCATCATCATCATCACCACCATCATCATCATCATCGTTATCGTCATAATCATCATCATCATCATCATCATCCATCACCATCATCATCATCATCATCATCATCACCATCATCATCATCATCATCATCATCATCATCATCATCATCATCATCATCATCATCATCATCATCACCATCATCATCATCATCATCATCATCATCATCATCATCATCATCATCATCATCATCATCATCATCATCATGATAACGACGACGATGATGATGATGATGATGATGATGATGATGATGATGATGATGATGATGATGATGGTGATGGTGCATATTTGAGAAAAGCACTATACAAGCCTCGGCCGGAACAGGGGTTGCCGGCCTCGTATCATGCCGGCCTCGTGTACCACTCGGCCGTCAACTTAGATACTCGGCCGGCAACCCCTTAAGTCCCGGCCTCTGCAGTAATGTACTATTAAATAGTGATTAACTCTTTTATTTCTTTCAACTTGAATTGTTTTGTTTTTTCCTGGTTCGTCCGTTCGGACAGGCTAAGGTCCGGGACCATATCGCCTCGTCATCAGTTACTTGAATTGAAAGAACTCCGTGCAAAGCAAAACAAATTCCCGCTATTTTTAAACTTTTTTTTCACTACTCGCAACCTTAGAATGGACCCGGGAACTTTAGGTCATACAGCCAAATTGAATGATGTTAAAATATTCATATTTAATAATGACTTTAAAATTCATTTATTGCCCGTTATTTAAGTATTCATTATTTAATAATTGTTAATGTAACATATTGTAATTAATGTATAATGACTTTATATTCATTTCCCGCTTTATTTTTTTTTAATTTGCGACCGTACTCGTACCATAGACCTTGATCAGCGTGTTCTCAATTACGAAATTTCGCTTGAAAAAATAAACCTTGATTGTGATTGGTCCTATCTGTTCTTACTCATTTTTAAGCAACCAATCACGTGGCACACGCATATTTAAAGAAACTCGATTATCAAAATTGATTTCAGTATTCTTTTGGGTTATTATGTTACTGAATTTGCACCATAGAGCATAGAAATTGGAACAGACTTATAACGTTAGTTATTATTGCATAGTTTTTGACCATATAATTGAAAGATTATACTGATGATGTATTTTGGTTGCCGCTATAACAACAAATACTAAAAAATAGAATCGTGGGCTCCCATACATCAAACGTGATTTTTTTGCTCGTTTTTGCTCAATTTTGATAACGGCAACAGGTAGACGCTTGAAATATTCAGAGAATATTTAGTTACATATTCAATTTATAAATAAACAATTAAATTAAAATAAAACGAAATATTTAAGGGGGCTCCCATACAACAAACGTGTTTTGTTTGCCGTTTTTTTAGATAATGGTACGGAACCCTTCGTGCGCGAGTCCGACTCGCACTTGGCCGGTTTTTTTACCATTTGTGGGCTGTGTGTGTAATGTATGTGGTCAAGGGTTTGACAAAATTGTGTAAGTATTTATGGAAACAAAACAGGATGACTCTAGATTATTTAATAATATATTCATTAATTTAGTAGTTGTTGTTCGCGACATCGAACAATGAAATTTTAAGGAATAAAAAGTATGTTACGTATTAATCCAGGTTATTAAGCTGTCTGTTTGCTAAATTTCATTAAATCCATTCAGCTGGAATAACAAACGTCCAAACATCCAAACTTTCACATTTCTAATATTAATGGGATTGAGCGTAAAGTATGGAGAGCGTAAACTACTTAAGAGGGTAAGATGGCTGAGAGAATTTTGAGAAATAGGTATTTTAATGAAATGTCGCTGTCTCGCCCGAACCCCTCCATGTCAGTACAGCGAGAGCGGGACAACTGCACCTCAGACCGTTAATAGGCGCGTAAAATTGATCAAAACAGCATTTCGTAATCTCCTGTTTTCTTCTCGAAAACTGGACCAATAAATTTATTTTTTTTCACAAATAATTAGAGGACAGACTTAGCTATGCCCTTATGTTTTCCTTTTTTTGTTTATAGGAGGGATTCTTTTCTGATGAATGTCTGAAAATGACGTTGAAATTGGGCAATTTTTTCAGTTTTTGAAAGCTCATATTTCTTATGTTAATTGAAATATGGAAAAAAACGAAACATAGGGGCATAGCTGTGGTAGATACAGATTAAACAGTAAAAAAAAATTGGCTCTAAAGCCATTATCCAGGGAGGAAACAGAGGATTACGTTTGTATGGAGAAATAGTGCGCATCGTACCCTCTTAAATATATAAACAACTGCGTCTGTTCAACAGACTCTGTTGACAATGAACCTGAACTCGAACGGAAACCGAAATCGAAAGTAGAGTTTTTTTATCTGAAGATTAAAAGCCATAAACGCCTCCAATTTTCTTATATATATATATTTCTTTCTTATATATATTTTATAATGGCTCGTTTAAGTCCCTCGAAATCTATTTCGCGGGGCACAATACGCCTCAATACAGATCAATTTACAGTTTCCAAAAAATAATAAATACGGCCTGGCATTGGCATCTGAATTGGAATAATCGTTTAAATTTAATAGCCATTTCTGATTACTCTTCAAAGACAGTTTTGAAAACCCGCGGGGGGCGGCCGCCCAGTTAATAGCGCGAGTGCCTTGCCGAGGGGCGCCGCTAGGTCTTATCTCGCCTTCTCCGACGACTTACATTTAATTGGCCAAGTTTTATTGTACCGACCCTAATTGCAATATCGGAATCTAAAGAATTGTCGCTCAACTTATCAAGCTCCAATGAGAATTAATGATTCGTTCACGTTTTAGTATCTAGTCTACGTTTATAGGTGAGGCAATTTATCGTGAAGATAAAGTTAAAAACTTACACAGCATGAAAACGTCCGTCGGTAGCGCTTGTAGAACAACAGCCCGGAGGACGATTCAATTTACTTTTATAGCCGAAGCTGATCCCCTCCTGCGAGATCAGGTTTCTTGCTAGGAACTAATCATCGCATCCACGCTTTGATTCGTTATCGTTTCTTTGAAGCGATTGCCTCCAAATCCCTAAAGAAACACGTACCCCGACGAAGCGTATAAGGCTTTAGTGGAGTCGAAATTTAGAATATCTAGTTTAAATATATCGATACCGGAAATCTCAAATGGCGTAAAGGACAAAAATGCGAAAATAAGTCTTAAATGCCATTCGATAGGGAAAAAAAAGCTGTATATGCTGTATATTATGACTCATTTTCGCATTTTTGTCCTTTACGCCATTTGAGATTTCCGGTATCGATATGATTGGATAAATTTTTCTGTATTCAAATAACACTTTACAATTCACATTTCACAAAAACAAACTTTTTTAGTTCATAGTGCTTGAATATAAATTTCTAGACACTGTCGGTTTTTTATCTCATTTCAAACAGCATCATTAGTTACAATTATAAGAGCTTAGGTATTACTTACCGTGATTTTACATAAAGACATAAATATATATTTAGGTTGGTAAAATAAATAATAACATAGATCTCTTGGTACTTACTATATTTAGGTGTTGAATTTTTTTCTTAATATTAAATAAATGTTACTTTTGGCGTTTCATGAGAAGAAAATTTTGATAAGATTACAACGAGTAGGTACAATATTGGGTGCAAAACAGAATCAGTCTCCATGATTTTGTTTGAAAGTTGTCTTTGACTTTCTCTTAAATTGAAAAGTAAATTTCTAGTTGTTGTTTGTTGTTTTAGACTACCAGATAGCCTAGTTGTTAGAGAACCTGACTACGAAGCTTGAGGTCCCGGGTTCGATTCCCGGTCGGGGCAGACATTTGCGTGAATAATACGAATGTTTATGCTCGAGTCTTGGGTGTTTAATATATATTTATGTATGTATCTATCTATATAAGTATGTTTATCTGTTGTCTAGTACCCATAGTACAAGCTTTGCTTAGTTTGGGACTAGGTCAATTAAAATAATAATAATAATAATATAATTGGTGTGAATTGTCCCGTGATATTTATTTATTCATTTATTTTATTTATATTACTACATAATAATATGTAGGTATGTATACTGCAATACAATACGCCATAATTCGTCTGAAACAGACGCATAGGCCTAATGATGATACTGCTTACCACAGTTTCTCGCCTTTATTCAGCTTTTTTTAAGTTCCGCTTCTTTGTTCATCCACCAAAAACAGCTGTTTTATTACAGGCCCTAAAATATAACTTAAAAGCGAGTTCCAAGAAAAGGTTGAGTCAACAAATCTAAACAAATTGGGGTTAAGTGAATTATTTACCTGATGTCAAAGTTTCCGTAACCATTACAGTTTGTGGAGTGATCAAACTTGACAAATCACTTAACTTTGCTTAAGAAACCGCAACGGTTGGCTATTTCGAAGTTATCTACATAGGTAACCGAAAAAGCACCCTTCTGGAGAAAGCTGCAAAAAGTTGAGCCTACTGTCGCTTCCACGAATAACTCGGAAACCACCTTGTCGTTCCCACCCTCGGCTAAATCAGTGATGCAAAGCAAGAAACCAACGTGGTTTGAAAAATTGTTCTCTGCGGAGATCCCTCACTCCAGTTTTATTTACATTTACCATGAGCTGCCACTACAATTGAGTTGTTTGTTGGGTATTCGGCACTAGTCACTTTTAGTACCAGCGCGGGTGAGCATACTTAGTAAAATCAGAAAGTCGGTTGACCTATTTGTCATTGTCACTTTGCTAGGTATTTCTTCCTAGAATTTGCTAATGTTTAAAACGAACTTTGGAGAGCAAGGTAAAATACTAATTTCAGAACAAGAGGTCTTTCAATTTTCATGAACATGTTTCTTAATTGAAACTGAAGGTTTTATAACGTGCAAACGATATTCATCATTAGAGTGTCAGAACACTTAAGTAGCCGACTGTTCTACATAATTTATCCATTTACGTTAGTAAATCTGTATTACAAACTAAGCTGCAACTGAGACGTCGAATACAAAGTGATTTTTTTAGTCTTATTCCAAATTTCAATACGTTATTTAGTAACTGTAGTGAATTAAACATTATAAACCTTATAAAATTCGTCAAATCATCTGATCAAATTACTAAGGACCAACCAGAATTCAAAATGTTATAACTCAATGAAAAATACGAGTACCTAGTTAAGTAAGTTTGTTATTTAATGGATACTAAATCAAATACAAAAACCGGCCAAGAGCGTGTTGGACACGCCCAGGATAGGGTTCCGTAGCTGTTACGAAAAAATCCTAGCTAATCTTATTAATTTTACTATTAATTATACTCTCCGTATTAAACAAGCAATATTCTATAGGTCAGGCTGCTGTTTACTCTTAAACTACTAATAATTCTCAAGCAAACTTAGCCGTTCTAGTTTTCTTTGTTAATTTGCAAACGAATCACTGTATCGAAAAATCGTCTTCACAACTCCGTAATTATTTTAAAAGACCTATCCAACGACACCCCACACTATAAAGTTAGACGAGAAAAAAAATCACCCCCACTTTACGTTTATGGGAGGTATTCTAAAAAAACTTTTATATATTTTATTTTATCACTTTATCGGAGTAATTGCTATATATATCCATGCAAAATTACAGCTTTCTAGCACAAATAGCCACTGCGTTAAGCCGTGGACAGACAGACAGACGGCCGGACAGACAGACATGACGAAACTATAAGGGTCCCGTTTTGCCATTTTGGCTCCGGAACCCTAAAAATTGTGATTAAAAATTGAATTGTATAATGAAGGTTATTTCTATAATTTATTTTTTTGCTGGCCTGTATTTCTGTAACGTAAGATACCTAATATTTAAAAAAAAACAATGTATGTTCCAGCGGCCAGGCGGGAGCATGCACAAGTCCCGCTAACAGGTATTCCGTGTCCGTGTCCGGTCGAGACGCGCCCGCTATTAATAGCTGCGGTCAATAAACGGCTGGAGCTTTCCGACTGCATTGTTCAATTACACAATGGCTTCAAATAATCATCACCATCATCATCGCTTGAGTGGCGCCCACGGATCGGAAGACGCAGTGTCGGTAGGCCTCCAATAACATGGAGCACCGACCTGGTTAAGGTTGCGGGATCGCGTTGGATGCGAATGGCACAGGACTTATTTGTTTGGCGAGCCCTTGGAGAGGCCTATTTTCAGCAGTGAACGTCTTTCAGCTGAAATGATGATGATGATGATGATCATCATCCCAGCCTATACACGTGCCATTGCAGGGCACAAGCTTCCTCTCAGAATGAGTGGGAACTTCAAACACACCAATGAATTTCGTCTCAGGTGTGCACAGGTTTCCTCACGATGTTTTCCTTCACCGTAAAGGTCATGGTAAATTTCGAATATATAATTTCGCACGTAAATCCCAATAATCTGTAAGGTGTGAGCCCGTACTGGAACTCACGACCCTCCGCTTGGTTATAAGTGAAACCTACCATGGTTTGGCTTTCCGACTGCATTGTTATAGAATAATACGGCTTCAAATGTTACTTGAAGTGATTCAGGCGTTAGTTTTGCGGAAGTTCATATCGATGAACCACATCCCTTTTACCTTGCTCCTCCGCTATCACAGGTGCACGACGGGTTAAGTAATAAGAGATCTAATAACGAATCTTATAATAGTCATAATAATAGTTATACGTTCACTGGATATAAAATAATAAAATATATAATTTTGTAAGGTAGGTATAACGCAATTACATATTTTGTTATTATACTTACCTCAAAAAAATTGAAACTTAAAAATTAGAATTGAAATTTGGTGAATTTGGTGTTCTTGGTGAAATGCACCAGTGCACGACAGCCAGCTGTGGTTCATTGAAATTGAAATAACCGCCATTTTTGGGTTTGGTTTCATGTCTCAATTTAAAAAATCCCGTCCACTTATACTCCTTGGGGTATAAAGTAATAGATGTTCATCCACACGTGCAGAAAAGAACTTGGTTCCAGATGCGCACAATACCTACGTTTTTAAAATATCCAGCCAAATCTGCGCTTCAATATCTCGCCAATTGCTTCTGAACTCGCTCCGGCGTAGTCTGGGGTTATAGAAGCACTGTTGCTCCGTCAAATTCCTAAAGCTCAAATGAAATAAAATGAAAGAAGACATATTTTTATTTGCAATTGCATGATGACACGCACAGTCAGGCGACAGACAATACATATGTGTTCGAGCCCGAGCCTTGCTTACCATTGGGTGAGATGACGAAGTGAAATTCAAAATAAATATTACCTTTTGTTTGTATTGTGTGATGTTTACTTTGTTTTATTTTGATCGTATTCGTATACAAACGAGTATTGTTTACTTAAAGTAAATATTTTCCATTTCAAATTAAAATCTGCGCTCTGTGAAAATATTCCCATCCCATAATATTATCTTATTCCATTTATTTCAATCCAGAATCTAATACAGGGGGATCTCATCCCATTTTCATTTCCTTTTCTTTCTGCGACGGTTCTCTATTGTTAGAATATGTATACAAAAGTGAAATCCACTTAGTCCTAAAATTAATGAAATATGCTTTTGTGAAAATGTATTCCGTAAATGTAATTGGTTCATTTTCACAGGGCAGTGTCGTGTCGTCTACTTTTATCGTCTATTCACAATTATTTGTAACAAATTGCATGTATAAGATACACATGTAGACAAACATTACCAAAAATATATATATTTAAAATAATCGCTTCAATTTAAGGACAGAACGTTTTAAAATTACATCCTAAAAATTCAATATTGACATTTCAAAGCAAAATATTGCATTACTTTCAAAACGGCAATCTGTATACAGATTAAACCGTCGCTGTTGACGATTTTTGCTGACTCGCTTCTCTTTCAGCAACACTGGTCAAAGTTTTATGAGTCGCCGTGCAGATTCAGTAGACCTATGTAAATTTTATAGTTTGCTCGAACAAAGCCCCCTCTGGTCTCGAGTCCCGTGTATTCACTTACTAAGCAACACATAAACCATGTTTACTGCTGGACAACAGCTATAAATGCTAATAACGTATTGTTTTACGCCAGCTTAAAAGCAACTTGTGGCCTGTAAGTACAAAGTGGTTTTTGCAGGTAAGCACCATCTTTTACTTAGAAAAATCACCTGGCCCGAACTTTGTTACTTACCTAAGTAGCTAAATATTCTTTAATACTCTTGGGCAAATTAATCTTATACCTATCTTACTATTACTAGGTTTATCATAAACGCGAAGGTTTGTATGGATGGATGGGAGGCTGTATCTTTTGATTGCGTTGGCTTAGAAGTTTGATTTTTTCACAGCTTCAAGGGACAGTAGGCCTGAGTATTTGATATGAATTTCACTTGATACCTCCACGCGTTCTTGAGAACTTTGGTCTTGACAGACAGACAGACGGACAACAAAGTGATCCTATAAGGGTTCCGTTTTTTCCTTTTGATGTATGGAACCCTAAAAATAGTGATTATTCGAATAAATTGACGTAGTCAACGCACATTCACTTTAATAATTTAACTGCTATTAGTTGGTAGTTGTAACGAACCTTAGCGGCATCTAGTCATCAAACAGAAAATCTAAAAATAAAATAAAATGTAATCCTACATTGTACCGAAGTTTCTTCACTACCTATCGAAGTTTCTCAACTCGAATGCATGAATGTAAAATCCAAATTTCTTCCTTTGAAATTCGGTCCCCAGGCCAGGCATAACATCTGCTTGGAGAGAGATCTCTCTATTGAGGCCTTTCCCTACGTAGCCACTGAAGAAGTCGATAGAAACTGCTGAATATACCTAACGCTGGCCATCAATACAATCCTAAGGCTGTCTTGTTTTGTACGAGGAATAGCTATCACTATCTTCAAAGCGGTATTCTGGGAGCATGCCATAGTTTTCCATATGTTTTAAATAAATATTATATTCACAAATATTTGAAGCAATATTAAGAGAAACTTCGCAAATGCAGCGGCCGTGGCCCGTCACACGTCTGACCACTCGCGCCATCGATCCGACCGAGCCGTGTACCCACAGTTCCGTGGCATTCCGTAAATCTGCTATTGACATAAATGTCTCTTGCCGAGTTGGGAACTTGCAGCGATGCGCGAGGCAAACTATTGCTTTGACCTACCAAATGGTGAAGTTTACTTTACTTTGTTTTGCTTTGTTTTATAATAATTTTTGATTATTACGATTACTAAGTATGTATCTACCCACATTGCAGTATCGAGCTCGTGATGGAAACTAAACCGTCTAGCTTGAATATTATATTGCGTCCAAATTTAAGAAAACTAGAGGATTTAAATATTAAACTAATACTTTTGGCTATATCCTATACGCAAATATCACACAGCATTGTCAAATAAAAAGCAGCTTTCATGCAGAAGCAATGTAATAAAATCCTCATTTCAGGGCAAACCCAGCAGGCAGTTATCTTGGTTCAGGGCCGTGTAAAAAATGTTGCGAATTCATCATGGGCGGCAACAATATTAGTAGATAATGGAGTAGGGTCAGATTGCTCACCAAAATCTGTACCTAGTTATGATAACAGAGTTCGATGGTCATGACGAGCGGGAAATAAAACCTGTTCCTCGGAGTTTGCGTGACATGTCACGCAAACTCCGAGGAACAGGTTGTCATGACAGGCAATATTTAACGATAACTTTCCAAGGTAGAAGATACCTTATTTTTGCTGTCCATGGGTAAGTAACGCTGGGTATGTTACTAGTAAATTTTACGAAATAGTTGTTTATAATTATACTAGTATGGCACAAATTAGCGATTTTATTTTCTACTCATGTTCTAACAGCAGCTCATTAGAACTGATTCAGCAGGTTTTAAAGGGCTTGGTAGGAATGCCGACTCAGGTAACGAGATTCAAGTTACTTGTTTATGTCAGTTGCTGTATGCACCACCAGTATTCATGCAGCAACGCAATAAAACGGAATAATTTCCCGCGTCCCATAACTTTAATGAGATTGTTTTGATAGCAAAACCCCCTTACATGCTGTAAAACGTTAACGCGTTGGCAGAGGGTAGATAAACAGACAATAATTTTTAGCCTCTCTTATCGCGCTGTGCAAGTTGTACATTACACGCATCGAGCCCTAGCAGCGGAGGGAAAGCCAATGTTTACTAAACGTTGGTTCTTAACGCAGACCTAAGTCACGGACAAAAATAAAAGGATGCCAACAAATACAGCGAGAAAAATCTGTTGTGTATCTACTTAGGAGAGGAAAATAAAAGTGAACAAAACTCACGTGTGCCGGATAGAGCTTTGCTTCTAATTGTAAGACTAATCTTCCTAACTTGCGGTTTTAGTATAAGATTCTTCGGTAAACATGAAAGCGCCTACGCTGCGCTTACTTTTAAAATGACCTCAATTGCTAGCAATTAATCAAGAAGAGCCATGACACTCGTATAAATGAAACACATAAAAGACGCGATCCTATGGATACAGCCTAGGGAGACGGAAACGCTTGCAAACCGAGTGTCAGAGAGCTCACTCCATTTGCCCCTTGTTTGTCTGTCAACACAAATATTGAAAATCCATTAGCAACCACCGCTAGAGCGCAAAAAAGTCGATATTAAAAATAACAAAGAAATCGCGAGCCGTTCAAAGTTTCCCGGCGCGAGGGGAAGTTACTTTGAAGAGTGTTTCTGTTATTTGCGTAATGCAAGGAATTTCCATCGCTTATTTATGAATTCCAGTATCGACGAAATATCCATCGGTTTTAATAAAAGGACCCGAAAACAGAATAAGGACTGGCAACCTACTTAGATGAATAAAAGAATGAAAGGTCAGGAAAGGAATTGAATAATGATAGATTTAACATTCTGTGTTGTCAGGGCTTTTCGATATTTAAGGATCTGCCTAGTACAATTGATTTTACTTATCCTGTGGCGAGTTATTAAATGCGTAGGTATTTATTCAATGGTATGAGCCAAATGTAATGACAGTTTGAATGAGCAGTTTAGGTGTGTAGTTGGGTTCACGTGTCACGTTTGCAATTACGGCGTGTGCAACCATGCCGGCGCTCGCGTCCTTGCCACGCGTGGATTCTCGCCAATTTGTGCTGCATTGTCGCCACGCCGCGTGCTACGCTTCGCTTAAATACGTGAATAACCATCATTGATATTGCTTGTCAGGTGTAATTAGTTGTATAAATCTTTATGTTAAGATCAAGTTAGGTAGAAACTTGTGTGAAGACAAAAGGAACACGATTTTTAATTTTTTCAATGACGACCTACTTGGGTTATATTACGTGTTATCATGTAGAAGAAACTTTTTTGGTTGTTCGTATCCAGTTTTAAACCGAGATTTACACAAAAAAGTAAAAATGAATTGAGCTAATATAATGCGTCAAACGTAGGTACGTTAAACGAAACTAATCACATAGGGCCGAAACAAATGAAAAATATAAATAAATAAATATTAGGGGACAATCTTACACAAATCGACCTAGTCCCAAACTAAGCAAAGCTTGTACTATGGGTACTAGACGACGATAAACATACTTATATAGATAAATAAATATTTAAATACATAGAAAACATCCATGACTCAGGAACAAATATTCGTGCTCATCACACAAATAAATGCCCTTACCGGGATTCGAACCCAGGACCTCTTGCTTCGTAGGCAGGGTCACTACCAACTAGGCTAAAGCGGTCGTTAATATACATTGCAACACAGATGAAATGGATAAAAGTTTTCATAGGTCGACTAGCTTTTTCTCGCGAATTAGTCCGCGTACAATGGAAATTTATGGTCTACTCCCGGTCTTTATCCCGCGGTAAAATCCAAAAAAAACCTTTTTAATGCACTTCTATGATCTTAAAGTAAAGGAACGGTTACTGAGATAGGGTCCCATTGAATTGACTATATAAATCCTGATTTGTTCTTATCCCGTGGGATTTTTCGAAAATCCTAAAATTAGTTTTTTACTATTATAATCACCTACTTGCATACCAAATTTAAAGACTCTAACAATCACAGATAGGCCCACTTTGAAGCGAAAATATCAATCCCATTTATTCCCTATCCAGGGGAATTCCGAAAAATCCCTTCTTAGCGGATGCCTACGTCATAATAGCAATCTGTGTACCAAATTTCAGCACAATCCGTTCAGTGGTTTACCTGTGCGTTGGTAGATCAGTCAGCAATGATTGCCTTTTATTTATATATACAAAATGAAAAGACTAGCTGTTGCCCGCGACTCCGTCCGCGCAGAATAGGGGTAGGTATAAAAACTAGCCTACGACCTATTCTCAGACCTACCAAGTATATAGACAAAAAATCATAAAAATCGGTCAAGCCGTTTCAAAGGAGTTCGATAACAAATACCGTGACACGAGATTTTTATATAATAGAAGAAGATTAGAAAGAATAAAATAAGGAGTAACAATATGTATTTCAAATTAAATAAAGATTTAAGAGAAGGTACCCACACAAGTATTAGAATCCATAATAGGTACAAGTAAGTTAAAATATTATTTTCCTCTTCTCGCAATAAGATTTTTTCACTTAGTATATCACAGAATAATGATCATTCAAGTTATTTAATTTAACAGAATTTTTCTTACAATTGATTATTACTCTGCTAAAAGCTGTCCAATCTCAATGCTGTCATTGATTAAGTACTTCCGCGAATTGGGAATGTCTAAAAAAAATATCAAAGGTTTTATAATTTTTTTTTCTATCGAAAAGTCAATTTTATAAGAAACTAATATCATTATTTTTTCATTTACTTCACTATGATATGTAATAATAGATTACATTATATTAAAATTAAATAACTACAGAAAACCATTTAAAAAGCATTTATCTCGAAATGGTTTTCGATTTGCTATACATTACAAAAAAATAGACATCCCCAATTCCGTTTATATCGAAAGGAAATATGTATTGAACAGTCTCTTAACAAAAATCGTTTACAAAAACCGTTACTCCAATTAGGTACAACGCCAAAGGTTACATCGAACATAATCAACATGCCAATGATTACGTGGTGTCGAATTAATTTAATTAGGCTTAGATATAATTGAGTTCGCAGACGATATCGCCAGGGGACGTCACGTGTTCCGCGCTCGGAGGGAAATCTAGTTATCCCGGCGATTGAGCCACAACGCCTAGAAATGCCATTAAGCACCGTATCAAAGTCAAACTAAGCGGGGTCGGGCTGGAAAACCATTTAGTGCACACAAGAAATAATGGGGTTATACGGAATATAATTTTATTTTTGATTGACGAGATTATGCTCACATTGAATGTTTGTTCATATTTTTATCTTGCTGTTTTATATCCTGCGTCAAACTTTTACATACTATTAGTGTAATATTTTGTAAGTTAACTTTTCTTCCTCTTATAGCTAAGTAGGTGTAAATTAATAGTCAGATAACAATGCTACTAAAATACTTATTTTTTTAAATACCATGTTAAATTCGACACCTGATTAGGTAGATAACCTATTTAAACCCATCAATGTTTCGAAACTCTTTTACTTGAATTTTACTTAATTACTTATCCGAAAACAGTTCACCGAAGTTTTAAAATTCATATAAGTATTTTGTTTCCCATAACTTTACAATGCCACAGATTCATTTAACCACCATGTTATTTTCCAACAAATTCGAAATCCCGAATAACAATATCTATTTTTTTTATTTGACAACCCAATCACTTGCCATCTTTTTTTATAACAATGATGTAAATAAGTTTGGTTAGGTTAGACTATTGTCAAGGCGCGAAGCGCTTAAATTACGCGGAATAGGAGCTCCGCCATGCGGAGCACCGTCGGCATTGTCTCGTAGCCCTTTGCATTTCAAATCATCTATAATGAAATAATAATGCGTAGATTTTGCGGATAATGATTTTGCCGAATAAATATATATTTAGCAAATGATCCTACGGAATTTCATACAGTTGGATTTTGAATCAGTTGTCAAATAAAAAGGTGGATTTTTAAAACAGTTGGCAAAAGAAAATGTGGCAGATAAAACTTCGGACAAATAATAATTTGGAAAATGAAGAAATGACGTTTCGTTTTCCGAATTTTAATATTCGGAAATACATTTTTCGAGATTGTGATAGGTAAACGATTAGGTAGAGTTTGTTTAATTCGGAGTACCTACTGAGGTACAATAGACAAACCTGGTCATGCGATGCGAGAACGCTGATTCCTAGACCTGCTACGAACCTACGCGCGAGCACAACGCTCCGTTGCTACGGCGTAGTACCTTCAGACGAATAGAAGGTGCTACGCTGTCATGCAATTCGTAATGCCGTTCACGTACTTTATTTTATTTTATTTAAAAATTCTGAATATTTCTCGGGTTGCTCATCATCATCATCATCATCATCCCAGCCTATATATGTCCCACTGCAGGGCACAGGCCTCCTATCAGAATGAGAGGGCTTTGGGCCGTAGTTCCCACGCGGGCCCAGTGCGGATTGGGAACTTCACACACAACATCGAATTCAGGTTGCTCAGCAGCCTACAAAACAACGAGAGACTCATCAAAAAGAGTCACACGGCATTAATTTTCTATAAACTTGCGACACATGCTCAGGAAGCAGCGATGTCGTGGTCCACCCAATGCCTGTAATTGCCTAATTGGGTCGTATTTACTGCTGTTCGTCTTTGTCTTAATCAAGCCCCTACCCTTTTGGGTATTGTTCAAGTGACATCCCATTTCATAGATTATTACGTAAACATTATGTACAGATATTATGCTTAAAGTTAGCAAGACGTGATTATATATCCTTTGAAATGATTAAATTGTAAACCAAGTTGTAGCTCGTTATATGATGTTGTCACTTAATTAATTTGATATACTTAGCTAGCTTGTTAAATAAGTATATTCTAGGATTGGCACTGATATTGCTATACGTCTCCTAAATGCTGAGATGTCTTATAACTTTAAATTAAGCAGCTACAGGCTTTTCAGGTTCTAAAGTGTGCTCCTTTGAGTGAGAAAATACTGTTTCATTAATTATTTTTGAAGATAAATCCACAGACAAATCCACAATAACGAGAAATTGTGCACTTGAAAGTTCTCGTAATGAACTGTTTTACTTGGTCATATCGTATCTAAGTTTGGTCTAAACCGTTAAGTTACTATCACCAGACCGGAACAGCAACACGATTTATGATCTTTCTTTTTAAAGTTCTGGCTGTATTAGGAAAGGTCTCGATAACTTCTTACAGCTTCTAGTGCTGTAAAGTCACGTAAACGGAACAATTTTATATTGTGTCTACGACATATTGAGAGTTCGAGGGTCCTATATGTCCCGTTCAAGAAAATGGAGTTTAGATTTGAAGGCAGATGTCAAAGTGATTTATTGTCACGGTTGAGTTGAACTGTTAAACTCTTGCGATGGAAGTTCGCATTCCCGGCTCACGAAAGTATTCACTCAACGTTAAGTTTTTCTGAAACAACAGTCATTGAAACTTCGCCTGTACAAGGCGGACTGTATTCATGGCAGTGAAAAGAATCATAGAGTAAATCTAAAGAATGTTCGAGATTGATTGTCGTGTGCCCCAGTTTCCAAAGAAATATATATCACTCATCGTACAGTTGAGGTCACAGTAGTTACGGATCTGCAAGAACTTTCAAATTATGTATTAATCAGCCATACCACCAGAGTACCTACTCTCTGTCATGTCTGGTTCGACATACATACATGCGGGTATACATAGACATTGTTAAGCACGCGGGCGCTCACGGTTTCATTGAACTATACCTAACCTACCTATCTTTCTATCCTCACTCTACACCGTTTGATAAAAAGAAAAAGTCGACGCGCTCAAGAT
Organism: Archips crataeganus; assembly: GCA_947859365.1. Classification (NCBI taxonomy): domain Eukaryota; kingdom Metazoa; phylum Arthropoda; class Insecta; order Lepidoptera; family Tortricidae; genus Archips; species Archips crataeganus. The sequence goes on along the minus strand of OX402055.1, from coordinate 13,175,607 downwards.
CCTGAGTGCGTTAAAAATATGGATTCTGCGTAATTTTTGCGATTCTGTCTGTGGTATATAAGGTAATGCCATTAGAGTTGAGGTCACGCACACAACAACATCTCATGTAATGACAGCGGGATTTTGACGTTCAAACTCAAAGGAATAACTGTTTTAACTTAGATACCTAGTAAGGTATACAGAATATATGTTTGAGATATAACTCACTTTATTCCTGAAAATGTGGAAAATCTTGCAACTATTCATACATTTTAGAAGTAGCTATAATGCTATGCTATGATGGAATCGACAATATTGGCGACATACCAAGTAAACATTTCGAAACTCTCGTTCCTGTAGATAGTACATGTTCTGTGGATATCGCAGACCAGGTACTCAATTATTTTTACGAATATATTCGTACTATATAATTAACACAGTGATGTGATACAGTTACCGTATTTTATTTAAGATATAGCAAAATTAAAAATTAAATAAATTAATGAGTATCATTATGAGTAAGATATACATCTTAATGATAATAGTTATCGAATCCATGGTTCGCTTTCATCTTACACTATGTAAAAACGTTGAATATTGTCTCACACATATTGGTGACTTTGACACGAGTAAAAAATTCTCCTTCGGCAACATCTACATATGTGAGTGTCCTCGCATTTTTTTTATAACTACAAAAATATTTGTCGGTTCTTTCATACAGCCCTTGTAGTTTGAATAAAAAGCCTGTGACACGTGGACACACAGACTCACACACAGGACAGGACGAAACTATAAGAGTTCTAGTTTTGCGATTTTGGCTACAGACATAAACAACTGATTAATCATGGTCATGTTGTTAGCGATTCCTATATTTCCAATTAGAAATTGAGAGACCACAAACGAAAACACGAGTCCACAGGTCCGACCCTAGCTATTTTGTTTCAAGTTTCAATCGCGATCGACAAGAAATTCGACAGATGCCTTTTCTTGTCGTATCGCAAACAAGCAGAAACTTTGTTGAAATTAATAAGATTTCCTTCTAAAGCCCACCCGCCAGCTAATTTACATCGGACCCTAAACAATAACAGCGAATGAAGACGCTCTTAATAACGGAAATTGCCCGAAAATGACTTGGCAACGCTCTGTTACTTTCACGAAAACTGATTTGTTATTATAAGTTAATTTTTCAATAATTTCGTAAGCGATTATCGGTACGACGCTTTCAGTTAATTACTCACAAATTAATCGAAAGGGCGCGGTTCCGGAAATATTTTGGATCAACTTCCTTTATAATTTGACTTAACTCGCGATGATTCAAAGTCATCAAAAACAATCAGTCTGGTGAGGAAGAGCACGTACCTATATTTTCCACAAAACATAAGGAAGAAGCGCAGACGCCAAGCACATGTGTAGATATCATAAATTCGAAAGAGCTGTCGGCGTTTATTAAACGCTGTTTCATCCGCGCGACAATTTATTGCAAATCGCTGCGTCGCGTCGGCCGCATCTATGACAGTGCGATAATTCTTACCAACTTTATATGTAAGTATATTAATATATTAATTAGTCTAGAGAAGTCTCCCACTGGTCTGGGCAAAAGCCTCTCCGCATTTTCTACATTCACCCCGATTTTCAGGTACCAACATTAATCACGAATTTTACAGTAAATAAATACCTAGTTTAATTCTGTTATTGTTAGTTCAATTCTGTTATTGTTAAATCAAATTTATTTTATGTAGGTATAAATAATAATAATAACAAATAATCAATAATCGTTATGAACACTGATGTTCATTCTCGTAGGTATCTATTTATCTTTTCACAATAAGAAATACTCCATTGTTTTTGCTTTTTTCATTTGACGAATTTCAACAATTTATGTAATTTAATCAAAACAAAAGAATTCTCATGGTGGAATTTATAGAATAGCTTTAGGTTTTCGCCGTAGCTACCCACATTCCTCTCGCGTCAATCATTTCTGTGCCACCACACATTGTGGCTTTTGGGGAAACATTTTTTCAGCCGTGCACACTGCCCACAATCTGTCGCCGTATTTCAAACCGTGTCGTGAAAGGCCGTGTAAATAATATTTATCCAGTGTCAAAAGTCAGCTTTATTCAACGTATTTACCTGTAATTCATTTTGTAAAAGTTTTCGAAACGGTGGCGTTGTTTAGACCAATTTAATAACCTGATAATCTTAAAAATTAGCTGAGGAGAAGTTGTTTATACGAACATCGTGACCGATATAATAATTATTAAATTGAAACTAGTTGTACTCGTATAGCTTGCATGAGTTAAACTGATTTTCACATTGGTTTTTACTGTAAAGCTGAAAATGTATATTGATAAATATGTAAATATGATAGTAGTACTTTTGATAATATGATAACTACCTGGGTATATATAGTATCAGTTATAAGGTGTACATAACTTAAAATACTTTTGAAGCGGTAATGTTAGATCGTATCACCAATATGACTAAATGATTTCCATGATATATGATATAGATAGACCATAGAACAATAATTCCACAAAAAGCGGGACGCATGTACTAAGCCGGGCGGGCAGACAGACGCTCGGACCGACATTATGACTTTATAAGGGTTATTACTTTTTACGACAGAACCCCGAGAAGGTAACAGAATGTCCACATACCAATGTAATTTCGTTACAGATAAATCAATACTGAAGCTGTCGCGTGTACGAAAGAAAATGAAAGTACAACTTTTGTGCGAAGTTTAAGCGGAGCACGCGAAATAAAATTTGTAAAGGAAAAGACAAGGAATGATAGATATTGCATTTTCTTTATCCTGCCAATGTAATGAGATTTGCTGACATAAGTACGTTTATGGAGTTAGATCCTTCGCTCGGATAAAGTACGAGATTTACTTATTCTTTGATCATGCAAATAACGTCTCATGGTATGGGGGAATAACTACTGTTTCCCTTTATACAAATTGTTTCAATTACTGTTCGCCTTTACCGTTGATGTGAATTTAATTCGATCATGTTCGTTAACGGCAAGTGGTAATACTAATTAAGAATTTAATTGCCTATATCGAGGCGCGCTTTGCGCCAGTTTTCAGATGTGGCAACATACATGGATGCGGACGCTTATTATACTATTACTTTCCAAATTTTAGTAGATAACTATTTAAACAAATATGTACTTTTTATTTGGCTCAAATAAACCTAAACATATGTATGTATGTATGTATGTAAAACTCTTTATTGTACATAAAACATGAAAATAACTAGTTAACAAGAGATACAGATGTACAAAGGCGAACTTATCCCTTAAAGGGATCATAATCTTAATCATCTTAAGGGGACATATCTCAGGTGTATTATTTTTGCGCGATCATACGCTAATACAAAACTTGACTAAATTTGCAAATATTTTTGAAAGACCTACGTATATCTAACGAAGTGCCATAACATACGTACGAAGTGACAAAAAAATATTTTTTAATTTAAAACCTTACTCACATTATGTGTGGAGCACAGCGGATGCCTGATGGGCTTTCCTATAGGTTTGGCGCTGGGAGGATGAATGGTAAAACGAAACTGACTATTATCACTTTTATTCCAACATTTAAACACACTATTATGCAAACAAATCTCGTGATATTTTACACAGATCAATACTTAAAGTAATACACCCGCGCGGACCAACTCGGAACAATTAATTAGATTACGTAACGTGACCGCTCTCTACGGCTGTGCGGCTAAGACTCCCAGGAAAAGAAACGGAATTCGTCCGTTGTCGCTAGGCGTCTAAAAACTGGGCGGAAGTTACAACCCATTTCCGCCTTCTAGAACATTCGCGTCTAATCTAGAAGTTATAACGTGTTCACGGCGCCCTCTGACAGGGAGTAGGGCGAGACTGGGGAAAAAGACAATAGGTTTGAGGCTACGCCCTCTGCTGTCGAGCGGCGGTACCATCAACCCAGCTCGTCTGAGTTTGAGCCTGACTGGTTGCACTACTCTCCGTCAGGTGCGATTATTTCAACGGTGTGACTGCTTTGTCCACAAGGCATATTGCGGTCTCTTTCCGTCGGTCACATTTACTCCCGCCGTGTACATGAAGTGTACATAATAAATTACTAGTGACCGATACGACTCTACATCACACCATTGAAACATCCAGACTGATAAACTTACAATGTCTAACTCTCCTTAATACAATTACAAGTCTACACATACACAATCCTATCAGTCTAGAATACAATCCAAGGTAAACATGAAATATCTAACCTACTTTCATCAGTCTGGATCTCTCTAGTTTTAATAACAATTATTATCACGATGAGTAATTCTACAAGGGGTAGTTGCTACTGTATACACCTTATTGACACTGGCATACTAAATTTAACTAAATCATACTAAGTGGTGTATTCGGTAACAACCCTGGACAAATCTTTACTAGATAACAGATTAAAGAAACTACGCTATGGCTCGATATACATAAGTCTAGGTATATAAAAAAAAAAAACAACAACAACACAGTGTACCTCAACTCTACATGACTACGTACGTAAGAAGATTATACAAATCTTAGCTATTATTTCAGCTCTAAAGTTTCAATATATATATATTTATAAACATACAAAAAACTTAAGGGTAGCTGACTACGGTCTCCACTCTGCTATAACATAATAACAATTAACCCACCGGCCGCCGCGGCGCCCAAGGGGTTAACCCGTTGGATGTCGCGACGTCCGTGGAGCTAAGCGACACCACACAGTGCATTGCGTAGCAACGCCATATAAAAACAATGTCGCACATTCTACTGACTCTATACAGTGCTACAATCTGTAAGCTACGAAATCATATTATTCTAAAGGTAAGATGATAAGACGCTTAGTAGGACGACGCATTATACCGCTCTTGGTTCTGACATCAACGACTCTTACGACTCCGTCCGCACCGGGATACACACGCTCAACTCTGCCCTTCGGCCATACGTTTCTCGGCAAATTTGGATCTACTATGACGACCACGTCCCCTTCTTTTATCACTTCGCCGCGACCGTGTGGCTCCCGCCGGTTTGAAAGTGTGGGAAGGACTTCACGTACCCACCGCCGCCAAAACAGGTCTGCCAGCCGCTGTGAGGCCCTCCAGTGTGAGCGACCCATCTCGTCCACCTTCGTGAAGGTCCCTGGTAACGGCACTTTGGACGGCCCGCCGAGCAAGAAGTGGTTTGGTGTCAACGCTTCTTCGTCTTCTGATGCTACAGATACGTGAGAAAGAGGTCGTGAATTTACCGTGTGTTCGACTTCCGTCAATAGCGTATGAAGGACGTCTTCGTGTGGGTGGCGCTCGTGGAGTGTGGCAGCCAATGCGGTCTTAATTGTAGACACCATTCTCTCCCACGCCCCGCCCATGAATGGCGCGCTTGCTGGGATGAACCGCCAGTCGATGTGTCGCACGTCGGCTTCTTGATGTAAAGCTGTTAATGCCGCCCTACGAAGCTCTGCGTCAGCGCCGTGAAAATTGGTGCCATTGTCGCTCCAAATGGTGTCTGGAGCGCCCCGGCGCGCCATCATGCGCCGTAGAGCTAGCACGGCCGCGTCCGTTGAAAGTGAAGCGGCGACTTCCAGATGCACGGCGCGTGTAGTCAAACAAGTGAAGAGCGCCACGTATCGCTTCTCGTGATGTCGTGCTACTGTCACGGACAGTGGCCCGAAGTAATCAACGCCGGTGTGCGTGAACGGGCGCTGATGATGAGCGAGACGACAGGGCGGTAGATCGCCGGTTGGGGGGACCGACGGCGTAGCGCGGCGGAGACGACATGGCTGGCACCTTCTGATGACTGTTCGCACCGTGGGCCGTAGGCGCAAAATCCAGTAGCGCTGTCGAACTTCGTTCACGACGGATTCGACTCCACTGTGATGTAGCCGCCGGTGAATCCAATCTATATAGAGGCGACAGTAGTGATGGTCGCCGTCCAGCACGGCGGGCAAATACACGTCTTGCGCGATGTCTGCTGCAGCGGCGATGCGGCTGCGTAGCCTTAGTATGCCGTGCTGATCGATGGTCAGGGACAGCCGATGGAGGCGGCTGTGGGTGGACACCGCCTTTCCACTTGTGACGTGTCGAAGCTCGTCCGGAAAACGCTCTTCTTGTGACGCGCGCGCCCAAAGGAGCTCAGCGCGGCGCGTGTACTGCGCCGCCAGAGGCACGCAGCTCGCTGGTGTTGCAGTGGGCTCGCCGTGTGATCGTCCGCCGCGTGTCGCGCGCGCGCCGCCGGGTCGAGCTGCCGTCCACGTCGGGTCATCTGCCGCAGTGCGTCGGGTGCGTTTTGATGCGGTGATTGTAGCTCGAGACCGACAACGTTCTATGAACTGAAGCACGCGAGCCGTGGTGCGAACGAGTCGTAACCAAGAGGAGAACCGTGTAGCGTCCGGTATGGCTTCCGTCAGGCGCGGTCCCTCCGTGGTCGCGGTTGCGGCGACACGTTCCTCTCCGGTGTCGGTAGTCTTGAGCGGGTCGCGTTCGCGCGGCCAGGTCGTTTCGTCGTCGTACAGGAACGATGGTCCCCGGAACCAGCGGTGCGTCGTCGTCAAATCGGACTGCAGGTCGCGCGTCGCGTCGTCGGCAACGTTGTGAACCGAAGGTACCCAGCGCCACTCTGCCCCGGCTGTGGTCTCTTCCAATTCCGCTATCCGGTGTGCGACGAATGGCTTGAATGAGCGCGCGTCGGCGCGCAGCCACGCCAGCACCGTGCGCGAGTCGGACCAGAAGACTCGTCGGTCGGCGCGCCGGTCGTGCTCCTCTGCCACCGTGTGCGCCAGGCGACCGCCCAGGACAGCTCCCTGCAATTCAAGCCTTGGTACAGATATGATCTTAAGTGGGGCCACGCGACCCTTCGCCGCCGCGAGCGAAACACTAATATTGCCTGTCATAGTCACGGAACGCCAATAGGCGGCGGCGGCATAGCCCTGTTCGCTCGCGTCGACGAACACATGCAACTCCAATGTCGTTGCTTTACTGTAGCTCTGATAACAACGTGGTATTTGAACAATTTTAAGTTTCTCCAAAGCAATTAACCATTCGCGCCATTTACATTTTATTGGCTGGGGAAGTGCTTCGTCCCAACCTATTTTAAGACGCCAGATACTCTGAAGTATGCGCTTTGCCTGCGCCGTGATAGGCGTGGCAAGGCCTAAAGGATCGTATAATGCCATTGCCGTACTCAGTAGTTGGCGTTTAGACGTTTGCTGATCTAAATAGGAGGGGTCAACTTTCCTGAAATTGAATCCCAGCGTGTCGTCGGCGGGCCGCCAGACGAGCCCCAGTACTTTCTCTTCCTTGCTGAGCCGTATATCTGGCGCCGCGGGCTCGGACGCGAGGCCGGCTACCGCCGCGGGGTCGTTGGCCGACCACTTCTGCAGCACGAAGTTCCCTCGGCGGTGCACTGCGTCCACCGCGCGCGACACACGTTGCGCCTCTTCAATGTCATCGAAACTCTGTAAAAAATCGTCCATATAATGATTTCTGATAATAGACTCTACGGCATCGGGATATTCAGATCTATGTAACTGTGCATTATAATTTTTTATGTAAATGGCAGTGCTTGGGGAAGACGTTGCTCCAAATAACACAGATCGCATTCTGTATTCGGTAGGCGTCGAGGTCGGGTCGTCACGCCACAGAAAGCGCAATGCATCTCTATCTTCCCGCCTTACTGATATGCGCAGAAACATATCTTTTATGTCAGCCGCCACGGCTACCGGTTTTTGTCTAAATCGCATAAGTACTCCTAGAAGAGATTGTAATAAGTCAGGTCCAGTAAGTAAAAAATCATTCAAACACACGCCGTGCGTACGGGCAGCTGCGTCATGAACAACACGAATTTTACCCGGTTTTGAATCATTTAGTACTGGGAAATGGGGTAAGTACCACGTGCGGTGACTAGATGGCGTTGCCGGCGCCAACTCCGCGTACCCATTTCGAATCATTGACTTGATTTGTTCTGAATATTTCTGTCTCAGAACTGGATCCTTCTTAAGTCGTTTCTCCACGCCCTGGAGTCGACTTAGTGTAGCGGCGTAATTGTCAGGAAAAGTTTTCTCCTCATTTTTCCATAACATACCTGTTTCGTAACCTCCTTCAGGCAGAATGCGTGTAGTTTTCTCTAAAATCTGAATCGCACGAGTCTCGGGGTCGCCTTGAGGTCGGCGCCGTTCCACTCCTAGTGATTCTAAATCAAAATGTTCTTTTATGAGCTGCTCGAGAGACTCGTCAACACTCATATGGCCACACCGCTCCGTGCCTTGCGCACGCCCACTGTAGCAACTCTGCCCGTGCAGAGCCCACCCGAGAGGCATGCGCGATGCTACCAACTGACCCGCGGACCCTCTTCGTACCTCCGATGACAGCAGCAGCGCCCAGTTGTCCTGACCTATCAGAACAGACGGCACTCCGGACTCATACACGAGTTGCTCCGATATAGAAGTGAGGTGTTCGCAACTGGCGAGTGCCTCCATTGGTACAGACTGCGCGGATATGTCGAGTCGATCGATGGTTCGTGCCTGTATGTCTATACATTTACTTACGTGTTTGCCCCGTATTGTGAATTTAACACGTTGCGAGCTCGCTGCGTCTATACGCGCGCCGGCCACTGCTTCTATGTAAAATGGATCATTAGGGCCACTTACGCCGATGTGTCGTGCAGCTTCCGTTGTAAGCAGCGTCACGGTGGAGCCGTCATCTAGAAGAGCGTATGTGTTCATCTCACCCTGTGGTCCTGATATTACAACCGGTATCACTTTGAGCAGCGTGTGAGTGTGCGCGCGCGGCGCCCTCGCAGTTGAGACCGCGGCGGGGCGCTCGGCGTGTTCGCAGCACGAAGTGGAGCGCGCGCAGTTTGCGTCTGACGTGGCGTTCCCACTCGCGGCGTGCGCGACTTCGCGCTGAGCGCGCGCAACCTCTTCGGAGCGTCGTCCGTTGTCGCCGCTGCTGCCGTGCAAGAGCTTGTGATGAAAGTATTCACAGCCCGGCGCATCGCACTGCTTACTTTTGCATCGATGTTTCCAAGACCTTTTATGTAGACACCTGAAACATAAATGATTTTTGCGAGACGCTTCCCACCTTTCCGACACAGACATATTGTTGAATAAGGAGCAAACAGCTGCGTTACTACACTTTCCTCTGCAAATCACACATGTCAAGTTACTTTCTTTGGCATTGAATGATCGGTGTGGTTTACGAGTGTTATCACATGAACCTCGGCGTTGGTGGTTTTCTACTATAATTTCTGCCTTAGCGTGCCGTGCGTTAAGCTCGGCCTCGGCGTCAAGGAAACTCCCTAAAATCACCAAACCGGGTTCTGTGTCGCCTGACTTCATTTCATACTCATACCATCTGTTACGAATAATTGGAGTTAATTTATCAACCACTACATTAACCATTTCGGGACTATGCAGATATTCTAGCTTTTTTAAGGCTTTCACCGTGGCAATTATATTGCAAACTTTAGATGTGAATACACACACCTCCCTAGGATTGTCTATTAATCTAGGTAGGTGACGTAGTTTGTCCAACTCGTGCATTATGAGAGCATTTGGCCGCCCAAATCTACACTCTAATTTTCCCATAATTTCGTCTGGTGTGGATCCCAAAAATAAACATTTGACAGCTTCCATAGCCTCGCCCTTAAGGCTCTTTCTTAGGCGGGCTAGGTTTTCGGTCACTGAATAGGCCGACGCCGATTCTAAATACGCTGCCTTAAAATGCATCCACTCGCTAATCGAGCCATTAAAATTAGGTAAATCAAATCCATACCTGTTACTCGCGGGGCGACCCCCGCGAGCTACCTCGAGAATTGCCGTCGCTAAATCCTTCAAGGTCTGACCGGTGTCGTGGGTGTGGTGTGACACACTCGCCGGTGGTATGTCGTGGCCCGGCGCATGCGTCCCCGATGCGCCAATATCGCCACTCGTCGCGTGTGGTCGTGACGCGCCGATGCCGTCTGACGCGCACGCCTGTGACGCTCCGATGTTGCCGCCTGGCGCGTATGGTCGTGACGCGCCGATGTCGTCTGACGCGCACGCCTGTGACGCGCCGATACCTCTTGCTCTTAGCGCGTCTGTAGCTGACTCGCCAATGCCGCCTGACGCGTGCGTCTGTGACGCGTCTGTCCCCCTGACTCCCGGCGTGTACGTCCCCGACGCGCCGTAATTACCCGTCACATACGCCTCTGACGTGACGGGATATCTCCTGGAGTGTCCGAGCTGTGGTGACTTCGCGTGTGCCGCGGAGTACGCGGTGGCGCCAGAAATCACAGGGCTCGTTGGGGTTAATGGCGGCACGCTGTGTGACGTCCTGTCGTCACAGAGCAATCCTGCCTCCAGAGCTGCCACTCTTGCCTCGGCGAGCTCTAGCCTAGCTTCAGCTAAGGCCCTTCTTCTTATCGTCACGTCCTCCAATTGTCCGTCGTGTCCGGCCGCTGCCCGTGTCTCCAGTGGCGGCGTCTGTAAATGCGTCGGCGCCAGGGGGGCCGCGGGTGCTGCGGGTTGTACTCGCGCGGCCTCGGATTCCGTGTCGGAGGCGGCGGGCGGGGCTGTTACCTCTTCAAGGCAAGGCGCCGCCGCCGATGGACCGGCCGCCTCCTCTTCCGTTCCATGACCGCGAGCCATGTTTCGCGTTACCACCATCCACCAGCTTTCCGGTTCGTATGGACCAATGTGGAGCACAGCGGATGCCTGATGGGCTTTCCTATAGGTTTGGCGCTGGGAGGATGAATGGTAAAACGAAACTGACTATTATCACTTTTATTCCAACATTTAAACACACTATTATGCAAACAAATCTCGTGATATTTTACACAGATCAATACTTAAAGTAATACACCCGCGCGGACCAACTCGGAACAATTAATTAGATTACGTAACGTGACCGCTCTCTACGGCTGTGCGGCTAAGACTCCCAGGAAAAGAAACGGAATTCGTCCGTTGTCGCTAGGCGTCTAAAAACTGGGCGGAAGTTACAACCCATTTCCGCCTTCTAGAACATTCGCGTCTAATCTAGAAGTTATAACGTGTTCACGGCGCCCTCTGACAGGGAGTAGGGCGAGACTGGGGAAAAAGACAATAGGTTTGAGGCTACGCCCTCTGCTGTCGAGCGGCGGTACCATCAACCCAGCTCGTCTGAGTTTGAGCCTGACTGGTTGCACTACTCTCCGTCAGGTGCGATTATTTCAACGGTGTGACTGCTTTGTCCACAAGGCATATTGCGGTCTCTTTCCGTCGGTCACATTATGTGTGGGAAGGAAAACTTAAAAATATATCAGTATTTTATTTGACTACTTTGTCGGCATGACTAGTATAGTAATACCACAGGTATAACCACGGTATAACGAATTCTAGTACCTAACTACTCAGATTCTCTGATATAAGCTGCAGGCAGACTGTCATGACGAAACCGTTTCGCTTTTGCCATTCTGGTTACGGAACCTTAAAAATCGTGAATTTATTTTTCATCTCTCATACTCGGAAAGTGAGGCAAATCATATCTGACGTACGGGAGGATAACTATTATTTTCTTCCCAAGGGTAGAAATTAATTAAAAATAACATCTTAAAAGCACCCCACGCTTTTTATACAATAAAATATTTTAAACTATTATTATTTATTTTATCAATATTTAGAATTGTTTACAAATTTTGATCTGGATATAACAATATAATAATTGCTTATTAAGATTTTTTACTGCACTATAAGAATAGTGAATTGAAATTTATTAAAATTTATTTTTTATTTGTTAGTTGTTTTTTTTTAAAGCGTGTTTTTTAGTTTTTTTTTAAACTATTATTTATTTTCTATTTTTTTAGTTGCATTTTTTTCACAGTGAGAGTTTCCATGTGCTAAAAAGAGACACCACGGTTTTTGCTCGTTTTAAATAGAATCAGTCCATCTTATACTTGGTCTTTGGTGCGCGCGTACTGCTCTACACTACTAAACGTAAACCTCTTTCTTTCTAACCTTACCGCCCTCACCTACAACTCCCCAACCCCCCAACCCCCTAAACCCAACCCCCCAACATCCCCCACCCCATTTCCCCAAACCCCCCCAAACCCCTAACCCCAATCCCCACACCCTTTCCCCCAAGCCCCTAAACCCCCCTTACCCCCCTCCTCATTTTCCAAACCCCCCAACCACCTAAACCCAACCCCCTAACCCCGGACCCCCCACCCCATTTCCCCAAACTTCCCCCAAACCCCTAACCCCAACCCTCCTTACCCCCCAACACCTCACACCCTTAACCCCAACCCCCTAAACCCCCCCCCCCGCCCTCCCCCCCCCCCCCCCCCACCCCACCACCTACCCCCCAACCAGCTCCATCATCAAACCCTTGTTACCATCTAGGCCTCTTACCCCCTCCCCATTTCCCACAACCCCCAACTGTTTATTAATAACAAGAAAAACATCCTACGCGTGCATATACATATAGGTTTCTATGGTCATCCTAGTCCTGTTGAAAAGGTCAGGCCAAGGTGAGTTTTATCGCTGACAATGTTTGCTCAGGTAGGTGTCATTCGTGATATGTGATAAGTAGTAATACCCGCTGCCCTTTTGCGGGCACGGACCGTGCGGACCGAGCGAGTTGATACTTAAATTAAGTCCCATGTGCTTAGATTAAATTGCTGCTTAGATTACTACAATAACTCAATGCTGTACTCTGACAGATCAGTTAATATTAATGATGTTTTCGAAAATTCCACCATTTTTTTATTAATCATACCATGGTGGCAAAAGGTAGTCTTTAAAGTCACATTTGAATCAACTTCATTAAATAAACAGGGAGTCCTTTTTATAAAAAAATCCGATAACCTTTTTTTAAGATAGGTGGAAAGGAGTAGGCGCATCGCCCGATGGAATATAATCACTGCCGCCTATGAACGTCCTTAGTATACCTAAATAGAATTACGGGGGCGTTACCGAGCCTTTGAGGAAACAATAGGCTTGTTTCTCTTTAAAACCCTTAGTTAATACATATAAAATAAAATATTGGCGCAGCAAGCTGGTTCATTCATTTAAGTACTACTTCATTTGTTAATAATTACAACAAATACAAACATTCCAGCAATAGAAACATTGTAGGCCAGTGGTGTGCAACAGCGTGTCTGACAAGCTTTTGTTTCTGCGGGCAAATAGAATCAGCGCAGCTATGACACGGAATACAGATAATGGACAGTATAGCAATTATATTTCCATTTGTTTGTTGCTTAAAATTGTTTGTTTGAATGAACTTAAACAAAACCGGCTTAGCGTTTTCAGTGATTTATTATTTAAAAAATATTATTACTTATTTATTACTTGAAAAAATAACCACTTAAGTATATTTATTTATTACTTAAAAATCTTGCTTTCTTTATACATTGGTTGCTTAATAAATGCACAAGTTTAGTTTATGATCAGTGATTGACGATACGGTTGCCACGCTGCGGGAAGTCAAATAGAAATGTTAATATGGATACACTATTGTGTCCGCGATACCAATTAAACTGCTAATTTGACATTTAATAAGCAGCGCTGGTTATAAAAACAATTGATATTATGTAATAAGATAGATAACATTGCCCTTTTCTAACAACACGAAACCCCAAATTTAGTGGCATATCCATACTAGCATGATTGAGGCCATTTAACCCCAGTGACAAACAAATCGCCGATCACCGTTTATCATCACTACCTTCGCATGTTTAGTCGGGTGTGTAATGAATGATCGGTATAAAAATAAATAATATAATTTCTTTTCACATAACAACATTTCATATAATTTCAAAGGGTATAATCACTCATTTTATATAAATAACGTTTAGTATAATATTGAATTATATATTTTTATTTTGTATAATTATCGTTTGGTATAACACTTATTTCTGATAACCATCATATGGTATAACGCTTATTTCTGATAACCATCATAACGGTATAATGTTCATTTTATATACAAATCATATAACTATCAACCTAACTTAACCTACTTTTCTGGTAGCAATTCGTTTTTGTTGGGTGGGGGATGCAGTTCTAACCTAACCTAACCTACTTTTCTGGTAGTAGTTCGTTTTTGTTGGGGGATGCAGTTCTAACCTAACCTACTTTTCTACCTAAATGAACCTTTGGTTTGGTTTTTTTAATGCGGGGGGCTTCGCCCCCCGCGCCCCTCCGTCCCCCCTATTTCTCTATGCCCTAATAGCTTACCCATGCAGAGTCGTTTTATAGGCTGTTATAAAAATGATCGCCTCGTTTTTGCAATAAATATAATATAGATATTTTTAGTATGTAGTAAATCTGAGATTATGTCTCTAATACATTATATATCAACAAAGGTTATGTCATTTGAACGTTATATAAAATAAACGTTATACCATAAGTTCATTATAAAAAATATGCATTATACTTAAAGAATGTTATATTAAATGCTATTCGATGAAATGATCAGTAAGTATATGAAACAATAATTATATCGAATGTTAATATATTAAGTGTTGTTATAACATTCAATAATTATATCAAATGAGCGTTATTGTGACTGAAATTATATCAAAAGTTTTTAGATTGATCGTTACGCACCCTGTTTAATCTGCTCACTGCGGCCATGTGCTACTGGAAACAATGCTTGTGTTATGAATACATAACGAGACATTAGCCCACGTATGTCGGCCGCGTTTATTAGGTACACAAATATTACATCGGCAGTGGTAAATTTGGTAGGGCGTCTTTGGGGAACCTTTCCTACACTTAATCGCGCCGTTAAAGTGATCACTCTATAAGCCAAACACTTACCAAGTCAATTACGCCGGTTGTATGTGTGGGTCCATTTAGTGATTATTTAAACTGTAATAACGTGCAAGGAGAGGTTTGATGTTAGCAAATTACTCTATCAAAGCGCGGTAGGTTTTCGTACTTGTATGATGTGCCAGAATGTGGTAAAACATGGAAATATAATACAAATGCTGATAAAGTAACTTGAAATAAAACGCAGTCAGAATTAGTAGTGTTTACTCAAAATGCAATATAGTAGAAGATGTTAGAAGAAGGTGGTGGTGCTCACTTACCATATCTGTTACCTGTTCGCTCGTTTGCTACCGTATTTCATAAAAATTATATAATGTAGCAGAAATTATTTTTCACCTCAGCAGCTCATAAAGGTTAACTTTCTCTTTCGAAATCTGCGTGGAATTCGACGTGTATATATTTTTTTTTTATGTATGATCACGCATAACTTTTTACAGAGTAGTCCGATTTTGATGATTCTTTTTTTATTGGAAAGCGTATACCCCGAGGGTGGTCCCATTTAAATTTGGAAACAATATTCTTACCCTAAGGGTAGAAAAACAGGGGATGATTGATTGTTCAGTTACTGATTGTATTATATGACCACGCATAACTTATTACAGAGTAGTCGGATTTTGATGATTATTTTTTTATTAAAAAGCATATACCCCAAGGGTGGTCCCATGTAAATTTGGAAATAATATTCCTACCCTAAGGGTAGGAAAACAGGGCATGATTGACTAACTTTTTACAGAGTAGTCTGATTTTCATAATTCTTTTTTATTGGATAGATAGTGTTAGATACGTAGGTTAAGACAAGTGAAACAACCGCTTGCTGTTAGCGAACTGCCGTGTATTTCTAAGTTATAGACACACATAGGTACATATGTAACATTCCTCCTCTTAGCTTAGAAACACGCTCAGTATTTATAACTATATGTAAGAAATACAAAATAAGTAATTAAGACCTAAAAGTAGTCGGGTTTGGGTCGGTTGCGTTTAGTCCTGTGGGATGTCATTAGACTACTGCTTCCGGGCACTGGGTTTAATGTTTCCGCGGTCTCAGTGGGGGGATCCGGCAAGGCTTCCAGGAACATGTCCTCGTCAGTTGACTCAACCCGCTCAGGTTCCAGTGTGGCATTAGAGTCTTGTCTCAATTGAGAGTTGTTATCTTCAATTGGATCCAAACTCTCGTTATAACGTGTGGCCGGTTCTTCTACCTCAGCGCTGGTTGCTGGGCTAGATGAGTTCTCCTGTTCCTCCCCCGCACTAACCTGTGACTCTTCACTTGCAGTTGATTGGTTGTCAACTGATGAATTACTATGTTGCCCAGTTACTTCAAGATCCCAACTGTTAGACGTGTAGCAATCTTGACCCTTGAATAATACAATTTGATTTTTATGTTTTTTCAACATTAATGATGTAATGACATCTTTAACAATATAGATAACATTACCAACTTTTTTTTCAATTATTCCCCTGCACCATGTGAATTTACCAGTTGCTATAAATTTTTTATACAGTACATGGTCTCCTTGCACAAAACATTGTTTATTTTGACCTCCTGATGCCTTACTCTGCAAACACTGATTGTTTTTCACTGTATTAGCGAGCATCGTGGACGATGGCGATAACTTTTTAGGCTTAATAAGATCTAACCGAGTTCGGAGCTTACGACCGTAGACTAATTCCGCGGGTGACTGTTTAGTAGTGGTGTGAGCCGAATTCCTATAGTCAAACATGAATTTTAAGAGTCTGGCATTTGAATCCTGCGTGCTATGGCCACTAAGCAGAGAAGTTTTTATGCCCTTTTTCACTATTTTTACACAAATCTCTGCTTGTCCATTACTCGCAGGACAATAGGCCGGTGACGTCACGTGCAAAATCCCGTTTAGACTGCAAAAATTTTGAAATTCGCGTGATGTGAACGATGTACCATTGTCACTAACCAAAGTATGAGGGACCCCGAACCTTGACATAAAGTCGTATAACTTAGTGATGGTTACGGTTGTTGTCGTATTATTTTTCATGTCGTAAACTTCAACCCACTTTGTATACGCATCAACTATGATTAAATATGAATGCCCATTAATTGGTCCGAGGAAATCTAAATGAACTCTGTAAAAAGGGTGCGGCGGGTGCGGCCAGAAGGCGAGCGGCGCCCGCGCCGGCGCCGGCCGCAGCTGCGCACATACGGCGCACGAGCCTATCATACGTTCCAGCGCCGCGTCCACACCCGGGAACCAAATTCTCGAACGAGCCTCTGCCTTTGTCTTTACGACGCCTAGGTGTGACTGGTGTAGTTCAGATAATATAATATTTTGCATTTTTTCCGGTATTACCACTTTATGTCCTCGCATAAGACATCCATTTTCATAAGAAAGTTGTAACCTACACTGATAATACGGCTTTAAATGTATATCATGTATTTTTTTAGGCCAACCGTTCAAAACATAATTTGATACCTTTTTCAATATAGCATCATTTTGAGTTTGTTCGCGTAATTTTTCTAACGTGACCGGTAAGCTGCCCTCCACAACAAAATTAACGTAAGAGGCTCGGTCGAGTATCGCCGCCGCAGCGTCCGCGCAGCCCTCTTCCCCCTCCGCGTCCCGCGCCCCGGTGCTCTCGGGCAGGCTGGCACGGGATAAAAAATCTGCACTATTGTGAGCGCTCCGTACGTACTCAAGGTTATAATTGTATCCACTTAAAAACAGGGCGTACCTTTGGAGCCTATTAGCAGTTACTTCCGGTATACCCCGATGTGGACCAAATATCGACAACAACGGCTTGTGGTCCGTACGGAGTATAAAAGGAAGGGCCCGACCGTATAAATATTGATGATAACGCTTTACCCCGAAAATAATAGCAGTAGCTTCTTTTTGAATTTGCGAATATCGCTTCTCAGCGGCGTTCAGGGTTCGCGACGCAAACGATATGGGCCGTTCGGATCCATCGGGTTCTATCTGAGACAGTATCGCCCCCAAGCCGCAAGGAGAAGCATCAACTGTTAAAATCACGTTAGCATCTGCATTAAAATGTGTCAATACCTGTTCAGATGCCAGACAATTTTTAATCGCTAAAAAAGCTTTGTGTCGTTCCGCGGTCCAGACCCATTTAGTCCCCTTTTTTAACAGTTCGTATAACGGACTTAAAATAGTAGATGCCGCGGGCACAAAATTTCTGTAATAATTTACTAGTCCCAAGAATGATTGCAGCTGATTTACATTGACAGGCACCGGTGCATCTAACATTGCTTTTACTTTTTGGGGAGATTTTTTTAGCCCATTTATATTGATTATATAGCCTAGATAATTAACCTCGTTTTTAAAAAATTCACATTTATCTTTTTGTAAGGTGAGACCCGCATCTTGTAATCTTTGTAAGACATCTTTGAGCCGGGTTAAATGCTCCGCGGCGTCCCTCCCGGTGACGAGCACGTCGTCGAGCAGGCACAGCGTGCCGGGCGCGCCCGCCAGCACGCTTTCCATGGCGCGCTGAAACACGGCGGGCGCACTCGACAGACCGAACACCATACGTGTGTATTTAAAAAGGCCGCGGTGCGTATTAATGCACGTTAATTCTTGCGAGGCATCGTCTAGAACGAACTGATTATATGCATTTGACAGGTCCAATTTTGTAAACTGTTCCCCGCCGTATAATTTCGAAAACAATTCGGTTACAGTAGGTAAGGGGTATTGATCGATAATCAGCTGTTTGTTAATGCCCGTTGAATAATCAGCACAAATTCTTATTGACCCGTTTCGCTTTAGCACGGGTACTATTGGTGACGCATACTGTGCGTGGTCGACCGGTTTTAAAATACCTAATGTTAACAGTCGATCTATTTCCTTATCTACCTTGTCTCGGAGGGCGAATGCTATTGGCCGCGCTCTAATAAATATCGGTTTAGCATTTTCTTTCAATTGTAAACTGACTTTAAATTTATTAAATTGTCCGAGGTTATCAGAAAACACCGACGGGTAAAGAGATTGCAACTGTTTGATTATATCATCATCAGTTTGTTTACAATACCGGACTGGCAACAGTTCTAACTTAAATAATGAAATAAAATCGCGACCTAAGATCGGCGGGCCGCCGTCGCGTATAACGTAAACAGTTAGTGTGTGTGTGTGCTCTGCGTAACGGACGGGTAATTTTGCTACCCCCAAACAGGCTATGCTATCACCGGTATACGAAATCAACCGTTTCTTTGTTAATGACAATGATACATCACTAAAATATTTCCTGTACGTGTGTTCTGCGATCGCAGTAACGGCCGACCCACTGTCAATTTCAAATTTTAAAGGTACCCCCGACATTAACACGGTTTCCGTCATCGGTTCCCCCTTTACTGTACGAATATTAAAACACTCACCATCATCATCATCGCCCTCGTCCACGGTGCCCGAGTCTACGTAGTTGATTTTTTTACACATTCTACGTAAATGACCTGTAGTTTTACACTTCTTACACCTAGACTTAGCAAAACGACATTGTGATGTTTTGTGATTATAATAACCACACACTTGGCACTGTTCTTTGTTAAGGCCGACACTCGTTGCGACTGCGTCCGCTCGCGCTTGTGTTTGCGAGATTTTAAACAGCTGTTCGTGCGGCGGCGCCGGTTGCACAGCAGCCGCCCCAGCGCGCGCGCTTCGCCCGCTCTCCGCCAACTCCACTGCCTTAGCCAGAGTCAGGTCCTTAAGGTCCTGTGCAAAGAGCTTGTCTCTCTCGGGTCCCGCCAACATTCCCATGACAAACCGGTCCCTTAGCGCTTCCGCAACGTTGAGGAAGTCGCACTTCGCCGTCAAGCCGCGTAATCTCGCCGCCCACTGAGCGTACGTTTCCCCCGGCTGCTGGGTAGCCGCGTAAAACTGGTACCGCTCTCCAAATCCACAAACCTTTGGAGTAAAATGACTGTCCAGCAATGCGAGGATGTCGTCGTAGGGAACATCGTGTAGCTGCTTCGGCAGCGCGAGATCCGCCGCCAACTTGTACGTGTCGCCTGTGAGCGCGCTCAGCAGGATCGCTCGTCTCTTTATTCCCACGGGATCGCTGTTCTGGTTGATGTCGTTCGCGATAAACCACTGTGATATTCGACACTTATATGTCTCCCAGTTCTGGCTATTGTGGTCGAACGCAGATAAAAGGCCGAATAAAGAACCAGACATTTTTTTTTCAATGTGGGTAGTTCGTCGCCACTGTTAGATACGTAGGTTAAGACAAGTGAAACAACCGCTTGCTGTTAGCGAACTGCCGTGTATTTCTAAGTTATAGACACACATAGGTACATATGTAACAGATAGTATACCTTGAAGTTGGTATTATAAATTTGGAAAAAAAATTACCCCAAGGATGGAAAAAAAGTATAAAATAAAAACTTTTTAACAAAAAATTAAACCGCCGAAAAAACTGAAAAGCAAAAAATATACCTTTTTTGTTTGACCTTAATCTAGGTACCAGTTTGAAGTCGGTGCCTCAGCACGAGCCAGGAGGAGTGATAGAAGCCAATCAGGTAGACGATTATAGGTCCACTCCTCCTGGCTAAGTGCTGAGGCACCGACTTCAAACTGGTACCTAGATTAAGTTCAAACAAAAAAGGTATTATTTTTTGCTTTTCAGTTTTTTCGGCGGTTTAATTTTTTGTTAAAAAGTTTTTTCCCGCCCGAAAGAGATTTTACGTTGATCCGCGGTGCAAGTAATTTTTTCTTTCATTAAAAAAACATATATTACGACGTGATCATATTATGACGTGTTCATAAATAAGATTCGTCTTACATTGTTTATGTAATTTGTAACTTGTTAATTAATATTATAATGATATATTTAGTAAACAAATATGAAATAAAAACAGTAGAAACTTAGGAGTAACTTAAATCTAACTAAAACTAACTAAAGCTAAAGGTAAAAAATCTGTCCCAAGTCGCCGCCAATGGGGAGAGTGCCCAGAAGGCTGGCAGCATTGCCACGTTGGATGGCAATGCTGATTCGCTGAGCGAAGTATTGGCCAGCCCTCTGGTCACGGGAGGCCTCTATAAGGCGCGCCGAAAGATCTTTATATAGATGGCGCGCGCTTGGCCCCCAAGGCCCCAGAGTTTCGACCCCAAACGCCTCAAATATATAACTGGCTCCAAGGGAGCTATATTTGCGGCGTTTGAAGTCTTCCGCTGAGGCCGCGGCAGAGCCAAGCAATATTTTGGGTCCTTGAAAGATGGGTCGGTGCAAGGGTATCCACACATGTGGCGTCCCAAAATAAGGGTCGACCCATCCGCCAATGAACCAGAGTCAAACCGTCGGGCCTCTAGCCATCGTCTCTAGCCAAGCCGTTAGGTTCTAAAACGGCAGGCACTTGGACGCTGACAAGGGCCCTACGGATGACGTCATTTAAGCTGGCATGGCGCGGTATACGTCCCGCGCTTCTGCCGCATGATAGGCCATGGTGTCCATGCCTATCAGTTATTTTCTCACAGTGGCAGCGATGCGGGACGTTTGTTGGTGCCCCTACCCTAAGACTGGTGGCGAGGCGAAATGTGGTATGCCAAGTTGCACGGTTTTTGAGATATAGCCATTTTTTTTGATAAATCACTCTTTTTGCCAGATTTTTTAAATTTAACAGCCTGTATAGCCTGTATTGAAATAATTTTTAGTGTTTTGCCTTCGCAATAAATTCAGTTCGCAATTAAGTTCTTCAAAATAAATTCAAATAATTGCCTATTACTGCTAGATGGATTAAAAAAACTTCTTTAGACATGACGAGACAAAAAATCTCAAATACTTTTTTTAACTTTGCGTGTCTACAAAAAAAATAATTTATGACGAATGACGAATTTCAAGAGCAATATCTCAAATAAATAACCACCGGTTTAATCCTCTTGGAACTATATCGATAGCGCCACAGACAACGGCGGACAACAATGGAAGAAAGAATTGGATGTCAAACTGAACGAAATATATGTGCGGGGGCGCCTATTGTTGACAACAAATTACGAGTTTCTGTTTAGGGATTTAACTGTAGGCAGGTATTCATATGTAAGGGTTACTGCTTTTTGTTATAATTTCAAAATAAATTTCATGTTTTTCTTACTCTTTATAACTTTCAGAATGAACTCGTGAGATTTTGGAAGGTGTTAAAATTTTGTGTAGTGTTTGTGATAGTGGAGTGGAGACTGTGTTTACTATGTGTTGATTTATGTAAAAGTGGAGAAGCGGCTTTCTGACCTAGACGTAGGTATGGTTTTAGTTCATTGATATGGAGCTCCGCAAAGTAACGCCTGAATCAATCAATTCTGTGATTTTTTCATCTTATTTTTCACCCATCTCGAAAAGTAACAATTGATTAATTTAGTAAAATGTGATTTGAAAAATCCATTTCTTACTTGCATTACTAACACAAAAAATTGCGCATTATTCAAGCACACGTTCATGACTGCATCTTGCAATCTGGTTAATAGGTAGATACTTCGGCTTCTTCTTAAATAAAATTTGCGCTGAGAAAGCCAGTTAGTCATAATTTCCCAGTTTTGAGTACGGGAATGTTTTTTTACAAAGTGTGCAAAGACTGGCCACGCTTTTAAAGGAGACTGAAAGCTCGCAATTTCAGCAACATAAAAGGGAAGCGTTTTCAGTGGGTTGTCTTACAAGCAACTGCAAAGCCGTCGATAAAGGGAATTCAAAGATTTTTTTCGACACGTGACGTGAAACGCAGGGCAGGCTAGGACCGTAACAAGGTATTTAAGCAGAAGTTACGATACACCCGGGCTCCAATAGCCGCTGTAAATAACGCTCTATCTGCGAAGCGTCGCGCCGCCCTGCCAAATTACTTGGCAACCTCCTCAGACTTCCTCTTTGAATAATATAACGAATTGTACAACAAAGCAAAAATAAAACTTATTACCTCCCAGACTTTTGTTGTGAGGCATAAAATTACTAGTATATCAGGCAAGAAAGTAGTAGTACAGTACTGCAGTTTTTACGAGATACTGAAGAAACCATGATAGGTAGCAAAACAACTCGCACCAAATCAACTGAAGCCGAAACATTCAATATCGGTTATTCAATACTTCTATTTAATTTACTTTGAATGAGTTTCCATTAAATTTTGCCTTCACATTGAGTAAATATTCCTAGTCGAACTGAACGCTACGCTAACGGTAAAGTGAATAAAAAAAAATTCAAATGACTTTTTTCTCCTTCAATGCCCGTCCACTTCATAGGTACGCCAACAAGCGTCGCGTCGGAGTTGCGGGCGGCAGCGTCACCGCAACACAGTAAATTCACCAATTCGACTCAACATAGTATTTCAAAACGCGGACCCTTGTGTTATATAGAACTCGCCATTATAATAATAGACGGCAGCGAAAAGTGACGATAAAAGAAGTAATTGGAAAATATTAAACGTCCTGAATAGGGATTAATCTGAGGAGAAAAGTTGGGAAAATTTGCTTTCGAGAAAATGACTGTCATTGTGGCCCAGGCGCTGCCAGGTGGAGATTAAACATCGATCCGGGGCCACTAGGAATCAGATTACATTTTTATGTCCTATTAATTTAGGTATCTTCCTTCATATTTCACAATCCAGTTTTATGTAATCGTAAAACCGGGTAAGTGTCGTTTGTACCGAAATCTTTACTTTTAGTGCGCTGGCGTTAAAAACATGAATGCCGACCAGTGGCCGCTCTTGCCGTAAAAACGTCTCTTAATATTAATCTTATATTCAAAATTGCACATTAAGTACTATGCTCAACGCTTATGAAATCTGTGCACTTGAATGTTTATAAGGTTACATTAAAAAAGCTCAGCGGAGTAAGCAAGTCGATATTAATCTTAAAAGACTGCCCATTGAGCATTTTTATAAGTACGATTTTATGATTCTTTTTAATTTCGTAACCCTTATCAGCAGAAAACCCCAGGTATAATGTACAAGGAAGCGGTAAGGAGACATCCGCTGAGCAAGCAAATGGACGAGCGGACACACGGGGGAGATAAGTGACATTTCGATTTGACCCTTTGAGGGCGTAGCGACGTCTGTTTACTTAAATATAATCAGTGTCCCGAATTGAATTTTTCAATATCGTTTGATAATTACATAAATGTATTTGAGTTAGGGAGTTTCGAATGGAGTAAACGCATTTGGGTGATACACCGGGTAAGTACTAAGAAAAAAAGTTATCCCTCCTGTGGAGGCTATAAAATTATCAACTCCGAGTCAGCAAACTTAAGATTTATTTAAATGGGCTGAAAGTTGGCCAGGCGTCCCACACGCCGATGTAGACTTGACTAAAAATATTGGCCATAGTTAGACCCTTAACTTTTGCGATGTATGACCCAACAGTACGTGTGTATAAATACCTAAAGCTTAGGAGAGTAATTAGTAGGATTCTCACTTTAACGAAAACCAAATAAAGTAAGAGTTAAAATTTAAAAAATCTACGTCTCATTAAGTGACAGCTGCGCGTCAATTAAACGTAAAATATAGCCCTCGGAGACAGCCTCCGCCCGCCGCCCTTCCTCCCGCCCTCCCGCGCCTTGCGCCACAACTCAACCCCCCTCAGCGAACTCATTAGCGGAGCTCTGAATGTACAATTTGTTCCGAAACAGACACCAATTGCTATTTTTAAAAAGCATTGCCACTTATTAAAGCTAAATATTATTCTGCTTCATTACACCGGCATCCAATCTACAGAGTTTTGGAAATATTAGATTCTGTAGCAAATTTTCCAAGAATATTTATTTTGTGAACAAAATTCACTCCCCGTTTTTATTATGAACACTAACGATATTTCGCTCCGTAAAAGTTTTAAGGATGGGGGGTGGGACTAAAGCCTTAACGACCGGTTAATTAAATCCCCGCACTACATAAACACCGTCTAACACAAATTGTTAGGTAGTACATGTTACATCGCCTCAAACATAAACCAAACCACCAATGATGGTTGTAATGGAGCAGAGACTGTTGTTTTAAACTCATGAAAAATCTTCCTAAAGGTCAGTTCAGAACGAGACACGACGCGAGCCGACGCTGCATATTTCATTGAGAGAATCCGTCAACGACAAGTACTCATTTGACGTATATTCACTCAACGAAAAATACAGAAGTGTGTGAACTAATCCTTATATGTAATAAAATAAGTTAGTTTAGTTAAGTTAGTAAAATTTATTTCAAAAATGTAATATATTATGTATAAAAATTTCGTTACACGGTGTTTGTTCTCGAACTCCTCCGAAACGGCTTGACCGATTTTTATGAAACTTTTTTCTCTGTATTCGGTAGGTCTGAGAATAGGGAGAATAGGTCGTAGGCTATTTTTTATACCCCTACTATGGAATATGGCAATCATTCTCTTAAGATCCATTCATCAGATCCATGATGTATCTAATGAAACATTTTTTTCTAACTAAATCCATTACGCAGAAGTATGGATCTAATGAACAACAAACAACGTTTGCCGAGTCAGCTAGTCTAATATATAAAAATCTCGTGTCACGGTGTTTGTTATCGAACTCCTCCGAAACGGTTTAACCGAATTTTATCAATTGTTTTTGTGAATATTTGGTAGGTTTGAGAATGGGTCGTAAGATATTTTTTATATCCCTATTCTTCACAGACAGAGTCGCGGGCAATAGCTAGTCTTCTCTAATATATAAAAATCTCGTGTCACGGTGTTTGTTATCGAACTCTTCCAAAACGGCTTGACCGATTCTTATAAAACTCTTTGTCCATATTCGATAGGTCTGAGAATTGGTCGTAGGCTATTTTTTATGCCTCTATTCTTCGCAGACAGAGTCGCGGGCAATAGCTAGTTTACTTATAAATTAGATGTATAAATTTTTACTAAGCGTAATCATTGAGTTTTAAAGCCCTCCAAGACCGCTGCGCGCGATGGCGTCGGTGCGTGCCCAGCACGTTGCATAACTTTGAACTCATTGAATCATATACGCTGTGCCGCGCTGCTGGTGTGTGTCACGATATATAATAATTCAGTGCAGGACGCGTTGGACACGCTCCGTCGGCGTCGCGCGCACGCCCCGCACTGCGGTATGTGGTGGCCTTAAGTGTCTACTGCGCGGGTTGGATTTTGTTGCAATGGCAACACATTTGTTTATCATTTACAACTCTAATTTCATATTTAATTTTAAGTGCTTGTCGGTCACGCGCAGTGTCGGGTTCCGCCTATGATATACCTAATATTCAAGTAGGTACGTAATAGGCGTTCTCCCGGCGGTGAATCGAAAAATGAAGCGATTTGTCATACTTGTTATTAATATTATTTTTAGAGCTGTCATTTTCTACTACTTTACTCTTATTTCAAATTCAGCACAATTTTTCACCATATTCCAATGATGTTTTCTCAGGTGCGGTTTAATTATTTTTACACTTTTGTCGAATACTGGTATGGTACTTTCTAGTATTAAGAGTCTCTGAACTAAGCCATGGATAGACTGATAGGCGGACGGACGGATGTAGTGAACATTAAATACAAGGGCTCTGTTTTTGCCATTTAAATTTTCATAGTTATAATAATACAGCAGCGATTGAACTCGTAAGTACCTACCAAAGCTTGTTCAATATGTGTAAAGGAATGTGTGAATATCCTAGCATAATGCACTTATTTCTTCTAAAATTAGCCCAACTTCTAGGACACGTACATTCGGTTAATAATATACAAATAATAATACATAATTTTAAAAATAAAAGATTATAAGCACAACGGCCCTTGTCCACAGTCTCGCCACTATCTCTAAAAATTATGGGTTTATGGATAAAAACATGTACTTACTTAAATTTTTTTATGGAAACTATCATATTTTTTATCGATTCGCGGATGCGCGGTTATGGTTATGAAGTAACATCCTATAAATATAATGAAGACGAAAGGCCGGGACTGATATTTTGTCAAATAAACATAACAATAAACGATTTACTAAAATTAAATTGAATTGTTGGCAGTAGAATCAAGTGAGCCTGATAACGACGTTGCGCAACGAAGCCTGAAAGATTTTTGCTGAAATTGATAAGCCCTTTTTCACTACGTTCTTGCGTACGGTACGTTATAAACACGGGTTGCTGAGAGGAAATTTATGTTGTGGTTTGAACGTGTCTAGTTTAATCCGGATCTAAGATTCCTGAAAGCCGCACAATCTAAGTAAGCCGAGCCTGTTAGAACTTTCATTTCCATTACTCCCCCATGCCGTTGCTTCACAACCTTTCTTAATCCGCCCCCGCGCGCAAACCTTTCCTTTTGTAACTTTTCTTTCTGGAAAAGTTTCAATTTAAAGTCAGGAGAGTTACTTTCTAAATCCTTGTAAACTATCATATTTTATGAAACATTGTTTTAAAAGTTAATTTATTGATTATCAAAGCTTTAGGTTTTAGTTCATTCTAAAAAAATAAAAAATAAAGTAAATATCATGGGACAATTCGCACCAATTGACCTAGTCCCAAAGTAAGCTTAGCAAAACGAAAGTAAGCTTAAATAGATAACGTATTTATCTACGCATCCACATCATAACTTCCCTATTAAACGTTCAGAAGCGATAAGCAAATTGGCTATATTAAGAAACCTTTATGTGTGGCTGCACCTTATTGTTTACATTACAGTATCGAAATCGATACTTTCATTACATTCAAATTTTGAAAATCTTCTTAAACAAAAGAATCATATTTGGTTGTGATTATTGAATTAAGCCGATTTCTAATTTTATTCAATGTAAAATTCTTGTTCCATACATTTTTTTTAAATCTCGAATATTCCAATCAATCTGAGAATCGGAATCGACTCAAGTCTTAGCTTGATTATAAATCAAAAAAATATAAAAATGTCAGTCTTTTGTTTCGTATGCGAACTGTCAAAGAACAGAAAATAAAGTTACCTGACTGAATTTTGCAATGTGAAATATCTGGGCTAAAAATTATTATTAGTATACCTAATTAGTATTTATGATGTGCATGCACATAAAATTATGTATGCGATTGCACATAATTAAGCATTAAAATATTCTTGTATTTCATTATAGACCAGTCACATTTATACATAAACCCCTTTTATTTAATGCTTTGCATGTGGGATTCAATTAAGTTGTAGGTAATTGACTGACAGTGAGATGTGACACTGCGCGGGAGAACACGTTTCTGTACTTTGATTCTTACTCAGGTGAAGTTTTTTTTTTTTTTTTTTTTTTTTTTTATGATATAGGGGGCAAACGAGCAGACGGATCGCCTGATGGTAAACGATTACCGTCGCCCATGGACACCTGCGACACCAAAAGAGTCACAAGTGCGTTGCCGGCCTTTTAGGTAGGAGTACGCTCTTTTTTTGAAAGCTTGAAGGTCATATCGGTCCGGGAATACCGCAGCAGGAACCTCATTCCAGAGCTTTGCTGTGCGAGGCAGGAAATTTCTGGAAAAACGCACAGTAGAAGACAACCAACCATCCAGATGGTGAGGATGGAAGTGTTGTCGCGTAGGGCGGTGGCGGAAGGATGCGGCAGGGATCAACCCGAATAACTCCTCGGAGCACTCTCCGTTGTACATGCGATAGAAGATGCACAGTGAAGCTACATCTCTACGCAGCGCCAAGGAATCAAGCCCATCAGAAGTTCGTTGGCAGCCGACTATTCGAGTCGCTCTCCGTTGTATGCGATCCAGAGGGAGAAGCTGGTACCGGGGAGCCCCCGCCCACAGATGAGAGCAGTATTCCATATGTGGGCGAACCTGCGCCTTATAAAGCTGAAGGCGGTGGGCTGGAGTGAAATACCGTCTCGATCTGTTGAGCACGCCGAGCTTCTTCGAGGCTAATTTAGCCTTACTCTCCAAGTGGTCGCGGAACTGGACTTCACTCGAGATGTCAATACCAAGGATTCCGATACTGGCTGTGGTAGCAAGGGGAGTGCCTTCGAAAAGAGGTGACGCGACAAACGCAGACTTTTTTGCGGTAAACGCGCAAACCTGTGTCTTAGTGGGGTTAAAACGGACTAAATTAAGTCGACCCCATTCTGAAACTTCTTTTAGGGAAGTCTCAATTTCAGACACAAGTTTATTTCGGCACTCTATAACGTTTTCCCGAGAAATACCGGCGCGGCCGGTGTAAGAGGAATCAACCGTACTATCATCCGCATAACAGTGAATGCCGCCGGATGGCAGCATATCATTGACATGCAGAAGGAAGAGCGTAGGCGATAGCACACAGCCTTGAGGGACACCAGCATTCACAGACATGGAATCAGAGCATGCACCGTCAACTACAACCTTTATGCTAATTAGAATTGTCATACATATGTAAAATCTGTTAATGCTACAAAGATAATAAAATTATAGCTTACATCTTATATTCATTCGCAAACTCCCAAATCATACATCTATACATATAAAACAGTACCGTGACTGACTGACTGACTGACTGAATGACTGACTGACTGACTGACTGACTGACAGACAACGCACAGCCTGAAGTACTGGTGCTAGAGACTTGAAATTTGGCATACATATATCTTGAGTATTGTAGAGGTGCACTAAGGAAGGATTTTTCGAAACTCCCACGGGATAGGGAAATATCTAGACTTTAATTGTTTCTTTGTTTGTAGCGGAATCTCTGAAACTATTGAGCCGATTTTAAAAATTCTTTCACCATTAGAAAGTTACACTATCCTTGATTGGCATAGGTTACTTTTTATCCGGTAAAATTCAAAATTCCCATGGGATAGAAATAAATTACATCAACTTCGGGGCTGATTTAAAAAAATCTTACATATTATGTGATATGACTATCCTCGAATGACATAGGCTACTTTTTCTCCGGGAAAATACAAAATTCCCGCGGGATAGAAATAAGTAAATTCAACTTCGGAGCTGATTTTAAAAATTCTTTCATATGATATTGTAACCTTACAGACGTCAATCTGTAATGTTCCACCTTATGTGAACATAGTTTAACTTATTTTTTTTATATCAAATTAAATTATTTCATACTCAAAGTAGACTATTGAATTATTAAATTATCAAAAACAAGCATTTTATTACTAAAGTATCTGAATGCGAAAGTATCCGAACACCTGACCATGAGAGGTCAATGTACGAGGCACGTGTAACCTTCAAGCTAATTTTGGATTAAAGAAAATGCAGCTAAAAACATATGTGATTATAGTTTTAAATATGAAAGTTAAAAATAACTTGTTTTACATAATAAAATGATTTTAAACACAAACGAGGCTATTTAATTATTAATTCATCAAAAACAAGCATTTCATTACTAAAGTATGCAAATAAGATCACTGCATCACTTTCTATATACTAATTTGATACTAATAATACTCTTTGCATTACTGACTCTGGCGGAACAAGATACGAGGTTTTCAAAGCAATTTCTCGGTCTAAGCGGTCCAAACGGCCAAAGCGTTCCTTGCGGCAGCGGAGGTCCGGGGGGACATTACGGTTATCGAGGTCGGGGTGACCAGTATGGAAAAACAAGCTACTATTTTAGTATAAAAGGGGAGCGAGACGTGGGAAAAGGATTATTCTTGTTTGTTACGGGTTCGAAGACGGTTCTCCTAGTGGGGTTAAGGTATCATTTTCGTTGTAACTTTTACTGTGTTTTCTCTTACTGTGCTTTCTTTTATTGTGTTTTCTTTTGTCGTGTATCTTTTATTGGGTGGTTAATTGTTTCTTGTGATAGTTAACGGGGGGGGGGGGTTTTGTGTGATTGTCTGGCTTTGAGTATTTATTGCCAAATATGGTGATGGAATATTCATTGTTGGATAATTACATAGTTGTTTGATAGTTAAAATGGGGTTAGCGGGATTTTGTGGGAATAATGTATGGGTTTTATTTATTTCTTGAGATAGTTAAAAGGGAGGTTTTGTGTGATTGTCTGGCTTTGTGTATTTATTACCAAATATGGTGATGGAATGCTCATTGTTGGATAATTACATATTCGTTGTTAGTTAAATTGGGGTTTAGTGGGTTTTGCGGGGATAGTGTATGGGTTAGGCTGTGTTAGTGTATGAGAACCTATTCGAGCATCAGCTGAAGTAATAGCTGGACTCTGAGAAGAGATAGACGGTCAACCTGACGGTGCTAACTGTAGTTTAGCTCTTCTCGGAGGCGTTTAAAGGTAGAATACCATCTATTGGAGAAGGATGGGGGTCTGTATTATAACTCAAGAGTCGGACCTAATTTCTCCCTGGGTGTTGAGGGGTTTGGAGCGCCACAACCGGTGTTTCAAGTTCATCAATGTCTAGTCCGCTTATCTATTTATATATATATTACACTCTGGTATTCATCTAACCCAATCCCCTCAGATGGATACCAGAATCACACAGGTATAGGGGATAGAAGCTGAGTTAACCTGCTCAAACGTAGGCATTAGTTTAGGATAGGCCCTCTCTTATCAGTTGGAGAGGGGCCCCGCGGTAATTGTAAATGTGGAATCCGGATTCCTAGCTTGCTAATTTCGTGTAGAATAGATGGATAGTTTAGCTGCTAGGATAGGTTTATAGGGAGTAGGTATAGTCGCCATTAACTAATATCATCGATCTGCATTATACTATTTGATGTTGGAGGGCAGTGTTATGCTATCTGACTTACTTAATATCATCGATCTGCATTATACTATTTGATGTTGGAGGGCATTGTTAAGCTATCTGACTTATTTAATATCATTACCATTAACTATTACAAGTTCTTCATTAAGCTATTTTATGTTGTGGGAAAGGGTTACATTTGTTGACCCAATTATCGAAGCTGAGATCTTATTGACTGACTTTTGACTTAGACTTTCTTGTACTTACCGACGGATGGAAGATTTCAGGGTTTGCTTTCATCCATATGTCCTACATTACAAACGCTGGTAGCTGCAGATGAGTGAGTCAAAAATAAAACTCAACAAACTCACTTTGAATATTTATTTGCTGAAAAGTAGAATCTCCTTTGAAGTCGGCGGTCGTCCCTGGTGAAATGACCTTGGATTGCCTGGTCCTGTGATGGCTAGTTATACTTACTACATCTAAAAGGGTAAAAGTCTTACCAAACATTTACATTTACAAACCGTCATTCTGACTATAACTGAGGCAGATGCAAGTTAGTGGCTTACTGGTACCATAGGATCTGGTAGCTACTCAATAGTCATTATGATAAACCATCGAGATTACGCTTACTACCAAAGTTCAGCTAGCTATTGCGGAAGCAATGTGATCACAGGTTGGATCCAAGAACGGTCACAGGCTGTAACTGACTTCCCTTTGAATTGTCCTCTCATTTACTTAATGTAATGCATTTATTACCTAAACAAGGAAAAGGTATATGCTTCTTCAAAGCCAGTGGGGGGAGCCCTACCCAAGTCTGGAGTCGCGGGGCTACCTTTTGGGGCGGTGGAGGAGCCCCAGAACTCTGCCACGTAATATAGTACCTTTTCCATACAGATATAACGTAGACTATGGACATATGACATTAATAAAACTACAGACATTTATCTTTCTTCAACTACTCTTCTTTTAACGACTCTATGAGTTTATTAACCATATGCAATACTTAAAACTATATGCTTTTACTTAAAACCATAGGCAATTACT
The DNA here is from genome assembly GCA_947859365.1 of Archips crataeganus. Lineage (NCBI taxonomy): Eukaryota > Metazoa > Arthropoda > Insecta > Lepidoptera > Tortricidae > Archips > Archips crataeganus. Next base: position 13,143,275 of record OX402055.1, on the reverse strand, counting down.
TAAAACTACAAGCAATTATCCCACTTCAGTTGTTCATCTCTTAAGATCTGCATGGTTTATTATCTATAGACAATTACTTTCTTTAAATTATTCAACTCTCACCATTTCATATTTAAACTTAACTTATGTAGCCATCAACTCCATACCCATACCATATCGAAAAGAGCTGACGGGTTATTCTTTACGGACTCAATGTAGGATCCTTATTCTAGACCGCTAACGATCACTTGGCCAATTTTGTGACTTAAACAAGGTAAAACAACTTGAGTTAGGAGCTAGGTATTTTAAGGACTATTTTTACAAAAAATTAGGTGCTATAGGTTTGTTTTATAGGTAGGCTTCCCTAGGTAGGTCTTAAAGATATATAGGTAGAAACATATAGGAAGTTATATATAAAGTAATGTAGGAATATAGGTAGAGATATATAAGGAATATATAAGGTTTAATATAGGGTTTTATAGGTAGGTAGCTTTAGTATAGGTAGATATAGGGTTAGGTATAGCGGTAGTCGGGTAAGTCGGTACAATTTGATGTGACTCTCCCCGATTGACAAGCTACTTTTTCATCAGGAACATGTAAAATTCCCACGGGATAGAAAAAACTGAATTCAACTTCGGGGCTGATTTTAAAAATTTTTTCACCAATAGAAAGCTACACTTTTTCTGATTCATATAGACTACTCTTCTTCGGGAAAATGCAAAAATCCCGCGGTATAGAAGTAAGTCAATCCAAATTTGGGGCTGATTGAAAAAATTCTTTCACTAATAGTATGCTACAGTATATCTGATTGACATACCTAGGCTACTTTTCTACGGAAAAATTCAAAGTTCCCACGGGATAGAAATAAGTGAATTGAATATAGGGGCTGGTTGTAAAAATGATTTCACTAATAAAAAGCTACAGTCTGTGATTTTCAAAATAGGTCAAAAAGGTGTTTCTATCCCGCGGGAACTTTACTTTGCACTTTCTCGGGATAAAAAAGCCTGTTTCAATCAGGCACACGCCTCTTCCCAGAAGGTTGGACTTGGGCAGTAGTTCCCACGCGGGCCCAGTGCAATTCGGGAACTTCACATCCACCATTGAATTTCTTCTCAGGTGTGTGCAGCTTTTCTCGGGATGTTTTCCATCACTATAAAGCTCATGGTAAACTTTAAACGTAATTTAGCACATGAATTCGGAAAAACTCAAAGGTGCAAACCACGTTAACCACGGCTTAGCGGCTATTTTCCTGGCATTATCCTATGTGTTCATCCATGTATTAAACTACCTGTGTGCCAAATTTCATCCAAACAACTAACGTTATTGTCTTCGCGTACGAAGTCGCGGGCAAAAGCTAGTCTTTTATAAGCGCAATACGAAAGTCTAATTGCGAGACCAATTATCAGATTGTCATTTATCGCAAATCCTTCATGATTTAATACCTGCCTTGTTTTGTTGACAAATCGTTGCTCATAGGTAGGCAACAGCATATCGTCACGTAACTTACCGAATAATAGTAGATTGTTCAACGAGAAAGGAGAGTGGTAATACATGCAATTTTAAATTCGCGTTGTATTGGAGCTCTGTTTTTTCTTTTTTTATGCTATTTGCAAAAAAATAACCGACCAAGTTCCTGTCTCTTTTTTAATCTCTATCTACTAAAGTGATTTTTTTTAATTTACTTTGTAAGCTCTTCGTTCTTCTTGTTCCAATAAAAATCAAATACATATCTCAACTTTTCAATTAGGATTGTGGAACCGTCTGACTAGTGTCGGTCTTTTCTGAAGACCTTTTTCAGGAGTGAATGCGGTTGCAACGCCCTGCACTGTAATTCTTCAGTGACGTTAGCACTCAATTGAATTTCAGAAACTTTAGATGGAGACTAAAATAAGTGAAAGAAATGGCTTCAAAAGCCGTCTTTTTGAATATCAAGACTAATGGATCAATGAGAAAAAAAAATAGCGATGATTTTTAGTCCAAATGCTTAATTTGAACGTGTTTTGATAAAAAATCTTTGAAATCATACCTACCTACTTGTACTACCTAATCGTATTTAAATATTTTTTACGTCTAATACATAATTATCAATTTCAAGCGGCGCTGATGGAATCGTGCCAACAACTGCGAACGTGAGCTGTTATTCAATTAAGTATCAAAATCTTTCTTCCCGCCGCAAAACTTGGAACTAACTTTGCTGTAATTAAATTCATATTTATTCTGTGTTGAAGACAAAATCATGCTTGGGTAGCTATACTTACTTCATTAAAATAAACGACGCTTTAGGCAAAGTTTTGCATAATCGTAATTAAACGCTAATTGCAATTTTGGCGCGATACTTATCCTGAACACATTTATATTGCCTAGTGATCTACTAAGCCTTTGTGAGATGTCCGACGCCTTACACATTAATCGATTTGCTGTTATATGATTTACAAAGATTACATTAGCACTGCATCTCGTCTGCTGTCAAGCCCAATAGAATCGAATTATACATTACCGTATTGATTACAATGCGTTGGGTAAAGATTATTAAATTAATTAATTGCGACGGACGTACTTACTACACGTATAGTATATAATTACTACGTGTAGTACTGATATGGGATGAGGTTAAGCCTTATATATTTTATTCAGAACAATCAGTGTGGCCATCTTTGGAACATTTGTTCATTTTAATTAACCGAAACATACTTTAGCGTTACGTAAGCTTGAGTTCCCGAAGAGCAAATAAGGCAACTGTTAAATCTACTCGACGTCTGACAGAGCTCGTTACTCTGATTAGGCAACGTGGCGTCGGATCCCGCTTTCATCGCTTCCGATTCCTACTCCATCTTATTCAATAGCTCATTCTAATTGAAGAATAAATTTAATGAGATTACTTTTGAGCATAAAGTAATATACCTGTTCAGAATTTCATCGACGGCGATGTCATAATGTTAGCGAAGCGTCCCACTTCGAAATATTATTTGGATCTTTTTCCTCGTACCATATTTATACCAGTACGTTTAAAATTCCACGCTACATTAAGTCACATCTAGCAATTGTGGTAATTTTATTTGTTGGTCAAATGTCGAGTGTACTTACAGAAGTTACAGACTTGTGATCGACTCGAAACACCGGTAACGACATAACATCGTGCATCGATATAGCCTTAATAATAGTATGCCTTCGTTTACGCCACCTGATGCACACTGGCATCAGGCGTAAGAGAAATTCACATTAATTAACTATTCATAGTAATTACAGGAATATCCGGTGGAAGTTGGAACTTTAAGTTGCGGAACACGCTTCGTTGGAACTTGCGCGCACGGCGCGCCACGAAGATAAAAGCGCGAATCAGGCACTTTACCTAGGGAGCTAGTTAGGTACATAAAGTTTTTTTTATTAAATTTAGTATAAAAGTTTTCAGATTGGATAATTATTATTCTGAATTTATTCGACCATAAAACTTTGATCAAACCATTAACAAACTTTCACAGTGCAGTAATTAACAAGAAACAGGCTCCAATAATTGACAAGTTCTACAATACTATCGAGACGCTTAAGAAACATTGGCCATAACTGTAACCTTCGGCTCTTCATTATATTTATTTTACTGATCGCAGTTACCTCAAAAGTTACGAGCAGTTTTGTGCGGTTACGACTCCTCTAGTCTGTCTCTTGGAGCTCGTATAATGCACCATAAACATTTTGTTCATTTCTTTGAAAACAACGCGTCAAGAGTAAGGAGACCTCTAAGTATACTTAAGTAATGGCGTTGTGGCCAGGGTATGTTTAAAATTCAATCAGAGCGGGGTCGCATAGTCGCATTGTGGCGCTTCCCGCCACTTCACGTTGAGTGGGGTAATAAAGTAATAAATAAACAAGTAGGTTGACGAACGAGGCTCGGGCAGCTCGGCTTGAAGATCGATCGGTCGAATTTATATTTCCATTGCATTTATTTATGGAGATACTGATGGAGTCATCGGAATGCGGTTTATTTAGAGGGTTGGGAGAACGATGTGCGGCATCGGTCAAACGCAAGCTTAGCGTACCCTTTTATTTCATGTTTGTACTGTTATATGCCAGTTTCATCAATAGAAAACCTTTACACTAGTATACTTAGCTATTTCTCGCGATTTCATCTGCGAAGAATTCGTTTATCGCCATCCCGCGGGAACTACATTTTCTATGATAAAAAATATTATGTGTAAACCCAGGCGATAAACTGCCTGCGTGTCAAATTGAATTCAAATCCATTTTTGCGTGATGGAGTAGCTAACATCCTGACATTCAAACATCCAAGCATCCAAACTTTCGCATTTATAAAGTCAAAATCAAAAGTCAAAACGTTTATTCTGCAAATAGGCCGCAAAGGGCTCTTTTACATGTCACTTTTTTAAACTACCAGCGCTATAATAAGTAGGATAGGATTTGTCATTTGCCCGTTCAATTTGCCTGCTCGGTCAATCCTCTTGCCACCACCTCGTGGTTAAGTTATCAGTACAAAACATCGGCAAAAAATGGACTCATCAAATTCGACATTACCTATACAATCATGACTGTAAATTATTTGGCTCGCTCTGATTACTAGGCAACGTTAATTTTACGAGCGAACAGCTTAACTAATTGGTTATTGTCAGCAAAATGTGAGAGATGATTGAACAAAATATTGAATGTGTCATTCAAATAAGACTTAAAATTTATGTTTTACTTCATACCCCTTTTCATAATTTCATCCATGCGTCACTAAGTATCAGTAAATATTTTCAGATTTCTATAACCAGTGGAGCTAAGCTAATTTTAAGTATACTTATTTATTATTAAGGTTACGTTGTTTCTCCATCCGTTTGTCACAGGTTTTCAGCGTTTGTACACTTTAATAGAAGCTTGAAATTGACTACAACTATGGCCGCCATAACAATGAATCATCACCATCATCATTTCAGTCGAAAGACGTCCACTGCTGAACATAGGCCTCCCCCAAGGCTCGCCAAACAGATCGGTCCTGCGCGATCCGTATCCAACGCATTTCCGCAACCTTAACAGGCCGTCGCCATCTCCACTAAGAAATCCATCACCATGAAATGGTATTTTTCAGCGTTTTTGCACGATCCATAATATTAAAATTTTCCTCGTACCTACTCTTCTACTCCTTCTTTGCAAGTCCGACTTGCACTTGGCCGGTTTTTTAGAATAAAGGTTAAGTATTTTTAAGCAAGTAAAAACTCATAATGGATAGCCGGAAGGGAAACTGGGCTCATAGTATTGTATTGCCCTCGCGCTTTGGTTCTTTTTAGGGTTCTGTAACCAGAGGGTGCCAATAGGATCCAATTAATATGGCGCCGCTGCCTGTCTAGTTATGTTTCCGTCCGTCACGGACGTCACGTCATATATTTTGAACCGTAACATGTACGCTTTTTATTACTACTGACTTGTTAGAACCGAGTTAAAGAAATCCCAAGGGCTTATCAGTTCAAAAAATCGTGTAGGTTATTTCAAATTTAGTACTTACTTAATTACTCGTACAATTGATCTTTAAGATGCTCTGATAGAGTAACAAAAGCCGCAACTATAGCTAAGAAAAATAAAATAAAATAAAATAAACAACAAAAAATAAAATTAATTAAAAGAAGAATAGGCAAACTTTTGTATGTGTATCTTGTGACGTGTTATGTTAGTCGTATTTTTTTTGTGTGTTAGTCGTAGATTGTGTTGTTTCTGTGACTTAGTGGTTGTGTGTAGTGTATTTATTTATTTAAATTATTTATAGCTACATTTGTGTTTTCCCCATGCAGGCCGCACTTTGCTCAGGGGTATCCCTGGGAATTTGGAGATTTTACCGTCAAGAATATCACTAGGGTATTTAACTAAAAATACCTAATTAATTAGATTAACGACTGAAAGTCCACACAAACAGTTATTAGTTTGCCCAAAAATATCAATTGGAAATACGTGAATCAATCAAGAAATCATTCCAAGTACCTTGCCTAACTCACAATAAATACCCGTACTCCCCAAATGCTTCGCCGACCCTCCCGAGTTGCACCACTCTGCCTCCTCGAGGAGATTAACGAGAAGTGTTCGATGGCAGCTCTCATTATTTCGCGCGACCTGTCCCGTCGGGTAATTACCGACAATCCGACCCTGATTGTATTACTAAACAAACAATTAAGATGAAATCATTCGGAAAATAATTATCTTTTCTTCCGTGGTATACACGTCCAATAACAATCCTTCCGTAATTTTGATCAACTAAATGTTTTCTTTCATGTTTGTTTAATTTTCATGCGAGTTTTACTCCATTTCACAAATATATTTAAAGGTTGTTGTTTTTTTTTAACAAGAGAATTGATACTGTACTGATAAGCTACACCCACACACTTGAGCTTGTGTGGAGCCCTACGGCACAGTTAGACAATGGCTGAACAATACCGAAAGTAATATTCGCGGTGGGCGTACAAAACCGTTTGGAGCGGCTATCTCTCCAAGTTAGCTCGCAAACTCCTCCGAGGAACTAGTCAGAAAATTAATCTTATCTCAATTTTCCCGTGTTTTCCTTCTCGACTGTGTTTAATTGTGCAAGTTTTAATTACATGCAAATCTGGATGTGCGGAACCAGCAGGGACCGTTCGCTCGCCGCCGACGACAATCTTCGTATTTGGAACGACGTATCAAGCGCGGATAATAACGTTTGCTCATTTAAAAGTGCTCGGCTTATCATTGGTAACTTTAACAATTAGTGGAAGCAAAACGTCGATAAACTTTATTGAAACGGCCGCATTGCTCGAAAGTAGGTACCTCCGTTTTCACGCAGACAACTTTGTACGAGTTTCACAAACTATAGATCATTTTGCCACGAGATATCTATTAATAAGCGTTCATAAATTTAACCAAATAATGGTTGTGAAATAAGTTAATTAGCATATATATTTATTCTTTTATGATATCAGGAAGATTCTGTGTGTTGTTTTGTGTGTTAGGCTTTGTCCTCTTGTTCCGGGGTTTTTTCTTTCTTTTCATTAGAAGCAAGGGCGAGAACAAGCGCGTACCGTCATTAATCAATCCAGTCGCCGGATGCTACTAGCGAATGTGAAAATGAATTTTATGAATAATAAATTATGGCAAGAGGCAGGTATTATTCGAGAAGTGTGTCGGATAACCACACGTGGTGAAATTGGCGCCTTCATCAAATTATATTTTTATAGGCCCTTAAGGGCCTTGAGTCAATATGCTGAAAATAATACGCGTAAGTCAACCCTTGCAGGAATTCCGAGAAAATGTATTTTCAGCAGTGTTTGTCTTTCTCAAGCTTCGTTTTCATGGTCCCCTGGACGATTCCAGGTGCCTTTACCCGCTTTCGGGTCATTCTCAGAAATGGAAAGAGGCCTATTAAGACACTGGAAAACTACCTAAAATTAACTACCTATTAATTAATATTTACTCATTAGTTAGTACAAATGTACTTATGATTTCTGTAAAACAACTTTCAAAGTTTGGTGGAATCGAGTGAATCCAGGATTCCAGGGCCGTCACGCCAGTTGTCTCACAAATTGAAACTCTTCCGCAAGTTGAGGGCAAATGCTTTTACGATATTCTTTATGGCTTGCAGATTCATATCCTACTGTTTTATGAAGGCGACTCTGCTTATCTCGTATCTTTGTGGAAAGATTTAAAGTCTTTTTCTTTCTCATTTTGATTTTTTATGACTTTGCTTTAATATTGAGTTTTCTTGTGCCGATGATTTGATGAATTAATTAAATGCATATTTTCACAATAAGGGATGAACATTAACCAGACTTATGCCATTGGCCTAGCAAACGTTTAGAAAGGTTTTAAAGTTTTGTACAAGTAAGTCATGTACTCTACAGTTCTATTGTATTAAATATGAAATTAATAATTAAATATTAAATGTCAATTTTTGTTTTGGCATCCGTAATAACAAACTTTGACAGCCGTAATGAGTAACGTATACTGAATCGCTAAATTTGACACTGAAGCGATTCAATTCCCACTCAAGTTAAGCGTCATGGGACGAAAACCACTAGAACTTGAAGGGAGTGAATGAAAATGTCTGTATCGCTACCGCTGAACCGCACTTGAACTGAATCGCAAAAGTAAGTAACGTCGTGGTACGAAATAGCGATGCAGTTCAGTTTAGAGCTTAAACTGAATCGTATTAAGAGATCGTGGTAAGCCCCCTGATGGACACGAGAGGGACCTGTGCGTATTTCTACTACTTATTTGCTAGGTACTTGAGATACATTTTATAATTACTTTAGATTTCTTAAAGCTATTTACTTACCTCTATACCACCCATCAAAAGCTATTGCTAAATTTGAAACTAAATTTAGAACAAGAAGTCTGACCAACAGAACTGAGAGGGGCTCCAGAGGCTTAGGTCAAATCTAATAATTCTCAGCATGACAGGCAGGAGTTCAAATTGTTCAGAATCAAATATTATCGCTAAACTTATATTTATATCAAATCTTTTGTGTTTACTGTGAGGTACGTTCTCATTCCAAGGGCAATGTTGGTACGGAAAAACCGTCATGTAAGTAAGTGGATTTTCATGTAGCGCTAATACTTCCTTCTCTTTTATACATTATGTGACTGTAGCAGCGTAACATTTCAGTAGTTGATAAGCCAATCACGAACTAATGGAAATCATAGAGTAGAGATTCTAAAACATAGAGTAGCTTGAAAAGATCCCTTTTAGGGATACGTTCGCCTTTGTACTCTTTTTGTTTTGATGTTTTTTGTATTACTTTAGTGTTTTATGTACAATAAAGTATTTACATACCTACATACATACATATATAAGGTGGTAGGTAGGTACACAAAATACGGGAAGAAATGCAAGCCCGCGTAACTTTATCCTTAAAGCCATTTTGTTTTAATAACGGCAAGTCACAAAGATACAAAACACCATCCAGTAAGCAATATCGCGGGGGAGAAGCAATAATGGCTGTCAACCATTCTATCTGTGGCCGCCAAGTGCATTAAGAAATTTTATCTGCGATACCGAGCGTCTATTTCATTACCATAAAACAAGCGTTATATTTTAATAAAACATCGTAAGCCAGGACTCCCTTCTATCGTAACTTGACACTCTATAAAAGATAATAAACATTTGAGTCGACCTCTTGCAAAGTTGTATTAGTTGTTATTCTTGTTCTTAAAAAAATATGTTGGATGATTTGTAAACATGAAGTTAAAATATGCTGAACCCGAAAGGTTAGTATTAAATTAAATACCTACTAGGGTAGCGTATAAATCAAAGAGCTCATAAATAGTAAAAGGGGTTTACCCTTGAATTGTAGACAATCTTTTCATCGATTGACAGCGTTTCCCGTATTTTCATTTCATCGAACGGTTACATCATGGTTTTTTAAATCGCCGATGATTAAATTTCATGATTTGTTTATTCTACAGAATTTTATATCGTTATTTTTTATTTCATGTTTTATTCAAATCGTATTAATAAGTAATGTATGATAGAAAATTATTCACATTTGCATTAATACATAATTTTCAATAATCAATGAAACACTAATAATTGTAGTTATATAAAAAGTAAGACTTCCAGGGTGGTCACAAAAAAAAACACCTAACAGCTTAAGCAGCTTCGCTCCGCTAAGCTAGCATTAGTCTTTGAACCTAACATTTCTGAGTCGCTTCCGGTCCGACCCGTCTTGCTCGCTCGCTTCGCTTACTCGCTGTAATAAAACGAGCTTTGTAACAAAACGTCGATGAAATGAAATTCGATATTTGGATATTTTGTCTTTTCCGTTTCGGTTTTATATTTAAATAATAACTTTCGTCATTCTGTCTTTTGAATAGGTAGTTTAGGAAATGTATGTTCTAAAAAACAATAATCCTTGTACAGTTATTCTAGGAATTAAGAAAATTTGAAATGTATAATCGTTGAAACCAGATTACTGCTAAAGATTTTATAGGAACAGAATATTGCATACATCATTTTCGACGAAATGAAATTCGATGAAAAAATTGTCTACGATTCAAGGGGATACCAGTAAGAGGACTATAATTCTTATCGCGTATATTTCCTTTCACAATAGATGTCGCCAGTTTTTCGCCTATCTTGCTGTGTTCCTTGAACACACGTTTTTTCTTGTTTATGAAATTTAATCCTTTTTTTGAATCACCATCTCTGCCTTAACTCATTTTTGAGCGGTTAACTTCGTTGCAGACTGAGCTGGCGCGTTTTTACCTAGCGTGCCATTACTTATCCTCTTATTCTCAGTTCTGTAGTGAATATGCAAACCGTAATATTGAAACGCAGACAAATCTATATAATTTCGAATATGAGTATATTCGATGGTGCGCAGGCTGGCAGTCGAAGATAAAAGGCTCGAGGACTACTGAGCCGGGACACATGCTCACTAATCGCCCCAATCGCGGGCCCCCTTTGTGTCGCGATCAACCGTTTTTCCAACGATTTCACCTTGCGTACAACCCGAGCCGTTATTAATACGACCGGACTCCGCCTATTGATAAAGAAGAATGCATTCGACCCTAAAGCGACGCACACAACCAAAGAGGCTGTAAAGCTTCATTACATACCTACATACAGCAAAGGTAATGACAGTATTACTATCGGTTATTTTACCGAAGCCTTGCCCATCGCTTCAATGACCGGAAATTTCCAGTTAAGTCCAAGCCTAAATATCTCGATATTCGCTCCACTATTTCACACATGTACAAAAGTTTACTGAGAAGAAAATATCGCTTTTTATAGCAATCGTTGTGAATTTTTTGCGTATCAAACGGGAATCTTTTCACCCGAGTGAGATTTATTTAGTTTAGAGTATCTGCTGAATACAGAATTTTATGCTCAAACGTTATTCGAGCTCTTAAATATACGGACATACACGAAAAGCTTAAGTGTTCATAAATAATTCAAACCCAAGTATCAATACATAATAGGTACATGTTCATACACTACAAAGGTGGGTGTATGTTATTTATATTCCTTAAGCTAATACACTTAAGACGTAGGTATCCATATCGTGCTGGTATAACCCAGGATGTAAACCAGAAAAATTATAGTCTATTTGTTAACTTCAGCAGGGAAGGGTCGTCGATGGCGATAATTTGACGGGTGAAATGTTAAAGGGGTGTAAATCCCCATTGCAAATGACAGGTCGCGTGACCCCATCGGGAACGCGTGCGGGCAGATATAGCGTGCTTTGCCGTCGATTACCTACGTGTCATATAATTTGCATGCAATTGGGGTAGAGGTGGATCGAAATAGTTACTGGCGATCATTAATGTCATAGGATTATCATATTACTTACACTTCGTAATAACAGGGAGGGACCGTGTTTAGAAGCTCTTTCGGGAATACGAATCAACAGGCTAATTAGTGTGCAATGAAACTGAAAGCGGCTGTAAAAAGTAGAGACTTTGTCCTCGCCCGAGCCGCAGAGCAAAGATCTAAGAAAACAATCGGACTATACCTACATACTTAGTTCAGTATCGATCGCTCCTATCTATAACGGATATAGAGATTGCGGGTTTCGTCTAGTATGTACTACATAATAAGTTAATTTGACTTTAATTCAAAGTTAATCGTAACTCGAGTGAAATCTATATTGATTACCTAGCACACTTTGGGATTCATAAGTTTTGTGGAATATGTCTTTCGTGTAAACGAGAAAACTTTCCGCGAGATCATTTATGTCCCATTCATTGGCTTTGTGAACAGAAATCGAACAAAGGCATAATTCTGTTAAGCTAACGACTAATATTCGATGAGTGTTCGTGGCAATACGCTGGTAGTTATCGCAATATTCGGTTTGAGAACATTCTTAGGTGATTACGACGAGTATAAACTGCAATAATGCGAATTTTGACATCGATCTAATTCAGCTATCTTGTAATAGCAATGACCTTTTACCTGGTTAGGTCAATAGATTTATGTAATCTAGTCAGATACACATATGACCGTAAGCCCAGTTAATCAAATCATCCCCATATTAATGACCATTATCTGTTATGATTAGTCTATTGTCAGTAAATTGCAAGCAAATTGCTTTGATCTTGTTGAGCACCAACAACGTAATTCCAATGTGATTAATATCAATACTGAACTATAAAAGAATAATGTTTATCTACAGACTGAAAGACTTGAAATTCGGCATATACCTTGAGGACCATAGGGGTGCCCTAAGAAGGATTTTGCTAAATTTTCATACGATAGAGGAGTTTTTAGTTCCCTTTGGGGTTCAAATCCGTAAGCACAAGCTAGTAAATCATAATACAGAGGTAAAATTATGACCACAGCAGCCTAATCACCTAATTTACCTAGGCATATCTCACTGATTAAGTGTGTATAATAATACAAGTTAAGTATGAAGTATCTTTTTCTATTTATTTTTTTCCCAGCATTGGTCTTTTTTCTGGGGTTTTTTCTGTGCATCTATATTTCAGTTTGTATTTAGTTTGAAATATATGGTTTCACGGGATGACCGTAAAAGTAATAAAAAAATGAAGTTGAAAAATAAAAAAAATAAATAGAAAAAGATACTTCATACTTAACTTGTAAAAGTTGGCTTAGTAGCGCCATCTCTTGGTCCAGGTGAGCGGTTAGCTCCGAAGGAGTGTTAAAGTCTCTCGGTAGAGGGCATAACATAGATGCGCGCTTTATCACTGCTTAATGTGATTATAACAGACTGAAGTGTACGATGTATGGGAAAGATTCGTCGCTAACTTCTAGACCAGTGATGGTGTAGGGGTAAGCACGCAGCACGGAACGCTGAGGACCTGGGTTCGATTCCCAGCATTGGTCTTTTTTCTGGGGTTTTTCTGTGCATCTATATTTCAGTTTGTATTTAGTTTGAAATATATGTATAATAATTTTACCTACACTAATTAATTGAATTAAACTTTGACTTTTAAACCATGGTAAGTACTACGCCTTCGGTAAAATAGTAAATAATGTTACTCCTAACTTGGAAATTTGCAGTTGAAGAGAATTATTTAAAGTTTTATATAGGAGTACCGTGCGTTCTGGTAAACTCGCCAGCGCGGATCTCCAGTGCATTTTATTTCTCATTCTAAGTTTCTCATGTAGCCGTATAGTCCCATGCGAACTATTTCGCTTTACAATCCCGTCTTATTTGTGTTTTAAACCTCCTTTGTATTCTATAAAAACGAGAGATTTTTCTCTATAGAATATCTCCGTAAAAGTAAGGGCTCCATTAATTTTTACTTCGCTTTTGGAAGAGACAATCACTCGGCTCTGGACCAGTAAATAGATTAAGAACTAAGTAAATAGTATTTGATTTTAAAACAGTTAACTCATGAATTAAGGTAGATTGCGTGCCTACTTTCCTACTTCTCTACATTTGTAACTTTATCCTTTGTACAATAAACCAAATTAAACATCTTTATTTAAACGGGTTATCTCGGTCCATGCTAGGACACGATGCTAATTCCATTAGTGTTATTGAAAACTGCATGTTAGTGTGAGTGGGCCCATGGAGGCGTGAAGCCGTGGAGCCGAATGGGCGCGCAGCGGCACGACTTTCGTCGGAACTCTTCGTACAGAGTCGAGTTAATTGGATTTTTCCGTTTGCCGCGGCGCGTACGTGTGTAGCTTGAATAATAAGTACTTAATAGTGTTTTGAGCGGTCCTGTAAAGATGCTTACTAGCGTGATCTTTTATTGAGAGCACTGACATATCGAATTATACCTAAACTAAAAATCGGCCAATAACTTAAGTAGCGCATTATCTTTTGGCTCGAACCTTACCTTATGTAGCTTTTTATCTATCCCTTAATTCTTGTACTTGGGTATAATAATTTGTTTTTACTTTTGCTTTAGCAATCGAAGGCCGTCAACATAAGGGTATTACTATACAAACGGAGGGATGCTCAGTTTCGCAGGTGAACCAACATTAGCGGCGCAAACGTTGGCATTAACACTGACACGTATTAGACAAGACTGATCACAGGCTTATTTGTCAATTTGCTTGTTTACTGATGAAGGGTGATATTGCGCTTTGTCCAATTTTAGGGTGCGCCGTATCTATCTGATTTGTAATGGAAGCCGGCATTGACGATCTGATGGATTAAATAACCAAGTAAGTATGCGGTAGATCTATTTACTGCATTTAATTAAGCCGATGTGAAACATTGGACATTTACCCTTCAGCCGCACATTTCTCCTAATTTTATTATTTTTCCCTTACCGTACAGATCTGCTCTAATTCTGCGGCATTGTATATTTTACAGATCTTCGCAAGAGAGACTCTACCGCTGATTTCAGTGCTTACGTGAATCGAATCCATGGACAACTTGTTGACTTTATGACATTAAAAACGCAAACAAAAAAAGATACTTAAGTACTTAACCACTCACATGCTTTATGCAAACACGGTTGTCAATTTATTTATTTATTTCGATCAAATTAATTCCTTAAGTCAATAATGACATTTTTTGAAATCACTTAGTCTTGTCAATAAATGACAGTAAATGCAAAAACGCACGAGAGTGGTTAGTAGAATTGTAAAATTTGACTTAAACCTCTTAAACCCTTTTTAAAATTTCTTAAATAGCAAAGATAATTGATAGTTATTTATTTGACTGGTGCATAATAAAATAACGAACCAAAGGTGTGAATTTTATCTTCATGCATGTCACAATTCTCCGTCATTACTCGTTTTTCACCAGATATTTCACATCACAAAAAACAGTAACTTTATTTTCTGTAATTTGACAGTTTGAATTCGATAGAAATTACTGTCATTTATATATTTTTTAAATTCATAAACAATCTAAACTAGAGTCGATTTCGATACTCAACCCGATTGTGAATTGTGATATTCGAGATTCAAAAAATGTTTGGGACAAGAGTGTGACATTGAATGAAATTTCATATCGACTTATTCCATAATCACAACACAACTAAATGTGGTTCTTTTATTTAAAAAGATTTCGATGCTGTAATGTAAATATGCAGCCACAGATAAAGGTTTCTTAATACCTACAGGTCATTTGATTATCGCTTCTGAACATATTACAGGGAAATTGTGATATGGATGTTGATAAAACAAATTAAACTAACAATTAGAGCAGACGTACTTTTCGTGTTCTTTCGCATTTCATTTGTTGTACAAATGTCGTGGTAATTGACGTTAACGGCACATTTATGGCCTCTGATGTTTATAATTTTAGACTTCCTTGTATGTCAAAAAAGCAATGTTATTCGGTATAAAAAAAAACAATGGCAATTTATTTACAATTATGTGTTGAATTGCCTCTTTGAAAATAAGAGCCAGTAGCGTAAAAGCGAGTCCCGTTAACTTTTAATGCAGAGTGCTCTTGACTTATGCTAAGAGCGCTTTTGTTAAGTGCGACACTCCACAAAGCTATCTACGTATTCAATTTAGTGTAATTTTTTTTAGTTGTTTTTTTTTTTTATATACATATTGAAGAGTTCGTTACGTAGGTATTTAAGGCAGTGCCTTTTTAAATCAAACTCAAAGACTATTTAAGTGAATGGCTCTATATAGCCTTGAACTGCGTTAACGGGACGAAATAAATAATTTGGATATAATATGTATAACCATAAAGCTTATTTCACTTGCATGTCATGTGTGAAGCAGTTTATCGATACGCAGAATGTAATGTTGTAGGTTTCGTTGCAAATAGAATTAAACCTTGTTCTAATCGTGGCTGACTCCGTCATGTGACTGTTCTGTCATGTTTCTGTTGTGTTGTTTTATGTGGATTTGTACCTATTGACATTGTTTTTTTGGCAATCTCTCTTGTTGTGATTCAATAAACTCTGCTTACATATTTGGTAATAAATATGTCTTCAAATTTTAATTTCCGGTAAAGAACCACATATTCCTTGTACCTGAGATCTTTGAAACTGCGCGTAATGGTATCAAAACGCATCTATGACCACTAAGAAAGTAAAACAAGATGGATGTCGGTTACAAGCTGCTTTCTTTTAACTAAATTCATGATACATGAATACTTGGTACTTGAAAAAAATACTTTTCACATCACCTGCTCGACAATGCCTTATTATATATCATGCAAACCTCTCTCAAAGTAAGTCATTATAGCCCTTGGCTTTCGCCGGGCAGTAATGTTGTATTGAATTTCATTATAACCCGCCGGGCAGTAATGTTGTACTGAATTTCATTATAACCCGCCGGGCAGTAATGTTGATTCTCACTTCTCGTAGTTCTTATTGGTATGCATTTAAAGTCTAATTTCAAAATCGCCCGGCGTGCAGGCCGGCGGCGTGCAGCACCTGCACGCTGGTCGCGGCGGCGCAGCCCGTGCTGCTGCTGCTGCTGGTGCTCAACGTGCTCAGCCCCGCGGGCAGGCGCCGCGCCGCGCCTCATTTATTTGTAACTCGGCGGCCGAACGAAAACAAAGTCAAATACTTAAACAAAAGCCGCGCGAGTTTCAATACGCTGCAATTTTAAGTATCAAAACTGCAAAAGAAAATAAAACATTAAGAAAATATCGAGTGACGAAAGTGATTTGACTCCTGATTCCATTAAATTAGACGCCTTAGGACCACTTGCACAGTTCAGGGTAAAATAATTAAATCGGTAACCCTGGGTTAAGAATGACAGTTCCATACATTTTGACACTTGTTAACCCTGGGTTAGCAGTTAACTCGCTCGGAGTTAAGTAGCTAACCCAGGTCTGCGCACACCGCCCTTAGAAATTGTTAGTAATGTACTCCCAGAGAAGTCGAAGGAAAAATACTTAAAAGCTTACAAAGATTTCGACAAATGGAAAACTGCGAAAGGCGCAAAGTCAGTGTCAGAATCAGTGCTTCTGGGTCTATTTCGAGTATTTTTCTAGTAGCCTTCGTTTTTATTGTCTCACAAAAGGTGAGAAAAGTAGAGTATACTCCTCGGGGATAAAACTGATTTTGCCTTGGGCGCGCTTAAATCCTTCACTGCTCTCAGGACTCCATCTTAATTCCCTCGCTTCGCTCGGGAATCAACTAAAAACCCCCTCGCTACGCTCGGGAGTTAAATCTGGAGTCCCTCGATACGCTCAGGATTCAATATCGCGCCCGTGACATAATGCAGTGCTTTATCCCCTTGGTGTACAATCTACTATTAAAAGATTGGTTTAGAAAAGCTGTGACTAGATAAAGTAAGCTACATTATTGTTATCACATTTATTGGGTCTTTGGAAACCCCTGTAAAGTTCGAAGTGTATGGAAGTATCAAGATACTAAGTCGAGACATAAGCTCTAATTACGACTTCACTTTGTATTTACTCAAATTATCAGGGGTCGACAACATAGGGGCAGCTAAATCAAATAGGTATAGGAGGGGGCGGTTTTACAGTCGCAGGCAGGAAAACCAATGTTAATAAAATATTTGTTTATTTTATCCGGCGTCCACAAAGAGGGAAGCTTAAAGTTCCATCTTACAGACTGGCTAAAACTAAAAAGTCGTTTCTGGGAAGATGCATACGTTTTTATAATAAAATTCCGAAAACAATAACCGAACAAACTGATACAAAATTCAAATCCATTGTGAAGAAGACATTAATATCTAAGGCGTACCTACTATAAAATTAATGACTATATCATGGACAGGGATGTTTGGAAATAATTCCGATCCGCATTGGCGATCCCTAGTCTCAAATAGCGTATCTACTGAAATTTAATTGTATTTAATACTTTAGATGTATGTAATTTAATAACAATGTAGATTTGATTGAAAAAATATACCTTGTTGAGTTTCTTGCCGGTTTCTTCTCAACAGGGTTTTTTCCGAACCGGTGGTAGATTCTTCGACGTTCATAGGAGCATCAATTGATGCCTAAATTGAATAAAGAATTTTGGCTTTGACTTTGACTTTGAGGTCATTCTCAATTTGTCCGCATATCTATTTGTTATATTTCATACTAAATACGAACTAAAACATGGATGCACAGAAAAAACACAGAAAAAGACCAGCTCCGGGAATCGAACCCGGGTCCTCAGCTCACCGTTCTGCGTGCTTTTACTTCTACACCACAGCCGGTCGGGATATAGGCACGAATTTTTTCAATTTGTTATCATTTGTTGTTGTTTGTGTTTTTATCTATTTGTTATAATATGTAGTGGTCTAGTTGTGATATGTTTTGAATAGTTATCAAGTGAACTTATCATCTACGGCCTATATACGTCCCACTGCTGGGCACAGGTCTCCTCTTATAATGAGAGGGCTTGCGAGGTGCGAGGCCAGGATTAAACAGGTCTAGGTCATGTTCATATTTTTACGGCAGCTTAATTTTTTTTTAGTTAAAAAAACATTTTCATACTTTTTTTTTAATTTTGGTAAGATTTGTTCAAGTACCTAATCGAAACTAATACCGTAAACTGGTAGGTACCATAAAGTCTGTTCTTAATGGACAAAAGTTATTCACTTATTTTCTTCTGCATTTTCTGTCCTATAACTGCTTTGAAGTAAAATGTAGGAAAGTTGTTTACTTTGTGACACAGTTTAGGGCTATTCCACGAGGAGAAAGTGAGCAAAAAAGTACTTATCATTCGTAATGTTTTGGAAGTCGAAAGTTTTAAAATGTATTTTGTTATAGCGTCTCACACACTGTTTTAGTACGAAAGTACCTAGACAAAATAAAACTTCTAAGTAGTTCTTACAATAAGTTACAGAATTAATGTTTACCTGTGTAACTGATTTAGTGACATTCCCTTTTTAACGGTTTAACTGTGTAACTGAAATAAATTTCAAAATTAATACTACAAGACATTTCAAAACACACGCTTTTTTAAACGCTCTAAAAAGAAGAAAATAATTTTGAATAAAAAAAAGCTTTATGCCATTAGCCGTTGAAGATATCTGTTCTGCGGAGACAATCCTGGCCGATCCATCAGAATTTCAATACCAACTGGCCCCTGTTTAATAATCGTGACACTGGCAATTTGCTCTTAATTGCGTAGCGAATATAAAGCCCGGTGGAACACGGAACTCCTAAAGCAGCGATGTATTTCGAATTGTCATAGTCACTTGTAACCTGTCACATTTATCAAATAGAGGCCTGGTATCTTTTTAATTGTACCTATTGTCACCAGGCTGGGTTTACTTATGTCTGCGTAATTTCAGTTCAATTACACACCTACTAGTACACCCAAACTTTGTTAACAAAAATACTGAATAGCTAAGGCCGCCATTTGCTTACCTTGCATTTTATTTCTATATACTTACCTGCTTTCTGTATTGTTTCAATACAGAACATTTTACCGAAAAAAATTTTTTGCTATCGTGACACAACCGTTAACTTAGCAACGTGCACTTCAATGCAATGTTTAAGACAACCTTTTTGTACTTTATGATGCAGAATTTTTAAGACTACACAAGGTAAAGATGAACTTCTTCAAATTTTGCTCAAACAGGATATTAATTTCAGTTAGCAGAATTAACAACATGTAAGGTTCTGTTTTACTGTATCTAATGATCCGTTAAATATAATATTTTTTAAAAATTAGGATAAGTGTAGGTACTAGGTACCTATCTCTTAGAGCTAAAGTGCCGACAAACTGCTCTGTAGTTTGGCACAATTAATACAAATTGTACCTAAATGTAACTCTAAACAAAAATAAATTATTCTATTCTATTCTATTCTTGGCGTTTTTATTCGACTCACTCCCGAGTCGGCGTTGACATTGCAGTGACCAAACCCAAAGTCCGCAAATACAGAAAAATGCCAGAACCTTCGCCCTACTTCGAACAATTCCTTAGATTTGTTATGGACCCCTTCGATCTCAAACGCGACCGGAACTTAAATGAAAAACCGTGAAAAAGATAACCATAATAGAGTTTTGATACCATCAATCAATTGGCATTCATTTTATGAGTATTAGTCAAAACACGGTTACTCCACAGATTTTGTACGGCAATAGGAAGCTGTGACTTATTTGCTCGCCAATTCAATGGACTCTCTGTTTATTCCTTTATTTCAAAGCAAATAGAAATTAAATTATTTATAGAGTTTATTGAAAATTAATCTGGTTTTCCGAGCTAAAGTAAAGTGTTTATTAATAGCCTAGGATCTGCTTATACAACGACCTTCACCAAGCTGGTTAATGGATGAAAAGTGTTTTATATGAAATTAAATAGGTTGATAAATACATTGCAAGTGGGTTGACTAAAAAAATTCAGTCCAGAATATGGTTAATTATTTTTTTTCAAACATTTTACCGTTTCGGTTAATAGACAAATGACGTACCAATCAAAGGTATAAAGCTTATAGAACAGTTGTCGTCAAACTGCGGCCCGCAGCCGATATTTTTGCGGCCCGGGACATATGCAACGACTTTAATAGTAATCGCTTTGAAAACAGATTTTGCATGACGAAGGTAACTGAATAGAGGCACGCGGGTGTGAAAAAAATATTAAAAATGTATAGGTACAAATTGTACATAATACTTAAAATTTAAGACTTAAATTGTACTAAAAATTACAATATGTATTAAAGGTTGTAACTAAAATAAAAAGATACCTAGTGAAACACTCCTTTACATAAAGCTACCGACGACTTTTCAAATAGCCAATTCATAAGCGTGCGGCCCACAGTAAGCCCTCACTTTGTCTAATGTGGCCCTTGATCATAAAAGTGTGACGACCACTGCTATAGAATATGCAATCGTTAGGTTGACTAACCAGACCAGTGCAAATATCGATTTACCTGTTTATCTAATACCTTTAAACGAGCAATTCTTGTATATATATAATCAGAATCTCAGAAATGGCTCCAAAGATTTCGATGAAATTTAGTATTTGGGGGTTTTCGGGGAATGAAAAATTTATCTAGCTTGGTCTTATCTCTGGGAAACGCTTGGTACCGAGTTTTAGCCCGAGCGGAGCTCGGCCGCCCAGGTACTATTACCTGTTTAAGTTCAAAAGTTCCGTTCCGTTCCGGTCAAAAGTTATGACTGGAAAAAATAGTCAACCTAACGTTTGCATATTCTATAGGCTTCATACTTTTGATTGGTAGGTATTGTATTTGTCTATTAACCGAAACGTTGAACTGTAAAAAAAAAATACTGGACTGAAATTTTTTAGTCAACCCACTTGCAATATATTTATCAACATATTTAATTTCATATAAAATACTTTTCACCCATTAACCAGCTCGGTGAAGGTTGTTGTATAAGCGGATCCTAGGCTATAACTAGATTTGCGCCTTGAAATGATTGGTTATTAGTGGCAACTACCTACATTATTTTAACGTGATTACTTATAACGAGTTCATAAAAATAGTACTACGAATTTGTTCTCAAGTAGAACACTAGTTCCTAGGTAGATAATGGCTCGTGGTCTATTGCAGCTTCTCGATTTACAGCATCGGGACGTTATTGGATCGCGTGCAGTAAATTTACTGTGGCACATGGATTTACTTAATACCAACTACTGATACGGAACGAAGCGCATACAGGCAGTAACGTTTGGTTTGCGTAATTCGTTGCACCACAGCCTTTAAAGCTTTTAGTACGCACACGATGTACTATCACTGTTGTTTGGTCGTGTGATCACTTATTTGTTGAGCTTACATACCGTTTTGTAGTTTAATAACGAGTACTTTTTACTTTTTTGAGATTTGTTGATTTTTACGTTTCGATACATGATAAAGTTAGGAGTTATAATGAATGTCAACGTTTTTAGACTTTTGAAGTTATCGTGAATATGAAAATAATTCTTTGAAGCTTTACTATTCATCGATATACCTACCCGTATAACGTGTACCTCTACCAACCAATTAGCCGTGGTAGGACAGCTGTATGAACTATGGCCTCTCAAGCATGATCGTGGAGCCGAACCCGGGCTCACACTTAGAGTTACTAGGGGCGTTCAATAAAAAGTGAGAATGAGTATGTTATAAACAACTTTTACTAAATGTCATTTTATTTTTCGACATAGTCACCTTTTAGCATAATACACTTAGTATATCTTTTTTCTAAACTTAAAATTCCATTTTTAAAAAAGGTCTCATCTTGAGTACTTAAAAAATATTGTACTGCAGCGACTACCGCGTCGTCGTCTTCAAATTTCTGGCCTCTCAGGTATTGTTTCAATCTCGGAAATAGGTAGAAATCACTGGGAGCGAGATCTGGTGAATACGGAGGATGCTTAAGGATATCGAACCCAGCATCACGAATTGCAGCCATTGCAACGGCGGACTTGTGTGCCGGGGCATTGTCCTGGTGGAACAGCACAACTTTCGAGAGTTTACCTCGCCGTTTTTCGCGGATCTCATTGCGCAATGTTGCTATTTGTTTGGCGTATAATGTGCCCGTAATAGTGGCTCCATGCTCGAGATACTCAATCATTAATACCCCTTTACCATCCCAAAAAACAGAGCCCATGACCTTACCGGCAGATGGGCTCACCTTGAATTGCTTCGGAGTTGGAGTTTTTTTTTTTTATTGATAGAGGGAAGCAAACGAGCAAGTGGATCACCTGTTGGTAAGCGATCACCACCACCCATGAGAACCAGAAACCCCAGAAGGGTCACTAGTCCAAATACGGAGTACATCGTGTGAGTACGGTCACTGTAAACTAGTGTAAACTCATGGTAGAGGTACTGATCATAGTTACCGGAATAGTTAACGCTCACAAATAGATGAAGAGTTGTCATTAATATTTGCACGCACTCGTCCAAATCAACTGATTCAGTGAGGGCCGCGCGTCATTTTAGCTTAGACAAGCTCTAAACATATTATGTTTTAAGTTAACTCCACAAACACGACTTTCCCCCTAAATAAGACTCGATTCGGGTGAAAAGTAAGACCAACATGCCTCTTAAAGATGTACAAAGAGTTAGTTTTGTTGAGCACTGTTTTAGGTCCTAACGAAAATGAGAACCTATGTTGCGGGCGAACCCGCGACGAAACGTACCACTCGTTACCCGTAACGTTGCGGAGCGCAGACTAGTGAGCACATTATTCATGAAACAACGTACAGAATGACGAGACGTAAATTAACTACGGAATTATTAAGCGAAAGCCTTTCCTGCCGCGGGATTAGACGTAGGTTTTCCTCTCCGTTGTACCTACTCGTAGCAGACATTCGGCGCGGTGCATGCATATCTACTGAAAAGTAATCCCTGACTGCTGTGTGACCAGCTTTTGTTTTTTTTCAACATGGCACACCTCTACGGTGCACAACAACTGGCCGCTTAAAGAAGAACAACAAATGATTCTGCTAACTGGACAAAAAAAACGAAAAACACTGCTAAATATTTTATAAGAAACTGCTCCAAATTGTACAAACGCATTAAAAAAAAACCGGCCAAGAGCGTGTCGGACACGCCCAAGGTAGGGTTCCGTAGCCATTACGAAAAAATCAAGTAATATTTTTCTAAGGATTTCGTATGTGTACGGAATCATCCAAGTTTAGGTATGTTTTATACCTTAGGTTACTATTTACTCTTAAACTACAAATAATTTCCAAGCAATCTTAGCCGCTATAATTTTCCTAGTAAATTTGATATATTTACTACCCTTCTGAATTTTTTCAAATTTTTCCGCCCAACAGTTTAGATTTTAGAGGGGGAGGACGGCCGATTTTAATGAAAATTTTCACTTTAAAGTTGAATATTTCGCAAACAGATCACTGAATAGAAAAATTATGTTAGCAACCCCACAATGATTTTAAAAGAACTATCCAACGATACCCCACACTATAGGGTTAGCCGAGAAAAAAAAATCACCCCCACTTTACGTCTATGGGAGGTACCCTAAAAAAATTTTTTTTACTTTTTTTTATTCAATCACTTTGTCGGCGTGACTGATATATATATTGATGCCAAATTACAGCTTTCTAGTACTAACAGTCTCTGAGCTTAGCCGCGGACAGACAGACAGACAGACAGACAGACAGACGGA
Organism: Archips crataeganus; assembly: GCA_947859365.1. Classification (NCBI taxonomy): domain Eukaryota; kingdom Metazoa; phylum Arthropoda; class Insecta; order Lepidoptera; family Tortricidae; genus Archips; species Archips crataeganus. The sequence continues at coordinate 13,119,413 of OX402055.1, read as the reverse complement.
CAGACATGGCGAAACTATAAGGGTTCCTAGTTGACTACGGAACCCTAAAAACACAGTAATTCATTGAAAATCTTGTTTTATCAACAAACATTTTTATTTTGCTCCAAAGTCCGAACCTATTGCCAATGGCAATCCTACTATGTTAGAGGGTTTGAAATAAGCATACAGAGTTGCAAAATATAATCTTGTGAAGTAAAATAAAGTATCAAAAGTAGTCAAAAATACTAATTTCTCTACATTTGTTATGCATTACTTAAATCCTAAAACCTGTCAGTTTCTTCTAACTTGTTATAAAATCTGCTAAACGTAACAATATTTTTCAAAACCTACCTCTTCTTCCTTTTTGAAAAGGACCTCGAGGAAAAGGTTAAGTGTCACACCTACGCACATACTATTTTACAGCATATACTTAGCGAAAGGACAGGATTCAGGATTCGGGTAGGTACTAGAAGATTTATTAAAATGGAAGTCTTATAAGATTCCCTTCACGAGTGTTCGGGCGAGGCCTTTGTCGCGCGACCACACGTGATTTAGGGGTTTAATACGAACGCATAAATACGTTTCGGCTTATAATTCAATAATATCTGGTGGACGAATTATTGCGATGGGATCAATAAACGATCAGTAACTTTATGCTATATGCGGTGTTCTATTGCAGAAACTTAGTCCGTTTGTTCTAAATATAATATACAGCTAATTTTACAAAAAATAAATTCAGTCAAATAAACCCACGCTCCTAGTCGTTTCTGGCGCAAAGGTGCCCATAACACTTGCGGCATTTCCGCGCTGGATCGCCAAGGAAAGCCTTTGCCTCAGAAACGATTCGGAGCGGGGATCTTCACCCCTCTGCCTAAGACGACGGCCTATGTCCTGCACAAGCCGTCTCGCGTCCTGCCCCCAGCAACCCGCAGTTTCTACCGCTAATGGGACAAAATGGTACCCCTGCCCCAAAGGGGCATACTTCTGCCGCTTCATTGCCGCCTGAAATTCGGCCGCAGCTCCAGCCGTGCAAGCAGTGCGGCTGACGTGGGAAGCGGCGAAGGTGCTGACACACCAAACACCGCCCCCTTTCCCACGGCACTAAGGTCAGTCCGTCGGGCCGTTTCCCGTCAGTGCGACTGAGGCCCGGCGGCTCAAGCACAGACGGAACGCCCGCAGACCTGAGAGCCCGCTGAACAATATCATTCAGGGCATGGTGTCGCGGGTGCCTGCCGGTACATCGGCGACAACTCAGCGCATGGTGGCCGTCCGCCCCCACCATGGTACCACAAATGCAAACATGAGGCTGACACACCTCGCAGCCCAGGCGGAGAGCAACAGCCACGCGCACCGAGTCACCGTCGAGCAAAGTGCCCAGTTGTGGTGAAGGCAACGCATGCAACCACGCTCCTGATTCCGGCCGAGATACCGCCAGAAGCCTTGCACGGTCCACCCCCGAAGCACTCCCAATCAGCCGATCAATAGTGGCCTTACACCCAACGTCATCCCTCGCGCGCTGGACCTTAAGGCTCACCGGCACTACCGCCCCCGGATTGAGAGCCGACCACGCCGCCAAGGCATCGGCCACGTACGGTACGCTTACCCTGTCACCATTCAACAATAGAATATTAGTTACCAGGTCCGCTACCCCGTGCGCCGATGCCAAGAAAGCCGGTATGCTAACGTCCCGCAGGCGTCGCACCCCAATACCCCCGTGCCGGATTGGCAGTGTTGCCTGTGTCCACTGGGACTCGTCCAAAGAGACATTAACGATTGACTCCATTGTGGCCTTTATAACGGCGTCAAAAGCGTCTATATCATCGGGATACAGCCACGCCGGAGCCGTCCGCAAAAGGTAGGTAAGTTTCGGAACAGCAAAACACTTCTGCATTAAAACCAGAGCTACGTGTGGATTAATATTTTTGAGACGTTCGCTGGCAAGTTGGAGGAGATCCCGCCGAGCATGAAGAGCCTCGGGAACTGCAGATGTAAAAATAGGTGCACCAAGCAAGGAAAAGGAGTCTGCGTCAAGTTCCTTGAGCCCCGGAAGCAACGACGAGAAAAAAGCTATGCTATATTGAAAATTGAAACTTATTAGGACTATGTACCTAGTTAGTAAAACTCATTTTCAGGCAACATCTATAAAGGCTAAAATATGATAATTTTTAGATAATAATTTTCCCAAGCGAAATAAATTATCAAAGGTTCAGCGTTTATCTCCGGCCTGACCGTGTAACGTAATCTTTGCGCTTAAAATTTTAAAAATCTTTTAGGGAAATTTCAGCTTAACTTAAAAAAATAAAATAAACGTCATGATCATGATAAATACAAGTAGGTATCGTATTAAATTGTCCTTATGTAGAATTGCGATAGAGACGTGTGTTGCCTGCCTAAGTTATAGTTATTCCAAATGGCAAAAAAACACATGTATTATTTTCAGGTTAGGTAAATTCAATTAGGTAATAGAGTTCAAAACAGGTACTGAATAATGAGACCAACTAAATGTTTGGATTTTAACATGGCTAGGTGCATGAAGTTTATTCTCTTAGAGCTGTAAAACCAGTTACACATTGTACAGCGCAGAGTAATCTCGGCGCCTCGATAAGACGGCAGTTGGCCAAGCTCAGTAAATGCAATGTGCCCAGCTATAGATAAACTTATATAGTTTTTCTGTGCGTCGGCCAGGAAAATTATACTTAAGAAAAACTTACGTTATATATTATCTAGCTTGCCTGACCAGGCACCAAAGGACAAAAAGGAAGGTATTTTCATACCTCCCTTCACAACACCTACATTTTTTATGACGGCTAAATGTGTGTTCGGGGGTCTTTGTTACACGCACAATTAAATGAACCCTATTCTACATTCTTTTCATTACTTTGCACGAGTAAGTTTGTAATGAGCTCACTTTAAAAAGGACACTAATTTTCCTCTCATTTTGTCACAGTGGAGTACAGAATTATAACACTCAGCAACTTTGCAAATTGTAATAACTTTGTGGAACAAAAAAGAGAATAAAAGAACTTTTACAGCTGGCTTCAAACTCCGTAACACGGAGCTGTCGGCAAAGGATTTGAGAGCGGTCTCAATTACTGAGCTCAACAAACTTATCTAAGCCATCATACGTATTTGTTCTTTCTAGTTTATTTCTAACAATCGCAAAACTTACATTAAGTGTTGCTGATGCTAAAATGCGTCCTCAACGTTGAAGGTCCTGAATGGATAAGGTATATAGGTTCTGGGAAATGACAATTTGTTCAAGATAGAGAGGTGACCTGAAACTGAGCACAATATTCTTGTTACTTTTAATAGGATTTGGCCGGAGCCACGAGGCGCAGTGGGAAGTTACCTCCGCAATCACTGAACCAAGATCCACATTTGTGAACTCGATTACGCAGCGAGTAACTGCTAACTTTGAAAGCTTAAAATAAACAGAGACACGGAAAATTATTCGCCAACTTTGCCCTGAGCATGAAATTTATGGTACGGTTACCGCGAAATTTCTCTACAATGAACGACTCGCTTGGGTTTTAAGCTTATAACTTTACCCTCTGCGGTGTAGGATAAGCTATTACGTAAGGCTATATGTGGAGACGATTGAACAACAACCCGCCATTGTCATTTGTCTTGTCACTGCTCTTTCTTGACTGCTGCTTTCGGACTACTTACACACTTAAAGCGGTCGAGAAATAGTATAGTGTAATAAATATAGCATTGACTTATTTGTATTTATATTCGTACTAATATTACAAATGATGAACAAAGTTTCTGAAGATGTTTGTTACTCAACCATGCAATAATGTCTAGACCAATTTACCTAGATGAATTTGGATATGAAGATAGTTTCAGTCCTAAGGAAAGACATTGGATAGTTTGGTACTGGAACATTACATAGTTCCCACGGGATAGCGATAAACGAATAACTGGCAGACGAAGTCACGCGCAGCAGCTAGTAACATTTATGAAATCAACAGAAGAATGAAATATATAGATTTAGTGAGGAGTTAGTAATATCACGAAAGTTTTGTATGTAGTACCTGGGCGACCGAGCTCTGCTCGGGCAGAAACTCGGTACCAAGCGTTTTCCCAGAGATAAGACCAAGCTAGATCAATTTTTCATCCCCGAAAACCCCCACATACCAAATTTCATCGAAAACGTTGGAGCCGTTTCCGAGATCCTGATTATATATTTGCGGGGGAGGGAGCGTGGGGGTATCAAAGGGGGGATGAAAATTTCATTGATTTTGCCGTAGGATGCACCGTTTTCAAGATATTTGACAAAAAAACCGGAGGGGGTGGGGGGGTGAGCCACGTTAAACTATCGTCCGTAAACCGACTTTACAGACCACCGGTTTTTCTTGTTCTTTGCTCCCATTAGGGAACGTGCACATAGACGGTGCTGCCAACTGGTGTCATAAGGGTGCCATCAATTTGAATGCTTTGCCTTGATAAGTTTGTTTTACTGTCCGCATAGTGTCTCTTTTGTCGCATTAGTGCTGCCGCCTATAGTTACTGCACGTTCCCTATAATACTTATTCTCACAAAAAAGTAACTTTTTCTCACAAAAGAAGAAACTTCGTTTTCTCATGAAAAATAAACTTAAAAAAAAAACTAAAATCCTTAAAAAAAACGTGGGAAAAGGTCGGCTGGATCCGCGACCACCCGATTTCTACTGTGCTATTATGATCTGCTCGAAGCCGGCGAAATTTAGCTTTGTATTCTAATGCAAACAAAAATAGCCGGAAAACACGAGTAAAAGCGGTTTTCTGAAAATGAATCATAGCTAGATCAGTTTTTCATCCCCGAAAACCCCCACATACCAAATTTCATCAAAATCGTTGGAGCCGTTTCCGAGATCCTAATTATATATATACAAGAATTGCTCGTTTAAAGGTATTAGATAGATAGATAGATAGATAGATAGATAGATACAGTACATAGCTTTATTCGTCTTATCTGCATTAACACTTTACATTTGTGACTCGAAAACAAAATTATTAAGTTACTAGCTGTTGCCCACGACTCCGTATGCAAAGAATTCTTTTATCGCTATCCCTCGGGAATTATGTAATTTTCCGTGATAAAAACTATCCTATCAGGGGCGTAGCTACCGCCGTATCAGCCATGAAACTTAACTTAACCTCGTGATTCCCGGGAAATTCCCCCAACTAATTTTGATACAGGGCCCCACAAAGGCACTCTACGCCACTGTATTCTATGTCCTTCCCAGGGTCTCAAACCATCGCCATACCAAATTTCGTCTAAATCGGTTCAGCGGTTTAAGCGTGAAGAGGTAACAGACAGACAGACACACTTTCGCATTTATAATATTAGTATGGATTCAAACACATTAGAAATGGTTAATTTAATGAGAAAAACAGGCTGAAATGGAAGAAGAAATTATTTTCGCTTTGCAAAAACGAAAGATTTCCATTTATGCCATCGTCAAGAGTTACCGGAATATCGTAGTCAATTAACCTATACCTGTTAATGTTTTTCCAATAGAGCTCGTCGTATATTCGGTTATTAAATGAAAGTGTCCTTTACTGCTAGATATGGCTTTACGATATCAAATATAGGCCGTAAGTGGACTCTTACGACACGAATGAAAATGATAATGGCGTCGTTTGGTTTTTCATAACGGTGCGGTGACATAATTGTAGAAGATAATGAAATCTTACGTACCTACTCGTATACGAATATGACCCGTCCTAGTTAGACATGACATTAAATTGCCATACTTTAAAACTTTTTAACAAGAGAATTAAACCGCCGAAAAAACTGAAAAGCAAAAAATAATACCTTTTTGTTTGACCTTAATCTAGGTACCAGTTTGAAGTCGTTGCCTCAGCACGAGCCAGGAGGAGTGATAGAAGTCAATCAGGTAGAAGATTATAGGTCCACTCCTCCTGGCTAGTGCTGAGGCACCGACTTCAAACTGGTACCTAGATTAAGGTCAAACAAAAAGGTATTATTTTTTGCTTTTCAGTTTTTTCGGCGGTTTAATTTTTTTGTTAAAAGTTTTTATTTTGTACTTTTTTTCCATCCTTGGGGTAAATTTTTTTTCCAAATTTATATAATACCAACTTCAAGCTATACCCTATCCAATAAAAAAGAATTATGAAATCAGACTACTCTGTAAAAAGTTAGTCAATCATCCCCTGTTTTCCTACCCTTAGGGTAGGAATATTATTTCCAAATTTACATGGGACCACCCTTGGGGTAGACGCTTTCCAATAAAAAAAGAATTATCAAAATCCGACTACTCTGTACTAAGTTATGCGTGGTCATATAGTACAATCAGTAACAGAACAATCAATCATCCCCTGTTTTCCTGCCCTTAGGGTAGGAATATTATTTTCAAATTTAAATGGGACCACCCTCGGGGTATACGCATTCCAATAAAAAAAGAATCATCAAAATCGGACTACTCTGTAAAAAGTTATGCGTGATCATACATAAAAAATATATATATATATATACACGTCGACTTGAGAACCTCCTCCTTTTGTTTTCGTCGGTTGAAAATGGAAACTGGGAGTTGATTCTTGAAATCACACCTGTAAAAATAACATTCAAAAATGGAGAAAAACCGGCCAAGTGTGAATCGAACTCGCGAGGAGTATCGGAGGATTCCGAAGAAAGTATGTAAATATGTCAAAATATACGCTATAAACGGCCGTATCTATAAAAATCCATTGTCCTGAGAGCACTGGTTGTATCTAAACAACATGTACAGTCGGTTCCCTAACATAATTATCCACTTCTCTATGCAGATAGTATGGAAAAGTGGATACTTAAGTTAGGGAACCGACCCTACGTAGTATGGGATCATTTTATTTTGATTTACCCCCTTTAACTTTTAATTTTAACGACCGCTTTAGCCTAGTTGGTAGTGACCCTGCCTACGAAGCAAGAGGTCCTGGGTTCGAATCCCGGTAAGGGCATTTATTTGTGTGATGAGCACGAATAAATTTCCTGAGTTATGGATGTTTTCTATGTATTTATGTATTTATTTATCTATATAAGTATGTTTATCGTCGTCTAGTACCCATAGTACAAGCTTTGCTTAGTTTGGGACTAGGTCGATTTGTGTAAGATTGTCCCCTAATATTAAAAAAAAATATATATATTGTATGTCGATGAGAGTCGATAGAAATGCACATTATGTATAAATTTCAGCCTTTAGCAAGTACTTTCTTTGGCTTTGAGGTACAGCCTTGTGACACACAGACGGACGTAGCAGCGACATTAATAGAGTCACATTCACACATGGTCACATGACCTTTCGGGTACGGAACCCTGAAAATAATAATAAGTAGAAAATTACAGCTTTTATTGACTTTGTCTAGTGATCTACTTTTACCTGAGCTTTACATGTGTCGAATACTATTTCTAAGTGATGACTACAAAAATCGGTCCCTTGCAACACAAACATACCATTAAATAATAACTATTGCCATTATATTGCGTCCACTATCGGTGTAGGCAGTAGGCACCTCATAAATTAGGTTTTATCTGCGGCAGGGGCTCATTAGCGTGGCGCGTTGCATCGTATCGCGACGCACAGCACCCGGCCACAAAATATAAAAGTACAGAAGTCAATCAAGTGTATGTACTTCACTTTTCATACCTACGCTCGGCGGTCGCTCTAGGGATGTCAATTATGGCATATGCACATAAAACTTATCGTGATAGCGGCACTCGTATCTAGTTGTTTGATTTATTGGTGATATTCAAACGGGAAGAATGGTAATATAAAATAATAATAATAATTAAAATACCTACCTACAAAATTTAGCGTTTGTCAATTTTCACTATCGAAAATCCCTAATAACTTCTAAACGGATTATCCTAGTTATACAATTTCCATTGTCCTATCGGTTTTAGACCTAAACCTATCTAATGATACTAAAAACAACACAATATCTATACAAACAAAAAAACATGTTTTCAACTTACGTAATATTAGTGGCGTGAATTTACCTTACAAAAATGTAGTTAGGTACTTACTTCGTTTATACTGATTCAAAATAGGAAACGATTATTACTTTGGGAGTCGGGGCGAGGTGCTTACCTATCTAAAAAAAAATATATATTAGGGGACAATCTTACACAAATCGACCTAGCCCCAAACTAAGCAAAGCTTGTACTATGGGTACTAGACGACGATAAACATACTTATATAGATAAATAAATACTTAAATACATAGAAAACATCCATAACTCAGGAACAAATATTCGTGCTCATCACACAAATAAATGCCCTTACCGGGATTTGAACCCAGATCCTCTTGCTTCGTAGGCAGGGTCACTACCAACTAGGCTAAAGCGGTCGTTACCTAACTATTCTATGTAACGTTAAAATGAACCATCGAAATACAAGCAGATACCTACTAAACTTACCTCTCTGAAACCACTGGTAGCTTAAAAAACGACCATTCACCGTTTAGGGTTGAATTTAAACAACCGTCCAGTGAACAGTTATAACCTTTTTTTTGTTGCTCCATTATTGCACTCGAAAAATTCCACAGACGCGCGACACAAAATAAATAGGTACGCGCGACCACAGCGCGCGCCTCGAAAAATTCCACAGACACGCGACTACAGCGCGCGCCTCACACGGATGGCAATCGCGCTCGGACTGATTCGATCTGTTCTGAGATATCGTGTCTGTGAACAGTGTATATGTGTGCGTTGCTCGAGCGCACTTTGTATGTAGATTTACTTCTGTACCTAATTTTGTTCTGTGACCCGGCCGTCTGCCTCCAGGCAACTGCAGAACGTAGCCATTTCGTGTATTCCCATTAATTTCATATTGTTTCCAAAAATTTGGGATATTTTTACGCGAGGAATGAAAATAGAAGAAGTAGGCACCTTTACACCGTCCAATTTAAATATAAATTTTGTACTTTCATTTGTGACGTTAGTTTTATCAGTCGGATCGGAAGCGTTCATTTATGTTAAATCTTTTTCGTTAAGGCTCTTGAGTCGAAACTGCAAAAGTTAAGTATGTAATAATAGTTATGGGTGATGTGCATGATAAGACAATGAAACAACAGGGTTTTGCGGGTAGGATATAAATCAATGGTAGCACGTATTTTGTATTTTTTTAATGAAAGTGCTGTGCCCTTTGAGGCGTGCAGCGGCTGCCGGCAGCCGGGCGCGGCGCGACGCGTCGCTGACCGCGTTACGTATCTACTAACTACCTAGAGCCTGGTTAAATCCGAGTAAGCTTTCATAAAATTTAGCATGAGCACAGCCATTTTGATTATTCAGACCAGCAGAAAATTTAATTTACTTTAACGACAAAATATCGAATTACATTTTAACTCCTACACATCCGACCTTTGTTTAAATATTCCTGGATTATAGGAACATGATGGGTTGCTCGATTATCCCCAGAGTGTGAGTTATAAAAATGTATTCTTTTGTCAAAAATACAATTATTTTTAAATGTTGTAACTCGTTACTGTTTAAATGTGCGTCTAAAACCAGTTATTTTTTGTTTCTGTTGTACAATATCTATTTCTATTAACAAACAGCTTAATTTAGTATTCCCAAACACACAATAACAATATCTTGTTTGAGGGTAGATATATCAACCAGAATGTTCCTGTACCTGTACTTTTATGTGGATCAGTTCAAGGAGACTATAAATAATTATACAGCCCGAACCGACTCGTGCACATTACTTTAGTCCTATTGGAGTCAAAAGTTTGCTGTAATTCAAATGACTACAGAAATATCCCAGAAAATTGAAAAGGTCGGGCGATAAGCCTTTTGGACATGGAATTGAGTTCGATGAACAAACAAAAATAGAGTTAATTGAAAAACGTTTGACGGTTTCAGCCGACACGAAATTAATTTAATTTCGATCACGAATAAAATCGAGCAACGCATTGATAGCTGAGATTTGAGGTTAAAAATAGCTATACTGACTTGCCTTTAATAATGAATTTTCGCAAAATTGCCAAATCATAAATTCGGCCCGCGTTCCCCGCCTAAAAATATCACACATTTGCAGAAATCTCTTTTTACGATTGACTTCATTCCTTTCAGCAAAAAGCCATGCAAAAGTGCCCACGAATTTCTCAAAGATTGTATCGGCCATAACCCTAAACTCTAAGGTTTGAATTCCAACGTGCCCGATCTGAATAGCTGCAAATGCCAAGGGCCCACATAATGAAAGCCTCGAGGCGAAGAATTGCTTATACAATTGATTACATACTGGCAGGCGATGTATTTATACTTAAGGAGCGTGCGCTTCAAACTAATTATGCTAATATTTGTGTTCCGCTGACGATATAAATGCGGTTAGGTAACCTGTTTAGGGAATCGCCTCTGGGACTACACCAAGCACCCTAACCGAACTAGTAGCTGACTGGAATACTGATAAGACGCGCCCCTTGCTCAAATATTCAATGAAGAGATAGCCTTTTTGGGTTGCTTTATTAACAACGCCATTAATCTATATTTCTTAAATAATTATGGTAAGTAAATAACCACGCAAATTGAATGATTTGCAGGAGTACGCCATTGTAGGAAAGGTACTTGCTCGTATTCGAGATGCAAATATAATTGAATTACATAAGATTGAAGCTTATCATTTCAGAGGCATTGTACAGAAACAGCTATTTAAAAATGTATCTGTTTAATCACTTCTTTACCACTATTGAATAAGTACCATATTATGTATACCCATATTTGCTTTGTTAAACTGTACACAACACTTCATACCTTGTAATAAGAGCAATATCACTGTATATTCTGCGCTATGTAACTTTTTGCGCCTAAAACACTAATTACGTAACTTTTTGTTAGCAGCCAAATTCCATTACACAAGTTTCGTGCCATTATAATGTGGCTTATGATAATAGCGTGACTTTGTAATTATTGTTTAGCACGAATATGTGGTGTATATTCCTACCTACGATAAGTACACGTAATGTACCTATGTGACTATGTCATGGATTTGCCACACTAGATGCGCTCAGCGGTCTGCGGTCAGGTCAAATTGAATGTCGAAGGTATTATTATTATTTTCAGTTCGGTTTAGTTAGTAGTTAGTTACTATCCGCACATATTTTATTTAAAATCGTTAATCATCAGGATCAAATAGCTCACGGCTATAAAATAAAACCGAACATAGTAGTAACAAAATTTATGAGAACTCTGAAAAGTACATGGGATGAGCTACCTACTTAACTAAAATGTTTCTGTTTACCATTTCATATGAAGTGTTTCTCTGGATGGATAACATCATTAGAGAGGTCTCACGAGAACTATTATTTCTCACTACGTGCTTTACCAAACCTGCCTCTACCTGGTTCACGTGAGTACATTCTTCGTCAATTCCTTGGGGACCGCATTGCAGCATTTGAATTATTTATCAGTTTCCTTTGTGTTACTTCCAAAACCAACAATTTTGGACGGAATTCCTGACTTTCACAACTAACAAATACATGTTTCAATACCTGCGAGAAATAAATTTATCAAACGCTTGTTACTGACGGTATATGATGTGATCACCCGAGGCACAGCCAGAGCCGGCCTTAGCTCTGCACTAGTCGTCCCTCCGGGTCATTCGTCATTGCGACACACTATCAATCAAATCAAACTAGCAATTAATAAGACTCTGGCACATTATGTTTAGTCCGAATAGTCTCTATTCGTTCATTCAACAAAGATGGATAGAAAAAAACCGGCTAAGTGCGAGTCGGACTCGCGCACGAAGGGTTCCGTACAATTATCTATAAAAATCACGTTTGTTGTATGGGAGTCCCCTTAGACATTTATTTTATTCCATTTTTTAGTATTTGTTGTTATAGCGGCAACCGAAATACATCATCTGTGAAAATTGAAATTTTCTCTAGCTATCACGGTTCCCGAGATACAGCCTGGTGACAGACGGACAGACAGACGGACGGACAGCGGAGCCTCAGTAATAGGGTCCCGTTTTTACCCTTTGGGTACGGAACCCTAATAAAAACCAACTAATCGAGAACCAAACTTTTCTACTAGAAAGCTTAAAAGAAATGTATAAACGTAAATATTGATGACGGGGACGAATTACTCAAATACATATTACAAACAAAACAGTGTTCTCTGTGAATAAATTAAATAAGGTACTTTTTTATTTTTGGCCTTCACTAGAATAACAGAAATTTATTTCATAAATTAATATCTACGTACCTACAGGTGAAAATTTAAAATAGGGCAGCCAGTGCAAGTATTTCATTTGCCAATTACACACGAATATTGTAGAGTTGTATGTTGGAGAGTTTTCTGAAAAAATATACTGAACTACATTATCTGATTTTTAAAAATGGTAAAGTTATTATGCCCGTCGATCCTGCTTCCAAACCGATTAAGAATTTACTGAACACCAACTATAGAAAATCATAAATCGGAAAAACTTTTGCCATATGTCACCTCATCTTTAAATTTCCACCCTTGTAAACACTAAAGATAAGAAAATAAAAAACTTACATCTAAACTTTATTGACATTTCAAGGAATCAGTACTTACCTCAAAAAGAAAATAAAAAATCCATCAGCATCAGCACAAGTAGGTAAAAGTAAAATTCGATTTTTTTACTACTAAAAAGTTACATTTGCATTTTATGAATCATCACATCACATGATGATAAATAGAATGCAAAATGTATTAACGTTTCAAGGATTCAGTACCTCAAAAAGAAAATACAAAATCCATCAGCATCAGCACAAGAAGATGAAAACATTTGAAAATAGTTAATTTGTTACTTTTTGCTTCTAAAAAATTATATTTATTTTGCATTTTATGTACCTATTGTGTAGTGTTATATATAGTGCAGATAAATATATATATCTACTACCTATCGAAGCACGAAGTTTAGATTTTTTCAACTGCAAAGCTCAGATTATCTTTTAGTCCTACTAAAGGTTTTGTTTCGTAGTTTATGAACTCGAGTGTCTCGAGTAAGTAGTCTGATTCTATTATTTGGTCGGTTTTTTATTAGGAAAACTTAACTGACGTTGGACAGTTAAGTCAACGCTCGAAAAAACCAGAAACGAATGAATAATAATGATAATACAAAACCCCAATACCTAGGCCTGTCACAGTCACATTCAGCTCAAGTACTTAGCCAGCGAAAAATGGGAAGCACAAATCGAATATTAAGCCGTTCTCCATTCATACCGTTCGGCGTACATCAGGGATTAAAGTCTTTGCTTTGAATTGGTTTCAGTCTCAACGGTTGACTTAAAAACTGCATGTCTACGCAGATCTTGGAAAATATACTAAATTTGTTTCGTCTTTTATCTCAAATTGTGTCAAAAATATGACTGAGGCGCGGTATTCAGGAAATTATCAAAAGTGTTTTTGTGCCTTCATTTGAGGTTGTAGCTACGTTCGCTGTGTAAATACAATTTGATATTTGAACATGGTAATTGTTAGCTCATTTCTTCGCGTCTCTCAAATACGATTCTCGACGACGCGATACGCGACACAGTAAAAAGCGCCTAAGAACGGCATAACAAGAACAAGGATGTCTTTATGAAATTGTGTTTTGCCCTCGCGTTGAGTGGCTGACGTTGACAAATGACACGGGGGTTGTTTTTCACTGTCAGATCGAAGTGACATGTTTTCCCCTGACTGTGAAGTGTGGAATCAGTAAAGTGAAATAAAAGCCCGAAAAAACATCACGCGGACCTAATGGACGCGGTGGTTATTAGCGCTGCGCCGGTTGAATATTTTTATTTTGTTTTGTAATTTATGAATAATAGGAATAGTTCTTAACAGCGAGTTTAGTTACGTTTTAAGGAACATATAAAAAGTAATAAATGTACAGTAAACCCACGTGGTTCATTACAATGTTTTACGTAGAATGATTACTTATGTATCTACCCCAAATTCGCATTACCTATAAATACTGTATTGTTAAAAGCTCAGTAAGTCTATTACTCCATGTAGACACAAGACTTGTATTTCGTGGGCGTTTGTCGAATTTTTCTATTATTCAAATTGCTCGTCATTTCACAAAAAGCCGCTGCTTTCTAAATCTACATAAACTGCGTTCAACGTCTAATAATATTATGTAACAGCATATTTGTCACATAATACGCAAGGACACAGGTTTTCCTTTTGCATAGCTTAGTATTATTACTTAGTTATCGTATTGACGCACACAACGTGAGTTCGATAATTATTTTACAATTTTGCTACAATAATAAGGTCAGACCGTTAGTGACTAAGTACATTAATTATCTTATCCAATTTGGGTAAAATGAAAAGTTTTTGATTTAATGATAATACCAATAAAATTCTAATACGAGCAGCGCGGAAAGGAAACAAAAGAATATCAGAGTCCTGTCATAGCTCTCGTCCCGCGCTACATGTTAATTTTACGTTATCTATACCTATAAAACAGTACCGTGACTGACTGACTGACTGACAGACAACGCACAGCCTAAACTACTGGGGCTAGAGACTTGAAATTTGGCACACATGTACCTTGAGTATTGTAGAGGTGCACTAAGGAAGGATTTTTCGAAATTCCCACGGGATAGGGAAATATCTAAACTTTCTTTGTTTATTTGTTTGTAGCGGAATCTCTGAAACTATTGAGCCGATTTTAAAAATTCTTTCAGAATTAGAAAGCTACACTATCCTTGATTGATATAGGTTACTTATTATCCGGGAAAATGCAAAATTCCCACGGGATAGAAAAAACTGAATTCAACTTCGGAGCTGATTTTAAAAATTCTTTCACCAATAGAAAGCTACACTATTCCTGATTGGTATAGACTATTCTTTTTCTGGAAAATGCAAAATTCCCGCGGGATAGAAATAAGTGAATTCAACTTCGGGGCTGATTTGAAAATTTTCTTGCACCAATAGTAAGCTACAGTATTTCTGATTGACATAGGGTACTTTTTTCCGGGTAAATAAAAAAATCCCGCGGGATAGAAATAAGTAAATTCAACTTCGGTACTGATTTTAAAAATTCTTTCATATGATATGATATGACTATTCCCGATTGACAAAGGCTACTTTTTCATCGGGAAAATGTAAAATTCCCACGGGATAGAAAAAATTTAATCCAACTTCGGGGCTGATTTTAAAATTTTCTTGCACCAATAGTAAGCTACAGTATCCCTGATTGACATAAGCTACTTTTCTACGGGACAATGCAAAATTCCCAGGGGATAGAAATAAGTCAATTGAACTTAGGGACTGATTTTAAAAAAAATACTGATAAAAAGCTACATTGGCTCTGATTTTCAAAATAGGTCAAAATAGTTATTTCTATCCCGCGGGAACTTTACTTTGCACTTTCTTAGGCCTATGTTTTAATCAGGCCCAGAACGAGAGGACTTGGTCAGAAGTACCCAAGTGGGCCCAGTGCGACTTGGGAACTTCACAGGTGTGTGCAGCTTTCCTCGCGATGTTTTCCTTCACTGTAAAGCTCATGGTAAATTTCAAACGTAATTTAGCACATGAATTAGGAAAAACTCGGATTTGCAAGCCCGGGCACAAACCCACGACCCTCTCCTTAAGAGTCCATGGGTCAAACCACTAGGCCACCACGGCTTAGCGGCCAAAGAAGTCACTTATACCTATTCCGCGGGAGCTTTGAATTTACCTGGTATTATCCTATTAAACTACCTGTATGCCAAATTTCATCCAAACAACTAACGTTATTTTCTTCGCGTACGAAGTCGCGGGCAAAAGCTAGTCTAATATATAAAAATCTCCTGACACGGTGGTCGTTATCGAACACCTCCGAAACGCCTTAACCGATTTTTATGAAACTTTTTCTCCGTGTTCGGTAGGTCTGAGAATAGGTCGTAGACTATTTTTTATATCCCTACTCTTCGCGAACGGAGTCGCGGGCAACAGCTAGTTATTAGATATTTGTTTTATTTTCACTATTTTGCACCCCAAAGATCAGTTTACGGTCTACAATTGTAGGTTAAGGGAATAAATAAAGAGAATATTAAAACACGTATCATGATACAAGATCACTCCTATATGTAGACTAGCTGACCCAGCAAACGTTGTTTTGCCATATAGTTAGGGGCATAAAATAGCCTACGACCTGTTCTCAGAACTCCAGAAAATAGAGAAAAAAAAACATAAAATTCGGTCGAGCCGTTTCGGAGTAGTTCGATAACAAACACCGTGACACGAGATTTTTATATATTAGAAGACTAGCTATTGCCCGCGACTAAGTCTGCGAAGAATAGGGGTATAAAAAACAGCCTACGACCTATTCTCAGACCTACCGAATGCAGACAAAAAGTTTCATAAAAATCTGTCAAGCCGTCTCGGAGGAGTTCGATAACCGAACCGTAATACCTTAATACCGTGACATAAGATTTTTATTATATTAGAAGATTTCAGACTAGCTCTATCATATTCATGTTTTGATTGTTGTTCCAGTAAGTTATAACTAGCAAAATTGACGTAAACAAGTGTTGATGTTACATTGAACTAGTAAACTTTAAGAATTCAGGATGTGATGTTTTTCGTCACGCAGCAAATCTATGGCATCCTATTCGTGTCATCAATTTGATTAGAAACTCACTAACCACTGAAAAACGTCTGATATGACTCGGGTCGGCGTTGATGTATCCAACTGATGGGGTCCTGAATGGGTCCTTTAATCCACCCGGGGCGATGGCGAAGCAGATAAGGAACGCACCGCTGCACCCTCTTATAAAAACTAAATTGAATATCCCCTTCACTGCTACTTAGTTTACTCAATGAAACCTCAAACGATATAAAAAATGTGATATTTACTACGCTTTAGGCTTTTAGTTTTAAATACTCGCACAGGACCAATAGCAGTTTTCGTGAATAAAAGATTGTCTTTTGTTATTATCGTACAATGAGGGTTTTCTATGAGAGGCTATTTGGCGCTAGTATCGTCAGGTCCGTTTGTCAACTTTGACATTTGTTGTATGGGTGTAACGTCAAATAGACCTTACGATACTAACGCCATCTAGCGATATTCCACCTGTCAGAAAACCCTCATTTAGGGGGAGGAGCGCTGCTTATCCAATAGTACAGGTTTTTACCTATTAAGGAAGTAGAGCACTAAGTAGTAGTAAGGATACTCCGTAAAAGATGTTTTTTTAATAAATAGTCATTTATTATTATAATAATAAGACAGCCTATTTACGCCCCACTGCTCGACACAAGCCTTCTCTGAGAATAAGAGGACTTGGACTGTAGTTCCAACATGGGCCTAGTGGAAACTTCACACACACAATTGAATTACTACGTAGTTATTTTCTTTCACCGACAAGCGTTTGTGGTAATTTCATATGTGTTTTTTTTTTAGTAGGTACCTAGTAGTAAATACTTCAAGTATTAACTTGTTTTTTTAGAGCAAAACTGTTTTTCTTTTTCAGTTAAAGGTTAATATGTCTTGTGAGTTCAAAGCAAGGGCTAACATAAATTCACTGTCGAAGAAATAAATCCTCGCAAACGTAAAAATAAATAAACTAATAATCTATACTATCTATCTATACTAAAATAAAACAGTAAAAGTAGAGCTCTGTCTTTCTGTATGTAATCGCTAATCTCCGAAACTACTGAACGGATTTTCTTGCAGTTTTGGCAGACAGATGAAGCTTAAAGTGGAGCAACATATAGGCTTTGTTTCATTAAAATTGGGTCACAATGAATAAAGTTATCGTCGTTAATCTATACTGTTCGGGCATTATAATATTTCTCAAACATGCTATGTAATGTTTACGTTGTCTTCCAAATAATAGGCCGGGACTTATCACGTTGCGGGCGCGGTGAGACAACTGGTATGTAATGGATTTTCATACAAAATTGCAGGTCTTGGCCGGCAATGCGATCGTCTATTGTTTCATGTGATACAGCACCATGACGTTTATAGGTCTATGGCATCATAGCAATTAGCCATTTAAATAGTTATTTGTTATACAAGGGGGGAAAGTTGTATTTTAACTGCGAGTGTTCATTTTGAAACACGAGCTATCGAAAGGATTCTATGATTGACCACGAGCGAAGCGAGTGGTTCAAAAATAGAATTCTTTCGATAGCGAGTGCTTCAACACACGAGACGTAAAATAACTTTTCACCCGTGTATAACACAAAACTTTTCACCTCACTACAGCGAGGAAAATAAGAAAAAGGGTTTGTACTATCAATTATTATTTATTTACCTCTTTGTCAATACAATAATTTTGAAGTACTTATAGAAATATTGGTAAAATCAAAAATAATGCAAAATAGCCTAAGCAAATCCAGTCTTTATGGAACTATTCCAATACCGACATATCGTCACTACTTTGAAAAAACTCGTATCTCCAATCAATGAATAAACCAAACTGAACTTTATTGCACATCGAGTAAAGTTCAATTAGCCAGATTATCGATTTTGAGATACGAGCAAACTGTATTACTGTTAAATTGTATACCGTTTTGACTTAAGTTTTTTTTTATTATTTCGGATGCGTTTTGTTCGCACATCGACTTACTTGGACTGTCAGAACATTTTATCCGTTTTTACAACAAGAATGAAGGTTAATGTTGAATGCTGATATTTATGATTTAAAATAAAGTTGTAAGACTGTATTTAGTGTTTTTTACTCGATGCAATTCATTAATTGTGATGTTAAAAATTCAGCACTTTTAACGTTTTACGTTTTGTTAGCTGTCAAATATCACTTAAGCTGCCTTCAAATGTCAAAATTCTTTCTTCACTTGTGGATAAAAAGCGATTTTCTCAATAGATGTCAATCAAACAAAAAGGGCTTTCCGAGCTAGTGAGGTGAAAAAAATCTATAAGCAATATTTGCGTTTTGGTTCATTATGATATTCTGCCACTACGCTTATTTAATAATAAGGTAATGG
Source organism: Archips crataeganus (assembly GCA_947859365.1). Lineage (NCBI taxonomy): Eukaryota > Metazoa > Arthropoda > Insecta > Lepidoptera > Tortricidae > Archips > Archips crataeganus. The sequence goes on along the minus strand of OX402055.1, from coordinate 13,100,555 downwards.
TGATCTGTCTAGAGAAATATTTCACCATCATCATCACCATCACCATCATCATCTTCTCCATCATCATCCATCATCATCATCGTCATCGTCATCGTCATCGTCATCATCATCATCATCATCATCATCATCATCATCACCATCATCCATCATCATCATCGTCATCGTTATCGTCATCGTCATCATCATCATCATCACCATCATCCATCATCATCATCATCGTCATCGTCATCGTCATCATCATCGGCATCGTCATCATCATCACCATCATCATCATCATCATTATCATCACCATCATCATCATCATCATCATCACCATCATCATCATCATCGTCATCATCATTATCATCATCATCATCATCATCATCGTCATAAGTATTACATTAATGCTCCACGTACCTAACATGTTTTGTACTAATATAGTAAGACATAAAACTTACGAGATATACAAAACCATAATTATAAATGCTTTACTAAAGCAGGCATCGGCAAACCGCAGTTTGCGTGGGGTATGTAAAAGATTTAGATTTTTTGCTAAAATGTTGAAGAAACCGGCCAAGTGCGAGTCGGACTCGCGCACGAAGGGTTCCGTACCATTATCTATAAAAACGGCAAAAAATCATTTTTTTGTATGGGAGCCCCCCTTAAGTATTCGTTTTGTTTTAATTTAATAATTTATTTTTGAAGTGAATGTGTATAACTAAATATTCTGTGAATAAGTATTTCAAGCGTCTACCTGTTGCCGTTATCAATATCGAGCAACAAAAAAAGGATAGATTTGTTGAAATTCCCTCGGATAGGGAATAAACGGGATTTATTATATTCACTAAGTAATACCAATGATGATGATGATGATTGATGAGACGATGGATTTTTGGATATTGCCGTTGCCAGATTTTTGTTTTATTCAATGAAAGAAATGAAGAAGCTTTACTGCGCGGACGAAGTCGCGGGCACCAGCTAGTACTAAATAAGCTTTGGATTACGAAGAATTTAGGTGAAATAAAATATTTTCTCTTATTGAATATTACTACTAAAGGATAAAATTCGATGTCTATTATTAAATGTCTATCCAAATAAAAGGGCGATATTATTCGATTGTTTCCGGTCGGAAATCACTCAATCAAATCGTCCATTTATGGTGGATTTTCAATGACGTACAACTTTTACTTTTATCATTATTGATATGGGATATCTTTAGAAAAATATCACGGAAGGCGGTAAATCAAATAGTAAATACAAGTAAGTAGATCGAATATATATTATTCTTATACCTATTGCACCACCTGCTGAAATCCATTCCTTGTTGTTTTCCTTTGTAAAATGGTTGCCTGGAAGAGATCGCTTCGAAGCGATAAGGCCGCCTATTGCTTACCTTGTATATTTTTTCCATGTATGTACTTGTTTTTCTGTATTGTTTTCTTTGTGGTGTACATTAGAGTCATTGTATTGTATTAGGATGTAGATGATTTGTTCTGACTATTTTTGGTGCAGAATACCTACTAAATCATGAAGATTACGCAGTAATATTCATCATCATCATCATCATCATTTCTGCTGGACATAGGCCTCCCTCATTGATGCCCTATCATTACGGTTGGAAGCGACTTGCATCCACCCTGAACCTGCGGCCTTCACCAAATCGTCCGTCCATCTCGTTGGTGGACGTCTCACGCTGCGCTTGCAGTAATATTACAAGCTTTTAATTAACTTGCAATGCACTTATGTATGTACACTATGTATATCTATGTACGAGTCAAATCTTGCAAGTTAAATTTGACAAACTTCCCAGTTTGCGATTGAACTGAAATTTTCCATGCATGTGTAAATGATCTATTCCCACTAGTTCCATTGACAGCTCCATTAATAGAACTAGTGGGAATTTTTACTTAATAAACGTTCCCACTAGTTCTATTAGTGGAGCTGTCGAGGTAGTGGGAATAGACCGTGTAAATCGGAACACAATGCAATATTATTATGACATGGGTCTGGAAGGTGGCCGCATAAGAACTCTGTAATAAAATGACACGACCGCAACTAGTTTGGGCTCGTTTGGTTCGTTTTGACGAGTACTTTGGTCCTAGATGGTAACCAAGGGCAAAACGTAAAGTCAGCAGAAAAAAATTGTAAAAACACACTACACTTAACTAAACATAACTAAACTTAACTTAACTTGACTTCACTAAAATATTTACATAAGCAATAAATAATGGTTTTATTTATTGAACTATATGAAAGTGGAAGTAAAGTGAACTTTTTTGCGATCGTTACCTATATACACAGTATGGCACCGAATAAAGCGCGACCCCCAAATGGGGAACTAAGACCGAAAATTATCGACGAAAACAGGTGGTATACATTGCAATAAAATTATAAGTAGCAAATACTACTTAAAAAGTGACAATCATTATTTAGCATCCTTTTTTAGATTTTCCTTCCTATCTTGTATGTTACATTTTCTGCCGCTCGATGCGTTCAATCTTAATATATAAAAGAAGAAACTGACTGACTGACTGACTGACTGACATATCAACGCACAGCCCAAACCACTGGGCCTAGAGATTCCAAATTTGGCATGTAGGTTCCTTATAAGGTCTAGGGGAGCACTAAGAAAGGATTTTTCAAAATTCACTCCCTAAGGGGGTAAAAAGGGGGTTCAAAGTTTGTATGGGGAAACAAGATTAGTTCGACTATTTTATTCGAAACTTCACAGAAATACTCCTAATGATAAATGAGTAAACACGTGTTTCAGGTTTTTTGAGAATTCAACCCCTAAAAGGGGGAAAGGGGTAACAAAGTCTGAAAATCAACATGGGTGTTGTTTCTATGGTTTATCGGGTTGCTGGTTATGAAAACAACAACGGTTTTAAAATCCGATGTGGCATACGTAAAATACCATCTCCCTGGATGGAGTGCGATGGGGTTGAAATGTCTAAATATCAATATGGGTGTCGTTTTTAATGTTTTGCCCAAACCACTGGACCTAGAAACTTGAAATTTTGCACATAGATACCTTTTACAATGTAGTTATCCACTAAGGAAGGATTTTTGGGAATTCCCACGGGAACGGGAAAAAACGGGATTTATATATTGGATTCCGAGTGACCCTATCTCAGTAACTATAATAACTAGACTCTTCAAATTTGATACACAAGTAGGTATTACATTAGTTAAAACATTAATTTCAGGATTTTTCAAAATTCTCACGGGATAAGGAAAAAACGGGATTTATATATTCAGGTCAACGGAATCCTATGAACTATAATTACTAGACTCTTCAAATTTGGCATAGAAGTAGGTAATTATAATAGTAAAAAACAGTTTTAAGGATTTTCGGAAACTCCCACGGGATAAGGAAAAAACGGGATTTTTCGTTTTAATGGTCGTAGAAAGCTGAAATTCGGCATGTAGGTTGTTTGGGGAGTGTAGAGGAGCATTGAGAGAGGAATTTCCGAAATTCCCACGGGAACGAGAAAAAACGGGATTTATATATTCAGTTCAACGGAATCCCATAACTATAATTACTAGACTCTTCAAATTTGGCATAGAAGTAGGTAATTATAGTAGTAAAAAACAGTTTTAAGGATTTTCAGAAATTCCCACGGGATAAGGAAAAAACGGGATTTTTCGTTTTACTGGTCGTAGAAAGCTGAAATTCGGCATGTAGGTTGCTTCGGGAGTGCAGAGGAGCATTGAGAGAGAACTTTTTGAAATTCCCACGGGAAGGTAAAAAAACGGGATTTTTCGTTTTACTGGTCGTAGAAAGCTGAAATTAGGCAAGTGGGTTCCTTGGGGAGTGTAGGGGAGCATTAATAAAGCATTTCCCGAAATTCTTACGGGAACGAGAAAAAACGGGATTTTGCGTTTTACTGGCTGTAGAAAGCTAAAATTTCAAAATTCAAAAGTTTATACTGTAAATAGGCCACAAAGGGCTCTTTAACCGACATCAAAAAAGGAGGAGGTTATGCATTCCACTGTATGTATTTTTTTATGTAGGTATGTTCACCGATTGTGCGGTCAAAATTGTGGACCGATTTTAAAAATTATTTTTTATACGATAGAATATAATATACTCCTGAGATGGTCCCATTGTCACCAAATCAGGATCTGATGACGGGATCTCAGGGAAATCGAGGGCAACCTTCAAATTTTGTAGGCATGCATTACGTTTTTCATATATTTTCTCAAGCTATTTAAGTGTTTGCGTCTGGTAGACATCATCTCATGTTGATGAGCTGATGATGGAAGGTAAAACTCCTTAACGGTTAGGAGTTGAGGATATTTTTTCAAATATTATAGGTACGTATAGACCGATAGTTGTATTTTTGCAGGTTATCCAGGTGAGCTGATGATGGAAGGTTAAACTCCTTAACGGTTAGGAGTTATAGGAAGTTTCTTTAAATATCATATGCATGTATGACCTTTAGTTGTATTCTTTCTGGTCATACAGATTTTTAGTGCTCGCTTCCGAATTAGTGAAAAACATTGTATACAAAGAAATACTGTAAAGGATCGTATCTGCCTGAAGTTTAGTCGTGCTTGCTTGCACGCTTGCTTGCACGCTTACTTGCACGCTTTCTTGCACGCTTGCTTGCTTGCGTGCATGCATGCTTGCTTGCATATTGCTTGCGTGCTTGCTTGCATGCTTGCATGCTTTCTTGCTTGCCTGTATGCTTGCTTGCCTGTATGCTTGCTTGCTTGATATCTTGGTACACGCGAGCGAAGCCGCGGGCAAAAGCTAGTATGGGAATATACGGCGTGTACTCCTAAATCTCTTGATTGTCATAAAACATGGCTTGCGGAATGGATGATAATGATTACCCGAGATTGTAATAGTGAGGGTGTGTAGGAGCTAACTCGCTAATATCGCATTAAGCCGAGCGCTATCTGCCGGCCGGTTCCGGGGCCTAATCCTGGAGTCCGGGCCCGAGCCGGGCCGTGTCTCCCCCGGGATTACTCGCGTCTCTGCGATCCCAACCTAACAATATTTACAGCAGACCAGGGCATTGTCTACGTCATTATTTGATAGAATTATGAGTTGGAGCTCACATTCTTTTGTGCAGTTAAATTGGCTTTACAATTTACTGTGCAGGAAACGTTTCTAAATTTTATGTAGGTATTACAGTCATGGCTTAAAATAGGATGTACTAAGACCTGATGTGAAAGTGAGCAGCGGCCAGTGGGCAGTGGGACTTTCTTTTTTAAACTTTAAACTCCATACTCCAGCACTACGGTGTGGAAGGCAACGGGAAACTACCATACTATTTTTGAACTTGAAACTACCGTGAAACTCACTCATAGTGAAAAAATACGGATAACTCATGTCAATGATCGAGTTTTGCTGGACATGTTTCGCGCTAATTCGTAGCCCTTCATTTCGGAACACACGCCGTGGTGGCTGCTACCAAACGCGCACCCTAAACTTGATCAAAGACGTGAATTATCCGTATTTTTTCACAATATTTTTGTTTAGAATAAGACTCCACTTGTTGACCGACGATCACGGCCACTTTTGGTGAGAATGAGATGACTTAAATAGAAGAAGATAATAACAATGAGAAATGTACAGAACAATGATATAGTATTGTGATATTTAATATGTGATTGTTCAGTTCAAGTCTCCCGTTACATAACGTTATTGCAAGCAGTGTTAGGTAGTTGTTACGTTGTTATGTTCGTGATAGGAGAATATACAAGGATTACACCTCCTATTTAAGTCTCAAGCTACGATTCCCGCAGCCGCTAACACCAACACCAGAATTTGGCAAATATTTACTCTTGCACACATTGAAGGCGACATTTTCATCTGGCAATGCCTACCGCAGGATGAAGCACGAAAGAAAGCGCTTTACTGATAAACATCATACGACATGGGGCTATGACTCGTACGATTAATAACCGTCAGCTTCCAAGCGATTTACAGAATGTGATAAACGACTGCAAGCCTCGCCCGCAGACGTATTAAATGAACTGACAACAATTTTTCAGCTTTCGCTGTACTACGCACCGCCATGAGGCGGATAACGCGACATTATTACTTGTATAGGTTTAAGTGCGAATTGCGTGACGACGCTAAAAACTCTCATGAGAGATATTAACAGATGCCCTTACAGTAAATACATCTGGTAGGTGAATAAAAAGACTCATTGGTGATAGTTCGTCAATCGGTGGTAGGCTGCAGAGCCTCGAGCACCGTCGTCGAGTTGCTTGTTTGTCTGTTTTTTATCGGATACATTTTGGAGAGTGTGCGCAGGAATTACATGATTTAATTCCTCCATCTCCATTTCACCATCGGACATCCAGGCGGGGGGAGCGTCTTCATCCTTATGTGGTTAGTATTCCAGTGGCCCGTACGAAGCGCTTCGCGTCATCCTTCCTAATGCGAACTGCTAAAGAATGGAATTCGCTCCCGTCGTCTGTATTTCCTGATAAATACAACCTAGGTCTCTTCAAGGCTAGAGTGAATAGGCTGTTACTGAACCAGTGAGGTACACCTTTGGCCTCATCTACACTTTTCATCAGGTGAGATAGTGGTCAATCACGGGTCAGTTTTATGTAAAAAAAAAAAAAAAAAAAAGCTGAGGTAGCGTAATGACTTGATTAACCGCTTTTGAAGTAGTAGGTCATAAACAAAATCGGGCTCGCGCCTGCTGAGATTTCGGCATTATAGTGAAGGCGACATAAACATCATGAAGAAATCAGTGCAAAGCTGAGTATAAATTATATTAAATATGTGTTGAGTCGCTGATTCAGTGTCCGCTAGCGTGAGAAACTTAACTCAAATACTCTTATCCTGATGAGAGCCTGTGTCCTGTGACTTGAAGAACTCTGAACTCAGATAAAACACGGAGATAGTATTTATTTTATCTCGTGTGTCATAAATACCGACTTACAAATTGAATCTGTCGTTTCTAAAGGCAATATCGAACCAAGGCAGCAAACAGACCTTGGAGCTTCTCCAAAGACTCGGCCGAAACTGTCCGACTTCACCATCACATGCTTGATAATACTTAAACTGGAAGAAGGCTTTAATCAAACTATTTCTTGTTTGGTGGTGCACCATAACAAAAACACTCGAATATTCAGTAGAAACATAAAATGGAGAAATATCCTCAGCAAATGAAGTTCTAAAATGTGAGTAATGGCAAGTCAGAGCTCAGCGGTTTATTGAAAATTTTACATTTGGTTTAATAAAAGCTGGCACCGGTGGCTGCCGTGGATCTATCGGAAAGCCAATTTGGTCGATAACCGTAATTTTGGCCAAATTCGCGTCACGCTACTTTCCCGAGTTCGTTTAATATTCAGGACTCGAGTCACATAATTCGTGGCGATGATCACGGGCGGCGGCGGTGGGCTCGTTATCTCTTTTTCTATCCGTCACAGAACTGGAAATAAATTTATACTGAATTGAAATTTAAGGACCCTCACTCTGAGATAGAATAACTTCCTTTCCATTTTCTACATACCTACATTAAGATATCTTAGTACTTTGCATTTATAATGATTGATCTTTCAGTCGCCTTGATATATATTTGTATGCCTACTACCTATGGATATGAATGAGAGAAACTGTGCGTTCCTCATGATTCCTCGGGAGCTCGTAAAAAGATAATATCGGTTTATGTAAGTATTCGATTTATGAAAACTTTATATCGAAAGTAATTTCCCGGAGAGTAATAATAATAAACCAAGATGGGGTATAATGGTGCACTCATGTGTAAAATGGCGAAAGATGGCTGATATAGTATCTAACCTACTTTCTTCTGTTTCGGTATCAGTAGAAAGAACAAAATCGACCTACATTTAACGTCATACAATTAACGGGAACCTCATTGGGTTTAAGTTCAAGATACTTTTCTAGTTAGGTTGTCATATAAGAATATAGCATGACTAGCAAAAGTCGGTGACAATCGTATTATAATAAAATATATAAAATGGCTGAAATTCATAAAGTTTTCCGATCGACAGATATTACTTACTTTCAACTTTTTGAGTTCAGTGAAGTAGCCATAATCAAATCGAATGACCGATCACCAAACCTAGTGAGCGCCTATTCAGGAACGAATGGAGCGGCTCACACACTGATTTACGAGGCCCGCGACGACTGGGCATTGCAGTGTGAAATTGAAATTTTACAGAAATAAAGCGGCGAGACCTGATTTTGATTTTCATACGCCGTAAATTCCGCTTGGAGTAAGTTACGCCTTATTTGGCAGACGAATACACTCGAGTCGATGCGGAGTGATACCTCCCCTCGGCTTCAACCCTTCTCGAGCTCTCGTATTCAGTAAATCGAAAGTCGTTACTTACACAACAACCGAGATACATTTTTTTTTATCGGTATTAAAGCCACGTCTTCCCCTTTTAGTGACTCGCTTTGATGATTTTTCGCCGTTTTACGTCGACGCTTTAGCTGCAGACGGGTTAAGAGTTCTCGTCTCTGGGATAGTGGATACTCAGATAGTAAAATTATATATTTTAAAAATTCTATTTCTTCAAGAGGATGACTTTTAGTTCGAAATTGTTACTCTCATTAACAAATTTAAAAGAAAACCCGCCCAAGTGCGAGTCGGACGCAGTACCTACTGAGAGTTTTATACAAAAGCCATGCCAGGATAAGCCAATTGTGTCTGCCCCCCAGTAAGTTAGGGCTTGTAATTTTTACGGGTGGTGCCGCTCTACATGATATCAAATTAAATTTGACTCTTCCTTGCTTACCTATTTGAGAAAGTGGTCTTGACAAACAAAGAGACAGACGAACGGACAACGACGCAATTCTATAAGATGTCCTTTTTCTCTTTTAATGTACGAAACCCTAAAAATACAGCAAGCAAAGAAAGTGTACATTATACAGATTATTTTTTAAGGTACTCACGGTCAAACATATCTAAGTATTATTTCAAAGTTAAAAACAGTATATACTTCTCTTTACTATAAACATACACCCAATACATTCAAAAGTTTCTTCCCGTCAAAGTAGATAGCCGTTAGAGAAGTAGGCGAGCCATTTCCTTAGTTATAATTCAGCACAAGTAGTGAACGAACGTGCTCTGTTGTTATTAATTATGTCAATATTTGTGTTTCTGAAGACGGGATAAGTAAGAGAAAGTTGGGTATTTATTTATTTGCCGCCAGGAAAGGCACCATTAACTAATTGCTAAACGAGTTACAAGTGTAAAACATGTTAACCTTGTTATTTAAAACTCTATAAAAATATCAGACTCGGTGTAGCGATGATCTTCGCAAGGCGGCTGGCAACAGCTGGATGAGAGTGGCCGAGGATCGTGCTCAGTGGCGTGCCATGGGAGAGGCCTGTGTCCAGTAGTGAACGAACATAGGCTGATAATGATGATGATGATGATGAAAAATATATTTGGTTTAGTATGATTTCTCACCTTAAAAAACTATGCTTACTTAACTATTTTGTTACTAAAATATTACTGATGATTTATGTTGTCTATAGAAGTTAATGAAGAGTTCGTAATTTAAAAAAGACGGTGATTGGTAGTTAATATTTAAAGTCATTGGTCTGTTACCGTGTACATTGTGATGCTCTGGTCACAATCACAGAGGCAGAAAAAAATTACGATTACACCTAAGTGAACAAAAATGAAAAAAATGAAAAAGTAAAGGAATCAGTGCAAGCGCGAGGAATTTAATTAAAACAGAGCAATAAAAGAGCACATTTTACAGCATTTTGACCGCGCCGTTGTGTTCCGCGTAAAGGTTATTATCTGCTTTTTAAACTTCGCTTCCAGTTACGGGAATTAAAAGTGGGAATACGGACGAGGCGCCTTAATTGTGATTGTCTCTTTAGTAATTATGACGCGTGGCGCTAGCGGGCTGAATGAAACATTCAAATTATCGCGTGATTCTGTCGTTGTTCCGTAATGCACGACAAACTTAATAGGCGTACAGATCATCTATCAAACAAAAATATTACCTTAGTAAAAGTGTCATCAGTATCAAGATACATCGATTTTGACATGAAATTTTGTCGTTGTGTTGTTCATACAACGTACCTAATTGAATACCATGGTGTAACTTTCGGGAATTCCCACGGAAATTTACTAAAATCCCAGAATTTCAATTCGACTGCCAAATGTAATGATTTGCGTGAGTCAAACCGCAAGTAAAGGCTAGTGTGTTTATAGTATAATAGAAGTGGAGGAGTGGCCAATACATATAGATAGGTATACAGTATACACGTATCTAGCGACGATTGTTTCTATTTCCTGTCTTAGGTTCGATTCCACTAAAGGTTTTTAAAAAGCGAGAGTGCAAATATAAGTTGTCAGACCTTCGGCCTTCACAAGAAAGCTTAAAACAAGATATTTTTAGGAAAAAACATTCTTATTTCGAGGGAATCGGTCATTCTCGTTGTGTTAGGATGTGACATTGATTAATGAGGTATGAGCTTGTATTGTTTTCTTCATAAAGCCGAAAGAACCTTTTTTTATGAATTACACTCAATTTCCCTAAAAATGAAGGCTTATTTTTCATGAACATTGCGACTTAATTTTACTCGGAAAATTTTTCTTGCGTAAGGTAATGCGAGAAAGTAAATAAACTTGTCGCGAAAGTTTAACAAATAATTCTGGTACCATGCAAAGTAAAATGTGGGCGTAATTTTGCGATCTGGTTAATAAAAACTCAGTTTATTTATTTATTTTAGGGATAAAAAACAACTGTACACAATGTATTACAAACTAAGTTACAATAGTGTGTTACTCTTTGTACAATCAACAACATTATCCACAGAATACTATGAAACTATATCGGTTGTCGACATCAAAATACCTAACATTAACGAACTTCCAATAAATTACGATGTTTCGTCATTATTATACCTACTAAATACTGTCTCAACCTAGGCTTCGGCTGAACTTCGGCCAAAAAGCACTTTCGGCTTCGGTTTCGGTTTTTCATCTTACACTGTTTTTCATTTTATTTCTTTAAGTTGGACTCCTAAATTTTATCAAAATTGGTTCGGAGTTTTTTTTTTACCCTCGTATAAAGTCCTAACTTTTTATGACGGACTTATTAACAACTTATATGTATAATATAAAGTTCTTATTTCATTTAAAATTTTGTACCCCAAATTGTATTTATATTTACTCTTACGGTATTTATTTATTCTTACAATTGTTTGTACTTTATAAAGTAGGTACGCTGGGACTTCCGAGGTTAAACAGAAAAATAAGCCAACTTCGATTGTGAATGAAAAATTTGTACTTTAAAAAAAAATTTGAAGTCGGTTTATGATTTTCTTTATTAAGTATGCTAAACGTTAAAATAAGTTAAATACCTACTCAAAAGACCAAGAAAAGTATAAAAATAAACGCACTTTCTTACGGCGTTATACGCGACAAGTGATTGTGTCCGTTCACGTAACCACAGCCATTCAAGTCCTTAACACATCCAGCACAAGAACCCAACAGTTGAGTTCTCTGTTCATAGGCAGTTTTCATTACAAAGTGGAAAAAACTGCTACCGTTTACGAGCATAGCGCGTAGCAATATAGCAGCGGGATTCATAATTGAAATGGTACTTAGCTTGCTTGATTTCCAAAAACGCTAACCACATCAAGAGTTTACTTTATAGAATAAACTTTAGTCTTAAAGAACCTCATTGTTTTGAGACCAGGCTTCAACGTTCTCACAAATCGTAAGCTTTATATCCATTTGGAATATCATTCAAAGAGTTAGATACCCTTTTCGAGTAAGCAACTTCTCCTTTCAATCAGAATAACGAAAGAAGTGAATGACCGATACGGACCTATGAAATACACGAATGTCTAGAAACAGACTTACTTGTAATGTTTATTTTAAGTATAACGATTGGACGCTGCCAATTATTCTGGCCAAGCAAAACCTAACTTATGTGATTTTACTAATAAACCCTTATGGTTTTGCATTCGGATGATTTGAAAATAAAAATTCGACTTAAGAATATAATCTGTATTTTTCATTCTTAACACTAACACTCATTGAAGCCTTAAATAGCAGAATGGCGTAAATTGCTGTTAGAATATCGTCAGCATTACGTGTGATGCCCATAATTGCTAGCATGCCCTTGGGGTATTTGAGAAATTATCCCGCTGCTTAATACAATTGTTACAAATGACAACTCCAGGTAAATATTATAAGAATACTTACGTACATTTTCGAGTTTGGTTTCGTTGCCACGCGCTCATTATTCGCGCACGCCACGTGAGCACATGAATAAATACGGAACAGAATAAAAACTTCAAACAACGTCGCGCACGCATTACACTACTACATGCACAACATATGTGTGCGTGACCTGTCACAGACAGGACGGGGGGGGCGTGCACCGACGCCCGCTCGGAGACAAACCGATTTGAACTAGCTCAGTGAATAGACAAAGTTCAGGTGTGGCGCCAGCGACGACGCGACCGTTTAGCGTTTAGCTACATAGTTCGGGTGTTCGGTTGTTTTTAAAGATGCCTACCTGATGTAGTGTTTGTAGATATACAGATATTAGATACTTAGGTACTTGTTTGAATAAAATATTTTGATTTTTAATTATTCTTTTTACCGAGTGACAACTCTATGATAATAGGTAAGAATTTCGAGCTGTGTTCGGAAGTTTTTATTCTGCTCCGTATTTATTCATGTGACGTGAGACTGCGCCGCACAGGCATCACGTGTAACGTCTCCGTCGACAACGTCTCACAAATTGTCAACTTCTTAAAACGTGCCAAGTCCTACCCATTTCAATCCACAAAAGAATAACAGTAACTCAATAAAATAATTTATTCTCCAAGTTGTCAGGCGAACAGGAAAAAGTTGTGCGGGAGACCAAAAATCTGCGGCTGCTTCATTTCCCGGAGGGGCAGCGATAACGACCCTACTTGTACCTTTTACCTCTTGTTTTCAATTATTCATACATCTAATTTTACTGGGTTCACTCGCAGCCTTGGATTATATCCCTTTAATTAGGCACGTTCAATGTTCAATCATTTTCATCGTGGCATTTAATAAGTCGTCCCCGAGGTTCCCACATGAGGTCGCCGCGGATGGTTTATGCGAATTTAAGTAGTCGTCCACCGCACTGAAAAGAACAACAATTTGAGAAGTTAATTAAATGAACAAAGCGAGTTTATTAGATAGACATCAAGTATTGTTCTTAGAGCGGGCAATGGGCGCGCCTTTCACAACTTCTTATCTCGACTTGTTTGCATGAGTTATCCCCGTTTACCCTTGTTCTCGGTGAGTGTTGCTAAATTTGTTTATGAGATATCACCAATTTTAATTATTGATACTATTGTATTAATTAATAGCTCGAAATCTTTTTGAATACAATCAACTACGACTATGTACATTGTCTACGAATCTTTAAGGGATATTTAATACCTAAAAACTTTAATTTTCTAAGTCGCTTGTTTTAAATAAAACTTTAACCGTTGGTAATTGGAAAGCTGGGCGTACAATCAAAAGTCGATTTACTAGGGCTGTCGCTGAAGCCGCCCTTGTTTGCAGCCCTGAATTGAATTGATAATGTGATTACTACCCTTGTTCTTAATTAATGAACTTAGTTATAATTCGCGTAAAGCGCTGCGGGTGTCTATGGACAGTGGTGATCATTTAACATCAGGTGACCCACTAGTTAGTTTGTCTGGCCTTTCTAACATATAAAAAAAAAACATAAAAATTGCGGCGGCAAACAGTGATAAGATATGGCGTAATAAAATTAATTATTGACATTGAGCTGCTTGTTTATTAAACGCCGTTATATTTTAAGGGACCAAAGTTAAGTGATCTTTATATGAACCTTTTTAAAGGCCGATAGCGTCGGGGATAACGCAAGTCCGCTTATCTGCAATACGTAAATACCGCGTCTCTGCACTATGGGTAGATTTACAAGGGATGGTTTTAACTTCATGTTTGTTTATTAACGAATTTGGAGTATAAATTGGACATTGGCTAAATTTGACAAATACACGGAATCATCCGATGCTAGTTGAGAGGATACACTTTAAACATGAGACTACCGTGAGACTCACTCTTAGTAAAAATAAACGGATCACTCACGTCTTAAAACGAGTTTAACTCGACATTTTTCGGGCTAATCCGTAGCCCTTCTTCTTGGAGTCACCGGTCACGTCGGCTGCCAAACGCGCACTACACGTACGCGTACGGGTTACTCCAAGAAGAAGGGCTACGGATTAGCCCGAAACATGTCGAGTTAAACTCGTTTTAAGACGTGAGTGATCCGTTTATTTTCACTATGAGCGGATACAGTGGAGTCCAGCAGAGGACAAATAACATTAAGGTACTAAAATAGCACAATAAACCATTTATTCGACGTAGTCCATTGGCTCTATTAAACTGTCACTATAATTGTTGAAACAGTCTACCTTAAAACAAGTTAGCTATGAAGTATCTTTTTTTTTTTTTGTACATATTTTTTCAACTTCATTTTTTATTACTTTTACGGTCATCCCGTGAAATCATACATTTCGTACTAAATACAAACTGAAATATAGATGCACAGAAAAAACCCCAGAAAAAAGACCAATGCTGGGAATCGAACCCAGGTCCTCAGCATTCCGTGCCGCGTGCCATACCCCTACACCACCACTGGTCTAGAGATTAGACACGAATCTTTCCTATACATCATACATTTCAATCTGCTAAATCATCACCTTATGCAGTGACAAACGCACATCTATGTTACACCCTCATCGAGAGATTTTAACACTCCTTCGGAACTAACCGCTCACCTGGACAAGAGATGGCGCTACTGTGCAACTTTAAACAAGTTAGCTATGAAGTATCTTTTTTTTTGTACATATTTTTTCAACTTCATTTTTTATTACTTTTACGGTCATCCCGTGAAATCATACATTTCGTACTAAATACAAACTGAAATATAGATGCACAGAAAAAACCCCAGAAAAAAGACCAATGCTGGGAATCGAACCCAGGTCCTCAGCATTCCGTGCCGCGTGCCATACCCCTACACCACCACTGGTCTAGAGATTAGACACGAATCTTTCCTATACATCATACATTTCAATCTGCTAAATCATCACCTTATGCAGTGACAAACGCACATCTATGTTACACCCTCATCGAGAGATTTTAACACTCCTTCGGAACTAACCGCTCACCTGGACAAGAGATGGCGCTACTGTGCAACTTTAAACAAGTTAGCTATGAAGTATCTTTTTTTTTTTTTTTTTGTACATATTTTTTCAACTTCATTTTTTATTACTTTTACTTTTTATTTTTATTTTTTATTAGTCTACCTTAACAAACGTCACAATTGCATCGGCTTAGAACGACAGCTTTTAAACAATGGACCGCAATGGAATGAAAATTCCCAACCGTTGTGCAGTTAAAATTACTGGGATCTCGTTTCAGGAAATCTGTGCAGCGCGCGGGCAGGCGGCGTCCGTCGCAGTTAAGTACAGGAATAGGAAACTTAAATTAAATCACTTAAATATTCAACTAGAAAACACTAACTTCTTGAGAGTTATTTTAACAGGTCCATTATTGCCTCACTTTGTATTAGTGTTGGGCAAGCGAAATAATTTAACTGGGTTTAAATTTTTGTTCTAAAGCAGGTTTTTGACAATTTTACTACATTCTATATGTATTATGCAGATCAAAATAATCAATTAAAATTAAAAAAAAAACATTACATTGTTAAAATATCTTATTTTTATGGATTACAGTATACTATGTTTGATTAGGTATTTAATAATTATATTGTTCTTGCTTGTCATTTTAGAATCTAAATATAGTTTTCTTTCTATTTTCTAAAGAAAACACGAATTTCTAACAATCAAGCTACATTTTCTTGTCTTACATATCTTGCAAATTTACATTTCAATTAAATACCACCACATACGTATAATTATTTTATAAAATTGGTATATTCTTCGACTCCTTAACTCAGTAGGTAAGTACAGAACATTACGCAAATATTTGACTTAGTAATTTCGAAATAGTATTTTAATGTGAAACTTGAAAGAGATTACAATTCACTCCTAAGACAGCAATAGTCTTAATCCCTTACGTGATGAATTAAGGCACTCATTAGACTACGTTCACACTTTATACACGGCATTTTAAAATAAATTCTAGCAATATTGCAAGTTTTTTAGGCGCCTCCTCACTGCCAGCGATTTGAGACAGATTATTTATCTCTTGCTTCAGTTTAGTTTCAACTATGCTCAAGTTTTTCTTTTAATATTTATTACAAACTAGCCTTCCGTCCGCAGCTTCGCATTTTCCCGTAGGCAAAGGTATTTTCCCGCGGTAATAGTAGCTTTCTAACGACAAAAGAATTTTTGAAATCGGTCCAGTAGTTTCGGAGCCTATTCAATGCAAACAAACAAACAAACAATCAAATCTTTCCTCTTTATAATATTAGTATAGAAGTATAGATGTAAATATATCAAATACTTTTTTAGATTTAGATGTAACCAACTAACAATAATTAATAGCAAAGGGGTTACTTATTATATGTTCATATTTAGGATATGAACTAAGGTGGCTGTTCCTACTATTTAACAATCCTTATTTCCTTACTAACATTATAAATGCCAAGGGACATAATAGAATGGAAAGGACATAACATTTTATCCCGGAAAACTGCATAGTTTTCGCGGGATAGCGGTAAACGAATTCTTCGCAGACGAAGTCGCGAGCAACAGCTAGTTTTAAATAATTTAAGTTAGTAAGTTTTTTATTTAATAGTAGATTGTTCAACAATGGACTAAAATAAGCCATAATGACACAAGATGTTTAACCACCCAAGCAGAGCGAGGCTGGCTATAGTTCGCGTGCCATTATGGTTGCTTAGTCTCTCGTTAAACACTGTACTTATCACTTTGAATGCGAGGAAAAAAAACGACGTTTTATACAAAACTAGCTTTTTCCCGCGACTTCGTCCGCGCACAATTTTTTTTATAGTCAAGTCCCGATCTCTATCCAAGAGGGGAGCCTCCACGTTCAATTTTAAAATCATTGTTGTTTTCGTAATCAGCGACCCGATAAACCATAGCAACAATACCCATGTTGATCTTCAGACTTCTCAAAAAACCTGAAACACGTGTTTACTCATTTATTGTTAGGAGTACTTCTTTGAAGTTTCGAATAAAATAGTCGAACTAATCTTGTTTCCCGATACAAACTTTGGACCCCCATTTCACCCCCTAAAGTTGTGAATTTTGAAAAATCCTTTCTTAGTGCACCCCTAAACCTTATAAGAAACCTACATGCCAAATTTGGAATCTCTAGGCCCAGTGGTTTGGGCTGTGCGTTGATATGTCAGTCAGTCAGTCAGTCAGTTTCTTCTTTTATACACCGTGAAATTTTAGTGGTTGTTTTCACGAAACGAGGTGATTTAGTTCCGATTGTACAATCGGTTTATAATTACTATTTTGACTAGAGTCAAAAATCCAATTGTGAAAAACGAAAGTCGAAAATGACCGCAAACCAATAGTAACGCTTCGTTGGTACAAATAGCGTACGATCGTATGATAGGTTAGGTACCAACGAAGCGTTACTATTGGTTTGCGGTCATTTTCGACTTTCGTTTTTCACAATTGGATTTTTGACTCTAGTCAAAATAGTAATTATAAATCGATTGTACAATCGATACTAAATCACCTCGTTTCGGGAAAACAACCACTAAAATTTCACGGTGTATATTTAGATTACAACATTACTTTTTTACAACGCACGCTCAATACGAGCAATGAACATCTGTTCAAAATTGTAATAGCAAAATAAATTTGTTTCGCGTCCGTGATTTTTCTTTTCTTTTTTTTTTGTAAAGCGACGCTTTAAATGCTTGCCTTTTTAAGCAACAGGTTCAAACTTAAAAACTATTTTAAAACTAATTGGACTATGCATAATAAAATTAGTTCATCCTTAATATAATTAAGTAGATAAATATTCACGAAATTTGTTTTTTTTTTTATATTTTTGCACAGTTGACATTTTGAGGTTATTCCATGCCCTAAAGGTTTCCACACACCGTAGCGCGGGGCGTGCGCGCCCGCGACGCCACGGAGCATCCGCAGCGCGCTTATGTCTGTGGAAGACTAAAATTGTCTATGCACAGTCACTGAAAACGCGATAATCCTCCATTCACAAACACCGTCTTTGGCAGTTTAGGGGTTTCAAAAGTAAATTAAAAATAAAATTACTTTAGTCCCTAGAGATTAAAAACGAGTTTTAGTCCCGATTGATATGCAGAGACTAAAGCAACATTTTAAGAGCATTAGAAGTGAAAAAACCTTTACTAATCAATGGCTTCAAAGACAGACACAAAAGAAACAAACACATAGATATTTCAGTAGGTACAGTTTGAGAATGAACCCAAGCCAATGTATCGCCAGCCTTATCATCCACAACTTTACATGCTCCTCTAATTACGGTTCTCTGTAACGTAAGCCGTAAAGATTAAGATGCTAGCCTAGATTAGATTTATTCGAGTTAAGTAAGGTTTAGCTTTAAACCACCCTAAGTCGAAATTTGTACTACAGAAGACTAACGTGGTAGTTAATTACGAGGTTGTCGCAAGTTTGTTTAAATGTAGTACATAGTTGTAACATCATCATCATCATTTCAGCCGAAAGAGTCCACTGCTGAACATAGGCCTCCCCCAAGGCTCGTCTAACAGATCGGTCCCGCGCCATCCGCATCCAACGCGATCCCGCAACCTTAACCAGATCGTCGCTCCATCTTGCTGAAGGCCTACCTTCACCGCATCTTCCGGTTCGTGGACGCCACTCGAAAATCTTTTTGCACCATCGGCCATCAGTTCTACGTGCGATGTGCCCTGCCCACTGCCACTTGAGTCTGGCGATTCTTCGAGCTATGTCGGTGACTTTAGTTCTTGCGCGGATTTCATCATTTCTAATGCGATCCCGCAGAGAAACTCCGAGCATAGCCCTCTCCATCGCCCTCTGAGTGACTTTGAGCTTTCTCCATCGTTAGCGACCACGTCTCAGTGCCATAAGTCATCACTGGCAACACACACTGGTTAAAGAGAGCCCGAGAGCTAGACTAACCCGACACTATACCGAAGATATTCCGGACGTCAGCCTGGACGAGATTAGTATGGCTCTCAAACAACTCAGGAACGGCAAAGCCCCTGGTGATGACGGAATAACGGCCGAACTTCTGAAGGTGGGTGGTAAACCGGGCCTCAAGCAAGGCCCTTCTGAAACTATTCGCTTCCGCCATCCGTGAAGGGAAAATGCCAAAAGCATGGAACATAAGTGTAATGGTACTGTTCTTCAGAAATGGCGATAATACCTTATCGTTGTAATGTGTTTTAATTCTTTTTCAAAATGTGTATTTTTGAGTTTCAGTCATGCAAAAAACTTGACCATGACTTTTCGGTGAAGAAAAACAACCTGATGAAACCTACGCACCAATTCAATATTGTATGTGAATTTCCCAAACCGCACTGGGCTTTCGTGACAACTATATCCCAAGCTCTCTCATTCTGAGAAGAGGCCTCTGTGGCGATCAGTAGGACGTTTATAAGCAGGAGATGAGATGAGTTTTTGCCAGATTATGCCAAAGACTTTGATGTAGCTTTTAAAATCCACCTAAAATTTCAAAAATAAAACACTTATTTTTGCTACTGACCCATGAGTGCCTAAATTAACTCTAAATTGACCAATCTAGCCTGTTGCTAGGCGTTAAAACAAATACCGCACAAAGCCAGGAGAGTAAATAGCGGCGAACGTTATCCGTAATATAAATCCTAAGTACACATAGTTAGTACATGTACCAAACCGGGTATATCACAATAATTCACGATCAGAGAACCGGTAATGATGTCGCCTGTACGTGTCTCTGTAAAGAAACATAAGAATAAAAATTGCTAGAAGCGAAAATCAGACGAGTTAGCTTTCACACGCACGCAGACCTTTAGGGTTATCACGACAGATTTTAATAGATTTATTTATTGATCTTACTAATATTATAAATGCGCAAGTTTGCACGGATGGAGGGAGATATAGATGTGTTTATTACTCTTTCACGCTAAAACTAAAACTAAATTTTGCTCACAGATAGATAGTTTACAACCTAGATTAACAAAAAATATACTATTTTTATCCCGGAAAATCGTATAGTTCCCTCGGGATAGCGATAAACGAATTTTTTCGCGGAATTGCAGACCACAGCTACCTAGTAGAAATATGAAAGCTACAGGAGCTCCATGGTTGACTTACTGCCTTTCGAGCCTACCGGTCGTGATTTAGTCATCATCATCCCACCCTATATATGTCGCACTGCAGGGCACAAGCTTCGTCTCAGAATGATATACGGCTTGGGTCGTGGTTCCCACACGAACCTAGTGTGAATTGGGAACTTCACACATATGATTGAACTTCTTCGCCGCTGTGTGCAAGGAACCTCATGATATTTATTTTCCTTCACCGTAAAGCTCATGGTAAATTTCGAATGTAATTTCGCACATCAATTCTGAAAAACTTGAGAAGTGCAAGCCCGGTTAGGAACCTATATAACCCTCTGCTTGAGAGGCCGTACGTAATTAGAACCACTATATAGGCCACCACAACGTATGTGATCGTTGTTTCACTCTGTTCTAAGTTTTTCTAATTTGGAATTTTCCATGAATTTTTCGATGCAGGAAAACATCGTATAGAAAAATAAAATTTGTGTACTATGTAAATACTAGCAATAGCCAAAAACAAGGCACCAGACACCGTAACGCGCGATTGTAAATCCGGAATATCACGACCTTTAAGAAAGATACCGGTCTGGTTTCGAGAATTAATAAGCGTAGGTATAGATAACGTATGCAGGAGTTCCGCCTCTAACAGTCGTTACTCTTATGAAAGAAGGGACTAAGAATCAGGAATGGCAAGGGCAGAGCTAAATCTGACACATTCAAATAATCCCAAAAGGGTTAGATATTGGAGCGTGTTCTGGATTCACATCGTGCAAAATTTCCACTTCGTAAAATATAGATACGCTTACACCTAAATTTGTTCAACAAATTGGTTTCTCTAGTAATAACTATTTTCCTACTCCTGTACTTTTATCTGTTTTTTACATGTTCGCGAACAAATATATAAGAACATAGATAAAATGACTGCAGAAAGTCTGTACTTAATCTATTCGCCATAACAGCACTTGTGTCGTAATGTCGTTATTACGATACACCTAGCTGCCACATAATATTAAATGTAGGGTACACTCAACACTAAAGCCCAGTTTAGACCTGCTGAGTTGAGTAGAGTAGTGTACAGTCGGATACAGTAGGGTAAAATAGGGTACAGTCGAGTACAGTCTGGTACAGTAGGGTACAATAGGGTACAGTAGGGAACAGTCGGGTACAGTAGGGTAAAATAGGGTACAGTAGGGTACAGTAGGGTAAAATAGGGTACAGTCGGGTACAGTCGGGTACAGTAGGGTAAAATAGGGTACAGTAGGGTACAGTCGGGTACAGTAGGGTAAAATAGGGTACAGTAGAGTACGGTCGGGTGCAGTAGGGTAAAATAGGGTACAGTCGGGTACAGTAGGGTAAAATAGGGTACAGTAGAGTACAGTCGGGTACAGTAGGGTAAAACAGGGTACAGTAGGGTACAGTCGGGTACAGTAGGGTATAATAGGGTACAGTTGGGTACAGTCGGGTACAGTAGGGTAAAATAGGGTATAGTGGGGTACAGTCGGGTACAGTAGGGTAAAATAGGGTACAGTAGGGTACAGTCGGGTACAGTAGGGTAAAATAGGGTACAGTAGGGTACAGTAGGGTAAAATAGGGTACAGTCGGGTACAGTCGGGTACAGTAGGGTAAAATAGGGTACAGTAGAGTACGGTCGGGTGCAGTAGGGTAAAATAGGGTACAGTCGGGTACAGTAGAGTACAGTCGGGTACAGTAGGGTAAAACAGGGTACAGTAGGGTACAGTCGGGTACAGTAGGGTATAATAGGGTACAGTTGGGTACAGTCGGGTACAGTAGGGTAAAATAGGGTATAGTGGGGTACAGTCGGGTACAGTAGGGTAAAATAGGGTACAGTAGGGTACAGTCGGGTACAGTAGGGTAAAATAGGGTAAAGTAAAGTACAGTCGGGTACAGTCGGGTGAAATAGGGTACAGTAAGGTACAGTCGGGTACAGTAAAGTAAAATAGGGTACAGTAGAGTACAGTCGGGTACAGTAGGGTACAGTCGGGTACAGTAGGGTAAAATAGGGTACAGTAGAGTACAGTCGGGTACAGTAGGGTAAAATAGGGTACAGTTGGGTACAGTCGGGTACAGTAGGGTAAAATAGGGTACTCGCATTCGCTCGTATCGCAACTCACGTCACTCGCCTTTTAAGACCTCACTTAAACAACCGTTGCATAAAATACTATAACAAGCATTAATTTATCTATAACAACTACTTATCTAGTTTTAAACGCATTCACGTAATTGCCTATTTGATTCGATATGAGCGGGATTGCGGCAAAAGAGTATAGATGTCCTTCTATGTCCAACAAAAATACACTGATGGCCTGTGCAGACCAGATGCGTGTGCCTGTCATGTCACGCACACGCACCAGTTGTAATAAATTAAACTGTAAGAAAGATGGCGCACTAGATGCGTGCAAATGGTGTGCCATCTTTCTTACAGTTTCGTTCATTACGACTGGTGCGTGACACGCACACGCATCTGACCTGCGCCAGTCTTTAATATGAGAATTCTGCACAACACGATACACTTTTTATGTTTATATTGGAGTTCCATGTATCTACCTCGAAAAAAAAACTGTGCCCACAGGAAATTTTATAAAATTACTTCGCTGTTTGTCTGAGTTGGACATTTTATGGTCTCACAATGATAATAATTTATAACATACATATTATTATTAGTTTGTTCAACAAGGGACTAAAACAAGCCATAGTGACACAAGATATTTAGCCACCCGAGCAGAGCGAGGGTGGCTATAATTCGCGTGTCATTATGGTAGTTTAGTCTCGCGTTAAACACTCTACTTTTCACTTTGAATGCGAGGAAAAAAACGACGTTTTATACAAATTTACAATATTACTTTTATACAACGTACGCTCAAAACGAGCAATAGACGTCTGTTCAAAATTCAAATAGCAATAAAATCTGTTCCGCGGTTTTTTTTTGAAGTGACGCTTAAATGTTTGCATATTTAGCCAACAGATCCAAACTTGAAAACTATTTTAAAATTAATTGGACTATGCATAATAAAATGAATTCATCCTTAACATAATTAAATAGATTAATATTCGTAATTCATCATCGTGTTTCACGAATTTTTTTTTATATTTTTGCATAGTTGTCATTTTGAGGTTATTTCCACGCCCTAAAGGCTTCCACAGACAGAAGCGCGGGGCAAGCGCGCGATGCTACGAAGCGTCCGCAGCGCGCTTCGGTCTATGGAAGGCTTTAAAATTGTCTATACCCAGTCACTGAAAATGCCGATAATCCTCCATTCACAAACACCGTGATTGGCAGTTTAGGGGTTTCCAAAGTAAATTAAAAACAAATTACTTTAATCCCTAGCGATCAAAAAAGAGCTTTAGTCCCACTTTAGTCCCGATATGCAGAGACTAAAGTAACATTTTAAGAGCATGAGAAGTGAAAAATATATTTTGTATATGTATAGTAACATTCAAAAAGTCTCTAAGTGTTGTTCTATAATTTATAGTTTCTCTTTTCTTTCTCGCTGTGTTTATACGACATGCATTGTGCGCGTTGTTAAAATATTAAGGGCAAATATTGTATCGGGCTTTATATTTAGACCAGCAGCAAGTGATCTTTATTATCCTCTGCAGTTCAGCTTTTCGCCTGTTAGACACACACATGAACGATCCAACGTGCTCCAACAGCCTGTTCGTCTGCTCTATACCGGATCCCGTTCCGGGTCCGAAGAGTCTGTATATAAAATAAATACGGCTATGGTTTTTTGGTACTTTAATAAAAACAAATTTCTAAATCCACACGATCAAAATAAACTATTCGAAAGCGTGTTTTCAAACAAAAAAACTTCGTATTAAATATATACTTACTTAGTAGGTTAGTCTGGCAAGAGGATTGACGGTTTTAACACAGTAGTTGACCATCATTCTTTATAAGCTTTCTTATTGACAATGAAATTCATAAATGGCCTGCCTAAAACCAATTCTGTCGAATAACGTAAAACTTTTCCTGAATACGACTATTATACCCTAACTTCTTAACTTACGGTCATTTGTGTTCCTATTCAAATTCAGTTGGTAGCATAACTTGGAGGGTTGCTCGACACCTTCTCATGTGTACAGCAGGTGCGAGCTCTATTCTGAACCGGTTGCCTCGCCGAGAGTTGACGCGAGCCTCCCTGATTCCTAGCTGCCAATAATACGCACGTGATCGGCATTCGCAAATGGACCGTTTCAAACCTCTCGTACCCGTTATTGAACAAAATATATACATATTATAAGTAGGTGTATGGAGGGACTCTTCATTGTACTCCACGTGCCGTCTTTCCAGCTATAATGTGGTGACAATATGACATTTCATTTGATCCGGGGAATCGCAACTTTAACAAGAACAGAAACTTTTGTAGTTAAGGAAAGAGGATCGGTTGCTCGCGACGGTACGATGGTATTTTCTTGAATCTAATATTTTTTTTTCATTTAATAACTAATTTGCCAGTTGCTCGGTAAAAACATAAACATAAATTCATGTAACTACTATGTATGTAACTACTAACAAGGAAGGATACCCAACTGTCCGGCTCCGATTGGATTTATTTTCATATAAGTATGTTAGAGAGTACTCTTAAATAACAGACCTGTATTTTTACAGGGTTTAGTAACTTTTCAGTACTTTGGAGGCCAATTTCTCCAAAGAGGTTGAGATTGGGCAGCTAATAAAAATACGGGTCTGTTATTTTAGACTACTCTCTAACATATATCAAAATGAATCAAATCGGAGCCGGAAAATTGAGTACCTTTCCTTGTAAGTACTTACTAAAAACGTAACCAACAAGAATACCTAGGTACCGAACATTTTGTATCCATAGCAAAATATAAATCAAAAAGCAAGCGTAGGTATTGATTAATGGCTGCACCTACTTTACGAGCTCTTTTTGTCTTTGTAATTGTCTGGACAAGGTTTATAAAATAAAATGTTAATTTTTGAAAATGTTTGAAATTTTATATGGAAAAGTGAAAATTTTGGATTAAAAAATCTCTAAATCTATAGAAAAGTGAAGAAGTGAGTAAGACATGAGATCTTCGCCCAGCACATCTCTAGTGGAACCGGAGCTTTCGGCTTAAGCATACCATACCTATTATATAATCTCTGAATATTTTAAAACTACTTAAGTACTTCGTCCTCGATACGACGTTAAACTGTCGCACACCTAGGTACTCTAAGTGTGTCGCCGTTGGGAGCACACAAGCGTGTGGTCTCAGTCGGAGAGTTAGTGTCAGAGCAGGATACTAACTTAGGGCGGCGGCGGAAGAATGGTTTAGCCATCAACGGTGGCGCCCCCGAGCCGAGCTAGCAGGCTCACTGCTCACCCACCAACCCGCACTGGACGAGCGTGGTGGGTTACGCGTCCAAACCCCCCCCCCCCCCCAATATGGATAGGCTCTCTAACATTAGGCCCCGAGTGCCCGGCGGCTCTGGGGATCTTGCCAATGACGGTAGGCAGGATAACCCTAGGGCAAGGGGTGCGAAGAATCCCCGGGCGAAACAGATCCACCGTCAAACGAACGCCGCAATTCCAAAAAAGGACTCCGATTATTTACTAAATATTCTAACTTACAATATCAGAACGCTTAGAACAGAAGAACGTCTTCTGGAGTTGGAAAATGCTCTAGAAGGTATTAATTGGGATATCGTCGGTCTGGCTGAGGTCAGAAGAGAGGGTGAGGATACTTTAGAACTTAAAAATACCATATTTTATTACTGTGGTCAAGCAGGTGGTGTGGGAGGTGTGGGATTCTTTGTGGCCAAAAAATGGAAGGACAACATTACCGAATTCATAGCATATTCCGATAGGATTGCAATACTAAAATTTAGAATCACCGATAAACAAATTTTGTCCATTGTTCAAGTGTATGCACCTACAACTTCGTACTCAGATAGTGAAGTAGAAGACTTCTACGACGTCCTGAATAAAGCTTGCGATGAGCACCGAGCCACTTACAACTTAGTGCTAGGTGACTTTAACGCCAAAGTGGGAGCAAGGCAAGATCTGGATAACGCTGATATAATAGGACCACATGGTCTTGGTGACCGAAATATTCGTGGTTCACGCCTTATGCAGTTCGCCTTTGGTCAAAATCTCCATATCGCCAATAGTTACTACTCTAAAAAAGCTCAGCGTCGTTGGACATGGATTTCTCCTGATTGCCGTACCAGAAATGAAATAGATTACTGCTTAGCTTCTAATAAACAAATTGTTAAAAACATAGAAACCATAAACAACATAAAATTCAGTTCAGACCACAGACCACTCCGCGCCAGGATTTTATTCAGTCAAAAATCTATCATAAACAATTAATTTTGAAGAACTGTATTAGAAGGCATGACAAACTTACTTTGATAAACCAGAAACAAGTATTCAATCTAGAATTAAATAATTATTTTAGCATTTTAGATAACTTACAGGACAATAGTGTTGACGACCAATACGAACATATAAAGAAGAGTATAAAGCAAGCTAGTAACAAGATAAAAGCTACGAAAAATAAATACAAAAAATTAACCGATGAAACTATAAAATTAATAGAAGACAGGCAAACAGTAAACAAAATCAATAATAATGCAGAATATAGAAAAATAGATAAAATAGTCAAAAGAAAAATTCGGAGTGACTTAAGAAAGTATAAAACAAAACTGATTGGCCTTAACCAAAAATAGATCCCTAAGAGATGCTAAACATGGGGCTTCGTCTGGTAAATCTTGGATAACCCGCCTAAAAGATGACAACGGTGTGGAGCAGAGCGAACGATGTAAGGTTTTAGACATTGCGACTAAGTACTATAAAAACTTGTACTCGGACTCATCTCGGCCTAATCTCGGTACACCGAACAGAGACTTTAACGACATCCCGCCGATAACAACTGAGGAAGTATATGTTACCCTTCGTAAAATGAAATTTTGTAAAAGCCCAGGTGAGGATGGTATCACAACTGAAGCTCTGAAGGTTGGAGAGCCAGAACTGATTCCCCGTATTACTAAGCTCTTTAACAATATATTAAAAACTGGTAGTTTTCCTAAAGATATGTGCCACTCAAATATCATCCTATTGTACAAGAAGGGAGACAAGACTGATATTGGAAATTACCGCCCTATAAGTCTTGTCTCTCATCTGTACAAAATCTTTATTAAAATTATCGAAAAGCGCATATCAGGAAAACTTGATCACCACCAACCGCCTGAGCAGGCAGGATTTAGACCTGGGCTCTCGACCACTGATCACCTTCAAGCCTTGAACCAGATACTGGAGAAATGTCAGGAATATAACTCCCCCCTTTATCTTGCCTTTGTCGACTACTCTAAAGCCTTTGACAGCCTTACACATTCTTCCATTTTCGAAGCATTACACATTCAAACCATTGAACGTGCCTACATTAATCTTCTCGAAGCCATATATACCAATAGTACAGCCGCAATAAAACTAGACTCAACAGGACTTTCCTTCCCTATACAAAGAGGAGTCAAACAGGGAGACCCGCTATCGCCTAAGCTTTTTACCAGCACTCTCGAAGAGGTCTTTCGGAAGCTAGCGCCGAGCTGGGAGAGCAGGGGACTGGTCGTCGGTGATCGAAGGTTAACTAATCTTCGATTCGCCGACGATATAGTCCTCTTCTCCTCATCAGCCGCCGACCTCGAAGGCATGCTTAGTGATCTAAGCAAGGCGAGCCTCGAGATTGGACTAAGGATGAATATGTCAAAGACCAAGTTAATGACAAATAGCACCAAACGTAGGATAGAGATAAACGGTGAACAGATCGCATATGTCCATGAGTATATTTACTTGGGCCAATTAGTTTCCTTCCAGGCACGGCAAGAAAAAGAAGTCGAAAGACGGACAGAAAACGCCTGGAGGAGCTATTGGTCCATGAAACATATCATGAAGGGTAACTTCCCAATTTCCTTAAAAAAGAAACTCATGGACATGTGCGTACTACCAGTTCTCACCTACGGTGCTCAAACTTGGTCTTTGACGGAAGCTCTGAAGTCCAAAATCGGGGTTTGCCAGCGGGCCATGGAGCGCAGCATGCTAGGTATTAAATTAATGGATCGGATCCGGAACACCGACCTGCGCTCCATGACTCAGATCACTGATGCAGGTCGAACGGCGTCTAAGCTGAAGTGGGACTGGGCTGGCCATGTCTGCCGCATGCCAGACGAGTTGTGGGCCAAGATAACCACCGAGTGAAAACCCAAAAACGCGAAAAGGCGACCTGGCAGACCCAGACGGCGATGGCGAGATGAACTGGACTTCTTCACGGAGGATTGGTCCTCGTATGCAGCGGACAGAGAGCAGTGGAAATGTTGGGGGGAGGCCTTTGCTCAGCAGTGGGACAGAATAGGCTAGTAATAATAATAATAACTTAAGTACTTATACACTTTTTAGTTTTTTACTTTGTTTATAAGGGTGAGGCCACACGAGCGTAATTTGTGATTTGTGAGCGGCAGAATTTCGGTTGCGCCATACATTCAAGTCAAAGGTTGACTGGCAGAGATCCCTTCAGGGATAAGTTCGCCTTTGTACTTATCATTTTTTTTCTGTAACCTTTTTGTTTTCCTTTTGTACAATAAAGAGTATAAACAAACAAACAAACAAACAAACGTTGTGTCACGTGAGTGTCACGTGATGGCCCGCATATTGTATGGCGCGAACCGAAATTCTACCGCTCACGACTCACAAAATTACGCTCGTGTGGCCTCACCCAAAAACGAAATTGACTAGATTTGATTCCAGTAAAGACTTTTACACTCTTTTGGCTTGATGAATGTCTGTGTTGCGATCTCTTTCTTACGCAATGTATTATCTGTTAACCTACAAACTTCGTATTTAGCGGAATGCCGCTAAACGCAATCCATCATTCGACTTCACAAATTCATTGACACGATGAGTTTGCGTGGAAGAAAACAAATTTAAAACGTTTCAAGTGTACTTAAAACAATATTTGAAAATACGTCCGCGTTGTTTGTGAGTAGAGTAGAAATAATTAGTATCATCCCGAATTTCACGTTCAGTTAGTTGTCATAAACAGTAATTAATCATCTTGTCACTCGTGTAACTTCAAAGGCTCGCTTAATCAACTGTGAATGGTTTGAGCGTCTGCGCCATTACTCAACACGCCGCTTACACATTCTTGTTTGTCGCGTACACTATGTACGAAACCTGAAACTCACACCTTAATGTTCATGTTCAATTTGGTATAGGTGCAAAGCGATTTTTAACGTCGAATACTTACCCTACCCATTCATGCCTTATGCTTCTAAACATACAATAAACATACAATGAATTGAGTAAAAAGGCTTTATCTTGGAATAAGCCGACAACCACTGAACGTAATGTATTTTATATATATATATAAAAAAAATTATATCGGTTTATTTCATAACAATTATACAATTATGATATACCTAGCTAATCTTTATTTTTAAAAGATTCTAATTGCTAGGCTATGAGTTGCCCTTAATAAATAAATTCTTAATTATGTTTTTAATGTTCTCAGGATTTCTAGTTATTTTATCAATTGTAGTCCTGGGAAAATTATTTAATATTTGAGAAAGGTAGTAGGACCAGATCCTTTTGCTATAAATATTTTGACATTTCGGAACGATGAAGTGATTACTATTATCTAGGCTTCGGAGTCTTTTTGATCTGTCATATCTAACTAATTCTTCCAGTCTATCCTATATTCTAAAGCTATGGCTAATTTGACTTTATCAAATACATTCATAATTCTGCAGTGCTGAAACAATTTATCATAATTATTTCTATACTTAAGTTTAATTTTAAGTGGTACAATGGTTTTCAGTATTCTTACTATAAATAGGTGTACCGCGTTCTACTGTTATTGCGCTTAGTAGGTATATCTACTTGTTATGTAGTGTGCAACTATGCAGGTAACTACGCTAAATTCCTGTGAATACTTACCTAATGCATAGTGGTGGATAATCGACGACGAACTGAGTTTCAATGCATATTGTGCCGATCATTCAGTACAAAGGTGCTGATTCCAAAGCGCTGGATCGTATTGGCGTCATTTGTCTAATCATCTCGTTACATATTCGTGGTTAATCTTTAGGTGAATCAAGAAACATTTATTAAATGGACTCCATTAATTTTCAGTTCATTTTCAGAATCACAACTCATACGAAATACGTTTATTGTTTAGTCGTATTTCGTATTTTTAGGGTTCCGGAGCCAAAAGTGGCAAAAACGGTACCCTTATTTATAGTTCCTTTCGCCATGTCTATCTGTCCGTCCCTCCGTCCGTCCGCGGCTTAGCTCGGTCGGAGACTATTAGGGCTACAACGCTGTAATTTTGCATGGGTATGTGTAGCAATTATCCGGACAAAATGAAAAATTAATGGAAAAATTATGTGGAAAAAAAAATTATGGTACCTCCCCCGTAGACGTAAAGTAGGGGTAAATTTATTTTCTCGTCTAACCTTATAGCGTGGGGTGTCGTTAGATAGTTCTTTTAAAACTATTTCAAGGTTGTGCAGACGATTTTTCGATTTAGTGATGTAGTTGGGAAATATTCAACGTTAAAGTGCAATTTTTTGTTAAAATCGAGGCCCCCCCTCTAAAAGTTAAACTGTTGGTATACAAATTTAGAAAAAATCAGGATGGGAGGAAATATGTCAAATTAACAAGGAAAACTATAACGCCTAAGTTTGCTTGAAAATTATTAGTAGTTTAAGAATAAATAGCAACCTGACCTATAAAATATTGCTTGTTTAATACGGACAGTATAATTAATAGTAAAATTAATAAGATATGCAAGGGTTTTTTCGTAACGGCTGCGGAACCCTATCCTGGGCCTGTCCAACACGCTCTTGGTCGGTTTTTTGCCAATCATTGTTCTGGGATACACGTGAAAGCCCCAATTTACAAATTTGTTAGGTTCAGTTGCACCGCGCCGTGAAAATTGTTTGTCATGCGATGACCTAGTTGTAGTTGTTACAACAAACAAACATTTTTCCATTACGTATTATTATTACCTACCTATTGCGATAAAACTTCGCTAACGGAACAGCATAGAATGAAAACGTTCCGCATTTTCTTTTGCAGAGACATAAACTAAAGTTGTGTTTAATAATGGACATGACCTGGATTCGTAAATGAACTCGTCCTTAAACGTGAGCGTGTCCTTTCGGTCACTCGGTAAGGCGCGACATGGCTTCAGTACGCTTAGTATAAGTTTTTTGTTCACCAAATACTTCTCGATCTCTCTCTCGATGAAGTAAAACTTATACTAAGCGTACTGGTAAGTTCTAAACTTTGCCTGGAACTCGGTTAAAGAACTCTTTTATTTTCCAGACCAACTAATTTGTAAAATAATGTCTATTTATTTATACATTTTTAACATTTTTAGCTCATGTTAGTTGGAGCTAAATTCTTTAGAACTATGTATGTATTTATGGAAATACTTTATTGTACCTAACTACCTACATAATATGCATGTATGTTTTATAACAAACAACAAGTCAAAAAGAGTTCAGAGGCGAACTCATCCCTAAAAGGGATTTTTTGTAGTTAACCAGGTTTTAAAAGGAAAACTTAAATAGATAGGCTAACAGTCCTGTGCAGGAAGAAGAAATGAGTATACAATACATAATAAATACTCAAATAAACAACAAATTTTATCGTTTCTGAGCTTCATATCTGGGATTTAGTACTCTGGAACGATGACATAACAATGGATGAATAACTTTAATTCTGTTCTTAACGAAGAAAACGGAATTGGAAGTTATCAGAACAGTGGGTTAGGAAATTTCGTAACAATGTCGGATAAATAAGAGCGTATTGCGAGCAATGATGCGCCGCGCACGGCTCGCCGCCTGTATCACGTCCCCCGAGATGAAACGAATGAGGATTACCCTCGCCGAATGTGAACATTCGCTGTTCTGGACTCGGGAAATCCTAACCTTGTTATTACACGCAATTTTTAGGGTACAGTCGGTGATGGGAGACGTAATGCGATCGCCGCTGTGATTGGCAGGTGCTTATTGTTTATGTTTTGCAGAGGTAGGGGTTCTGTTTAAAATTCATGGGAAAGATTTTAGATGTGTATACGGTTTAAACGTTGGCATTGAGAGGCAGTTGGAAGTTACAATTACATTGTTAATTGTGCTCGATTCTATTGTTTTTTGGAGTAAACAAACATGTGTTTCTGAAAGTTAAAACTTGCTGGCGACAATGAAAGAAATTCAAACTTCCAATTCTTAATACGTTGGTATGACTTCTCTTGGATTAAATAAAAACTAAAAGCTAAAAGTCTCATCCGCTTGCAAAATAAGACGTCTCGCCGGAAAATCGTTTTAATCAATATCAGAATGCACCATTAACGACCGTCGAAGTATCGCTAAGTCACTGCATTTCCTGAAATCGTTTGCGCTCCCTCCCCCACGTCGCGGCTCAGAAACCTACATAAATTCAAACGTCACGCTACTTCAGTCACTCAAGATATAAAAGATACAGCGTAACAGAGATAAATGTAGAAATCAGGACTATTAACATCGTTTTGCGGATGACCGACGACAGTAATTGGCGTGGCGGCGGCGGCGCGATTTATGGTGCGCTGCCCGTAATTGAGTCGACTCACTAGTTACTGTCTTTGGTGCGCAGACCACGCTTCGTTATTGTCACGTCATTGTTTGAAACAACTCCCCGATAATACAGCTCAATCGCGGGTACACTAGACGCTATTTTCTATCAAAACTTTTATACTTAACCGCTTGTATAAATAATGATTAATGATTACTCGCGTAGATTGTAATTACTGTGTTTTTTTTTAAGAAATGACTTTCTTCCAAGTTTGTTGCAGCATAAAAATAATTGTGAAAGAGCCCTTTGCGGCCTATTTGTAGAAAAAATGTTTTGTTTTTCATTTGATTTTGACCCACTTGGGTTTCAATACCATGGACGGCACTCGGCAGCTTTTAGTTAGATTTTATTGTTAGTAAGTAGGTAGGTATACTTTTCTAGCAAAATTGAGAGCAAACTTCAAATTACGAGTAAGTTTTAAGATGTCATCATATGGTCTTCCACTTCGCAAGTTTCACGAAGCGTGTTTCGCGTTGGAAGTAAAGGAAAAGTAAAGCCACTAAACTTTTCATATAAACTATAGTACAATTCCTTTTTCATATTTTTAAGTACTAATATAATTAATAGTCCCCTAAAATGTAACACAAAACCGAATAGTTTTACTTCAAGCATCAGACATATATCTAAACCAGTGGTTCCCAACCTGGGGTCCGCGAGTATTATGTATGGGGGTCCGCGGTAAACAGTTATAAGTTATAAGTACCTACCTATTTTGTATCTGTAATAACTAAAATAAATACCTAATCCGATTTTTTTTGCTGTTTATTTTATAGAGGGGGTCCGTGAAAACTGTGCTTGATTTCCTAGGGGTCCGTGGCTGAAAAAGGTTGGGTGACTTTGTTTTATACTATGTAGTGATAGAACGCCGTGGCCAAGCTCGGTCACCCAAGTATAGTCGGGGTAAGTAAAGGTTCGTCACTTTTCGACTCTATGTCAACGAATTATGGTCGAAAAGTGATGAACCCTTTTTACCCCGACTATACTTTATCCTAATGACCATCGTAGACTTAACATATCACAACAAATATCTATTACTAGCTGTAAAAATCTACAGACAAGCTTTTCTAAAGCGAGTATTTTTCCATAGACTTGTGCTGCAATGTATGTAGGTACATTCCGGCATCGGGGCTATTTGCAACAAAGCCGGATCACAAAGTCGTAAGTAACTGGAGGCACGAATTTTCAGTTCTACCGAGGAAATGTTTCCGCTAAAGCACAATAACGTACTTGCGAGAAGCTGTAAGCGGATTATAAGAGGTTCCGAAGTAGGCTGCTTTGAAACTCGCAAGAAAAGCAATATCCATTATCTTGGCAGGGCTTTGTGTGCCGGCCGCTCAGCATTGTGGTCGCTTGCACCGCGCGTATATTGTTTGACTTGAGGGGAATCGGACACAGCACGGTCAAAAATTAAGTTCCTATTCCCTCTTCTCATAACTCACTATTAACTTTCGGCCACAGAGTTGGGAGCGTAGCGAAAAAAACACCCTCTATGTTAAAATCACCATATCTTAGGCTGACTTTTGCAGTAAGCGTAAAATAAATCAGACCACAAAACGCTCTTGACAACAAAAAACCAGTTCATTTTCTGACAACCTTATCTACTACAATTTATGTAAAGCTTACTGCACATTTTGCTTCGGAACAAATTATTCCATATGCTTAGAATAGTAAACAACTCGCGCGAACATTTTCGGTACGTATACTACGAGACATGATATTATTTTGTCACACATCACTGTCTCACCGCAAGATAACAAACACTTTGTAAGATGTAAACAACGGCTTATTGTGTTAAGGTACCGCCAGCCTATTGCCTGTATTTATCCTCGTGCTAGCTCCCTGCTCAGGCATTAGTTAGCGGCAAACAACGTAGTGTTAAAGTACACGTAAACATAAATACAGGTGTGCACCGGGTCGACCAAAACAAATTGTTCAATGTTTTAGAATAGATAAAACGCATTGCAGTCGTGTTTTACTTAGGAAGCTGCGCGTTATCTATTCTGAATAACATACATTAATGTTTCCGCAAACTTCAGCTGATATGCTTCTACATAAATACGCAGGTTAGGTATAGTAAATACGATGCTTTTGAACTCGTCCCAGACTTACGCTTGGTGCAAACAGCTTCAAACTTCAAATAAGATCATATTCCGTGTATTCCTTAGAGCGTGTGAACATACTACTTAAGTAGGTTTAGGTGGTGGATTAGAAGTTAAGAATGAACATGGTAACCGACGTTAAAGTTTATATGGTGTAAGAATTATTTAAGTTTCATTCCATTTCCAACTCTTAAAAGAATATTTAGGTGCTTACTTGTTTGAGATCATAAGTACGTACCTAGTGTAATTTGAATCCGTTCTTGTAAAACAATACCAGTTAATGAAATATAAACAATGACTGTAAGGTACAACATAATATTTTTAAATGTTATTCTTTTACCCTGGAATTGAGTTAATGTAATCGAGGAGGAAAATCCATTGCAAGACGAGGAGTTAAAACCAGTTAGCGCTGCTTGACTATAAAACATATATCGCTATGGAATAAAGTAATTTTCACTTCTCATGCTCTTAAAATGTTACTTTAGTCTCTGCATATCGGGACTAAAGCTCTTTTTTGGTCTCTAGGAATTAAAGTAATTTACTTTGGAAACCCCTCAAATGCCAATCACGGTGTTTGTGAATGGAGGATTATCGCCATTTTCAGTGACTGGGTATAGACAATTTTAAAGCTTTCTACAGACCGAAGCGCGCTGCGGACGCTCCGTAGCGCCCTGCTGTCGGCCTTTAGGGCGTGGAAATAACCTCAAAATGACAGCTGTATAAAAAATATTTAAAATAATAGTTTAAAAAAACTAAAAAACACGCTTTAAAAAACAACTAAAAAATAAAAAAAATAAAATTAATAAATTTCAATTCACCATTCTTATAGTGCAGTAAAAAATTTTGATAAGCAATTATTATATTGTTATATCCAGATCAAAATTTGTAAACAATTCTAAATATTGATAAAATAAATAATAATAGTTTAAAATATTTTATTGTAAAAAAGCGTGGGGTGCATGGTGTCAATTGTCAAGGATTATCATTTTGATAACATCTTAAAAAGCACCCCACGCTTTTTTTACAATAAAATATTTTAAACTATTATTATTTATTTTATCAATATTCAGATATGTTTACAAATTTTGATCTAGATATAACAATATAATAATTGCTTATTAAGATTTTTTACTGCACTATAAGAATAGTGAATTGAAATTTATTAATTTTGTATTTTTATTTTTAGTCGTTTTTTTAAAGCGTGTTTTTTAGTTTTTTTTTAACTATTATTTATTTTCTATTTTTTAGTTGCATTTTTTTCACAGTGAGAGTTTCCATGTGCTAAAAAGAGACAAAACGGTTTTTTTCTCGTCTTAAATAGAATCAGTCCATCTTATACTTGGTCTTTGGTGCGCGCGCACTGCTCTACACTACTAAACGTAAACCTATTTCTTTCTAACTTTACCCCCCTCACCTACAACCCCCCAACCCCCTAAACCCAAACCCCCAACATCCCACACCCCATTTCCCCAAACCCCCCCCCCCAAACCCCAAACCCCAACCTCCACACCCTCACCCCCAATCCCCTAAACCCCCCTTACCCCCCTCCACATTTTACAAACCCCCCAACCACCTAAACCCAACCCCCCTAACACCGGACCCCCCAACCCCAAACGAGCCCAAACTCGATGGGGTTGTGTCGTTTTATTGTGGAGTGCCTTTGGCCATCTTCCAGCTCCATCATCAGACCCTGGTTACCATATGGGATCAAAGTGCTCGTCAAGACGAATCAAACGAGCCCAAACTCGATGGGGTTGTGTCGTTTTATTGTGGAGTGCCTTTGGCCATCTTCCAGCTCCATCATCAGACCCTGGTTACCATCTGGGATCAAAGTGCTCGTCAAGACGAATCAAACGAGCCCAAACTCGACGGGATTGTGTTGTTTTGTTACATAGTTCCTATGGCCACCATCCAGCTCCATCATCAGATCAGCTCCATGTTACAATAATATTGCATTGTCATCCAATTTACACATATGTGCAAAATTTCAGCTCAATCGGAAACCGGGAAGTGGGTCAAAATCGCGCCCTAAAGAGTCGGTTACAAACATACACACAAACATACAAACAAACAAACATACAGGTGAAGCTAATATAAAGCGTGTAAAAAAACCGCGGAACAAATTTGAATTGCTATTTAAATTCTGAACAGACGTCCATTGCTCGTACGTTGTATAAAAGTGATATTGTAGATTTGTATAAAACATCGTTTTTTTCCTCGCATTCAACGTGAAAAGTAGAGTGTTTAACGCGAGACTAAACTACCATAATTACACGCGAATTATAGCCACCCTCGCTCTGCTCGGGTGGCTAAATATCTTGTCATTATGGCTTGTTTTAGTCCCTTGTTGAACAATATACTATTAATGAAGAGCACGTGATAAACAGTTTCGTTAATTACTACTATAAATATACAATACAAAAACAAAAACAACCAGCATAGTTAAAAAATGTCTTGTTTATTGTTTCATTTACCTAAAGGAACCCATGATTTTAATTTGAACGCATTTCAAAGCTTTGGCTCTTAAGTATTTGAACAATTTTTAAAGTTTTGTAGAATGATAAAGAGCGCACGATTGTATCCATAAAAGTATTGTATCACGATGAGTTCGTGTATGCTTCCT
Organism: Archips crataeganus; assembly: GCA_947859365.1. Taxonomy (NCBI): domain Eukaryota; kingdom Metazoa; phylum Arthropoda; class Insecta; order Lepidoptera; family Tortricidae; genus Archips; species Archips crataeganus. The sequence goes on along the minus strand of OX402055.1, from coordinate 13,063,002 downwards.
AACTTAATAATTCAAACGAAAATGAGTCTAAACTCTTAAGCTTTTGCTGTGGGTGATACGAGTTTGAGTTGAGATTATGTCTTGTGTAAGCCGCGCCAACTCGAACAACTTGAGCGAATGCCACACGTTTATTGCAAGCGGGATTAAAAGGATATTCCGCTCTCTTACTACATTTAACAGTGCCACAGTAGATAAACAACACCTTACGCTCTTAATGTGCCATTCTCGTCGCTGGAGACATTCTAAGTATCGCGGAAAGCACTTTTAACGCAATTTAAATAGACATTGTCGCTTTGTTGACTTATATTTAACGCGGTTTTAATTAAACGCTATGTCTGCTCATTTTAAATTTAAGTAATTACAAGTCACTGAGGAGAAATATTATAATACAATGCTCGTAAGCGTTACAGTCCCGACTGTGGAGTTTTATTAAAATCATAAATCCCATGTCAAATGCACCCGCTGTGTGCCAAGACTGAATAAAAGCTGTATAATTTTGTATTTTATGTAAATCAGTTTCTTCCAGATGAAATGAACGAAACCAAAATAGATTAACTATAGAATACAGCCGCTGCCAATGTTCTGAGAATTTATATAGAACCGATTTTTTGTAGTTGTTTTACCTTAATGACTAAGAAAATGTCAACCCTTTAATCCTTTACAAGAGTACCTACATTAATTAATTTAAAAACAATTTTGATTTAAACTTTTTATCCCGTCCATGAAGTACGAATATAAGGATAAAACTTAGATGATTGCTTTTTATGTTTTTTAATCTCCTAAATGAGCTTCCTTTTAATGAACTTCACATTTTTTCTCTTCTACTGAGCGGTAGCTATGGACAGGGCGGTTATATTGGGGGAAATTTGGTTAAAATCGCTGGTCCCGAGCGGCATCAAGACAGATTACGCCGTCCCGGGGCCGCCCGGCACTTCGATGAAGTGGTACTTGCATTTTACCATGAGACTAATAAATTAAACGACCACTTCACCCAGTAGTTTGCTTTACAACTGGAGATCAAACCAGTGATTTGATTGCAGCGCGAACTCATGGTTTCATATTATATTATTTATGAACTTCGGTTTCATTTATATGTGCTCAAAAATACCTATCAATTACTCGCACTAACTATATCATGAAATTGGTATTGGTACCTAATGATTTAGATTACACTAATCTCTAATGACAGTTTGGGCTAAAAATTTATAAAATAACCGACACTGGGGCTGTTTCACCACCCATTAATTAATTTTAACTGACGGATGAATGTGATGCCATCTCCGTCTATTCGAACAAAACAAACAAAGACAGCATCACATTTATTTTATCAGTCAAATAAATTTGATCAATGCATGGTGAAACAGGGGGTAAATGTTGCATTTATAAACCATCGTCAAATATGCATTTTGCAAACATTCCAACTAAATTTCTCAATTAATATATGTTAGTAGTGGCTGTTATTTACTTATTTGTGGCGACCAAACAGTTTTCAATGGAGGCAAATACGAGTGGCACTGAAATAATGGCCGGATTAATGGCAACTGGTAGCTGATAGCACTCTCCATTGAAATGTACGAGTTTATCAATGCCAATTGATTCGAAAGGTAATTTTGCTCAAGCATAAACTGACCCTATATAGACAATTTAATGACACAATATCAAAAGCAATAGAATAGGGTTCTGTGGATTTTGTTTATGACAGCTGTTAATTGTGCTATGATAGCTGATATTAGATACTGGTGGTGACGCGTGGGCTTAGATCTATCTCAGGCAATTATTAAACGCAACGTGTCTATGTTTGTCTGAGTCTGGGTGACTGATGATACGATCTATACTTTGAGATTATAATGAAGATAATTTTTAATAATTTTAGTTCACTCAACTAGGGGTCTAAGTTGAGTTGTTTTCGAGATACTTAGGTAGGTATTTTTTTTTACCAAATACAATCGTTTAAATTAAGTTTAGTAATTGTGAAAATAATACTTACTTCCTTTTGGACACTCAAAAAGCATTCTACTGTTAGGTGATGACCAAACGACTTTTTTTTAAATAAAAAATCATATATCAAAAGAATCCTAATTATTAGACGGTGAAGGAAAGCATCGTGAGTAAACCTGCAAAGGTGTGTACCTGAGAAGAAATTCAATGGTAAGTTCTCAAACCGCAATTGACCTGCCTGGGAACTACAGGCTAAACCCTCTTATTCTGACAGAAGGCCTGTGCAGTGGAACGTATATAGACAGAGATGATGATGAGATGGATCTACCTTACGCATTTTATTTTGTAAACAATAACGGCAATAACACGTGTTGCAATGAATGTTCATATACGTTGATTTGCGTCGAAAACCCGTAACGAACGCGACTTGTATTTGTTTTAATCGCTAATCAGTAAAGTTTTGCTTTGACGTCGCGCTACTCTAACGTGCGGGAAGCAAGCTCTTCATAATAATTATCATCGTGTGCAAACTTGGGGAATGGAGACCCGAACGTGTGCACCGACGAAGGGGGCTATCAACAAATCTTCTATGAGACATTTTATCTCAATTAACGTTGCAGCTTGTCAAGCAGAGACATTCACCTCGTTTGAATAAAGGGATCGTTTTAACATTAATATGAACATGTATACATACGTATAATAAAGTAAATATTGATACTTTGAACAACTGTGTAATTTATTTACGTAAATATAAAAAAACAATACTTGTTTGTTCAGAGTAACTTGTTTGTTTTTAGTAAATCTAAAGAATTGCAAAAAAATTAAGCCGAAAGAAAGTTTCAGCCTCCCTAACATTTTACCCCATTGGTCACTCTTCGGGTACGGAAACCTATTATTGAGACTCCGCTGTCTGTCTGTCCGTCCCACGAGGCTCTATCTCTTGAACCGTAATAGCTAGGCACCTGAAGTTTTCACCCGCTTTTTACCAACAAATACTAGAAGTAAAATGAAGTTAAAAATCAAAGGGGGTCGTCAATCGTTATACAAAAAACGTCTTTTTCAGCTGTCGCCTGGTTGTCAGCTATAGCCAGCCAGCCATGGCCACGCGCATAAGCGCAAGCGACTCTATGCTGTTTGGATGTTTTTCGAAAACCTATCAGATATAAGTTCGCGATTTTAGTGCTTACATTTCGGTGATTCTTTACTGAACTGCTTTTAAAACCTCTCCATGTACGAGTCCTACTCGCACTTGACCGTTATTTTTTAATTTATACTGAGTTCGTTTTTGTTTTTATGACAATGAAGCAAAAGTTCCGTGTTTGTATAATTTCCTGGTTGAGTTCTGGGCTCGTGTAAATAATTAATTGATCTGAATTATCCATTTGGCTGAAATGCGATCCCAACATTTAGGTACTTGTTAATAAAACAGCGAAGCCCCCATTCAGCCTTTCCCAGCTTATTTACTTATAATTTGATACTTTTCTGGCTATCAAAATTTTGCTTAAGTTCAATTATTATGTTCCGGTGTTTTCACATAATGATCTGTTTGGTACATGATGTATTTATGTATATTAATAGATTTTTAAAATGAGTAAAGGAACTGAATTCAACTACGAGTATATTACGCTGTTTATTTATTTTTATAATACATTCAATAAATATACTATTTAACGTCACATAATTATTTCCCGTATGATACGCATCATGTGAGATAGAATCGCCACCTTTATAGGTAGGTACCCGTTCAATTATACCTTTATGGAAATAGAAACGACAACTCAACTAAGGTTATTTTGCTGCGTTTCAACAGCTAATGTTCCAAGTAGGTACGCTACATATTGCAGTTCTTTAATAATTTATAACAGATTTTTATATGCCAACAAAATTTCTACTGTGTAAGTTAAGATAACCAATGCGACGTAACCAGAGGTGTACATTGGCTCGGCTATAATCTCGAGGCTCGTAAATTTCGGGTGTAAGTCTTCATTGTTACCAAAATTGTTTATAGATAACATTGTTCGCGATCACGTTGTTCATTGATACGCATCTATACTTACTCGCCTATATGCAAATCTTGTAAGAGAAGGGCCCGTATCTCTCGAGTGGGCAATTTAATATCTGATCAAGGCAGTTGTAATGCAATAACTTCGTAAATATGAAGGAACAGGACAATTTATTGAACGTAAGTTAGTTTCAAGGGGGATACAGACGCAATTGTTAAAGAAGATTGGCGTATATTTTTCGAGATGGGAGATCAGTGTTGTATCAAATTTAACCTTATCATGTGTTATTACATCGGATGACATTGCCTTTTGTAGCAAGTTGATGAATTTCAAAGATACAATGCCTGTAACTTTTGTGTACATATTTATTAAGTCTAGTTCACGTATATTGCAATATTCTTTAGTTGAGATGGCATACCTATGAGATAAAATGTTGTGTTAGTCAATAGTTCAGCTATTAATATCGTGAAATCATATTTGCTGATAATAGTAGAGCTGTAATAGTTTAAGTTCTAAGAAGGTAGGTACACGGCAAGGTCTCCGGCTCACTAGCCCACACAAATCGGATATGAGCGGGGTTATGAGCCCAGCCAATTCAAAGTTTCTCAACTTCGTTACCCGCACCACTGGAGTTCTTAGGTGGAGTGACGCAACTATATTTACTAAAAGATTTAAACAGCCCTAAATCCAAAGTATCAGGTCGGGTAGTTAATGCCATTGAATAACATTCCAGTTTTAGTTTCCGTCAACACAATTTTAGTTACAGACTCGGAAATTAATTAGTTTTCAAGTATTTAACTATGCGCGATTTGTACCTTCTACGAAGTACATAAATTGAATGTAAGCGTGAAGAAAACCTAGATATCCTAATGTTTTAACCTATGGCCTCTCAAGCAGAAGGTCGTAGGTTCGAAGCTGGTGTCGTACCTCTGAGTTTTTCGGAATTAACGTACAAATTTACCATGAGCTTTACGGTGAAAGAAAACAGCGCGAGGAAACCTGCATACACCTGCGAAGTAAATAAATGGTATATGTGAAGTTCCCTATCCGCATCGGGCCCGCGTGGGAACTATAGTCCAAGCCCATTCTAAGAGGAGGCCTGTGCCCTGCAGTTGGACGTATATAGGCTGGGATGATGATAATATACGTAATTATGAAACGTAATAATTATGAGACGTAGTTATTAAGTAAATTTAATTCAAATTTAACACATACTGTGTCATTTAATGTCTAGATATTATTATCTAGAATAGTTTATTAAATACATTATTACAAGGCACAAAATTGTTTATTAAATAAAAAACAGTAAATTTCAAACAAAACGTGGCATAACATGAAACCGCGGGGCAGTTTTATTACTCACCGCATGCCCTCAATGGTAGCTCCTTCGGTTCTAATTAAACAACGCTGGTTAATTACTAACGTTCGCCGCCGTCACTGTCCCATCGAAACTAAACGCATATAAAAGCTTAACTCTTAAACGTACAACTAGGAACTTCAGTATTCCGAGAACTCAGTACTTACTTCTAATCCATCGTCAAGGTTCTATTTAGACGTCTTGTTTGTTTAAGTCTGAAAATGGCCCGATTCTGTCAATCGGTTCTATCTAGTGCGAAACTTGACACGTTTTCGGATATCACCTTTTTCGGTGACATGCAAACTTGACCATGTTTTAAGTTTAAATTATTGATGGGTTGTTTTTGTCAGGGTGACAACAAATTTCGAGTAAAATCAACAAACAACACGAATAAAGCAAAATTGTCTTAATAATTAGTTCTATTATAAATGTTCGAAACAGCATGCATTCATAACTCTGTCTTCTAAATCAATTCGTAATGCAATAAATTACTCATTTTCCGGAAATATTGCGTCCATTAAGCTCCACACCATTTTTTTTTAATTTTCTAAATTACCTGGGAGTAGTCATACATATTGATTCATAAATCAATCAATGATAAAAAAAGATTTTTCAGATTTTTTTAAAATTTCATGTAATAAGAAGAGGATCTTTCTAAACACGCCTATTTACTAGTACATTTTACATACATAATACATTTTAGGTTATACTTAAGGTGTCGAAATTGAACCGAATTGGTTCGTTTATGTAATTTAACCCACTTGGCTGACACAACCGCAGTAGATTTTATGTAAGTTTCCCAGCAGCAGTTTAAAATAAAAAGTTTTTAACACAAGAGCCGCAGTAACAATAAATCTAACGCTTTTTGAAACTTTAGTAAGTAATAGAATTACTTAGGATGCAGTTTTAAGAAAATGTAGGCGACGTCTCATTGAAAACTTTTTATGTTTAACTTCACTGCAAACGGTAGGTGATCTCGTTAATAATAAACTGCAAGACCAGACAAGTATTGCTCTCATAGCCCGTAACTGTGGCAATACTATTGCAAGGAGTGTACGTAGTTATGGCGAGGGCGACATCGTAGATGCAATTTCATTCCGTTTTATTTGAACTCTGCCGCAGCAAGAGGTAAGTAGACTGTAACCAGGAGCATTCTGTAAAATTCTCATTTCACTACCCCTACCTCTTCACACATTAATTACCGTTTGAACGTGTTATTAGATGTTTGCTCACCTGTGCAGTGCAAGTGGCGAGATAAGGGGAACACCAGCCAGCTCGCTTTTCATCACTAATGTAACGAATATTATCATGGAGATTTTAATGCTAATAAGGGCTGCTGCAAGCAGCATTTAACATAATGTTGAGTAGAAGTCAACTTATTTTCTTACAAACTGAATAGAAGAAATAGCATTTCAGACAAGACGGAGTCTTATACTAGTAGTCTTTTGTTGTTCCGTGGTCCTGCAGGGAACCCTTATAGTTTCGCTATGTACGTCCGTCTGTCCGTCTGTCTGTATTTCCATCCGTCCCCGGCTTAACTTAGAAACTTTTAGTGCTAGGAAGGTGTCATTTTGCAAGATTATATGTTTTAACGACGTGAATTTAGTATAAATATTTCTAATATATAAAAATATCGTGTCACGGTGTTTGTTATCGAACTCCTCCGAAACGGCTTGACCGATTTTTATGAAACTTTTTTGTCCAGATTTGTTAGGTCTGAGAATAGGTCGTAGGCTTTTTTTATACCCCTATTATTCGCGGACGGAGCCGCGGGCAACAGCTTTTTTTTTTTATTTTTTTTTTTTTATTTATTTTTTTTTATGTTATGAAGGTCAGACAAACGGACTAGTGGGTCACCTGATGTTAAATGATCACCACTGTCCATAGACACCCGCAGCGCTTTACGCGATGCCAGTGCGTTGTCGGCCCTAAAGGAAAGGGAACAGGGGAAGGGGTGAGGGAGGGGAAGAGGGAAGGGGTGAGGTATTGGGCCCCCGGCACTCTCACTGACCGTACGAAACGCAAGCAGGATTACTGCTGCTTCACGCCGGTGTTCTGTGAGAGGGTGGTACTGCCCCGGACGAGCCGGCCCATTCGTGATGCAGCGGCTAGCTACAACATGGCTCTACCACTACTAAAACAGCTAGTAAAATTAAAAAAAAATTAAAACACCTCCCCCTAAAGTAATAGGTAGCGATGACTCGTTTTAACTCATAGCTTGAAATAGTATTGAGTAGGTAGATCTTGTAAAATCATTGTAGGTTTGCTGAGATTTTTTTTAAATATTAAGCTTCAAAGTACCAATTTTTGTTAGAGTTAAGTGTCCCCTCTTCTACAGGCTACATAAATAATCGCCTTGAAAAAACTAATAACAATTGTAGTACTCATAACGCAGTTCAAAGGAAAACTATCACAGCTTAATAGGCTTTACAAGTTAACGGGTAATAGTCTATCAAAACTTAATATTGAATAATTATCGCATGTTAGTACGAAACTCTACACTGCTCGTGGTCCAACACCTACTTCTTTTAAGTTGATACAACTTGCATCATTCGGACTTCAATCACGGGCCTGGGTGTGCCTGGAGGGAGGTTTTTTATTAAACCTTTTTGGATAAATTTTATGGTAAAAATATACCTAAAACTTAATAAAAATAAACAGAAAACTCTAACTAGTAGGTAGTTTAAGTGGCTTAGTCTAACCGTAACCAGTAGTTAAGGCAAGCGGGTGCCGTTTTAGACCACATCTTCGCTTACCACCAATCAGTCGTTGTGCATAAATAAAACACAAGCAAAATTACTTACTTATGCAGTCGAAGGTTAGTCGAAGGCATACATGAATATCTAATACAGCCAATTCGACAAATACATGTAAGCACTTATGGTTAGTGGCATTTAGTTGTATAGATTTTTTGACGCCTTAGTAATGCACTTACATAATCTTCTCTAATATATAAAAATATCGTGTCACGGTGTTTGTTATCGAACAACAGCTTGACCGATTTTTATGAAAAAAAATTCTCCGCATTTGGTAGGCCTGAGAATAGGTCGTAGGCTATTATTTTTTATACCCCTATTCATCGCGAACGGAGTCGAGGGCAACAGCTAGTATTCTTATATTTATAACCTTGACTGTACCCTATGTCTTCTTATAACTATTGGATTCGGCCTTAAACTTCATTGAAATTGAATTTCGTCTGGTAGTAATGAATGATATTTAATCTACGTGGATCGTGGATTAGGTAAATTACCTAAGTAGTTAAAATTATTAGCACTCCATTATAATTTCTAGAAATATATGTTCAAAGGATTTAATTTAGTATTAAATTCAGCTAGTCGGGGCGCTTTCGACTGTTCTCGCGTTCATCACAAAACCGTATTAAAGGCAGCTAAGCTATTCATGTCTGCACTTTCTGGAAATTATTAGCATTAGGATTTTTATTTCTGATTAATCCCTACTCAATAACAGTAATCCGGTATTGAACATTTGCGAGATCAAACGATTCGCGGTGCGTTATTTCCTCTTTTCTTTTGAAAAATGTTTCTTTTTTGTGTGCTAATATTGTGCCCAGCCAATTATACATTTATGTAATCAACATTGTGTGCTCAATTTATTGCTATATATTTGTATTGTACTTAACTGTACCGCCAAGGAAGCTGAATCGCGTATTAGGGTGGAACCTTTTCACAACCAATTTCACGATGACTTCTTTGGCAGATGAATGGAATGCCCACATGACATTTTCAATTAAAATGGTTCATCCTGGTATGTACGTGATTCAGTTTATTTGACTGTACTGTACTTATGTAAGAGTTTATAAACGTTTTAGCTCTATGACATGGACATGAGAGGAAAAAGAAGTTTTGACAGACGCACAGTGACATTTGAAGTTATTAATACACCAGCCTTCCGTTCGCAGCTTCGCCCGCGATATATTAATTTTCCCGTAGGAAAAGATATTTGCCCGCGGTAAAAAGTAGCCTATGTCACTCAGTGATAATGTAGCTTTCTAACGGCAAAAGAATTTTTGAAATCGGTCCAGTAGTTTCGGAGCCTATTCAATGCAAACAAACAAACAAACAAACAAACAATCAAATCTTTCCTCTTTATAATATTAGTATAGACAAGCAAACTCTCTTTCTATTCTATATCGTTGACACACGTTCGCAATGATCGAGTTTGTCATCTTGACATACATAACGCAATAATCACTGTCGCAGAAGATAAACAAATTAATTTTGACATGGTTCTATAGTGGCCTAGGAATTAAATTGGTTGACTGTACATAGGATAGGTTTTATTAACACCTTACCCAGTGTACAATCGAAGAAACTGAATGACGTACCAGGGTGAACCCTTTTCATTGCAAATGTTATGTTGACATTTCCATACATCTGCCAAAGAAATCATCGTGAAATTGGTTGTGAAAAGGTTCCACCCTGGTACGCTATTCAGTTACCTTGACTGTACCTTATGACATCTATATCTATCTATATCTATCTTCTATCTTCTATCTTCTTCTATACATATAATAAATCTGTAACAAGTCGGTGTCTGTACATTGAAGATATTTGAGAAAAACTGTCACTAGGGCTATTTATTAGCGCAATAGAACCCAAAACAATGATTTTTAGAATTATTGTCTGTTTGTCTGTGCGTTTGTGCGCGCTAATCTCAGAAACGGCTTAACCTAGAAGGATGCGGTTTTCACTGATATGTTGGTATTTTTTTGGATTAACATTAAGTGTTTGTTTCATTTGAATCGGTTCACAAACAAGAAAGATACGTCTATTTTAAGAATTTATCGAACATGGATAATACATAGAAAAAAAATCCAACATAAAATGAGCTGACAACAATATAGTACTTAAACTACACTAAATAGGGTTCATCTTAAGTTGGACATGCACACAGGTTTGTTTGTTTGTTTGAACGCGCTAATCTCAGGAACTACTGCTCCGATTTGAAAAATTATTTCAGTGTTAGATAGCCCATTTATCGAGGAAGGCTATAGGTTATATATCATCACGCTAACACCAATAGGAGCGGACCGGAGCGGAAGAGTGTTTCAAAATCGGGGGTTTTTGAAGTAAAACTTCTATAGGCACGCTTGACTTGGGAGTACGGTGGTGATTGTGAACGCGGGTGTGCGGGGGTGGTTTGGTGGGGGGGTGGGTGCGCGGGGGGAGAGGTTTTCGGGGGGTACATTTTTTTTATATCGAGGAACTAAGGAGAGCCATAATTGACGAAAAAGCAAATTGGATAAAAAAATAAGCTGCCCAAATTACTAATTCCACGCGGACGGAGGCGCGGGCAAAAGCTAGTACCACATATGTTCAAACCTCAGAAACAATAGCAAAATAAACTTCCGTCCTAACAAGATCTATAAAATAAATATAAATATGAAGGCAGTCGCTGCCGACAACCAACTGCTCGTTAACTCCATTTCTTTGGCCGGAACAATGGCACTCTCAAATATAGGTCACCGTCACTTGTTTGTGCACTATGTCTGAATTAGGTAAGCTTTCGATAATAATACTTTACATCTATATTATGCACAAAAAACATCGCATGTTATATAAGAACAGAGTGTGTCAAGGATTAAAAATTGATTACCACCCACGCCGCGCCGAGGAAACAATTAAGTCTACTTACAAATTTTCACGAGCAACGTCTAAAAGAACCAACAAAGTAAGAATAAGAGTTGATTAACAGTGCCGTATTCTTCTGGCTTAGCTTACAATGTTATCAAAGTTCCCTCCCCTTGAGGTTGCAGGGTGGGTACAAGTGACTTGTTTTCAATTCACATTTAATTACTCCTTGGTGACACACAAAGTTTCCATCAACTTTGTTTACGAACGCAGATACGCGTCGATGTAGGCACCCTTCAAACCATGCTCTGTTTATTGTTAGAAACTCTCCGCGCCTCATCAACGGCATTTTACTTCGTTAGTAAAGGCGGCAAAATAATTTATTTCATATAAATGGTTAATTTACAGAACTATGCAGTTTACTTTAGCCCGCTTAAAAATGGTCAAGAAGGAACTTAAAAGTCTAAGTACCTAGTCCTTGCTTAAACGGGAAAACTCTGAGCTATACCTAAAACGAATTATAAAGCGGAATTAAATGGAAAAAGCAGTTGAGTCTTAGTTAAGAGCGGAAAGCTAATAAGGGAAGAAAGAAAAAGTTGCAGATGAAGTTTTTCGTCGCTGAGAATATTTTCCTTATGAAAACATCGAGTGAGCTAGCTCGGATTGCGTCGGTTCACTTTACTCGCGACGATTAATGAATTTACTCTTTATTCACTGCTTAATTATATCTGGGATCCTTTGCTTATTAAATATAATGAATACTCGACAGTGTTACTTATATATAAATATTTATTTTACTGAGTACTCTTATTTTCTGACATATTATATTTGTCTTTCATGAAAACTAGCTTAAAATATTTCGCTCGTTCCCTAAATATCAGAATTGCAAAATACTAGATTGCGGACTTACCCTATTTCTAAAATATCAAATTCCCAGAATACCAGACTTTCCTGTCACCGTGTTTGTGAAGAAATGGCAAAAAACAGTTTAGGTTTTGGAATTGTGTATTAGTCCTTTACCATTTTTCATAAAAGTCAATATATATTATTTTTTACAAACGAACGTCGCACAGCAATTTGAAGCTAGTACATAAACATAACCAAAGAGTACCTATTACAATATGCGCGACAGTCCCCGGCAAAAGTAACCGGAAGGTTGAGAACATACATACTGTAGCGAAAACGCTCCGAAGGAGTTTTAAATGCATTGTCGCTTTGACAACCTCCGTGGTATAGGGTCGTTCTTTTACAGGTCGTTGGTATTTCAACTTTTCAAATTTCGATATTCGTGTTTTGACGGAGAAAAAAATGAATTCGTAGTCAAGAGCCATTTTGCCTGGAACCACCTACTACTGTTTCTTTCGGTACGTTGTAAAGCGCGTTTGCAGGCGTTACGTTAAATTGTCATGTCTCTATGTTTATTATACTACACGTTTTTCTCGGTGTGACCTCGGTCGTTCTGTACTTGACCAACTGTAGACCTGTGTTAATTTTTCAACAGGCGCTAGTGCGTGTTTTTCGCGGTTAATCTGTCGCGTATGTGGTGTTATTTTTTGTGACTAATACATTTTACCTTTTATTCAATAAATTACCTTCGTATCATTGCTACTGTGTTGTTTCAATCAGATTTTTTTAATTTTAATGTAGCAATACATAAGTGACACTAATATCACATAACAATAACTTAAACAGAAACTAAGATAACAATTGTGTTAAGTTATTATTATTGATTATATTATCATCATCATCATCATCATCATCATCATCAGCCTATGTTCGTCCACTGCTGGACATAGGCCTCTCCCATGGCATGCCATTGAGCACGATCCTCGGCCACTCTCATCCAGCTCTTGCCAGCCGCCTTGCGAAGATCATCGCTCCACCGAGTCTGAGGACGTCCCACGCTACGTTTGCCGATCCGTGGTCTCCACTCAAGAACTCGTCTACCCCAACGGTTATCGGATTATATTATACGTAAGAACAAAAAACAAAATGAAATAATTCGACGTCCAACCAAAAAGTGATTGAATTATCAATCCCTGAAGTCCTTGAATCTACTTGGCGGTCTTACGATTCGTCCAGACCGTGTGGTAGTCAATTTTTCTTGACCATTGTGAGAAACAGAAGACTCGCCAATTATTTTTTCGTCGCGTCTTGTCATAGTCGATGATCGGTCAAGTAGTTCAAACCTGTCTGCAGACGAAATTTCGAGCGGATAGAGACGCTGTGCGGGCCTAACTAGCTCTCCCTTAGCCGTGCGGATCCTCGCAACTCGGTTTTGAATGGAACATGGTGTATTGAAACAAGCTTTTTTGGTAATCCGATGTAGAGAAAAACACGGTGACAGGAAAGTCTGGTATTCTGGGAATTTGGTATTTTAGAAATCGGTAAGTCGGCAATCTAGTATTTTGCAATTCTGATATTTAGGGAACGAGCGAAATATTTCCTTATAGCCAATATACCCTGAAAATCAATTCCGAAAGATTACTGTCAGATTAATTCTGATAAGCATAGACATGCTTAACAACTAAAGAATGCTTGATATTCCCCGTTATTATACTCGTCTTAGTATGACTCCAGTGTAACGGGGAATCTGAAAACATTCATGTCCTTCCACAAAACAGTTGACTCCACAGTTGACTCAACATCGAAAATACGGGAAGGAAGAGATATCGAACTCTATCTTATCTAGATCTCTCGATCTCCGCAAGAAGCCCCGTCGAACTATTTCTCAAAATGGAAAATTTATTATAGGGAATATTCTCCGTGGGTTGTTTTGCTGGCAAGCTAATATCTAGACAAGTTCTATAAATCAAGCAGTGGGTGGACACCGACGGCACTTATCTGCGAAGATCGCTGTAACTTCACAGCAGGCCGACTAACGGGTGTTGACTGTTGATTTCGAATAAAATGAAAATACAGAGTTTTTGGTCACAAAACAATGTTCGGAAACATTTGTTGACACTCCATATAAAACTCAATCATTTTAATCACTTGTGAATTTTAGAAGGATTATACTTAATTTAAATAAGTGGTTTTAGTTATATTTATTAGATCTGAACAATAGGAGCAATTTTCAAAGTTAAATCCTAATCGACGAACAGCCATATATAATTTAATGTTCATGATATCCCGTAATATTGCGACAAGAGAAGGCTTTTATGACCTATAAAGCCGTGCTTGTTTCGGACTATAAATTATGAATTACGATATTCGTCAAGATTAGGAATATGACTTAGTTTATGTATAACATTCATATAACACTAACTAAGTCATATTCCTAATCTTTTTATTTGTAATATAGATATGTGCTTATGTACTGTTATTGTCCAGAGATGAGAATAATTAAATTCGTGAGAGGAATATTTTTTAGATAACATCTGTTGCAGAGACGACAAACTATCATAAAACGCTTAGATGCTTCGCCGCACTTCCCGGTAAGTCCAAAGATTATGCAAGTACACAAACTCCTCGTCGCCCATAAAGACTGAAGATAAGTTAAGACTCGGGGGAACTCGGCACTCACCTGCGTTTCAATAATAACTTTTTATTGCCATAGAGCAGGGCACTCAAATTGCCGAAACTGGAAATGTAATGGGATTATCGCTGATCCGAAACGATGAAGGCCTCTCGTGTAGTACGTAATAAAATTTACGAAATGCTTCCGAAAAACTTGGACAGGATAATGTTTGAGTTTAGATTGTCTTTTATTTGGAAAGTTAAATTTTATTACGTAAGCAAGTGAGCTATGGTCGTATTTATACTCGTACTTTTCATTGACTATAGTTTAATTATTTAAGTGATTGTCCTTTATGTATATCTTCTTTTAACACGGAAACAAAGATTTGGTTGTTCGAAAGCCCCGGAGCGAGTCGGACTTACGTCTTCCTTCCACGTAAGATGGGCTTTATGGCTGTTACATTTGTATCTAAGTTATAAAAATACACTTTATTATTAAAAGTTTTTTTCTTATACGCTTTTCTTTAAGCGCCTTCGAATTAACCGTCAGGTAATTTACCGGTTCAAGTTTCCTTGTGAAGTGCTCCTACACGACGTGTTTGGCTCGAATGATGAAGATACCGCGTTGGGCTGCAGCCAAGTCTCGGCAATAGTCATGCCCTGACAAAACACTTCATCGTACCGCCGCTGAAATAATATGAAAAGTTCCCGGAGCTTTGTTTGACTTTCAGCGATGAATCCGTGGCTGTTAAAACTTCGTATATCCAATTGAAGTCAGTTAAAGCTAACGTTATTTTATATTAACTTTAAAACGTTATTTTCATTAGATTTGTACGAAATGTAAACTCACTCAAAATTAATATCTCAGCAAACTAAATTCACTGATATGAAATTTTAACATTTCTATTAGTCATGGAATTATGTATAAGTTGTCTCAGAAATTAAAACCTAAAAGTTCTAACTTTGCATCCTTTACTGAATAATGAAATTTGTACTGTGCTGCTGGAATGTTTAATTTATAACAGAAAGATAATATGCAGATAACTGGATTATCCATTACTTTAGATATGTAGTGTGTAATTTTACAAAAGTGCTTACGACTAATTTTCCTATTCCGAATTAATTATCCAATAGAGTTTTTGTAGATAAGATAATATAGATAAGAGCCACACTTTCATGATTTCCGTTGGCAAAAGAATTTATGAAATACATTATGTTGTTATTTTCTATATTTTATTATACCTAATTTGATATACCTACTGTGCCAGTAATAATTTATGGAATTAAACAGAACTCCTGACTCCGAGAGCAAAGTTACTTCTCACACATCTGTTTTCTACATTTTACGTAGAGTGTAGATAAGTGTAAAGTTTTAATAACCTTTACGTTCAAATTTTTTTACGTTATGAGTTGTTGTAAAATGAGAATAAATTTAAATGGGCTTTAAATATGAATACTACTTTGATAAAATTCATCAGAAACATCACCATTGAGATAATCAACGTCACAAAAAAAAGTTTGTCGAAGTCGGTTCATAGGCGCGAAGATAGTATTGTATAAAAAAAATAAGATAGACGACTGGACATACATATGTAGCGACTACTAGCGCCATCTAGTCATCACATGAAACTAATTACTACAATCCTGCATCGTCCGTGGGACTTCGGTCACCAGGCATAACACCTGCCTGGAGAGAGATCTCTCTATTGCAACTATCCCCAAATATACAAAGACTTACAATCGAATAGGGAACCTCGTCTTTTCATTTAATCCGGAATAAAAACTTGGATAACGGAACTAGTATCAAACGTGTCCTTCAAAAATAGTTAAGCGAAAAGTCAGTGCACCCTTTAAATTACCATTCATTGCATAACGCCTTGCCTTGGGGTCCGTGCCATTCAATGTTCAAGCAAGTGCCATCCGCGCCCCCTACCCGCGCCTCGCGTCCCCTCCGATACACTCCCTTACATTAATTGGCACAACTTTTCCGCACAGCAGGCACTAAGTCCGCCTAATGCGAGACTGCGGCCAAGTTTCACTCGTTCTTCCGTAATTACTTTTATTGCTTCCTTTCCTCGTTCATTCATAAAATCGCTGTCTTCTCATGAATTTATCGTCAGAAGAAAATATTTTTATTGATGCTCCCGGAGTTCACTGACTAATTAAATTCTTAGATGGGTAATTGATCACAAGGAGCAATGGCTGGTTCTTTGAATAATTATAAATTTGCTTAATTAGTGAAATGGTTTGTTACATTAGTGAATTAACTTTTGTTCTGAAGACTGTAACCTTAGTAACGTAGAAGCTTATTTTGTCACAGTATGGTTATTACCCATTATGAGCTGAATTTCAAAAAATCACAAAAATATATAATCGCAAAATTGCCTGTCATTTGGCAGAGGTTTTATTATAAACTAGCTTTTGCCCGCGACTCCGTCCGCGTGGAATTAGTAATTTGGGCAGCTTATTTTATATTCAATTTGCTTTTTCATCAATTATGGCTGTCCTTAGATCCTTCCGGAAGAAGTGAAACTTCATAATAAACCAACCCGCTCCCATTCCGACCCCAAACAGCCCCCAACCCGCCCCAACCCGCTCCCAACCCGCCCGCAACCCGCCCCCAACTCGCTCTCACCCCGCCTCCAACCCGCCCCCAACCCGCTCTTAAACCGCCACCAACTCACTCCCAACCCGCCCCATCCCGCTCCCAACCCGCCCCCAACCCGCCCCCAACCCGCTCCCAACCCGCTCTCAAACCGCCCCCAACCCGCTCCCAACTCACCCCCCACCCACTCCCAACCCGCCCTATCTAACTGGGCTATCTGACACTGAAAGAATTTTTCAAATCGTATCAGTAGTTCCCGAGATATATAAGTTTCACTTCAAAAACCCCCAATTTGGAAACATTCTTCCGCTCCGCTCCGCTCCTATTGGTGTTAGCGTGATGATATATAGCCTATAGCCTTCCTCGATAAATGGGCTATCTAACACTGAAAGAATTTTTCAAATCGGAGCAGTAGTTCCTGAGATTAGCGCGTTCATAATAACAACTCTTATAAAAACAGTTCGATAAATTCTTAAAATAAACGTATCTTTCTTATTTGTGAACCGATTCAAATGAAACAAACACTAAATGTTAATCCAAGAAAATACCAACATTTTAGTGAAAACCGCATCCTTCTGGGTTAAGCCGTTTCTGAGATTAGCGCGCACAAACGCACAGACAAACAGACAAACAGACAAACAGACAATAATTCTAAAAATCATTGTTTTGGGTTCTATTGCGCTAATAAATAGCCCTAGTGTCAGTTTTTCTCAAATATCTTCAATGTACAGACACCGACTTGTTACAGATTTATATATATAGATTATATGTATAGATTTTAATAACATATTTTACTGCTCCTCAAGACCATTCTTTTTTTTAGGTACGGAACCCTAAAAATTAATGAAAGTGTAGAGTTATGACGAATTACTTTTTTAAAGTGTGTAAGGCCACAAAGTGTGTGCACCGTACAAAAATATAAATATTAGTATTGAAATACCTGGTGATAATAAGGCTATTTCTGTGCATCATATTTCGAGAAAAGCAAACTTCATAGCGAAGGTTAACAAAGTGTAGCACATCTACGAGGAACGCGTTCCTCGTAGCATTATGCTACGCGTACCATAATGTAGCACGTAACATTTCTTTTGTAATAACACAGTAAGAGTGAGTTACACCAGTTTACTACAGCAGTCAAATCATCGGTTAATTCAATTCGTACAAACTAAAATTTTATTAACAGGAAATTTGACGGCTGATTTGACAATGGCTATCGTTAAGTTAATAACTTAATGCAAAGCACACTAATTTAATACTAACTGCAGATCATTCATTATTATAGGTATCCCTTTAGGTAATGAGTGATGATACTGGTGTTCTTATGGGCTTACTAAGCACGTTCCCACGGATAAACATTTAATGAATATTTTAATTAAAAAAATTCTAGTAAGGTCATGGAAGTTCATATTATTTACATACAGTACTTCTTTGGGAATTAAATTTCACTCATCCTTCTAATCTCATAGACGTTATCTAGATACTCGTAATAATAACATGAACTCATGTCGTATTACCAAAGTCGGGAAAAGCGTTACGAAAATAGAACAGTAAACATCGAAAAGTAATGCGAAAAGAGAGCGCCAGTCTCAAACTAAGGCCGTATTTCCGAGAACTTAGGATGTAGTACGCCAATTTATTCCAGAACATTGGCCACCTTATGCAAAACATGTCAATTCCCCCCTTGACGCTCATTCGGCGTCTATCCGCTATTTGTTGGGAAGCTGACCCGGATAAAGGCGTCAAATTACCGACGTCAAATTCTACTGTCACCTGAGCCAGGGCGCGCTGCCGCCGCCATTTTTATCCCATTCCGACTTAATATTCCGTGGCCGTCCGCCGGGAGCGGCTCGTGTAACGGACACTCTCACGGAGCTACGAAATACAACATGGCCGGACCAGATCGCATGCCGCTGCAGCGCATCACCACAAGAAACATTTACGACCACGACTAACATTGAATCTACAACACGTTAGAGCTCGCCGTAGATGTTACGACACAATTCATAATTGACGCGCTTCAGGTCTTATAAAAGAGCCGGAGCACGCTCCCAGAATCGCGTTTAAAGCTGTTTTTTTACCTTCTCCAAGGTAACGGTCTCTGCAGTCAGGTTTTAGTGCAGCACCAACAAAATATATATTTTCAGGATTTCTTAAGTACTTCAAAAGGAAAAAAAATTAAAAAAACTAAAAACCCGCCTGCGGTGTAAATAAAATAATAAATTAAAAAAACAAAAATCCCACCTGCAGAAATACTGAAAAGTAGAAACAAGATAAAAATAAATGTTCAACGACACTAAAACGAATTTAAAACACGTCGATGGCAGTCTTTCAAAATTTAATGCAACGATAAAATGCAGTCGGAGGCATGCATGAAGTGACATTAAATCCCATGCAGCCACTGACTCCAGTGACTCCCATGCCTCCGACTGCATTTTATCGTTGCATTAAATTTTGAAAGACTGCCATCGACGTGTTTTAAATTCGTTTTAGTGTTATTGAACATTTTATCTTGTTTCTACCTTTTCAGTATTTCTGCAGGTAGGTTTTTTGATTTTTTTAATTTATTATTTTATTTACACCGCAGGCGGGTTTTTAGTTTTTTTAATTATTTTTTTTATTTCTTGTTTTTAGTGTAACCTCCTGAGACCCAGATAAATTATTGAGTATTTGAATTAGGAATCCTATGCTATTTAGTTAAAGTTCAAAACCAATTTTGAAATATGTAGGTACTTATTTTTCCACATGGGTTTCATAGAGAAAATTATTGCTCAAAGATATCTTAGTAAGTAGGTACGTCGTCGTTTTAATGCATTGCTTGTCAATTTACTATTCCAAATTAAATTTAAACACATAACTTGTATATATTTTTGTAATTTCTTTTAAAATCCCTTTATTTTCATACCCTAATCGATAGGTTTGAATAAAAAAAATGTTTTGAAGACTCACATTTTGGCGCCTAAAATACGCCCTTTTTGAATTTTCAAGAATTTCATGTATCCAGTGTTACTCGCGTTATCAAGACGAATCCAATGACGTATCATTTATCAAAATCGGTTCAACCGTTGTGTAGTTACGAGAGGACATAGGAATGGAAATACATACATACATACATACGGGTCAAACACATAACCCGTCCTTCTTCGCAGTCGGGTAAAAACAAAGTCGTTCTAGGATTGTTTCAATGTCTGTCTACCTATCTGTTAGACTTTGATACTAAAAAAAAACCCATAGGTCCTCCCATTGATCACGAAATTTGACTCACAATAAAGCATTAATTTGCTGATCTTTAATTAAAAAAATATTTTGACTATTGAACACATGCATTTTCATTTCAAAAATCAACGAAAATATTGTATCGATGCACGGATAGACTGTGTCTTTCGGTCCTTTGTGTAGTTTTGATACTTTCGACAATGTTTGGTGCTTTCATTCGCAGATAATGAACTTTAGTGATATTGGTACACCGTTACACACTGAACTAACTATACCTAAATTGTATTTTTTTTACTCAGTGCCCTATTAAAAATGCCACATTTTGAAAGTAACCTCGGGTGCCTCTATTGCTTTTGCTACAAGTCTGATATGAAAACTAGAAAAAGCCAAATTAACCTTAACATCGCTTCTTGGCATCAAAGATGAAACTATAAAGATTCCGCATTAGCTCTCTGTAGGATTCTAGGTCTCACGGAAATTAGGTCAAGGAATATTCAGATAGCATTTCAGTCGCGGTACGAATCGCGCGCACTCAGCGGGCGTCGCTGACATTTTGCTTGTCCTTGCCATTCCGGTAAACGACTCATAGCTTCATGGTTGCAACTTTCCCCGTTGTTTCCGCATCAATTCAAATTGGACCAATTTTATTCATTGGTCTTAGCAGTTTCTTTTCGACTGCTTTTTAAATAGTTTAGCAAGTGGTGTAATTTAGTTACCATGCGTAGGATATTAAACTACCTATACATAATGTTCACTTTAAAATGTATTCCTTCAATAGACAACTAAGACAACAAAGATTTTAGACGTTCCGATTCCGAAACAGTGCAACTTTTATATTCTACTTCAATGAACCCCAAAAGAAGGGGTATATTTTTTATCGTCTTAAATTTACATACATTGTGTTCAAAATTTTGACAAATAAGATGTTATTGAATTCATCTTTGTCATCTTTGCAGTGAGTAGTTAGATTTCAAAAAATCAAGGCCGAGTGGTGGTCTTTTAAATGACCCCCCCCCCCCCGTCTGCTTAGAATGATCCTAAAGAACTTCGTGAACTGATTAAAGCGCATACAATAAATAAAAGCAAACACATATGTATACCTGCTTAACTTAGAGCAGTAGGTGTTTTTAGATTTTCGATTTACTACTTTTATAACCGCGCTCTCCAAAAAACGTTGCACATCTGTATATAAAAATATGTATATTTTTCTACATTTCACCATCAAAATTTCCTTTAACAGCTTTCCCTTCAAACCAATATTGTGGGAAAGTAATTTCAATACAACAAAGTTATTGCTGCCTATTCGTCGAAATTTTGACGCCTAAAGACATTATGGAACGGGTCAAGCGCATTAGGGGGATTTACCCGCCATTATCGTCGGACCCGTTTCCAATGGGCTCAGACACAGAACAACGAAAGGATTTTCCTTTGTTGCCTTGCCACTTGATGGGATGGAATATTGCATATTACGGCCAGAAATACTGTTGGTTATGTCGAGCCCAAGTGCCACGATGGCACTGTTACTGTTTACTTCGATATTTCATTAACTTACAGCAGGTTGTTGTAATTTCTTTTAGTGTAAGTACGCCGATAATTCAGATTCAGGTTAATTAAGAATTTACTAGTCGTTACCTTTGCTCTGCTCACACGAACCATTAGGTCTCTAGTAGTTGAAATTATATTTAAGAATTTACTAGTCGTTACCTTTGCTCTGCTCACACGAACCATTAGGTCTCTAGTAGTTGAAATTATATTTCGGAACCATCCAAGAGTATTTCCAAAAAAAAACCACTTAAGTACTTTCCGTTGCACGAAAAAACCCCTGGAATATTTCATGTCTCTAAAGTGAGATTTTTGGATTTTACATGCGGATGTACATCCATATCCCGTGGAAATATGGAAATATAAGTAGCTTATGTGTTGTTCCCACGATCCTACTGTCTTTATATCAAATCGCATCTTTCCAGCGGTTTTGGCGTGAAACAGCAACAAATAGAAACACATACACGTGCACTGGCAAAATTTTCGTGTTTATAATTTCAATATGATTACTTTAATTAGGTATATGCTTTTCATATTATGCGATTCGAAGTGACAAACTTGTACGTATTGATTTCATCCCACCCGCAGAATAAGTCAATAATACCTACTAAGCTTAGATATCGTACAAATATAACGATGTCCACTCGAGTTCAAGTGAAACACACAGCTGTCGTCACCGGTAGCAAAGTGTCGTATCACGCGTCGCACAGATATTGTTAGCATAACTGCGCCGCCCATCACACTCCGGCACCGTATATTTCCACTAAATGCAAAATCATATCATGTCTTTGAAGTCACCATTATAGATTATGTATTCAATTTCATACACACGAGACTTTTTTTATAAGCACAAGTTCGGGTCTAAGCGATCTCTGAAAGATACAAAATTAATTTAATTTATAAATTAATTTAAACGACAGATGGTTCTGCCACTCATATTGTACTCTACTCCTTTCGATGTGGTTTAAAGACATATTTTAATGGTGCTCTCGCAGCTTAAATATAATTTGTACACGTGAGTTCAATCATTTTTTTATGAAATAGGTTAACAAAGTCAAAGTCAAAGTCAAAATTCTTTATTCAATTTAGGCATCAATTGATGCTCCTATGAACGTCGAAGAATCTACCACCGGTTCGGAAAAAACCCTGTTGAGAAGAAACCGGCAAGAAACTCAACAAGGTATATTTTTTTCAATCAGATCTACATTGTTATTAAATTACATACATCTAAAGTATTTAATACAATTAAATTTTTTAACACAGTAGATACGCTATTTGAGACTAGGGATCGCCAAACAAACAAGCAAGTAGTCACCTGATGGTAAGTAAGTACCATTAGCCGCACCACTACAAGATGCAGATGCGTTGCAGGCCAAAAGGCTAAGATGGAATACCTTACACGGCAGTAATTTTACTGGTTGTTTTACTGTCTACCCCAGAACACAGCAACGTAAAAAAACTGCTTGGTTTAGCGAGTAATACAATTTTTAAGCACAGCTGTAAGTATATATATATATGATATGAGAAATTTTAATAAATCGTATTTGACACATCCGTTTAACCTTCTTCACTCCACTCGTCATGTTTGTCGTGATATGGTAACCCTGTACTTCACCGTATCCTATTTCACTTAAGACAGAAGATTTATCTTTAAAATAAAATATAAATCATGTGTGCGTATGCATAACAATCACAACCGTTAAAAAAAAGAATATTAACCAATATATTTACCCGAATTTTTAAATTTATATTCCATTACTATCCGAACAAAAGTAATACCTTTTAAACGGAAATAGATGCATGAGCCATGTAATTTATGTTAAAAATTTTGAACTTTGGGAACAATCGAATACTGATTCAATAGGGAACGAATTCAGTGAGAAGCATTGTGCTTACCATGCACCAACTGCATTGAATGGGTACACTGTCCAATTTAGTTCATTCATTCACTTGATTTACATTCATTGCGCGACGCTAAAGGCTCATTCGATTTAAAATTCACTGAGGTCCAGGCTTTTTTAAGCTTGGTAGAAACAATTGAACTATATAAACAAATTCAAAGTTAATACATCAATCGGGTTGTAAGGTGGCTTAATAATTGTAAATGAATTACAGTTTGAAAGTACCTACCCCAACTTTTGAGTTCTTCAATGCTACTCATTGGTTTGGTTTATCTTCTGAATTTTATTGACCTAGCAGGACTAGAATAAAAACAAGAGAAGTTATATTAGTGCTCAACACACAAATATGTTCGTCTGAGACGTCACAATTATCTACACTGCTCTATGTCTTAATTTTTTCGTCATCTTAAAATAATTACAGTGGATCCTGGTCCACTATTACTCCTAAATCTTTAGAATCACATGGGCTTAAGAGGTTCCATTCCAATCAGAGGGCTGTGAGGACACACGTAGTCAGCGCTGCGCTCCGAGAGTAGTCCATTGTACCGCCCGACCTCCGTAACTCAATCCCGTGCACCACACCCGTATTTATTTACACTCTAATCACACGTGTATCTGGCATATGTGTCATGACATTGATAGAGGCAAATCGCTCACACAAACATTTTTCAATGGCAAATTTATCCGTATCAGTGTACCTACAACCAATAGGAAGATCCGATCACAAATCCATGACGCAGTTCCACGTGTGCCTTTTTTCACGCAACTTAATTGCATGCCGGCATTCATCTCGTTGATAGACACTGAAGCGCTGCCTACATCACTTTTTGTTTAAAGAAACTGGATATTTTTGGTCCGCACTTATCTTAGCTTTACGAGGGTATGAAACGAGACATGAAAGCACTTGTTAGCACTATATCGGAGCTCAATTCAAGCCTGAAGTAGTGAACAGCATTCTTAATGAAATACATCAGTAACTTATAAAACACAGCTTTGATAGTTTCTAATTAATCATAAAACAGCCAGACTGGATAAGGTAGCACAAGATTGCAACTGAACTTATTTTATAAAATTAAGTATATTACGGTCTAACTTGTTTCATTGGTTTACAGCGATAAATTAAAGAGAACCTTTATTAATTAGGACGTTAAAACTGAAAGTTAATATTGCTTTAGTACTAACAAAAGAGCAATCCAGCGAGCGGCCCCGTTTAACCGAAAGGTGTGTGGCCAGAACAGATACAATGGTACAAGTTTTATTGCCGTGTATTAATTAGGACAGTGTCACAGAGGGAAGATTTAAATTTCCCGTTCCGTACACAAATCCATGCGGCGGGATAAGCTGATTAGCAAGTTAAAAGGATAGCCCGCAGAAGCCGCGGCGAAGTTGGCCGAATT
This sequence comes from Archips crataeganus, assembly GCA_947859365.1. NCBI lineage: Eukaryota > Metazoa > Arthropoda > Insecta > Lepidoptera > Tortricidae > Archips > Archips crataeganus. The sequence goes on along the minus strand of OX402055.1, from coordinate 13,037,996 downwards.
AAAACAATCTCATTATCCAGGAGACGTCAAGAACCCAGCTTTGATATACGACATTCTACGCCAGCCCTTTATCAAGTTAATTACTATTTTTACAACTCTACTTTCTTACTAACAAACATTTCAACTAATTAAAAATTCAGCAGTTTATTAAATTTATATCCCGTGTAATTTACTTACAGTAAAAGCAGTAGGATATGAAAATGGCTAGCATTCATTACGTGAGAGTGCCTTCCCATTCCCAACTTAGAAGATTGGCCAGACCATTCTGACGTTGGCCGAAGTAAGGTGAACACGATATAAATTAAACATTTCATATTTCCAGTATGAAAGATGTTTTACTGCTCCATATATTTCACCCCTTTCTCCTCTCCAATATTAGGTACCTTTTTGCTTCCTACATTTTTTCCTTCACGCTACTATTTGGAAAATTTGTTGCACCCGCTTACCGCAAGCGGTGAGAGCGTTAAAACGTCCCGTTGGAAAATATGAGAACGGCCGGGGTTTAATATAATGAAGATTTATTATAAACTATCTTATCTTTATTGCTGGCCTGCAGCCACAGCTTACACGCTTTTTGTTGTGCTTTCATGAAAGCTCCGTAGCAAGTTTGCAAGTATTACAGTGCAATAGAAACTCCAATTTAGCTGATGCTAAATCATCTCGTACAGTGTTATTCATATTTTCTGAACATTTTAACAACTACTTCCAAGAGAACTTAAACAAAGTTGAGTCCGATAAGATTTCAATCAAGAAGTGTGTTACATTGGTCCGCAGTGTATTATCGAGTGCTTAACAGAGGTAATGCGAAGGCGGCGGAGATTAATCGTAACGGCGGCCCGACACGACGAACACGCTGCGGCCGCACCCCGTGGTTATTGTAAAACGCAGCTAGGGTGTAATTTGGCAACACGCTTCGATGTTATCACGACGCATTTCCCTACAGATACCGCGTTATTTAACACCGCTGTTTGGCTCGCGTCCTCCGACAAACAAACAACCCTTTTTGCATTTATTTTGCCGTAAATTGAGGCATGTACCTGCCTCATTCGCAAATTAACTTCTCTGTAGGCAAAACAAAAACAAACGTTCCTGACCTTTTGCCCGACGGACAGAAATTAGTTTACGCGTTGATCTTGTTTGATTACGAATTTGATATATTTACATTAATTTTCATTTCACCACTTTAACGAAAACAAGTGAAACAAAATGATGCGCTGTTTGCTTATACGTGGTTAAAAACTGAAGCACAAACTCAGCAAATTTTTAATAAGACGATTTTTACGGGCACAGTTAGCTCAGAATATTCATCGCAATGCGTGTTCTCAGCACCTTTAGCAGCTGCGTTCCGTCTCGAGTAATCCAAACAATACATTGTCGGGATAAAGAAGAGACTGCGATTAAATTGTGATTATAAAACTTCGTAATAAGAAATCTTTGCGAGTTATTTGTTAAATATTTGAGTGGGTCGGAATAAACTCGTTCACCTGGCACCTGCTTAAAATTCCGAGGTTTCGTGAGGGCAGGCAAGAGCGAACTTGGAAAGTTGTCGGAGTCGCGACAGGCCGACGTTTGACACCTCGCTCCTTGCCGCGCCGACCAGAAAACACCGACCCGAACTTTACAAATACTTTCACCGTCGACCTCTTGTCTGAAATTACATCTTCGCCTCTAATTTAGGTGACTAACCCAAACCTATTAAGCAAATGGATTTTCAATTTATGTTAGTTAACTCGTTTTGTTGTGGATGCTTCAAATATTTATAGGCTATTTACATCGAATATCACAAGTGGTGTTGCCACATAGATATACGTATAAAGAGCTGTCAGTGAAAGTATGAAAAATTAAATACTTTCATTTTAGCTTCGGAAACAGATTTTTTATATGATAGGGAGAAAACGAGCAGCTGAGTCACCTGTTGAAAAGCAATCACCGCTGCCCACGCTTACCCACAACACAAGTTGAGTTAGGGATGCGTTGCCGGCCCTTCGCAACATTCCTCGTTGTCGGGCAATGCTTCTACTCTACATATTCTGCCTAACAAACTAAAACTATACCTACTCTAGTTCTAAGTCACACCACGAACTTTTCAAAATTGGACTCATATTGACCACCACCGATACAACATGATATTAATAATTATTTCTCATTCGCAATTTCACATTAACCGTAACAAACAAATAACAGTACTTAAGAACCATAACAACCGTGTAATAACTCTGTTTAAAATCCTTTGAAAGATACTCAAGTGCACCCGGGGGTATTGTCGACTGGTAAGTAATCGAATACAATTCCCCTGTTTACCTGCTCGTGCCTCTCCTTTATGCTCACCTCAATTAATTAAACCTTGGCTTTCATTAACGTAAATTATTTGCAATACATCGCTTCTACCGAAAAGACACAGAATTTAATCTCTTCAGCGCAAATACACCTTTTGTTTCGTCTCCCTGAGGATCAAACTTCTGCGGACAGCGGCCAGGATGGTCCGTTATAACTGCTAACAACCGCTACTCAACTTCGTACGTGAAAACTTTCCAACATCATTCAATTAAGCCACACAAACAATGTGCATGTGGATGCCAATTATGTTAACAGCAATCATTAAAATAATCACATCAAGTCTTAAACTTAATTATCTTTCTAACGATAAAAGTGCCAGTCAATGCTGTTCGTTAACTTTATAATAAATCGATAGTACGTGTAAAACTGTTTTTCCATCGAACAAGCATGTACCAAAGTTATGGTGATAGGATGGTAGTTTGACAAAGTTACCCGCAACTGAACATCTCGGTCAGGTATCAGGCCGGGCAACTTGCGAACTAATCTAATTAACGCAGGCTTACCAGAGTTTCGTGGATTCATCTCCGGCTTTGTTGTTATTGACAATCGATTAGACAAAGATAACGCGGTGCGCAATTGTTTCTGGGAAAAATAGAACGATTTGGACTCTTCTGATGATCAAGAGACGAATCTATATGGATTTGTTTACCAGGTAAGTCAACATGCGTATTTTATAATAATGTTATGGTTGTGTATAATAGATTTTTATGTTAATACGATTAAAACTTATTAAGTACGTAATTAATGGCGACTTTAAAGACTGAGAGCCTGTCTTGTCACTTTTTGATAAATTACTGATATTTTAAGCGACAGATATCTATGATGCCGTTTCTGTTTAAGTATTTTATGCGAATAAACAGAGGTGGCGTTACATATATCGGGAACTTATCAGAGGGTGTTAAAACAGGTCTTAAGACCAATGTTTTCCAGAAAGAAGCCATAAGTTTGGCTTGGTTTTATCTATCTTAATTCTAAGAAGATTTTTTTTTATTGTGAGAGGGAGGCAAACGAGCAAGCGGGTCATCTGATGGAAAATGATCACCACCGCCCATAAATATCAACAACTCAAAGAGAGTCACGTCACTGATCTGTTGCCGGCCTTTAAAAAGGACAGGAAATATGAGAGAGGGAGGGGGTGAGGTATTGGGCCCCCGGCGCTCTCACTGACCGTACGAAACGCAGCAGGAGTACTGCTGCTTCATGCCGGGGTCCTGTGAGAGGGTGGTACTGCCCCGGACGAGCCGGGCCATTCGTGATTTAAGCCTAGCTAGCTACAACATGGCTCTACCACTACCTGAATTTACGCAAAACGCTACATATTTATAAACTTTTATTTGTACTCAAGATATAACCGTAGGAGTGTTTGTAGAACCCCTCTGTGTATATGTATCCGATATAATAATTACAAGAAACGGTATCGCTTACTTTTTTTTTTTGTTTCAAGTTTCTATCACAGCTACTCAATATGTACAGTCAAAGTCATATATATATGTACGTTACCAGGGCGTCAAAAATATCGAATGAACTCTATTCCACTAGCCGTAAGATTGGTGTTTACTTATATTTGATGCGATGGCTGTATTATTTCTATCTTCGACTGTACCTTTTACCTGAACTGAGGGAACGTTAATAGTTATTCAACATTTTAAATGTACATGAAAAAATTACAGCAATCTCTTAGAAATCATAATTAAGAGGCACAAAGCGATTGGAACGGCCGGCCCCGGGAGGAATCGAGGGAAAGGGCGACTAGGGCTGCCGTATTGATTAGATTGAGCTTTACATTTACACGTCTGTAATTTGAAGATTGGCTCGGCAGAAACAGTCAACGTGACGAGATAAGAAATAAAAGAAATTAAAGAGTTAAAATCTGTCGCTATTAAAAGCTTCCGTAACTCGAAGAATATTTTATGATTTTTATTTCTGTTACTACCTACTACACCGTAAAGTTACCATAATATTTCAGTACGAGTTTTAACGTAGCTTATAATGTAATACTTAAAGCATCATATTGTAAAATAAAGCTATTAAATTATTAATTAAAGTACTAAATAAATTACAAAATAATATTACATCTAAAAGACATGTTTACGAATTCCTGAATAAGTACCTACTTTACTTTACTACTACATAATAATAACATAGTATAAAACAAAGTCGCTTCCCACTGTCTGTCTGTCCCTATGTAGGTATGCTTAGATCTTTTAAACTACGCAACGGATTTTGATGCGATTTTTTTTAATAGATAGAGTGACTCATGAGGAAGGTTTATATGTATAATACATGCATAATATACTATTTAGTATCAGCATTGCACCCGTGCAAAGCCGGGGCGGGTCGCTAGTTTATTATAAACTAATTAAGTACAAAGACAGATAGAAATAAATTAATACTGTCATAATGTCTTGAACTAAATTAAAAGTATAGTTAAAATAAAACAAAAGTAATTAATAACTGAATGCAATTTTACAATTAGAAGTTAATTTATCATAGCTACACAGATAAAATAAAATAAAAAACAACCATTTTAATTTTAATTACATTCGAATTCATTGGAAAGGAATAGGATAATTTTGTGAGAGCCCTGTGACGCAGGCATGAAGGTAATATACTTAATCAATCACATTACACATAAGCCACTGCTGCGGTGTGCGCGTCACTTACAATAACATTGAGTGACACCTGCACCGGAGTCCAGAGTAAGTATGTCCCATTTGATATAATACACGATGAGCGCAAAATATTGATTACGATGTATATTTAAGAGACTGTTATAGTAATTCAGACATATAAATGTTAATGCAAACATCGAACTTAAAGATAAATCTTGAATTATGCTAACGTTTTGCAATTTATTTAATTTACATGTATTTAATAATATGTGTTCTATGTATTTAAGTATTTATTTATCTATATAAGTATGTTTATCGTCGTCTAGTACCCATAGTACAAGCTTTGCTTAGTTTGGGACTAGGTCGATTTGTGTAAGATTGTCCCCTGATATTTATTTATTTATTTATTTATTTTATTTATTTATTTATTTTTTACAAGTGCAGATGAGGCCAAGGTGTATCTCACTGGTTCAGTAACAGTTTATTCACTCTAGCCTTGAAGAGTTGAAGAGCCCTCATCATCATCATCCCAGCCTTTATACATCCCACTGCAGGGCACAGGCCTCCTCTCAGAATTTAAATGTAAAGATATTTTTGGAACACTCAATTTTAAATATATCTTTGACCTTGACTGTACTAAAACGTTTCTAGAAATGTTACATAATTATTGAACTATTAAGCTCGGAATACGTTGTGGTTGAACTTAGCAAGTTAACAGAAGTAGCATATTTTTACAAAATGAAATCAAATCTTTGAAGCCGTATACGCCCAACTTCCGTTTGTTGTATTGAGCTAAGTAGATATATTGGGAAAATATGTGTAGGTAGACATGTCGAGGACAATGTACCTAGTTAAAAATACCATCACCAAGAAATCAAGCAGTAAAAATGTTTTATTTTTTGTCAAAAACATTAAGAAAAAGGCAGTTTGATCGCACATAACGTTTAGTGCCCACTTTAGGCCTGCGAAAAAAAATGTAAGCTAAATTACATTGCAGCGCACTATCGACTATCTCGGATTCGTTCGCTTTACAGCTTCGCAATGTAATGCAACGTACACGATTTTTCTTGTTCATCTAAACTGTTCTTGAAATAGATAGCTTAGATGTACCAATCAAACCCGAGTTTCCTGCATAATATGTACCTATTTATTTAGTGGCAGCCCTGTGATATGCTCTAGCATCAGGTCCGCATTGCCCGCCTCCTAATTGGATTAGTTTGCAAAACTTCGCAACAGGACTTCTGGATTCTTTCTCCTTGAATTATGACCCAATAGTTTGTCTTATCTTCCGCCTTGACTTAGAATATACATCAACTCGGTGGTGATTAGAATAATAGGTATAACTTGTCTATGTTCCATATAGTAATAAACGGATTCAAGAAGAACAATGGGCAGGCCATATGACACGCAGAACAGATGGCCGTTGGGGCCCAAAAGTTCTGGAATGGAGACCACGGACTGGCTAGTCCAGCGTGGGACGTCCACCAACGAGATGAACGGACGATTTGGTGAAGGCCGCAGGTTCAGGGTGGATGCAAATCGCTTCAAATCGTAATGATTGGGCATCAATGAGGGAGGCCTATGTCCAGCAGTGGACGTCCTATGGCTGAAATGATGATGATGATGATGAAGAAGAAGAACATGGAAGCATTGCTTGTATACGAGACGCATTATGTAGGTATGTATGTAAACTCTTTATTGTACAAAAATAAGGAAAAAAAAGACATTATTGACAATCGTTGAAATGCGTGTACAAAGGCGAACTTATCCCTTTATCTTTTACTAGCTTTCCGTCCGCAGCTTCGCCCGCGATAAATTAATTTTCCCGTAGGAAAAGGTATTTTCCCGCCGTTAAAAGTAGCCTATGTCACTCAGTGATAATGTAGCACTCTAACGGCAAAAGAATTTTTGAAATCGGTCCAGTACTTTCGGAGCCTATTCAATGCAAACAAACAAACAAACAAACAAACAATCAAATCTTTCCTCTTTATAATATTAGTATAGATATAGATTATTTTAATTTAAACAATATTCTACTTAATCAACTTTTTTATCACCATAATTTTCATTTTCATTTAAAAATTAACACCGGGTACTTAAAAGACGAGTCAAATACTCACTTAATCAAGCAATAAACTCCTCAATAAAAATGGGTACACATCTCCGAGCTCCAGGTAGTAAAATGTGAAGTTTACGCCACTCCTGTCCAACGGTTTGATCTCATTTTTACGGTACCCGTCTCTTACTCATAACCCACGAGTGGCTTTTGACTACATTGTCAGTACACTTTAGTCCACAACTACTTAGAAAAACTTCACGTAATATTGTACGATTTAATTTTGCCCGTTATACAATTACAAGTAGTTTTTGTAATGACGCCATTTTCAAGCAGTAGACACAAACTTAGTTTCTGTTAAGGCTAAGTAAATAGTTGTTACACAGCCTTAATAGATTACTTTCGGCTTTTCCCATGCTTGCTTTTAGGTATTCAAATTTTTTTTTAATTTTTCATATCATTGTTAAGACAAAATATTACTACTTAAGTATGTGATAAAATACGTGATTTCAATTAATACACAAAATAATTATTTGTTAGTACGCGATTATATATTCGGTCACTAAGATTAGTGTGAAAAATCTATAGTCAAGCGAAGAAGACAATTAAATAGCAAAGCGTAGTACAGCTACGAGTAACGCGTAGCGTCGTAATGCGTAGCATGTCTCTCATCATGGAGTCATTCATTAATAATAGCAATCAAATTACATACATGCTGATACTAATTCGTAGGTAGTCTCCATTCTGTAGGTTATTCGACATTCTGGGACGGCACTTCAAGGAGCGATTTACGAATATCAATTCACATAAACAAATCCGGAAGAACTTATCCTTCAATGTAATATTCTAGTACAACTGTGCTGATGCGACAAGCGGTCCAAATATCCTATTCCGTAGCGCATAAAACAATTTGTCGAAAAAATCTATTCATACGTCAAAAAGAATATTCAAGCATCTTCCTTATCTCGGAAGTTAGGGAAGTTGGACAAAAGACATCAACAAGTTTTGTCGTTGAGTTAAAGGGACGTAAAATTACGAGGGCAGTAATGCCGGCAGTAAACTCGCCACGCGCTAATAACGCGGCCAGATAGCGCCGTTGCATTCCGCCCGGACCGACTACTGATGCCGTTGTTTTTAACCTTAATTAGAGCGTAATGTAAGAATATTTAAACCTTTTATAGAACATTAAAAGTGTAGAAGTTTGCTGGTTTACCACTTGTATCGAATTTATAAAGATTCGTTCACTATTAAACAATATAATATAAATGTACATACATATTTCTCCAAAGACGTTTTCCTATTTTTTCTCCTTGAAAACAATATTTGACAATCTGAAATACGAAAATAAAACGTCGGTAAAAATATTATATCAAACCAATATCTTACTTCGGTCTATCATCGTAGGCCGCGAGCTCTTTAATATTTATGATCGTACTTTATAGAAATTCTGTTACTTTTATTTCTGGCATCAAAAGCAATTACCTCAGATCCTACCGTCAAGTAGATAAAAGTTTCCGTTTTAACTTTTTTCTCTGCCAGCATTGGCAATGACATGAAATAAGCCTAACATCTCAGCACAGGAAGAGGGGAGGCGGCTAATCTTGCAACTTTTGCCCTTTGATTCCTATAATAACGACGTTTTATCTCTGCTTGCGCACATCAAAGGACAGACGAACTTATATACCCCTTTCACATTCGTGGATTTTTAGTCCAATACATATTTACGGTATATTGTTATGTAACGCACGATCAAAGCGAGGCCGGACGTACTCTCATTTTTTCCATTGACAGGTTTATGTTGATTATTTATGTTTGGAAACATGCTGGTTCATTGTTACTTGATTTGGCATTAATTTCAAATCAATGGACCTGGGCAGTGATATATATTATTGACTGGTGTAGGTATTCAGATGAATTTGACAGCAATTATTCCTTTGTAATGATTTTTTACATGATTAGTTGATTAAAAATGAAATCCATAATCTAAATGTTTAAGTAAGCCTACTTACCTACTGCTTTAATTTGGTATTTGTAACAAAAAACAACCGATAATTTTTCGATTATGGAATTTTCCTGTGACTTCTGTAACGCAGAAATAAAGTTTGTATTGAAAGTTCTTCATATTTTGAAATTAATTTCGTTCCGTATATGAAAATCTATAAAATAGTACAAGTTAAAGTAATCTTTTAGAAAGTTTTTCAGTCGAATAGACTATAGATAATGGAACGAACATACCTACTTAATTAGTTTCGATTTAGTGTCTTAAATGCTAATTTTAATCTTTCTCACTTTGAACTGACGAAAATTTCCTTTATTATCCCACCCTCTATTTCAAAGCTTGGGTCAAATTTAAAAAATTGTTTTTTTTTTAAATTTAAAACTATGTTTTTCACTTTTGTAGTTGCAATAACAAAGTAATTTTCATGTAAACTTTTTCAAAATTTCAAAGGTCAATTCACGTTTTTTTTAGAGTTCCGTACTCAAAGGGTAAAAACCGGCCAAGAGCGTGTCGGACACGCCCAAGTTAGGGTTCCGTAGCAGGTACGAAAAAATCTTTGCATAGTTTATTAATGTGGTTGTTTTGGTCCCAACTCCCACCGCGCGCAGAATTTCAACGTCGACGGCACAGCGCCATCTATCGGCGAATTGGGTAACTAATCTAATCTGTTTTTCAGGTGTAATTCTTTATTATATGAAACCATTTAAATTTTATTTTTTTTTTATTTGAAAAAAGATACTGTTAGCGTGATCTTACAGGTACTTAAAGAAAAAAAATGCTTGCAATGGCGGTTAAATTACAATCTTAGTTTAGAAATATTTTTTTACAAAAACTTAAAAACTGCTCAACTGATTAGGTTGAAAATAATTTTCCTAGAAAGTTTTTATTATGTTTAACTTACGTGATTTTTTCATATTTTTTAGACGTGCAGTTCAAAATTTAGAGGGGGGGACACATTATTTTGAACTTTCGGAGTGAAGATCTCCAAAAATATTCACTTTATCAAAAAATGGTGTTAGCAAACCCCTATTATTTTCAAATACCTATCCAATGATACCCCACACTATAGGGTTAGTCGAGAAAAAAAAATCACCCCCACTTTACGTCTATGGGAGGTACCCTAAAAAAATTTTTTTTACTTTTTTTATTTAATCACTTTGTCGGCGTGACTGATATATATATTCATGCCAGACGGACAGACATGGCGAAACTATAAGGGTTCCTAGTTGACTACGGAACCCTAAAAACGGGACCCTATTACTGAAACTTCGCTGTCCGTCCGTCTGTCCGTCTGCCCGTCTGTCCGTCTGCCCGTCTGTCCGTCTCTCCGTCTGTCCGTCTGTCACCAGGCTGTATCTCATGAACCGTGATAGCTAGACAGTTGAAATTTTCACAGATGGTGTATTTCGGTTACCGCTATAACAGCAAATACTAAAAAACAGAATGAAATAAATGTTTAGGGGGCTCCCATACAACAAAAATCATTTTTTTGCTCGTTTTTGCTCGATATTGATAGCGGCAACAGGTAGACGCTTGAAATATTCACAGAATATTTAGTTACATTTTTTTTAAATAACTAATTAAATTAAAATAAAACAAATATTTAAGGGGTGCTCCCATATAGGTACAACAAACGTGATTTTTTTGCCGTTTTTATAGATAATGGTACGGAACCCTTCGTGCGCGTGTTCGACTCGCACTTGGCCGGTTTTTATTAAACTTAATTATTTGTAAAGGATGCGGTGGTAGCCTTGTGATTGGACCTCAGATTATATATGGCTTTAAGCAGAGGATCACAGGGTCGAACCCGGAGTTCCACCTCTGAGTTTTTCGGAATCTACGTGCTTACATTTGAAAATTTTTCATGGGTTTTCCGGTGAAGGAAACTTGTATACACCTATGTAGCAGTTCAAAGTGAAGTTTCCGCGTCTGAAGGAAACTGTCGCCCTCATTTGAGAGGAGTCCTATGGCCAAGAATGGGACGTTTATATGTAGACCGGAGATGAATTATTTGTCAATCATAACTTACCAAATCTCTTATATCTGGTTTAATTTTTCTGTCATATTACAGAAATGTCGTACTCCATTGCATTCTTAGAGGACGCATTTCTAAAACACCATTCTTATTTGTTGTCTACTCTACACAGGGTACCTCTGTGTAACATTTCAGGTTTTCAGAGCCTAGAGTTTACACTGGATATTGATGGTTAGTCAGTCAGGAAACGTTTTGGTTCTTTATAGGTATAAATAATACTATTTTTATAAACTTACAGAAATATATTTTTGTTACCACCTTTTTTTAATGTAGGTACCTAATATATTAAAAAAAAGGAATGCGTTTATAAAAACATAGCTACCTAAATTCAAGAGAAGAATACAGTTCAGAAGACTTTAATATTGACCTGTGAAACTAAATAGCCCCGGATAAATGAGCCAATAATAAATTTAACCTTTTATATCCCCCTTGTCGGCACTTGAGGCAAACGACGATTAAGTGCGTGGTAAGTTTAATACTCTATTGAACCCTAATTATACAACCGGATAGATTTATATTAGGTATTTCTACATCAGACATCTTGCTTTCCAAGAAAGTATTACAAGTCGGCTTAAGGCTTTTATTTTCTTAAGATAAACTCATTGTTTTTATTTTGAAAGCCTATTAATGATAACCGTTCCAAGATTTTCTTACCTATATTCTAAAAACAAAAACAAAAAAATATTATTTTCCTATGGTTTTGTTAAATAACTATGCTTTGATAACGTTGACCACAACAATTACGTGAAAGTATTCAGAAAATTGGGTTTAATTAACAATGTAGGTATGTACATGTTTAGTATATCTTCATTGTCAAACTACCAATACTACCAATAGGGCAGGTAAGATCGCAATCAAAACTTTTCTGATAGTTAAATCCGTTCTGCATATCATTAGCATCTTGTAAACAGAGGTACACTGAATATTCACACGATTTAACCTTCCTGTGTAAGACAAAATTAATATTCGACAGTAAAACGTTGGTAATAAAACCTAATGTCTAACAAATTGTTTTCAGGTAATCTTTACCGTTTATGTCTTTGTTCTGGGAAAACAATTAACTGGTTAATCATCAATAACCAGACAATTAATTTAACAGTAAACAACACAGTGTAACAAAAGAAATCTGATTTATTAACACAATTAAGTAAGATAGGGGGCGGGCCCGTGCCATTGTCTGATCGAAACACAATTCACCGAATCATAAATAAGAGGAACAATAGTCAATAAAATTAGATAGCGATGGGACGAGAATTGCCAAGGAAAATAAATAAGGTTCTTCCAAGAGGATATGAGCTTGCACTTCATTGGGATAAGCTGATAAATACCTATTTCTGAATCAAGCACTACCGCTGACCGGTTCCCAGTGCAACCGCGCTTAGCAATGGTACACGCCTCACGGAAATAAATCTTAGCATAATATTTTCCTATCGAACATTTTTTATTATTTGTCTGAAATTACAGTGTACCGCTAATGGGCTAAGCCCATCATATCTCGTACTTGCGCGCACCATTGTATATACCAACGTCGGTAATTTCTGTATTCTAATCTTAAAATATTGTCATATTTGATCCGATATCGGGACAAAATTTATGTATAGTACGAGTACTTACTTACCTTTAAGATTACGATATCGGATATCGGATCCGAAACATTATACAAGTAGGTACACTTTACTTGCACCGATCTTGTATCGGCATCCAATGCCGCTAAGTGGAAATGCTCTCACGGTGCATAAAAAAGACAAGAAGAGTTTCCAACATTTAAAAATCGTGTATATCGTACAATTACGTTTCGTAAGTACCACCAGTGCGTCCGTATTTTATCAGGTAGTTTAATTGTTGCGCAGTGGAAATGCAAGCTTCGTTAAACTCCACTGGCTCCGGCGCTACCTTGCCTCGATTTCCCGCCTCGCTTGTGCCAGTACAGGGCTGAACATGACAATACCTTAGCGTTTACCTTTTTTTTACAATATTAAGGACACCTTGCACTGTCTACTAATTAAAAAAACAAGGTTGGGTTAGAGTTGACTGGTCCATAAATTTTGACATTACTTAACCCAGGGCTATCAGTAAACTCGGGTTCGTGCAAACCCGCTCAGCAATATGTACGTTGTACGTACACCCTGACTCCTAACATTGGTGGTCTTTGGGAAGCTGGCGTCAAAACGGAGTATGATATGATAAAGGTAAAAAATCAAACTGTAAAAATGCATTACAACGACCAACTCCAAAAATATATGCCAAGGTTTTCTTACATAAATTGATAAATATCCGAGTATGTAAATAAACATATCTCTCTCTCTCTCTTTCTCTCTATGTGATGTGGATTTATAATATTCTTCATTTAAGTATTTCAAACATCCAAGGACAGTTAGTAGCTCATGATAAATATTTATGACCATTTTTTTGACCTTTTTAAATTATAATATGATGAATAGAAGCTATTTTCAATCAAAAAGTTGGTACACTGTAGTTCATAGTTGCATAACTACGTTCCATAGATATAAGTATACACGTAGGAACAAACGAGGTGCTTCAGAATATCTGGACTTGACAATCTGTATTGTTAGGGATGTAGAACGAGTTCAAGTTAGAATATGAGACTTATCAGACTTATAATATGAGACTACATTGATTTTTTTAATTATGAATTGTGGTGAACCCTTGTATTGTTAATAAAGTTTGTTATACAGTAAAATATATATTGTCGTACTCCGTTCATGGCTATAAAGCCATAAACTCTGAAGCGTCAATTTGGTTGAGGCATGGGCATGGTGAGTCAAAATTAAGTGCGGATCAAACAGCTAAATCACGCAACAAAATACCTAACCCTGATTTTATGTGCAGCCATCCTCGGTAATAGGCAGCCCTGAAACTGCCGGATTGCCTTTGCCCCCCTAATAGGACTCTTAAAAATAAAATCCCCAACCAACCGCAATCATTAATTCCTTCATCTTAATATCTTTGACGGCCTTGACGCCTTTGCTTATTTTACCAGACTATTAGATTTCCCAGTTTGCCCTCATTCCTTCATTTTATACAATTGTGCGAAATTTCTGCGAATGGCTGAATTCCAAAAGCGGCAAACGAATCTAACTTAGAAGTATTATTATGTCCTGACTCTGTTGTATTCAGAAGTATACTTATATTACATTTGCCTCTAATTAAATCGAGAGTCACTATTGAATGACTCAATATATAATAGAGATTGATCTCGATGAAGCCGAAACCGGACCGGACTTATTGTAAAACCTTTTTATTTGGAACTTATTTCTTTCCTATTTCTGTGCATCGCAATCCTACTAGAGTGACAAAGTAGATATAAAAACGCTATAGGTAAGAGGGTTTTACTGTTTCCTGTTCTTTTATTTGCATCGGGAAACCACGAAATGTCACCAAGTATTTTTAATTGAAATGATGCGAAGGCTGCAACCGGAAGCGCCGTCGAGCGGCGTTGAATAATTCAGCTGTTCGATATGGCACGAACAGCCTCTTGCGGCACTTGGAAACATTTCTGAAAAATCTCGCTGTCTATGTACCTAATCATCCGTTGCTTATCGGCGAGATTTTATTTGAAACCTAACCAGATTCTTAAGCTAGTGCCTTGATTACACTTTACTTCTACTTTGTTTCCTACATGAGATTAATACCTATAATATATAATCCTTACCTTTAGGCGGCATTTTCTTTTTAGGGTTCCGTAGTCAACTATTAGGGTTCCGTAGTCAACTAGGAACCCTTATAGTTTCGCCATGTCTGTCCGTCTGTCTGTCTGTCTGTCCGCGGCTATGCTCAGAGACTGTTAGTACTAGAAGGCTGTAATTTGGCATGAATATATATATCAGTCACGCTGACAAAGTGGCAAAATAAAAAATAAAAAATAATTTTTTTTTAGGGTACCTCCCACAGACGTAAAGGGGGGGTGATTTTTTTTTTCTCGACTAACCCTATAGTGTGGGATATCGTTGGACAAGTCTTTTAAAACCATTGTGGGGTTGCTAACATGATTTTTCTATTCAGTGATCTGTTTGCGAAATATTCAACTTTAAAGTGAACATTTTCATTAAAATCGACCGTCCCCTCCCCCCTCTAAAATCTAAACTGTTGGGTGGAAAAATGTGAAAAAATTCAGAATGGTAGTAAATATATCAAATTTACTAGGAAAATTATAGCGGCTAAGATTGCTTGGAAATTATTTGTAGTTTAAGAGTAAATAGTAGCCTAAGGTATAAAACATACCTAAACTTAGATGATTCCGTACACATACGAAATCCTTAGAAAAATATTACTTGATTTTTTCGTAATGGCTACGGAACCCTACCTTGGGCGTGTCCGACACGCTCTTGGCCGGTTTTTATATATTTTCTATATCTTTTTGTTCGTTTAAGCAAAGTAAAATGTATTTTTTTCTTCTGCTATAGCTTGAATTGCTATTAATTCCTAAATAAAAACTTATACATGTAATCCTAACTAAATACAACATTATAGATGCGAATGTGAGCTCGTTTGTGTATTATCTTTCACGCTTAAAGTATTCAAGCGATCATGATAAAATTTGGTACTGAGATATTTCAACTTCATGGGCAGAACATAGGATACTTTTTGTCCCGGAAAATTGTATGGTTCCCGCGAGATAGCGATAAACGAACTTTTGCAGACGAAGTCACGGGCAACAGTTAGTATTCTATAGAATAAATTTGATAGTTGATTTCAAAAATGCACTGAATATTTTCCGTATTATTTACTAGACGTGGGATACAAAACCTTCATAAAATATCTAAAAGAAGTTATTCTCAGAACCCGCCAACTGGAGGCTTAACATTTAGTTGCTATGTTTTTCTTTAAAGTTAAACGGGTTCCGATATTTGATGTCTTTTACCATCTATTAAATATCATACTAGTCGTCACACCACTCTCCTCGTTAATTTAGGATATTAATCAGACTAAAATCGTGGAGAGCAGCATGAACAAATAATTGTAAATTATCGATCTGTGATATCGCACAATGATAGTGACCAAATACTTTTAACACATTTCGTATATATTGTCTACTGATAATATGTATCCAAAGCATTAAAATTATATGTTCGGTTGACTTTGGATAATTGAAATTGACCCTTGGTCCGCGGGGTCCTAGCGCAATGAAGCTCTACAAAGAAATAGCAATGTGGTTACTCGTAGTTGAAGTCACAGGAAAGCGAAGAGCTGGCAGCTTCTTTGGTCAAAGATTTAGTTTAACTAAGTATTCAAAGAGGAAACGCAACCATTATCTTCGAAACCTTGCTAAGGGGACCCCTTTTCATAAACCTAAAATCGTTTAATGGTTAAATATTATTTTTTAATAATCATTAGCATTTTAGCTCAGACACTGGTTCAAACTTCCTCTCTCTTTCAACGCAATATTAACAACCTCATAACGGAAAAACCGACTAAGCGAGAGTCGAACTCACGTGCCGAAGGTTCTGTACAGTCAAGGGCATACACACACATACGACACAAATATCAAAAAATCAAACTGACTACCTGTTTAAGTTCATAAAGTACAGCCGCCGCTGTCAGACAAATTACAAAGTTAAAACTTTTCCCCAGGACCGATACACGCTTTGACCGGCTTTTATTATTTGTTGATATGCAGTATATTTATCTCTATATCATTCTGAATTTCAAATGTTTATGTATGTTGAAACTTTATAGAGGAAAAACGAAAAAACGACTAGCTGATGCCCGCGGCTTCGCCCCTGCTGAAGTAGATTACAATGTGTTTTCTCGTGGGAATGAGACATTTTCCCGTGGTAAAAAGTAGCCTATGTGCACAGTGGTGCAGGCCTTCAACTATGTCCATACAAAAATCATGGCAACCCGTCGCTTAATTTCGACGTGAAAGAAGGACAAACAAACAAACACACTTTCACATTTATAATATTAGTATGGATATGGATAGTATGTACGTATGAATAAATTTTAGCTCTCTCATTTATCTGATCACATTTTTTAAGAAATGGCTAAAGATTTTGATACAACTTCCAATTATATGGACCTCTAATATATAACCGAAAACCCATTAAACTCTACGCCCATTTCTTAAAAAATTTGACAAGATAAATGACGCAGTTGAAACGCTTAAAATACGCCCTTTATCTATTACGGTTTTTCAGATTCAGCCCTGTGACGGGCAAACAGACGTATAGCGTAGCGACGTTAATAGGCTTCCGTTTGTCATCCTTCCAGTACGGGACCCTAAAAAGTTGAAATACTACCGCAAATCTTCATAGTTATCCCAAAGTACATGGGGAGCTCGAAACTTGAGGCTCATTATACAGTCAGTACAGTCAGCACGTAAACTTGGTAAAAGCCGGGCTGGCCGTGACAGCCCGCTAGATGAATTATTCAGCACCGCTGGATACCGGCTACCTTCCCGCATTATGGTCACAAAACCACACCTACTCACACAATGCCACTAAAATTTAATAGGCTACAGTACAATCACACTGTACTAAGAGGCGAGTTCGCGCCTCGCCTGGTTTCCCACGCCACACATCGTAGACATACATAGAGTTATTAAATACTTTTCTAATTCAACTTATTTCTGCCGCTTTGTAACGGCAATGAGTGTTGGCATGGCAATGTGATAAGTTACAACTTCGACATCACATGAAAAATAATAGAGCTAATTTTGATGTTGATTGTACTTCGTCGATGTTGCTTATAATTATTGACTTGGATTTGGATAGCTAACAGTATAAAAGTTATAATTATAATGCTGCAATATTTCTCATCCGCACTGGCCCCGCGTGGGAACTTCGGCCCAAGCCCTCTCATTCTGAGAGGAGGCCTGTGCCCTGCAGTAGGACGTATAATAAATAGGCTGGGATGATGATCATGATTTCTCATAGTCGTATTATTTATTATGAATTGGAGAAAATAAAACGACAAATCTTGTGAAAATCGATCCACTGCATTAATACTAGGGGCGTTCAATAAAAAGTGAGAATGAGTATTTTATAAACAACTTTTACTAAATGTCATTTTATTTTTCGACATAGTCACCTTTTAGCATAATACACTAAGTATATCTTTTTTCTAAACTTAAAATTCCATTTTTAAAAAAGGTCTCATCTTGAGTACTTAAAAAATCTTGTATTGCAGCGACTACCGCGTCGTCGTCTTCAAATTTCTGGCCTCTCAGGTATTGTTTCAATCTCGGAAATAGGTAGAAATCACTGGGAGCGAGATCTGGTGAATACGGAGGATGCTTAAGGATATCGAACCCAGCATCACGAATTGCAGCCATTGCAACGGCGGACTTGTGTGCCGGGGCATTATCCTGGTGGAACAGCACAACTTTCGAGAGTTTACCTCGCCGTTTTTCGCGGATCTCATTACGCAATGTTGCTATTTGTTTGGCGTATAAAGTGCCCGTAATAGTGGCTCCATGCTCGAGATACTCAATCATTAACACCCCTTTACCATCCCAAAAAACAGAGCCCATGACCTTACCGGCAGATGGGCTCACCTTGAATTTCTTCGGAGTTGGAGATGATGGCCTTTTCCATGTCATAGACTGCAGTTTCGTTTCAGGGTCGTAATGATGGAGCCATGTTTCGTCCATTGTTATAAATCGCGCCAAAAAAAGTTCCCGGTCTTGCTGCATCAGGTTCAAAGCTTCTTGACAAATCTCTAGTCTAGTTTGTTTTTGCGTGTCAGTAAGCATTCTTGGTACCCAACGCGCAGATACCTTTTTCATACCCAAGCGTTCATGTAAAATATTATGCACGCTCCCCGTTGAAATCTTTACATTTTCAGCAATAAAACGAACTGTGACGCGACGATCCGCCAAAACTGAGTTTTCGACTTTTTTCACAATTTCTTCAGTTACTGCTGTAGTAGGGCGTCCGGAGCGGGGGTCGTCCATTGTCGATGTTCTTCCACGTCTAAATTCGGCGCACCAACGTGCGACTGTCGAATACGGAGGAGCATTAGACCCTAAAGTGTCCCGCAAATCCAAATTGACTTGGTCCGTAGAAAAAATTTTCAAATACAAGTATTTGATAACGGCGCGCAGTTCAATTTTCTCCATTTTCGCTAACGTACTCAATAGCATTGCAAAGAAATTACCGTATATTTTTTTAAACAAAAGACTTTTAGTTTTTTTTTTCATAGCAATCAGCTAGATAGATTAGCTTTACCGGCCAGTATTTAATTTCGTAATATTAAAAGAGTTTGCATCTCATTCTCACTTTATATTGAACGCCCCTCGTATTACGTAGGGAGGAGCTGTCGCAGCGTCCTAGAATATACGGTAATGTCTATTTTCCTCACGCAAAACAATTCGCAAGATTTCAAAGTGGCTTTGATTATTAAATGCAGCTTTTGTATTTTCATTTCTTCAAACAAATAAACGCTCTTAAAAGTTTACTGTAGAAGTTGATTTAATAAACTAGCACCTTTACCCGAGGATTGCAATTGTTGAACAAAGCTGTACTGTAAGGAATGGATTAAAGTACTTAATCCATAAGGACTTTTTCCCCTTTTGAGTTAAAACACGTCTGCGCATTTAAATATTGTGTAATATAAGTAAATATGAGTATTGAATATCTCATTTAGCGAATCAGTGATCAGTGAAAAATCAGTGGATGACTTCGTAGAGATACCTAGACTAGATCTACACGCTCATCTCATTCCAAGAGACTGATATAAAGTTGAAAATAATTAAAATCTGACAAGAAAACGGCCCGTGTCGTCTATTACAGAGTTCCTATGGCTACCTTCCAGCTCCATCATCAGATCAGCTCCATGTTATAATAATACCTATTGCATTTTCACCCGATTTACACACGCATTCAAAATTTTAGGTCAATCGGAAATCGAAAAGTAGGTCATATTTAACTTGCAAGATTCGATGACACATGGACAACGGGACAGGTGAAGGTAAAAAAAAGCTTGTAAGTAATAATAATAAAAGCTTGTAACAATATTTGAAACATTATTTCGTTTATCTTATTCTGCTACTAATTAATTACCTATTAGCACGAAATTAATCTTCATTTATATCAACATACAAAGTAGACACGCTGTATTTCACAATCGCCATCTATTTTTCGCCAACTCAGCTACCTACATACAATAGCAGTCGAATTCAATCCAAGTTAATACACGTAGTCAAACATACAGAAACAACGAATGAATCGAAACTAAATATAAGTATTGAATTATTCAGCGGAGGAAGGTCGGACGGCCAGCCACTTTTATGTTTCGACCGATCTATGTATTTATATCAACAATAGGTCAGTTGTTTTAAGAGAATACTAAGTGCTCAAGTGCATTATTCAGTTTGTTACAACAATGGAACGCGTGCTACAAATAAAAAGCACAAATAGAGTCGCTTCCAGCGGAGCGGAGCAGAGGCATGCAGAATGATAAATTCACGTGACATTGTTACATTACAAGGAGGGCGAGGCAAGACGTAGACTTCAACTAGTGTGATTACTCAGATTTGGCTTAGAATTCATAAATGACTGACTACCTAGATGAAAGCGCATCCTAAACTATAATCAATCAATAATATTTTACCTAAATAGTATAGTCCGACAAGCTCGTGCGCGGCTCTCCGCGGAACCCTGTCGCAGTCAGCATTTGCCGCACTTATTAAAAACAATCTCGTTAAGGACAGCAGAGGCTCCCTGCGACAGGGTTCCGCCGAGCGCCGCGCACGAGCTTGTCAAGGTATAGTTGCTTCGCCTCCTGACTCCCGACTTTTTTCAATTGATTACTTAGGACTTAAGAACTTTAAGAGACTTAAGTTTTGTAATTTTGGAAATTATTTAAGCATACTTATAGGTTATTAATGAACCAGTGACCCTTGGTCTCATCTGCACTTTTCATCAGGTGAGATGGTGGTCAATCACGGGTCAGTTTTATGTAAAAAAAAAAGTTCTTAATTAATTAAATATCTTGTTCTATAAAGAATAAATACATAGAACCTACATTTGGCACTTATTCTTACAATTGATTTTATCCGTCTAATGAGTTAAATATTTTTTCAAGATGGCTAAAAAAGGAGGGCTGTCCAAATATAATACTGCTATAGAAGGGGTCATCTTAAGTGCGGATTGGTATTCATGCAGACCAGAGTATACTTATGTGTGGCGTAATCCTCAACTGACGGGGATCTTGGAGATTGATCACTCTGTCTAAGGCAGACTCTTTCCATACTACCTATAGTTGACCCATTTTAGAGCTATAGTTAAAGGCTCTGAAATAAAACTTATAAAATAGTTCATATCTCCACCCATTTTCAAATATTTTGAAAGTTTCTGATGTGCATTTACATATTGATTTATATGTCTTTAAGTTTATTACTAATCATTTTATGGATCATTGTTGCCGAAATAAAAAATATTATTATTAATTATTAAGTTCATAATAAGTTAATAACAAAACGTAATTTTCATAAAACAAGGTACAAATATACCGCTAGCCCGTCAGTGCCATTGGATTGACAAAGAAATGATTCTCGCTAAGTTATCCATTTATAATCCCAGTCACTTGTTAAATTCCCCGTCACGTAAAGCAGGTGATCCTGAAACAGGGGAACACGACAATGACAATGTTAACAAGGTTATTCCTATTCCATAGTGAAATGTAAACAGCCCTTCAGCCATTATGAGTCGTGGTGCACAAGACAAACAGCCTGGGAGCGCGAGTCTGTGCCCCGCTTAAATATTGATATTGGGTCTCTCCCGAAAACGATCTACCTTCCTACTCCTACCCTATTCACTGATTTCGACTAAATTTATTTGTTAATTCAACGAGCCATATCCACTTGTACCAACGACCACAACGGTGTCCCTCCTGGTAGCTAATTGGTCTATTGTGTTTGTAATTAGACTTAATCGAGAAAAATAGATAGTTGAGCACTGATAGTTCTCGCATCCGATCAAATTAAAGCATCGTAGATCCCCGAAGCAGGAGCCGACGAAGCATGTCGTGAGCCGTGTCAACATTTGTTCTGTCACGCCCCAGTAAATAATAGAACCTTGTTACGTAAACGGGTTCTACAGAGCTGCCTATAAATTTATACTTAAAACAACAGTTATTTGCAAGCCCACTGATTTCACGGTAAATCTACCGGTATTTAATTAAAATGTGTCTATTAATAAGTATTAAGCAACAAAACATGGGACTTAATAAATCAAAGTGTATACCTGTGTAGACAAAGGTCATTAATCCTGCCGGGTTTTAATTACCAACCCTGTTTAATCCGAAGGTTCAATAAAAGCATTTAATTAAAATTATACTAGCTGGCAAGTGGAACGCCGCTGACAGTTGCAATCTGGAGGATTTGAATAGGTAACTAAAATAGTGTATGAATACCCTTGCAAATGTCCTGTTGCAATAAATTTTATAGCACCCATAATAGTGGCGTATTCCTCTCTAATTGCCCTACCTTGTAGAGCCAATTACAACGTTTCTAAAGAAAGTTGAATTCGGTAATTACTTATAAGACAGAAAAACATAATTAGAGAAGGACTTTCTTTGAACTTTTCTATAGTTTATAAGTAAAATAAGTTTACCAGCTTCTTTAATTGCATTATTACTTGGGATTTGTCATTTTATTGACAGCTTTACATAATATGAAGCCAGAAACCGTTTTATACTTACCCAGTTAATTTCCATTCGGTATCTACAGCTCATTAAATAATTAAAAGCGATCTTTTGTAGAACTCGTAATCATTGATTTGTTTTAGTAAATTTATTTATTAAATTCACTGTGAAACCACTAGAAAATGTGTCATACTTTTTCTGAGTTTGGTGAAATAATAAAATGCGTGTTTGAAATCAATTCAGACGCCCTGCGGGCACAAACAGCGCAGGCGGCCCCTTATTTTCTCTGTCAATACAAATATTGAAAAATCATTACGTGCACGCTCACTTCTTTTCTTCTTAGGCGGATACCGTTTTACAAACCTTAAAGAACGAGTTAGCTATGAAGTATCTTTTTTTTTTTTGTGCTTATTTTTTCAACTTCATTTTTTTTTATTACTTTTACGGTCATCCCGTGAAATCATATACGTATATGATTTCACGGGATGACCGTAAAAGTAATAAAAAAAATGAAGTTGAAAAAATAAGTACAAAAAAAAAAAAGATACTTCATAGCTAACTTGTTTAAAGTTGCACAGTAGCGCCATCTCTTGTCCAGGTGAGCGGTTAGTTCCGAAGGAGTGTTAAAATCTCTCGATGAGGGTGTAACATAGATGTGCGCTTGTCACTGCATAAGGTGATGATTTAGCAGATTGAAATGTATGATGTATAGGAAAGATTCGTGTCTAATCTCTAGACCAGTGGTGGTGTAGGGGTATGGCACGCGGCACGGAATGCTGAGGACCTGGGTTCGATTCCCAGCATTGGTCTTTTTTCTGGGGTTTTTTCTGTGCATCTATATTTCAGTTTGTATTTAGTACGAAATACTTAAAGAACGAATTTCAACTTAGCCCCTTTCTTTACGTGACATGAAAAATACACTTGTAGATAATAGGAACAATCTGACATGCAGATAATAACGAATGGTCAAGTTAAGAATACAATGGTCTGCCCGGCTACATTCCCTTAGCTATGTTTTTATTATACATAAACTTAGTGTTCTTTGAAAATTCTTTTTTCAATTTAATGCTTCTATTGCTAAATATTTTTAACGTATTTTTATAGTTCTTTTTATGTTTTTCAGTTACTACGAATTTATCTAATAGGTTACTTACAAGTTATTGGAAAAGGGAATAGAAATCGTAACTTATGCACGATTAAAACATTAAAAGACTTGTACGAAATGCAATTCTATTTATTTACTTATTAAATTTTTAGCTATCTGTTTGTACATCATAAACTACAACTTTACGTAAAAACATATATCTATATCTACACATGATTGCCTTCAAACTTTATATATCAAGTTACAACCTTAGTTTCAGAGTGTTGAAATAAATATTTCGTTTGAATTATGTGAACATTGTGCGAAATTGCTATTGAATAATTGCTTATTGCATTTTTCTAGACCCGTAATCGATTCACAAGTCATTAATAGATTTGAATTTCGACACAAGCGTTTTTCAACTTATAACAAATTCAATTGGAGTAAATTATAAATCTATACACTTTGTTTTGTTAAACGTATGTGAGTATACAAATTATCCTGTTTGTATTTGTACACAGAGTACCGAGGGAGTACAAATGAAACATCTAAATGTATTGATGACTGGTACTTTAGAAAGCTTAACCAAACGTTACGTAACGCTCGCTTTAGCGTGTCATTATTCGCGTGCCAGGAGCATGATTCCTCCTTTTGTTTTAAGACTTGTTAGAAAATAACATACTATTTAGCACTGACAAATTCTTAAACAAACAAATGATTTCAGCTTAAAAAATAATCATTTACTGTATCACCTATCAGCATGGGGGTCGCTATTAATTGCAAGCACGAGTCATCATCACCGTCATCGCAATCTTCAGCCTATATCAGCCCAGAAGTCAGGGCTTTCTCAAGGTGAACCCTTAAACCCAATCTTCAGCTCCTGCATTGCTGTATCATTAGTGTTGCCAGCTGCTTTGCATACATTGCTGCCCCATCTAGACGGAAGACGTTAGGTACCTACTTAACAAACTTCGACAGAGTCGCGATCTTCACTTATTAAACATAAACATCTTATTCATACAGTAATGTTATAGGTAAATAATGTTTTGTCTACATCCGGGAACGGCATATATCATAGTAAAAAATAAAAACAAGATTATTTAATTAGCAAGATCTGAACAAGTACTTATTTATAAATACGAATATGGTGTTTCGTCAGTGATTGTCAGTACAAATACTACTAATATTATAAATACGAAAGTTTATGTATTGTTTGTGTGTGTATGTGTGTGCGTCGACTGCCAGATCTAATGGTTCAGGCTAGTGAAGCCGCCGTAAACGCTATAAAAGTAGGTATATAAAAAAAGACAAGTTTAACAAAATTATATAATCAATCAAAAGGCCTGCCAAGAAAAAAATCACAGCACCCTCGTTATTTATTTTAAATGTTGTTACATAATACAACGTTAACAAGATGAAAATTAAACCAAAGGTTTCCAGCATCACACCCTACATAAGGATCCTTCGCTATACCTACGTTGTTTTCAGATATTCCATTATTTAATAAAATGTGAGGAGCTTTATGAACTGATGTATATAATAATCAATGGTATAAAATAGCATGAATAACATATAAAATAACATTATTAAAATATGCGAACGGACCTCATAAGAAAATATGTATTTGCTTTGTGATTGATTATCAATTTTATCATCTTTTGGTGCCAAAACAAAAGTAACAAAAATAATAAAAAATACTATTTTACAACAGAGTTAGTAAGACATCGGTTAATTTTTAGATAGATATTTACATTTTTGGCATCATAGATGGCACTTTTTTTTCTTACTTTTTTATAGGCATACATTTTGCATCAACAACTTTTACAAAACAAGGGTGTCACATTGTCTTTTGGCACTACGTCATCCGGGCATGATCATTTAGGTATAAGGTAGCTTAAGTATGTTATTTATTACAATGAAAGGGTTAACAAGGAAGACAAGATCTGCTCTATGTTAATGTTTTATAGCAACATTAATTATCAATACGTATTCCTTACAAAATATACTCAAACATCGTAGGTATACTTATTCGTCTATCGATTTGAAGACAAACAAACCTGATCACAATGCTACGATTTTACACAAAAATACATTATCTCTATGTCCTAGTTTCTTTTTGACTCAACAAAACAAACTATGTACACTTCAGACACAATTACAAGCATCACTGCTCGTCCAACTATTTGTACTTATTTCATAAAAAAATATGTACGTCCAATTATATCACAAAACACCTCCCGTGCCGCGTGCAGCCGACCGCTCCGAACTGAAACAAAGAACGCGTTATCTTCCTCGCCCACCTCACCGCTACAGCCTCGACTACGGCGATACGAGTATGTCCAACAGCTTTTGTTCTACTTTACGTTACTGATCAACGAAAATATGTCAGCGCGGCATTATTCTGTCATATTCGCGGATAAAAAATCTTTTGCCGTGCCAAAAAAAGCCGTTGGTGACCTAGCGGTTTGACCAATGGCCTCTCAAGCAGAGGGTCGTAGAATCAAATCCCGGCTCGCACCTCTGAGTTGTTCGGAACTTATGTTTGAAATTACATTTGAAATTTACCATGAGCTTTACGGTGAAGGAAAACATCGTGAGGAAACCTGCGTACACCTGCGAAGAAATTCAATGGTGTGTGTGAAGTTCCCAATCCGCACTGGGCCCGCGTTCGCTCTCGCATTCTGAGAGGAGGCCTGTGCCCTACAGTGGGACGTATATAGGCTGAGATGATGATCTTTTGGAATGGAACTTTTAATTTCTTATATCAATACCTATTATAGATGGCATAAATTATAGAACGCAATTTGAATGTTATTTATGAGTTATAAGTTATACGTAAAGCAAATTTAATTTAAATATACTCACACTGGTGCTACGTCAGAAGCGAGTCGTATTCGAAGGGCGTGGGGTCGGCTGCGCGCAGGTGTCACCACAACACTCTGCCAGATATATTCGACACCTCTATTTGGTCCTCGGCTTCTGCCGTCGAAATCGGCACTCGCCTTCTCCTGTATCTTAGGCGAAAACTTATCCAAAGTATCAGAGACATTACTATCAAAACAGACACTGCAGCTGTACCTAAGTATTGGGCGTAGTACGTGTGGGGACTTTTATAAGGTGAAAACTGTGACTTCACGTTAGCATTAGCAGTGTGATTTTCGTCCGAAATGTTAGATCCTATTTGATTACGAGTTACATTTGAAAGAGTCGCTGGCTGAGATTCATTTTTCAGCAAGTTCATTTTTAAAACTTGTTTAGCTTCCACTGGCGTATTTAAGCGCTTGCCAGATTTATTATTTTGCCGGATTTCCGGAATGTCATCGTCATTCCCTTTTTTCGAGTCCCGCCATGCCGAAGACAAATTAGGCTCAGTGTCTAAAAATCTTTGGTCTATATTAAATTGATCGTGTAAAAGTTTGTTTTGCTCTAAAATTTTAGATGACTCCCTTGATTTAATTGCTGTAGATTCATTCAAATAGTCGGTGTACGAGATTTTAAACGAAGTCTTTGTAAGCCATGCATCTTTTTTCTCACTAGAATTTGAGCCATTAACATATTTATACTTCCCAATCGTTTTGTTTAATTTCTGTGTATAATCATAATTACCTGAATTAAATTTACTCTTGTCGCGTTTGGGTGATTCGGAAACTCTCTCTGTTTTATTATTAAGGTAGCCGTAATATCTCAATAATTTATTTATCATCTCTGTACTGTATAAATTTACAGGAGGTAAGCTCTCACTTATGGTAAACGTTTCTGGAAACGTACAGTTGTATTTAGTTATTTCTTCTTTGACTTCAGAAGTTGAATAATAGCATGATTCACCATTTGATGCCGACTTATTCCAATTCATCCAGTCCTTGAGCCACATCTTTGCGCTACAATTCATGCTGTTGCCGTGCAATCTTAACGTTTTTAGCTGGACCAAGTAAAATAGTAAGTCATTTCTAATTTCCGAGAGATTATTCATTCTGAGGTCCAGATACTGTAAATGTGAAAAAGCTGCGAGAGCTGCTGAATCGGCCAAGAGTTGGCGCGCTAAGCCCGGGCTCGACTGCAAGTGCAGCATTTGAATGCTCTCCGGGGACGATACAGGGAACGAACCGTCTTGCGCCGGTACGGACAAGTTCAAATAACACAATCTTAAATCACGCAGAGACAGCGGCCCATCAAAAGTGTTAGATGACAGCATTTGTATAGGGTTGTTAGATAAATCCAACATTTCGAGTGACAATAAATCATCAAATACATGATCTTGAATATATCGTATTTCGTTATTTTGCAACAGCAATATGCGTAGATTAGGTAGATTTTTAAAATCGTGAATAGACAAATTCCTTATCAAATTGTTATTGATCGATAAATATTTTAGTTCATCAGGCAGTGATTTTGGTACGCACGTCAGTATGTTCTTATTAATATTGAGAAATAAGAGCATTTCTAATCTTCCCAGCGAGTCATCTTCCACGGAAACGATCTTGTTGTCTGAAAAGTCGAGAGATTGCAGCAGCGGGTAGCTGTCGAGGTCGCCGCAGCGGACAGACGATATTTTATTTCCGACGAGCGACAAGAAGCGCACGGAGTGGGTGAAGGCCTCGGGCACCTGGTAGAGGCCTGTGCGCGAGGCGTCGATCTGCTGCAAGCGCCGGCCCGTGCCCACCAGCAGCTGCGTGTCCAGCTGCGTCATGCCGAGGTGCGGGTTATCCGTCAGCAGCAGTCGCGCCAGGTTAGGCAGCAGCTGCAGAGCCCCCGGAGCCATCTTTTTCAGATTATTGTGTGACACGTCCAGATGTTGCAACAACCAATTATTAAAATAATTTTCGTGAATAAACTCGATGTTGTTTCTGCTCAAATTGAGATGTTGAAGATTTTTAAGTGGAGTGAAAACATTAGCCAAGATCGTCAAGTTGTTTTCCGATAGGTCCAACAACTCTAATTTGGATAATCCATTAAAACTTCCCAAAAGTATGCTCATTATTTCATTTTTACTTAAAATGAGCTTTTGAAGATACGGAAAATTATTAAAGACGCCCTTTGTAATGGCTTTCAATCGATTACGAGATAAATCTATTTCTCGTAAATTTCGTGTCTTAATGTTGATCGCTATTTTTGTGAGGTTACTATTTGTGATGGCTAGTGAAAATGTATCGAGTGTCGGCGAGTCAAAGTCGACGCTGTTGACGCTGCACCCACTGCAGTAGCGGACTGTCACTTCTGATAGCGTTTTGTTTGCGAACTCCTGCCTCCATGTTTGCTCTTCGTCTCCGCAGCACACCGACACGTGGAATACATTTGTATTCTCTTTCAAAGTAACGTTATAGGAACATTTATGTGATAACGTTAAATTTTTGTGACACGTACATTTTTCAGGGCACGTAGAAGCTGACTGATAACTGACTTGCCAAACCGATATAAATACTAATAACAAACACTTTATCGGTGATAAAGCCATTGTCATCCAGTTTGTTTTGAGGTCTATGCAGGATTAAAAACCAGGTGGTATTTCGATTGGCATAACGGAAGTACACGATCGTGGTTCACAACAGCACTTAAGTTATGTGTTCTACGTATTTTAAACATGTTGTTTGTTCACTGGGCACAGACACTTTGAGTAGTCGCGATCGCTGGTCACGAGCCGTCACTTCATCGTCCGGCTGGTCCGGCGCTCACCTGGTTGGTGGTCGCGGTCGCGACTGTCGGAGCGCGCCGCGCGTCGGTCAGCGGCCGAGTGTTGTGGTGCGAGCGGCGAGCGTGGCGCGAGGAGCGCGGCCGGCGGCACAGCTGGCGCCAGCAGGTCTGCCCGCGAACTGCGAGAAGCAAGGGCGAGAGGCGCGGCGCCGGCGCTCTGCTGCCGTCGTAATATCCCTCACAACCTCATTTTTATATAGTCAACTGACTTCCACACCGCCACTATTTATGTCATACTCGGCGCTCCCTAATACGTTATTTTGAGGGGGCAAGTATTTGTAAATGTACGTTATATTTTTCGGTCGTTCTAACTGAGATTGCTCCCAGTTGGGCTGTCTCTGTACGGAACATGATTTAGACAGTTATTTATTGAGGCTGAATAGTTTATGGCTACTTATACTCTCGACGATCCCATTTTTCATTCAAATATTTTATACGTGAATCCCAACTAGCACAATAAGATAAAAAAAGGTATTAGTGAACACTACGACAGCCTTGCATAGCTTTTTGCGACCAATGTAATGAAACAAATAGAACTTGAAAGTTATTTTGGAGCAAGTCGGAACCCAGGTCAACAATTTTATTTGTCCCGCAGCAAATGGATGGTATTTTCTCTCTTTGGTGCAGAGTAAGAAAACCGATTAAACCGAGGTTGGCGGGAACAAAGCCATAATACCTTTATTGTGGATGTTCTCTTTAACTTGCAAAAAGTCTCCAAGTGCGAAGTAAAAGAAAGGCGCGGCCGGGGCCTACCTTTTTATTCAACCCTTTATGCTGTTTCGAACATCTTTACTGAAACGTTCGACTAGCATTTTCATGAATTGCTCCCACAAGGCTCTCCGGAGGGTCTCTTTATTGCGCTCCTTAATTTGGGTTATTTGAACTTTTCTTGTCCTCTCCTGAATGTTTTTGGGGCGAAAACATCGTTTCTCAGGCTTGCAGTGTTTGTTGTGGAACCTAATACGTCCGCGAGTATACGGATTCCATCACCATTACTGCGGGTTTCGCCCCTTATCGTAAGCCTTTGTGAGCTAGCAACAGGAGGCTCTTTGACTTGGCGCTGGCTGACTTTCTAGTGTTATTCCGAGCTGTCCAGTAGGGCGTCCGATAGCGTAATTTATTGTCTGACTGGACTTAAATCGAGTAACATCGGCTGGCTGGCTCATTTAAACTTCCACGGAATTACTTAGGTGCCTATTTAAGGGCCAAATTAATCAATAGGTCCTAATACCTTGTCCTACTTACTTCCCTATTTGAATAGCATTAATTTTTTGTGATAGCTTCAAAAACAAAAAATAAACATTATAATTATTATGTGTCAGGTATACTTATTAGGACCATACCTTAGGACCAAGGAATTATTCTACAACCCTAAGGTTTAAAATCATTTGCACGGCTTAAAGCATCACAGACTATCTTTGTTTACATGTATTTAGTGTGACAATCAATCAGCCTTATTGATTTTTTACGGATGTAGGAACGTCGTAAAAAAAGGAAAAGCACTTGATACTTGGCTATATTTAGTTAGCTATATGTAGTTAGCAAGACATTATTTTAATCATCAACGTGTATACAGCATTTCATACAGCGTCAATTATCTTTAAGTTCCAGCATATACTGCTAACAGCTCCTCATTCGTTTCAGAGAGCACCTTCCCCGAATACATTTATAAAAGTGACCCGCAGCTTAGAGGCCGAGAGATAAATCATAGTGAGGAAATAGCGGGTTTTCACATAGGCGCGTAACCGGAGAGAAAAGGTGAACCGGCGATTTTACTGCGGCTTTGCAGGAGTAACGACGTGTGCTAACGAAAGGTGATCCCGCGCAGAATCGTGAGTGACCCCCACCCAGATTGCAAGAGACAATGTAAGTATAAACTGGTCAGGAGCGTGCAGTGCAGGTATATCTTTAAAAAGGTCTACATTTAGGTTTTGAAGCCGCTATGATTAAATGTTTTCAGTCTGTTCCTAAATAAATAAAAACTATGATAGTGTTTATTCGAAGCCTAAGTTAGGTATTCATTGTCATTTTGGCAGCCGACTCACCTTTAGTTACTTACCTAGAATTAGATATTTTATGTTAGTTTTAGTCAGGTGGGAGACTAAGAACCAGCGTGCTCGCTGAGTCTCATTTCCTATATAAATATCTCATGATTATAATCTAGGTAATGTTTTTGTACTAATTTTGTAAATTTATAACTTTTTGTATGTTGGTAAGTAGAAAAATATTTTATTACTATTATTATAATGGTCTTGCTGTACCTACTGAGGCGAAGGTTACTGGGGTGAGAAAAAGCGCTATAAAAGATTTGGGTAAATTACCCACTGCAGTGTCGCTCTGTTTTGATTTCAAATGTTGGCCGGACACACTGTAATAAATTAAATATCTTTAAACTTAAAAATAATTGTTATTACACTAGAGAATCTTTTTTCTTCGAAATTACTAGTTCTTTGATTCTACCAAGTTGCGATTTTTGTCTGATTGCTGTGTCACTTTTCATCTTAATTACTATACTAAACGGGACTTATGACGCAATTAATTAATAGATACCTCGACGTATTTCGGCCACATTGCAAATATTAATTGCGTGATAAGTCCCGTTTATTTAGTATAGTAATTATGAGTGAAAATCACGAAAGTTTAAAACTTTCATCTTGCTTATTTGATTAATAAATGATAAAAAATAATAATACTTAAATAGATAAAAAAACTGTTACATTGAGTTGTTGTTGTTGTTGTTGTTGTCACGTTTTTAGTGTGACTAGGTAGATTTCAGCTAGTTAGTGAAATCTAATGAATAGAAACCAAATTTTAAAAAAAACCGGCCAAGAGCGTGTCGGACACGCCCAAGATAGGGTTCCGTAGGCGTAGCTGTTACGAAAAAATCTTTGCATACCTACTTTATTAATGTGGTTGTTTTGGTCCCAACGTCGGCGGTACAGCACCATCTATCGGTGAATTGGGTAACTAAGAACTAGTATGTATGTATGTTGATTGTTTTCAGATGTAATATATTTTTTTATTTGAAAGAAGATACTGTTAGCGTGATCTTATAGGTACTTAAAGAAAAAAAATGCTTGCAATGGCGGTTAAATTACAATCTTAGTTTAGAAATATTTTTTTTACAAAAACTTTAAAACTGCTCAACTGATTAAGATGAAAATAATTTTCCTAGAAATTTTTTATTAAGGTTAACTTACGTGATTTTTTTCATATTTTTTTAGACGTGCGGTTCAAAAGTTAGAGGGGGGGACACATTATTTTGAACTTTCGGAGTGAATATCTCCTAAAATATTCACTTTATCAAAAAATGGTTTTAGAAAACCCATATTTATATTCAAATACCTATCCAATAATACCCCACACTACAGGGTTAGTCGAGAAAAAAAATCAACCCCACTTTACATCTTTATTGTTTTAATTTTATTTATGTAATCACTTTGTCGGCGTGACTGATATATATATTCATGCCAAATTACAGCTTTCTAGTACTAACAGTCTCTGAGCTTAGCCGCGGACAGACAGACAGACAGATAGACAGACGGACAGACATGGCGAAACTATAAGGGTTCCTAGTTGACTACGGAACCCTAATTACAATAATTTATTCAGAAATCACAAAGCTCCAGCTAGGTCGCGGGTAGAGTTAAATTTAGATTGTACTCGAGTTTAACTCACTGCATTTTTAGGAAGGTACAGAACCCAGAATGGGTTCACTTCCCTGCGCACGTCGATCTCGCCGCCGCGGGGCTCGTTTAGGAAAAAGACGGAATCCTGGAATCACGGGCTGCAGTCCCAGATCGGCTGTACGGCAGGGCCGCTGAACTGTTGGGCTCAGGTCGGACCCCCAGACTTGTTCCCTGAGAAATCCGAAAATCGGCCGTTCATGAAAAGTCCGGTTTCAAGTTTGTGACTGCGACATCGGGTTTTTTCGATGAAATGACTCTTGCTGGATGATTTCAGAAATGGGTTAAATGAACTACAAGCACTAATTAGCGATCCTTGATGTGGCAGTCACAAATAAAATCAGCGTTTAAAAATACAGGCAGAAAGTGAAACAGAATTACAATGATTGACGAACTAATGGGCTAAAAGCGTTGTGGTCTAGTTAATATATACCTAGTTGATCTAGTTAAGAGGAATCCATAGCATTATAAAATAATGTATTAAATCAAAATGACTAAGCAATCTGTAAATTTTTAATTTAGCTACGTTTATATTTTAATTATGAACTTTCTGGAACGTTCGAATAGTAGGTACATGGTATCACAAGGTTTTGTCAAACGGCTAGGTTTAATTAAGCGGCTGAGATTAATAAAACAGGAACGCTGAGCAAAATAGAAATTAAGATTTTTTAAGATAATAAATTAAACCGACCAACTTAGCCGGAATCAATAGTAATAATTTTAAATATAGTAAGCGTTTAATCTAACACAAATTTATAATTATTTTAAATTAGAACTAAAAATTTTTTAACTAACATTTAATATTGTTATTATTTGTATCTTGAGGGTAGCGTGATATTCTAGACTACAAGCAACGTTGTTACGTGGATGAAATGATCTGTTTAATATAGTGAAACTAGCTGACCCGGCGAACTTTGTTCCGCCTTAGAGTACCCCCCGCACCCCGCATTGTACATCCTGGCGTTCGCCGCTCTCTTGCAACTGGCCCTCGCGGCTCATGTACTTACATTGCGTCATCCATTTTCGTGTATGCAGCCGGCGTTCATCGATTTATTAGACGTTGTCACGTCAAAAATTAAGGGGTGAATCACCCTTAACATTTAGGGGTATGAAAAATAGATGTTGGCCGATTCTCAGACCTACATATATGCACACAAAATTTTATGAGAATCGGTCGAGCCATTTCGGAGGAGTTTGGTAACAATCTCCGCGACACGAGAATTTTATATATAACTAGCTGTTGCCCGCGACTCCGTCCGCGATGAATGGTAGCCTATACGACCTATTCTCAGACCTACCGAGTGTAGAGAAAAAAGTTTCATAAAAATCAGCCAAGCCCTTTCTGAACAGTTCGGTAACAAACACCGTGACACGAGATTTTTATATATTAGATTGTACAAGCATTTTGGTTGTTGCAACTTAGCTAAATAGTACAGTCGTTATGTCTTAAAACCATGTTTAACTTGGTACGTTTACGTTAATTTGTGGATACTTACTGGTATTACCTACTATCCTTCGCTAGATATAGCAACTATCTTCCTCTCAACTTAACTCGGCGGTACCCGCTGCGAGCCGAGCTAAACGGTCCATTACTATCGCTAGATAGAAGCGATTAAGTAACAAAATAAACGTGGAACAAACCGAAGCATTAGGCCATTAGCGATGGGTACAGTAAACTGCTCCGTGGAACTAAAAGTAAGGCTACGGTGGAACGAAATCGCTGTCATTAGGGTAACGAGACCCGTCCGCTGACGCGGCGTGCTGGGGAGGGTCCGAGCAACTCTTTAGTTGCAAGACCTAATGAACCGGTATCCTCTTGGCAGCCTGCCTGCGATGGACCAGCATTGATTGCTGTTGCCTTGTTACCTTTGCCGCTAGAATTAAAAGCTAATTGCTCGATAGGTACAAATGAATCGCACAGTTCAACAAACTTGCAATCAGTAGGCGTTTTAACAAATAATCAGACGAGTAACAAAAGTTGGTATATTATTTGATTTCTAGTTCCATTCTACCGCAGTTATTTACAGTTTATATGGTAGCCCGAAGTTTGATCGTGAATTCGAAACTTATTATTTCGTTTCTAAGTTTTCCTTTCGACTTTCATGGAACTTGCTTTTCTCTATTTGTTGATTATATAAACTTAAATGGAAAAATTTATTTCGTAACTTTAAGTTAAAGTCAACTTTTAGACGGTCTGGTTTGGTAGAAATGTTGAACTTAGGTACAGCAATATTTGTGGTAAATTAACAATCCGCAAATGGACAAAACTATGATAACAAATTCTGGGAACAAAGTTAATTAGAGCGTTGCGCGAATCTGTGTGCAAGTAAATCTGTTTACCCATTGTTAATCGTCCTGTCCGGCGGAGACTAACGGGTGAGCCGTGGGAACTGCGAGCCGTAATAAGGGTCGTGGCGTAAAACTTTATTACACGCTCCACCTCGGCCCATGAGGCGGATGCGAAATGACGGCCATTCTCATTAACCTCGCCGCCGCCTCGCTTTGTATCAACGCCGGTTACACTTTTTTTCTCGTAAATAATAACAGCAGCACATTATTGCCGTCCTATTGCCTCAAATAACGGGCGGGCTGCGCATACGGATTTAATGTCTGCCGTATACGTCTGCACCTACAACGCGCCTTTTCGTGTTATGTTTACCTGTTTATATTTTGAATACCTAAATATTTCTAACTTTTCACAGCTTTTCATTTGTTTTCTTGCCATATTTTAAGTAGGTTTAGTTAGAAACTTCACAAATTTGTAATTTATTCATTTGTATTCTCTCAGGAATAGTCTGTAATGATTGCGTTTGTACCTCTATTCAACATAATAATGAAGCGTTCTGTGCACAAGTTTATATAGCAACAAAACAAGTAGTAATCATCGTTTGGAGCGGCCCTT
The DNA here is from genome assembly GCA_947859365.1 of Archips crataeganus. Lineage (NCBI taxonomy): Eukaryota > Metazoa > Arthropoda > Insecta > Lepidoptera > Tortricidae > Archips > Archips crataeganus. Next base: position 13,001,990 of record OX402055.1, on the reverse strand, counting down.
CGACCACAAACCGACATTTGGGATAGAAACAAGCCCAACTCAACCCACGAGCGCCGGTCAGTAGAATTCCTAAAGGTCGACACTTTAATCAATCACACTAGCTGTGGTTCAAAATGCACGTCGGTACACGTTCCTTGAAATATGAGAGCTCGCCCCGGGGAACTAATGTTTTATATTCTGTCGTTGTATTGACAGTCATGACTTATTGCCCGACAGATTGCGAGCCTTGTCTCCAACTAAAACGGGGCCAACATTATTCTGCGAACCTTTTTCAATCGGCCATCGGTAGGATCCTTTGCGTAGAGCACACGATTTTCTTAAAATCTTTTGTTTGATTTGGCCCATCTTCGAATTTTATGAAATAAAACTGACAACTGAATTTAGTTTATGGTATTTGAGTGGATCAATGTGATGTAATATTGTAAATTTAACTAACGGCTTATTTCTTAACAAGGTTAAACTAAATGACGTTAGAATCGTAAATTTTACATCGAAAAAGTATGAGTATGTAGGTACGGTCAGCTGCAGAGAAAAGGTACCCCTTGGTTGTGGTTACTGCTGTTACAGGGGAGTACCTCATCTCTGCAGCTGACTGTACTTATCTTACTTATCTTTACGAAGTTCAGCCTCGATTCTCTGTCTCTCGACGTAATACCATTGACCATCATAGTCGTGAGCTATCCGTATTTTTTCATACTTAATACCATTGAGTTGATTACACTGTATAAGATATTGCATGGCGATCCTGATGGGAATATTACTGGGTGTGCATGCTTTAGAGTGGGTCGAAGCGCATGCAAAAACAAAATCGGTTTGCCTTATCCACTACTAACTATATACATATAATGTCAGCCACAACGGTTCAATACAACGAATGTGTCTAATAGCCTGGGTCAACAATTAGATATTTTTTAATATGATATAATTACTCGTTAACTAGTCAAACCTACTTTGCTGTAATACTTAGATTTCCTTGTAAATTCGTTACCTATAATATTATTACTATAGTACTTCCAATCATTTATTTTCTCGGTGACAGTTCCCGTAGAATGTAACTGTGTTTAGTTATGTACGCAAAAAATAACTTTTAAATGCGAGGTAAGCATAAATAAAAACCGGCCAAGTGCGAGTTGGACTCGCGCACGAAGGGTTCCGTACAATTATCTATAAAAATCACGTTTGTTGTATGGGAGCCCCCTTAAATATTTTTTTATTTTAATTTAATGATTTATTTTTAAAGTCAAAACATAATTAAATATTCTGTGAATATTTCAAGCTTCTACCTGTTGCCGTTATCAATAGCAAGCAAAAACGAGCAAAAAAAATCACATTTGTTGTATGGGAGCCCCCTTAAATATTTATTTTATTCCATTTTTTAGTTTGTTGTTATAGCGGCAACCGAAATACATCATCTGTGAAAATTTCAACTCTCTAGCTATCACGGCTCCCTAGATACAGCCTGGTGACAGACGGACAGACGGACAGACGGACAGACGGACGGACGGACGGACGGACGGACGGACGGACAGCGGAGCCTCAGTAATAGGGTCCCGTTTTTACCCTTTGGGTACGGAACCCTAAAAATATGACAACTGCCAAATATTGTTCCTTAATCCCATATAATATTCATCTAAGACAAATTGAGTCCATATATGCAGTAATTTTTTTTTAAGTACGATAAATAATAAACTTTTTGATAAAGTTACAATATATGGCAATTAAAATACAATGAAAAGATATCGACAACCTGCATTTTAGTCATTCAGGACAGTAACTTTTAGCAGATATTTTAAAATGTTTAGTTCAAATATTACTAGGTATTTACGAATAATTATAAACAAACATGGCCTTTCATAAAAAAATTGTATTTAAAAATCACACACCGCTTCGAAAGCGCTGTAAAAATGCATGACTGTGTCACTTTCCAAGGAAATTCATTATGAAAAGCCAGGAGCACTATTAAAGGCACCGTAAAAACGCCACAGCACTTTTCTTTCTCTATATTTTTTACGGCGCTGGATGCCACCTACATCATAAAAAGTGAAATATTGTGTCTCGGCGCGGATGCCGCGTCCCTTTATGAGATTAGATTGAACTGAAATCCGATAGAAACGTGAACGTTTCGTATCACGCGACGTACCTATTTGATCCGAATAAAGTCCTGGCTTAGCAGAGTTGACGTGGAGCAAGAAAATATCACGTGCGATTTACTTTACGCAATCAAAGTAAACTACAAGAAAGCCTAGATACGCCATTCTAGGCACGTTTCACGTCTTGGTAACGTACTCCTACTTAAGACCACATCATCATGGTTTTAAAGTGTTTACTCGTCCATTGCCAGGTGAAAAAAATAAAGTTTGGTAGCTACTTTAAATAGCATACTCGTATTTTGTTGATGCTGAATTGTATAACAGTTGAATGTACAGTCAGCATCATATAGATAGTGACAGTCAATGTCTCCAAATATACCGCTACATCCAAAATGACCATTAATACCGACTCATCCAAAGTGATCAAATTGTTCAGGTCATCCACAGTGTTCAAATTCACCGGAGCACACAAAGCGCCAAATACTTGGTAGCTGTCAAGTCGCCGTTGGCACCGTAACACCCACAACACCACTGGTATCCTAGCATCCAAAGTATCCAAAAATACGGAACACACTACAAGTATGAACTTTATTTACAATGTTATAGAGCTCAAACATGGTTAATACGGGAATATATAATATATTTTGTAGGTCTAATACCTTCTCGAAGTTTGAATTTTGACAATCACTGAGAAGAGTACCGAACTGTCAAGTCAATTTATCCCTTTCATGATCTGAATGACATATACTTGTTTTGTATTATTTACGCCGTCTGCATAAAGTGTAGTATTGCTTGGTCTGATTGACAAATAAGTTGGTTAGTATATTGACGGCAAAATCAAGTTTATTTTTTATTTTATGAATGATTTGTAACAACCTTTTTCATTTGAATTGGAAAGTACTAAAAACCCACTTTGAAAAAAGAACAGTTTTAGATATTCCACCATAGCTGTGTGCACGACAGTGCTGCCGCCAAAACGTGGCAGAAAATTACCGCTTTACTTAATAGGTAATTTGATTTTATTAATAGAAGAAGTTACTTCATCCCTGAAGTATTATTAACCATCAATGTGGTTTATTTAAATACCAAGGTACCTCATCAAATACCTTGGACATTTTATTGAAAATTATTGCGATGCATATGCATTAGTTTAAAATATAATACCTAGTTGTGCACAAAGCAAAGTCACTTTTAAATTAGTCAGCCAAAAACAATAGGTAACCTATTTGCAGTGATATTCAAACTCATATTAAAAAAATACGGATAACTCGCGTCTAACAAACGAAATAAAGCTAAACTCTAGACTGTTGAATAAATTAATATGCAGTACTGATTGATTTCGCAAGATTTCATATCTATATTTCAAATAAAACTCTAGATCTTGGCTACATTTTTAACATCATGTAGTTCTTTCTATAATCATGTAATGAATTCTTTCCACAATTTTATATTTAACAATATTACGCTGTGTTAATATCAAAACATTGTGCTTGAGCTCTATTACGTTTAACATAAAGTTCACAATTGTAGTGTGTTCCATATTTTTGGATACTTTGGATGCTAGGATACCAATGGTGTTGTGGGTGTTACGGTGCCAACGGCGACTTGACAGCTACCAAGTATTTGGCGCTTTGTGTGCTCCGGTGAATTTGAATACGGTGGATGACCTGAACAATTTGATCACTTTGGATGAGTCGGCATTAATGGACATTTTGGATGTAGCGGTATATTTGGAAACATTGACTGTCACTATCTATATGATGCTGACTGTAGTATGAAGGGAAGGTTAAAACTCTAAGGTTAGTTCTGAGCAAAGAACAAATGAACTGAAAGAATTACTTTTCTCACCCGCGCCTTATGGTAGCTACGTTTATGCAAGAAATGTCATGCAGTTCCTCAACACCACTATGCCAACACTGACGCATTTCGAACTCAATCAGAGATCATCCTCAGAGTTTCGCAACCGTTCATAGTTGTGTTTGTGTGATTTGTGTGTCATACAGTGTGGAGGTGGAAGAACTACGCATGAACCTCCACAAAGTAACACCTGATTATCAAATCAAATCAAATCATTTCACTTAGTATGAAATTACCACTGTACTTGGTATATTTACCTACTTAGTGTTCATTCTTTTTGTACTCAAATACACTAAGGCAGGTAAGTACCTACTCGTTATCCGGTGCTTAATATTATAATTATAATACCTAGTAAGAAAATCTGCCCGTTTTTTGCTAAACGTTAATATTCAGGCAGATAGTGCCAAAGTCTATTTTGGAGAAAAAATAAGAATTTCCTATCAAGAACTTTTTCTATGCAAAGTACATAAAATCCTAGCGAGCACATTTAACGAATTAAGATAAGCATACGCTGAGGAACTAATGGCGTGAAAACCGGGACTATCGCTTTAACCGTGCCGTTTGAATCGCTACCTTCGCTTGAATAAAGAACTAGAGCGAGCAAAAAACCTCTGTGAAATATATTTCGTACAAAAAGGTAGGTTCCGTGAATGAAATTGCCGTGTTTTTGGCATAATCTCTAACTATCAATATACTAGGAAATATAGGTATAGTTTCTTACAATGAAAGTTATTCATGAATTCAAAGTGCAGTAATGCACGTGCTTTAATGGATACAGCTATGCCAAAAGTTGTTTTACATCATTGAAACAGAAAAAGAAAATCTGTAGCATAAACTACCTAAGTCAGTGTTTGCTCCAAAAAAAAGAAACAAAAGCTTCTTTCTTAAAATCAAGAAAAATAATCTGCAATTTAGGGAAATAATTACTTTCGTGTGGTAATTTACAATAAAAAAACTTAATGCGATCTTTGACAATTTTCATTTCGATTGTCCCACGGAACCTTAGAAACGTCCAACTAGTTTAGCATTTGATAACAGAATAATCTGAGCAGTATTCACGGGCCAGTGCGCTTCCCTCCAATACGAATAAATTATTCCTTCTTTTGTTTTCCCATGTCTTAGTGAAGAAAGTTAATACACGCATTGTTAGCACAAAGCGTTGATACAACAACAGTTTTTATGCAATGTAACGTTTCAGTTACAATAGTATAATTTCGGGTTCAATGGGTTATTTTAGAATGTTTATGGAGAAGTAGCTATTAATTAAAATAACTTAAATACCTTTAGATCAATAACGTTATACAGTTATGCTAGACAAGCGCTAGCATTGAAAGTAGGTTCTAGGTAGGGTAGGTTAGGTAGGGGTAGTTCGTTAGGTAAAAGGAATATCTAGTTACCGGCAGGAAATTTGTCTATTTATAGGATGAGACATAACGATCGATCTATAAACGTACGTGGTTCTGTGTGGTTCGTAAACACATGAGTAGGTCGTAAAGTGATTATTATTTCATACTTCTCTACGAATAATCTTCGTTGAATAACCACTCGAATTTTTTAGAAATCTTATCGAAATTAAAATCAAAATACCTGGTTAACCAATAGTGACGACCAAGTGACGGCAAAAACTTTCCAGCAACTTTAAAAAGTAATTTCATTACCTACCGTTTAATTAAACAAATTTTGTTTTTTAGATCGAAAATTGTTATCTTTCGGGCTATCAGTAAGCTTTCTGCGTGACGATACACGATTTCTTCTAACGATGCCTATTTTTGCTTCAAACTTTCTACTCGCATCTTCCAAACGACGCTCAAAAACGGTTTCTATACCGATAAACCAACAGATTTGCCTCGCTAAAGTACGGTCGGTATCATCAAAAAGCTTGTATTATCGCTATAGAATTCAGTTTTATTAATGTATGTTAATTTTAGGTGAATATGTTTAACAGGACTTACCAAAAACACTAATTTTAGCAGAATTAAACTAAGGGGTTTAACATTTTGTGGCAAAAAAGAAGAATTGCAACAGTTCTACTACCTACCAGTCAAAGATAAAATCAGACAAAAACAAAGCAATGTATCAAAAATTAACAACCTTGATTTGTGCCACCGTTTGTCTGAGAAAGTCGTTAGATTGGGGTTCCGTGAAGCTTGATATATCTATCCGTATTAGAGAAACGTAGTATAAGTAGGGCAATAACATTATCATAACAACCCAATTCTCGGGCTAGAGGATCCGATAGCAGATAATAAAAAATATTGGCTCACATCATTAATACATATTCAATGGCCGGCCACGAGCTGTTAGGATAAGGTAAGTCGATTTAAAAATAATGTAACCTACTTACCTTTTGCTGTATGTAAATTGAAAAGCGTTTCTTTCTACCTAATAAAAAATATGTAGGTACTCACTCATACCAGTAGTTTAAACGCTATCTTTGCAATATCAGTATTCAGATAAATATCAAGGATAGAATATGGTCGTATTATATACTTAACAGTGAAATTTACGGCTCCGCTGACCTAGCTCCAAACTATGTAAGCAAATCTTAACCCTCTGTCAATGCATCTGCAATCCTCGAGTACTTACAATCTCCCACGGGTTGTGTGCGTTGCTCTGCTCACTTACCATCAGACAACCAATTTGCTCATTTATCTTGCTTCTGCTTGAGTGCTTGAGGATCGTGCGTTTCAAAATCAAATCGCTACTTGTTTACAGGTCTTTTACGCGGAGTTTATACGCAAAAAATTCAAAAAAGAAGGTACAATTTTTAATTAAATTACGTAGGGGTTAGAGACGTTAATTTGAATTTATACGTTAAGTATGCAAAATAAGTTGCTAATCAAGGCTCAGGTTTAAATAAGTGCGAAGAGGGAAAGTTTATAGGACTCTATATCATAGTTCGTTAAGCACGTAGCAGCAGTTAAATTAAAAGGGATCTATTAAACGGCACCCCTTTATTACAAGTAATCCAAACTTCAGATTCGTCTAAATTTGATTTCCTCAAATAAAATTAAAATTACATGCAAGAAAACGTTCAAAGAAGAGGACGGGGTTCCGCCACATTTTTGGATGCGACTCAAGTTGTTAATTGCAAGCGGAAAATGTTGAATATACCCGCCTATTTCCAATAACCTAACTATTTTTCAATGAAAAAACCGTTCGTTATCAACGTTTGTGTATTTACGTAAGTAATGTTTTCAGCAATATCAAAAAAAGGTATCGAATGTGATATTTAGCTAGGTTAGATTAAACACATGCCTACGTCACAAAACTTCTAATCTAAATAATATTATATTATAATCCTGTGCCATCAGTGTTTGTTATCGATCTCCTCCGAAACGGCATGACCGATTTTTTGATTTTTTTAATTTAGGTCGTAGGCTATTTTTATACCCCTATTCTTCGCAGACGGAGTCGCGGGCTGTTGTAATTCACTAAAAGCAGGTTTTCTCACAATACTAATGTCTTTGGTTCTAAAAAAAAATATGTATACTTGTGTCACTCTTGAAATAAATGAATATTGGTTGTAACTATATTATAATTTTACTCCATAAAATCTTTCCAAATACAACTGGTTATGGGCCAAACAGCTATAACAGCTAGTATACTATAAGAAGTTAGTTTTGCATAAAATAATGGTTATTAACCAGGTTTTCTTTGAACTCCGGTGGTCCCAGGAAACACCAATAATTCAATAGGTACCGTAGCGGTTGACATTTTGGGATTTTATCCCGATCCCGTAGGAATATCGGGATAAAAAGTAGCCTATGTATTATTCCAGACGTCCAACTATCTAAGACACCAAATTTTGTCCAAATCGGTCCAGACGATTTACCGTGACGGCGTAAGGGTACACACATTGGTACACTCACGGACGCACTTACGCATATACTAGGGGCGTTCAATAAAAAGTGAGAATGAGTATGTTATAAACAACTTTTACTAAATGTCATTTTATTTTTCGACATAGTCACCTTTTAGCATAATACACTTAGTATATCTTTTTTCTAAACTTAAAATTCCATTTTTAAAAAAGGTCTCATCTTGAGTACTTAAAAAATCTTGTACTGCAGCGACTACCGCGTCGTCGTCTTCAAATTTCTGGCCTCTCAGGTATTGTTTCAAACTCGGAAATAGGTAGAAATCACTGGGAGCGAGATCTGGTGAATACGGAGGATGCTTAAGGATATCGAACCCAGCATCACGAATTGCAGCCATTGCAACGGCGGACTTGTGTGCCGGGGCATTGTCCTGGTGGAACAGCACAACTTTCGAGAGTTTACCTCGCCGTTTTTCGCGGATCTCATTGCGCAATGTTGCTATTTGTTTGGCGTATAAAGTGCCCGTAATAGTGGCTCCATGCTCGAGATACTCAATCATTAATACCCCTTTACCATCCCAAAAAACAGAGCCCATGACCTTACCGGCAGATGGGCTCACCTTGAATTTCTTCAGAGTTGGAGATGATGGCCTTTTCCATGTCATAGACTGCAGTTTCGTTTCAGGGTCGTAATGATGGAGCCATGTTTCGTCCATTGTTATAAATCGCGCCAAAAAAAGTTCCCGGTCTTGCTGCATCAGGTTCAAAGCTTCTTGACAAATCTCTAGTCTAGTTTGTTTTTGCGTGTCAGTAAGCATTCTTGGTACCCAACGCGCAGATACCTTTTTCATACCCAAGCGTTCATGTAAAATATTATGCACGCTCCGCGTTGAATTCTTTACATTTTCAGCAATAAAACGAACTGTGACGCGACGATCCGCCAAAACTGAGTTTTCGACTTTTTTCACAATTTCTTCAGTTACTGCTGTAGTAGGGCGTCCGGAGCGGGGGTCGTCCATTGTCGATGTTCTTCCACGTCTAAATTCGGCGCACCAACGTGCGACTGTCGAATACGGAGGAGCATTAGACCCTAAAGTGTCCCGCAAATCCAAATTGACTTGGTCCGTAGAAAAATTTTTCAAACACAAGTATTTGATAACGGCGCGCAGTTCAATTTTCTCCATTTTCGCTAACGTACTCAATAGCATTGCAAAGAAATTACCGTATATTTTTTTAAACAAAAGACTGTTAGTTTTTTTTTTCATAGCAATCAGCTAGATAGATTAGCTTTACCGGGCAGTATTTAATTTCGTAATATTAAAAGAGTTTGCATCTCATTCTCACTTTATATTGAACGCCCCTCGTATTCCCAAAATTTCGCATTTTAAAATTAATGTGATAAAATATTCCGTTGAAAAATTTTTACAGTGGTGTTCAATTTAAGCTAACCCAACCATCTGTTGAAATATTATGCCGGATATATGTATTTTAAAAAAGCATGTTTTTTTTGTACCTACACTATGCATGGTTAAGTACCTAAAGCTGCGTACGGACTGCGCGCACATTACGCGTACCCTACGCGTGTCCTGGAACGCCATGTCCGTACTTGCAGCTGCTCTACGCGTACAGTGTACGCGTACATAGCGTACGGACATGGCGTTCCAGGACACACGTACCCTACGCGAGCCCGGGTACGCGTACCCGGGCTCGCGTAGGGTACGCGTAATGTGCGTGCAGTCCGTACGCAGCTTAACCATAGATCACCAAAAAACGTTTAGTCAGAATTAGGTACCTAAGCCTTACCAAATGGTCCAATGAAGCTCTCGCCCAAAGCTCGTGTCTCGTACTACTTTGGGTTCCGTCGCCACATCTGCGCCGTCGCCCGTTCATTTGAAGCTAGAGCGACTACGAAATACTCCATTAGAGCGCAGCTGTCGTACGAATTCGTAATTGGCAGGCCCTATAAATATTTGCCAGCTACGTTTTGGGTTACGATTAACTATAACAAACTTGTAAAGTAAATTTCAGCCTCATTCGAGCAATCTACGGTAACACATGCGCTGCTGATACCGCTCTAAAAGCGGACATGGTGCTTAAAAACTTTTCTTCGTGCCGTATAATTTTAATTTACGCGAGCAAATCGAAACTGTTACGCATTAATATAATAACAAGTTATTGCTAAAAAAAAAAATAGTAGATTTTTAAGTTCGACACCCGTATCCAATTTAAGTTTATCTAATCTAATCATTTACTAGGCAAGCGTGCTCCATCGTAGGCCTCATCTTCGCTTTTCATCAGGCGTGATTGTGGTCAAACGCAAGCCTAAGTATATTGTACAAAAATATGTATGAAAATTCTGTGGGTGGTTTTGATACATACTTACTTACTTGTGTGAAAAATATGAACATTTTATTTACGTTGTAGCACATCTGTAGTATGGAAAACCATTACATAAAATAAGTACATGTTGGAAATCGTTTCTAAGTGTTTAAGAGTACCTAAGTATTGGATTGAAATAAAAAATGATAAGTACCCAATAATGATAAAGACTCGCATATTTCTTTACACACAATAACTTACTTACTTCATTAAAATGAATAGGTAAATTAACTGTACCTATGTCAATTAAGTTTGTCAACTGTGGGTTGTTTCAAAAAAAATCCATAATGAAGGGCTTAATGACTATAAAATCACGATCGTGTCCTTTGTGAAACGAAGGAATCAATTAAGTTTTGTAATTGTGTAAATTTTTTTGAAAAGACTGTTGTTTTCATTATTTATTTTTGATCAATAACGGGTTTACATTCATACATTACTATATTAAATATAAATATGAAAATAAAACTAATTAAGTAAAAGCAAGTGAGTTGCTAGCTAGAGATTCTTTTAATAGTAAATTACTTTCATCGTAGAAGTTTTTCGTAGCGAAGACCGACACAAGTAACATTTCAACAACAAAATGGAAAAGCAATTGGAAGCGGAGAGCTTGCGGCTCGGAGCATTCATGGAACAAATATTGCTCCTTGTGATGCCGGACTGGGCAGAATATAATGCTTTCTGTAGCATGATAACATCGGGCGCCTAACCACATAGAATTATGCATTAATTTTATAATATGAACAAGTACATACGTACCTACCTACTAAATTTATATTCAGAAGATGAAACTGAAACTGCGGTGGTATGAAAGGAATTTTCTCTAGGCAGGCATTCGCAATAATTGTAATCACTATTTAGTGCTTAAACTGCATCTATACTACTGTACTTTCATCATATTTACGCTATTGTTCTTAATATTATTTAGTCAATTACGTAGTGCTATCGTAGGTATAATAGTTCGTAGCATAGCAGTGAATCAGAGTGATCAAATTTATCAGAGGGTAATCAATGTGTACACAAACAAAAACTCAGTGTATTAAGCTTGTTAGAACGTGTTCAATTAAAATATTTATGAGCATGTCACAATAACGACTCCATGTGATAAATCTACTACTAGCGACTAAGTACATCTAGCACATTCGAACTTTCCTGGTTCCAAAAAATTGTGAGATTCCTGGTTCTGGGCGACACTAAAAACGCGGTTTCAAAATATCAAACCATTCCTTTTAAAAGGCCGGCAACAGATCAGTGACTCTCTTTGAGTTTTTGATATTTATGGGTGGTGGTGATCATTTTCCATCAGAAGACCCGTTTGCTCGTTTGCCTCCCTCTCATAATAAAAAAAAACAATCAAAATCCGGATTTTTCGATTGTTTTTAGGGTTCCGGAGACAATATGACAAAACGGAACCCTTATCATTTCGTCATTTTAGTGACATACTTACGCGTACTATCAAGATTATGGCACATTAAACTCCACGATTGTAGTAGGGGAAGTGGTACCCCTACCAACATTAATTAACTCTCTTAAATCAAAACAACAACCCACCAGATTCGTGGCCGCTCACTTTAAATTTAATTCTAGAGGGAACAGCAACGAAACAAATTGAGCGAATAAAGTCAAAATGGGAAAGGATATTTGCCAAATATAGCAGACTAGACGTACTAACTTCCACTCCTAAGGCCTGTTCCGTACCTATACAATGATAAAATTACCAACATGTTAATCAGGTAAAATGTGAAAGAAAGAACAATGTAAGTAAGGAGTGCATTAAATTTGTTAGTTGTGCCTCTTTTTACAAAATTTAAATTTTATTTATGATGCGCACATTCATCTATGATTCTTTGTACGGGATCATGGCAAAAATTTCCTCCGAAACCAACCCGCGACCTTAAAGATATTTTATAAATTTCTTCTAGATCGTGATTTTTATTTACTTCACGACTAGCTTTTGCCCGCGACTTCGTACGCGTAAACAAAACGTTGTTTAGATGAAATTTGGCACACAGGTAGTTTAGCATAATTCCTGGAAAATGCGTTCCCGCGGGATAAGGATAAGCGAATTCTATAGAAAATTACGCTGTCCCCGATTAAAACAGGCGTCTTTTAACCTGAGAAAGCACAAAGTTCCCGCGGAATAGGAATAAGTGAATTTTATAGAAAGCTACACTGTCACTGATTGAAACAAGCTCATTTTATATCGAGACAGTATGAAGTTCCCGAGGGATAAAAATAGGTGGACTCTAGAATTAGACCGACTAAAAAAGTTTTTCACACCTAGAAAGCTACAAATGTAGCTTTCCATTAATGAAAGATTTTTTTAAATCAGCCTCGAAGTTGATTACATTTATTTCTATCCCGTGGGAATTTTGCATTTTCCCGGATAAAAAGTAGCCTATGTCAATCAAAGATAGTGTAGCTTTAAATTGGTGAATGAATTTTTAAAATCAGCCCCGAAGTTGAATTCACTTATTTCTACCTGTGGGAATTTTGCATTTTCCCGGAGAAAAAACAACCTATGTTAATTAGGAATAGTGTAGCTTTCTATTGGTGAAAGAAATTTTAAAATAGGATCAGTAGTTTTAGAGAATAAGGGTTCAAACAAAAAAAACGAATATTTAAAATATTTCCCTATCCCATAGGAATTTCGAAAAATCCTTCTTTAGTGCAATGTCTACGATACCTACTCTAGATACATGTATGCCATATTTCAAGCAGCACTAGTAGTTTAGGCTGTGCGTTGTCTGTCAGTCAGTCACGGTACTGTTTTATAGTTATAAAAAATTAAGATATCAATAAAACTGGATTTTTTTCTGAAAAAACCTAGTCGCTATTTTATACCTAAGACCTAAGGTGCTAGGCAACAAAAACATATTGGAGTTTCATACAAGAATTATTTTTGACCGAAAACATAAGTCAACCTCTGTGTACAGGAATAAGATCCATTTATATAGACGTCTAAATGTATCTAAGTCTAGTAATAAAATACATTAAAAATAAATTTGGACGGGTCGTCCATCCGCTCGCTGGCGGTTTTAACGTGAGTAATGGGTAATAATTTATGCGTGAACACCCCCATTAAGTCTAATTTTTAACGTCAGTCATAACAAAATTATGCCCTAATTGAGAAAAGTTTGAGTCCTATCTGATCACATATAGAAGTAAAAAATAAATAAATTTCTAACATAATGTAGGTAAAAATAAAACATATAAGTCTTATTACAATAGTATTTTTTCACCTCTACCCTACTATATGTAGAGGCACGAGCGCAAGTTTACCAGATAAATTTGTAATTTGACTTATTTATTACCCACGTTCCTACATACCTAGTATGTAACAACAAGTGAAATTAACGTTTTCTCAAAAATGTTATGAAATGTTTTACGTCATCAAAAACGTCGTAGAAAGTAACGCATCCTGGAGACTAGCTGCTAGCTGCCAGGAAGTAATCTCGAGCTGCCAGGAAGTAAGTATGAAATTCCATTACATATCAAGTGTTTAAATTTGGAACCCATGCTCTACTCTCGAACTGTCCAAGAAGTAAGTATGAAATTCATCAAGTGTTCAAATTTGGAACCCGTGCTCTACGTCTGTGAAAAACTTAAACTATTAAAAAAGTTCACACTTACGAGGATGTATGCAAATGTGAGTTCTCTGATTAAAAACTGGAACATTTTTCACTAAGTTATGTTGTTGTAATTACAATTTTCGTGTTTCAATTGTTTCAAAATTAAGAAAATTCTTATTAAAATTATGACGTTTGTAATTTAAAGTTGGCAGATTGCCGGACAATTGTTGGTGAATCGATTAATCGTCGATTATAATTGCGGCGCACAAATAATCTAAATATCGATTATCCAATCGATGTATCGATTAAATCGATATAATCGATACTAAGATTCATACAATTATATCGATTAAATCGATTATATCGCTTGTTAATATTTTACAATTTAATCGATTATATCGATTGTTAATATTTTACAATTTAATCGATTAAATCGATTATATCTACATAATCGATTTAATCGATTACATCGTGTACTTGACCGATTATAATCGATTAATGGATTATAATCGATATAATTGTATGAATCTTAGTATCGCTTATATCGATATAATCGATACATCGATTGGATAATCGATATCTAGATTATTTAGGGGGAAAATAATCGATTAATTGATAATCGATTATCCGGCAACACTAAGATATCTAAACATCGCCGCCAGGTACCTATAAAAAAAAACAATCATACCATAGACAGACATAGGTTAGCGAGTGAGCTAATGGCGGGTCGTAGATTTTCTTTATTTTTCAATGTGTACTTTTACTTTATTTTTATCAACTTGTTTCATTTTTGAGAAAAGCACTATACAAGCTTCGCCCAGTAATCGCCATCCTGGCCTCGTATCATTGCTGGCCTCACCTAGCGGTTCGGCCATCAAACTTCTCCTCGTCCAGGATGGCTTACTTACTGGTCTCTGCAGTAATGTACTATTAACGTACCTACCTAAAATTACTGCTAGACTACGACACGGTCAAGTAACGTGCCAGTGCGATCTAATATTGTTTCTTTTATCAACCGACGAAAACAAAAGGAAGAGGTTCTCATTTCGACGTGTATATTTTTTTTTTTTATGTATGATCATGCATAACTTTTTACGGAGTAGTCCGATTTTGATGATTCTTTTTTTATTGGAAAGCGTATACTCCAAGGGTGGTCCCATTTAAATTTGGAAATAATATTCCTACCCTAAGGGTAGGAAAACAGGGGATGATTGACTAACTTTTTACAGAGTAGTCTGATTTTCATAATTCTTTTTTATTGGATAGATAGGGTATAACTTGAAGTTGGTATTATGAATTTGGAAAAAAAATTACCCCAAGGATGGCAAAAAAGTATAAAATAAAAACTTTTTAACAAAAAATTAAACCGCCGAAAAAACTGAAAAGCAAAAAATAATACCTTTTTTGTTTGACCTTAATCTAGGTACCATTTTGAAGTCGGTGCCTCAGCACGAGCCAGGAGGAGTGATAGAAGCCAATCAGGTAGACGACTATAGGTCCACTCCTCCTGGCTAAGTGCTGAGGCACCGACTTCAAACTGGTACCTAGATTAAGGTCAAACAAAAAAGGTATTATTTTTTGCTTTTCAGTTTTTTCGGCGGTTTAATTTTTTTACTATTTTCTTGTTGATTACGATTACATTTTAAAGGGTCGGGCTTCCGTGCATTATAGTTATTCTAAGATCATAAAGCTAAGAATTCAATATGGAGGGACGGTTGACCCTCCTGCGTCCTGCGAATTCCGACCGGGACCCTGCCCATAATAAGGCCTCAGATGCCAATCATGCCTCAATATTCCGCTACGGATAATTAACGTGTTTGCACTAAACAATAATTTGTTAAATTTATTGCAAAATAATCCAAAAGTGATACTTGTGATAAGGTAAAGTGAACACAAGTTTGATTGATTACTAATCGGGTTTTGTGTGTTTTTACTCATTGTTACATCAATATTACTAATAACTTTGTTTGTATTTAAGTACATAAGTATTTCTGTTTACCCGTTGTGTAGTACGGTCAAGTGAAAAAATATGTATCGATTTAACCCTCTCATAATTATCTACCGACACCTTAATTGGATGAAATATAAGAACTATGGGACATATTATTTTTGAGCAAATTGTATGCAAGATGCGAGATGGACGGACGATTTGGTGAAGGCCGCATGTTCAGTACGTTTAGTATAAGTTTTACTTCACCAAAATACTTCTCGATCGCGTTTACGTAAAAAAATCAATTCCATGGAAACATGGACGCGCGGCCGCGGAGGCGCTGTCCATGTCTCCCTGGCAATTGATTTTTTTACGTAAACGCGATCGAGAAGTATTTTGGTGAAGTAAAACTTATACTAAGCGTACAGGGTGGATGAAAGTCGCTTCAAAACCGTAATGATAGGACGTCAATGAGGGAGGCCTATGTCTAGCAATGGACGTCCTACGGCTGAAATGATGATGATGATGATGATGATGACGTATGCACCCGTATTTTTACACTTTACTGTACCCACCCGTGACATTTTTTTTAAAACTTTATTGCCAAGTGGGTAGGTAGGTAGATCGCTTTCACATAAAGATTACCGATCCCCAACAACATGCTTTAAAAGAATTTCGTTCGCAGAAAATTGACATTTTAAGCATATCTAAGACGTATGTGTCAATAAGTTTTTTTTTGGTAACATAGTAAAATCCTTAGTGGTGGTATTATTTTGAAACAAATGAAGAACAAATTGTATGACATTCTTCGGGCGCTTTGAAGTTTTTGTAAGAGCGTCAATGATATTACAGTTACTGATTAAGTTACCATCAAATGAGAAGCCAGCTACCTACTGACTGAGCGAATGGCGGCGCGGCGAGTGTTCAATGCATGCGCGGCTGAGACGCTTGCCGCATGGTCGTTACCTAACAGAACACGCAATGAGCATGTACAATTTTTTAAACGACCCCTCAAGCGTTAACTTTTTTCTTGGTTAAAAGGTTAAACTGTTCCTAGTATAGGTAACGCCACAAGAGTTGAGGCGAAGGCGAATGAATACACACAGCTACGTAAAGTAGGTACTGATTGCAAAAAACGTAGTGAATGAATGAGTGAGTGAATGAAAATGAAAGTTATTATGATCTTATGACGATGACGATGATGATGACCTGGTCTACGCAATACTATACATACATAATATAAAAAAAAATTGAGACAATATCTTTGTTCCAACCGCCTCAGAAAAAATCTACTTAATTGGCTATCATATAATAATATATCATATAATAGCTGCTGAACTGAGGTGTTTCATGAGTATGAAAAATATTACTATTGATGAGCAGCATGGCTTTGTACCAAAACGATCTTCGGTTACAAATCTCCTTCTATGTTTAGACGGGTGGACCCAAAATTGGAATGACCATCAGCCTACGGATGTGATATACCTGGATTACGAGAAGGCGTTTGATCGAGTCCCTTTGAAGAGGCTTATAGCTAAACTTGATCACTTTGGAATCCGTGGTCAACTACTAGCTTGGCTGTCGGACTTTTCGGTGAACAGGAAACCGAAAGTTAGAGTGGAAGAGACCTTGTCGGACGCATATGATGTGGAAAGTGGCGTGCCCCAAGGGTCAGTACTGGGGCCGATCCTGTTTGGCATTTTTATTACAGACTTGAAGGCAGTGATACAGTCTGATTTGTCGATTTTTGCTGATGATACAAAAATTATGGGGAACCCTCTGATTGCTAACGATGTCATCCAAGGGGATCTGGATCGTGTTGTGCAGTGGACTAAGGATTGGCTCCTCTCGCTGAATGCAGCCAAGTGTACAGTTTTGCATATTGGAAAAGGTAACCCGAGACTGCGATATGTAGTTGATTCAGTGCCCCTGACTCCTGTGATTACGCAAAAAGATCTTGGCGTAACCGTCGCTGATAACCTCAAGTGGGGTGTGCACATTGCTAATATCTCCAAGCGAGCCAACTCCATGCTTTAAATAATCAGGAAAGCATTTTTTGTCATCATAAGGAACTTTTTCTTAAAATATTTAAAACTTATATTCGACCTTTGTTGGAGTACGCTTTTCAAATCTGGAACCCATACTTTAAGAAGGACATCATTATGCTGGAGAAGGTTCAGCGAAGAGCAACAAAAATGGTTTTCTCACTTAAAAACAAGCCCTATGAGGAGCGTCTTTTGGAGCTCTATCTGTCAACATTGGAAGAACGTAGGAAACGAGGAGATCTCATTGAGACATACAAAATTCTGCACGGGCATTACAATGTCCATAACATCAAGGATATATTTAAGATGAGTGGGAACACACGTTTGAGAGGGCATTCTATGAAACTGACCAAGCAACTAACTGTAAGCAACCCTAGAAAACACTTCTTACCCAACCGTGCTGTGTGCTTGTGGAATGAGCTACCCGAACATGTGATAAGTGCGCCTACAGTAAACTGTTTTAAAAATAGACTGGACATTTATATAAAGAGATTTAAAACACAAGTGTAGTGATATGCATGCATCAGCTCTATGAGCTGCTAGTGTATTATTTTAAATAATAATAATTTTAATAATAATATTTTGTGATCAATACTAATCACTTAAATAATCAACTTTGGATAATATTGCATTTAAAAATAAAAACAGTTTTGACTCCCATTGGACCGAGGTAAGGGTAATTGTGGTCACCTTGTCGGCAATGAGGATCAAACAAAAATCTGACACAAATTGCCCTTGGCGGACTCGCATTCAGTGCAATCCACGTGAGCCCATAAACCACATGAGGTTTTTATTTGTTGATACGTGGTATATGTATTTACCTATCTCTATTATCATTCCTAGTTTGAGATTTGTATGTTTAAACACTATGGAGATACTTACTTTACTTACAACAAAAACAAAATACATGTCTTGTATGGGGACCCCTTAAATTTTAATTTTATTTCATTTTTCTTATAGAGGCCATAGAAATACACATTAAAAGTATGTATAAATTTCAGCTGTCTATTTATTATTACGGTTTTTGAGATAGGTACATGAGTCGTTTTCAAAAAAAGTGTACACAATTAAGCGATTTAATAAAAACAAAATTTATTTGATTGCTTTGTATGTGACGAAAGTTACCCATATAGTTTGCATGACTAACTTTCGTAACACAAAGGAAGTGATCGTGATTTTGTTTTGATTAAGCCCTTAACTATGTACATTTTTTTTGAAAACGACTCACATAGGACTATGTGACTGACGGATAGACGTACAAATGGACGTATGAATGGTTTACGGTTCCGTTTGTTATCCTTCGGGTACAGAACCGTATAAAATCAGCAAGAAACTAATGACTATTTTATTATAAGCACTTACAAAATGTTTTATAGGTACTTATATTATAATAGTGTATTGAATATCGGAAAAGATTTACATGTAAACCTTAGATTACTTAGACGTTTTTTATTGTCGCACGTAAGTAGGTATTTGCGAAATCTACTTTATTGAGAAATATTTTATTCCACGCCAAACAACTTTTGTGTGTCGTAATTCTGTTTCACGATAGAGGTTTGGGAAATTCAATTTATTCTCTGCAAAGAAATGTTGACTACATTTTTTTCACACAGTATTCTTTTAAATTATTCCCGGGATATTGAGTACATTCCTACCTACTTACTTGAAGCTGTTTAAATAGACTGTCGACAGCACATAGGTTCTCATTTTAATAATATCTCTTAAAGAGTACCGATGTAGATGTTGGAAGTGGTTGGTGGTAGTAAAGTAAATAGCGAGTTTATGATAATCAACGCTTATATAGCATCCTCGTTAGACCAAAATAAATAAATGAATGATTATGATGATTATGAAATTACTTTGGTACCTACTTACCTTGACTTAGACATCGGCATTTTTAGGATTTAAATAAACCTACTCACAAACAAACTATACCTAGGTACTTCGTTTTTTTAGCATTACAAATAAAGTAAAAAAAAATAGTAACTATTACTTATGAAACCAAAAGAGTGTAAATGACCATATTTCCTTTCAAATTGTTGCATATTAGCTGTGAATTATTTTTCAAAAGTGTATTTCAATAAAAAAACACGTCAAGATCGCTTACCTTCTTTCTAATGCTAAAAAAAAACGAAGTTATACTTAAAGAAAAGTTTCATGCAAAACATTTAATTTTCGTATCCGGTTAAGCTAAATACATTAGGTTAAGACAAATGATAATAAATTACTTATTGATACGGATTTATGTACTTATCGATTATTTGTCTTTATTAGCTGTTGTGCAATGTCTGACTAAGCTAAGTGACCAGAAAACGCTAACTCATAATGCGTGGCACAGCTGAAATGGAATAAGACATCAGTTTATAACTATGCGCTGCGTAACCAAATTCAAGCCAAATTCACATTTTATCATTTGATAAAAGCTATTTTTAAAAAGATTGTATATTTAATATCATCGGTGATTTAACTAAATATTGATGAGATAGCATATAATAATAAATACTACGGTCATTGTTTTCTAGGTTATGTATCGTAGCTACTCAGATTTTATGGAAATTCATTGTTTTGGTACCTATAGTAAAATTTTATTTGTTATTTACACCAGTCAAACGTTCACACTTGGGTCTTATATAGTTGGTACACAGATGGTATGCACATACTTACTACGTACGAGTATTACCATTTAATAAGTGTAATTGTTACATTTTAAGCAAGCGCCTGATGAAGGCAAAATACCCCTGTGTCTTTTCTTTACACAGTCTATCTATAATATAATCTTCGAAAAAGTATTTAGGTATAAAGATTTTTTATCTGAAACTAATACTTTCAAAGTCAATTACATTTGCGGAGATAGGTAGATAGGTATGATGTGTGAATGGAAGTTACAAATCAATAACAGTGAAGTATCACATTATTGAAAGATTTTATTTCTGTAATTCCTGTGCTGAGTGGGGCTCTACGTATTCAAAACCAACCAAGTGATACAGTAGCGTAGCAGTCAGATTTTCTCTCACTCTTGCATATAACGCATTAGGTAAAGAGTGAAAAATTCGCTTGCAAGCCGTTCCCATATTACTTACATGAATGTCGTCGAATAAGGGCTCTGAGAATTCGGTACAGGAGACTGCGACTAATTGCCGGTCGGGCGGACGCCGGACGAAGCGGCTGGCAACCGAGTGCGATTGGCAGCTCGAGGCATGCGTGCGTGACAGCCCAAAGCCTCGCTAATTAATATGGCTTGTACCATCGTGCCAATACTGATATTGAGCCACGGCAATACGAGGAAACCGATAAACGTTGCAGAAGAAAAAATATGTTTCCCACAGCACAACAGTGATTAGAAATATCTTGCAGCTGGAAGGAAGTACGTCACCGGATATAACATTACCATCCGTTGATCCGCGTGCTGTAATATGGCAGCTTGCTACGAACGGAAGTAACGAGACGTAGTCGACAGCGCCGCGAAAACCGGATGCGGTTTGAAGGAATTAATTACTATCGGGCCAATTTTCCAATCGAACACCCCGGCGACAACACAGGCGGCGGCGGAAATTTATTTCAAACGTCATTTCAAAATGCAAACCTCCGACGCCGAGCGCGGGCCGCGAGAAAAATGACAATTTCCTCCTTGCGACTGCCTCCTCACCTCACCTTTTATATCGCTTCACGATATCATCAATAGGTTTGGAAATTTTGATGTTAGATCAAACCTGTTTTTAGGGATCCGTAGACCAAGGTAGGCTACGTCCCCTACACATTGTAAGTGGGGACATTTATTTTTCGTGTGTGTATGTGGTTTTGTTGATAGGTTCACTAAGACTATGACTAAGAAAAAGGTAAGTATAATACTATTTCAAATTGAAATGGACTACTTTTTTAACCGACTTCAAAAAAAGGAGGAGGTTCTCAATTCGGTTGTATGTTCTTTTTTTTTTTTTAACGTGTGTTACCTCTGAACTCCGTCATTTATGAACCGATTTGGAAAATTTTTTCGTTGTTTGAAAGCATATGCTTCAAGGTTGGTCCCGTTGTTACCAGAATCCAGTTCTGATGATGGGATCCATGAGGAATTGAAGGAACTCTTCAAAAGTTCAAGGGAAATGTAAAGCGATTTTAGTATTTTCAGTGACAAATCGAGCATTTGCATTCAGAAAGTGTCATTTGGTAAACTAGATCTGATGAAGAAGACCGCAGATGGCCAACGGAACTCCTCAACGGGTCAAATCTTGCAAGTTGAATTTGACTCACTTCCCGGTTTCTGATTGAGTTCATATTTTACATGCATGTGTAAATCAGGTGACAATGCAATATTATTGTGACATGGAGCTGATCTGATGATGGAGTTGGAAGGTGGCCATAGGAACTCTGTAATAAAACAACACAACCTCGTCGAGTTTGGGTTCATTTGAAACGTCTTTAAGAACTCCGTAGTAAAACGACATAACCCCATCATGTTTGGTCTCGTTTGATTCGTCTTGATGAGTACTTTGGTAACCAGAGGCAAAAAGTACAGTCAGTAAAGAGTGCCAGTCCAGGCCATTAAAAACAACTAAAAAGAAAAAAAATAAAAATTTTAAATAAAAAATAAAACCGCCTTCAAAAAACACCCAATAAAAACTTGGAAATAAAAAAATTTCAAATATAAAATAAAACCTCCTTCAAAAAAACCCCAAAAAAACATAAAATAATAATTGATTGAACCGACCACAATAAGCATGAAAATATCTTTCTACTAATCTGTTTGAAGTTGGTGCCTCAGCACGAGCCAGCAGGAGTGGACCTAGTAATGTAACTTACCTACATATCTACTATAGGGCTTCTACACTCCTGCTGGCTCGTGCTGAGGCACCAACTTCAAACAGATTAGTAGAAAGATATTTTCATGCTTATTGTGGTCGGTTCAATCAATTATTATTTTATGTTTTTTTGGGGGTTTTTTTGAAGGAGGTTTTATTTTTTTATACCGTAGAAGTGCGGAGTTCTTGCGGAAAGTAAAGAACGAAGTTGCGGCCAACCGCTAGTAGGAAACATATAGTTAGGTACCTATCCATGAACAATCTAGTAATTTATCTAACAAAATACTTATTTGATTACCTACTTAAACTAGAAGAGATCGGTCACAGCTTGGTTAACTTGCGAATACTATTTGGTAAAATCAAGTATTTACGACTGAATGGTTTAGAAAGGAGGGATGGTATCACTAGATCCCATTCCGATCATTCAAATAGGATGTGCCGTACGTGAAGGAACGGAATTGAAAGTCACTTGAAAAATGGACCCTATACGAGTTTAGAGGCGTTCTGATTGATCACGGCGGAAATGAATGATGGCGTCACATGTTATGTTTGTAGTGCAGATATGATGCACATTGTATAAGTCATACATAAGTAATTTATTGTGTTTAAAATGTGGTTCAAAGGATGGTATATAATATACCACGGAACACTGATTTCACCAGCAACTGGCATGCAAAAAAAAGTGCACATGTGAAGCATCACGCCACCAACAATCTACTATATTCATTAACCTCTTGACCGCCACAAAACAAACGAAGTGACGTGCTCTGTACCTAAACCAAGGAATAATCCCCTAGTCGATAAATGGGCATTTGTATTTTTCGTTGTACCGAAAATTAAGAAATTGTTAACAGGGAGTTAAAATTTATCCGTTTGGTTACAATAAAAAAAACATAGCAAATCGGACAATTCTTCACTTCTTGTTAAACATTGTTAAACTTGTCTGATTTGTTACGTTTTTAGGGTTCCGTACCTCAAAATGAAAAAACGGAACCCTTATAGGATCACTTTGTTGTCCATCCGTCCGTCCGTCTGTCTGTCAAGACCCTTTTTCTCAGGAACGCGTGGAGGTATCAAGCTGAAATTTATATCAAATACTCAGGTCTACTGTCCCTTGAAGCTGTGAAAAAATCAAACTTCTAAGCCAACGCAATCAAAAGATACAGCCGTTTATGACGCAAATTTCCGCATATTTTCGAAACTCGCAAGGGAATCAAAACCAACAGGGTACTTCCCGTGAACTCAGAATCTTGAAATTTGGTACGAAGCAAGGTCTTATAGCACAGATAAAGGAAAAATTGCGAAAAGCATATTTTTTTTGTCTGTCTGTCTATATCAGTAACCAACGCAAATTTTCGACACTCGCAAGGGAATCAAAACCTACAGGGTACTTCCCGTGAACTCAGAATCTTGAAATTTGGTACGAAGCAAGGTCTTATAGCACAGATAAAGGAAAAATTGCGAAAAGCATAAATTTTTTTGTCTGTCTGTCTATATAATAAACCAATCTACAATGATCCCAAACTGCGCACATTTTGCTTGGGAGCAGGGGTCTGCTAAGACTGGATGTTCATAGATACATATAAATTTGTACGGAACCCTCGGTGCGCGAGTCCGACTCGCACTTGGCCGGTTTTTTTTTATTGTAAAGGCTTGAAAAAGTGCGTAACCAAACGGACTAATTTTAACTCCCTGTTAACAATTTCTTAATACTCGGTATAACGAAAAATAGAAATGCCCAAATATGGCTTTATTTCTATTGTAGAAGGATTTATTTCGAGCCGAATGTTGGTCATGTATTGATGACGTTGACGTGTAAGCCTTTTCACTGTCTGTCATTCATTACTGAATGACTGTGGCGGTCAAAGGGTTAATTTTCAGAAGAAATAAAAACAAAATACTACCATGCAAAACAAAAATAACAAAAATAATCATTGACACAATAAAAACATTCCTTTACATAAATATCAACCATTTTCTCAATTAAGTTTAAATAACCTCATCATGTAAACCATTATTATTATTGTTTAAATACTAATTGAAATACAATATATTGATAATACAATATTTTCCAAATCGTCGGTTCATCTTATTAGAGGCCTTCCCACTTCAAGTCTACCGGTTCGCGGTCGCCACTCTAGAACCTTACTGCCCCATCGGCCGTCGGTTCTACGAGCATGTGCCCTGCCCACTCCCTGGTCAGTCTAGCAACTCCACGAGCTGTCAGTAACTTTAGTTCTTCTGCGGATCACCTCATTTCTGATTCGATCACGCATGCCCAAATAATACAAATCGTCGGTGATACTGCAATACCGCGTAACTAGCTTTTTCCATAAGGCTCAACTTGAAATGAAATAACAGGGAAAATTAGATAAAATAGACCTTATGGGTAAAGCTAGTTACGCGGTATTGAAGTATCACCGACGAAATACAGTTTATACGCAACTAAAATTAAAATTTCAACAAAGAACTGAAAACAACAAACAATACCTAAGTATATTAACCGCAGTCATTTATTTTTAAAATTTGCATATATTTTTCTGCAGTATTAAATATTGAGAATGACGATGACGATAAGATACAGTCAACTCCGGGCTATTTCAAAATTCGAAATTCGAAGTTTCTATCACATCGTCTTCTCACACTCTTATTAAATAATATTAATGGAGCGGGATGGCATGAAAAAAATTAAAAAATATAACATCGTAAAAATAAATAAGGCCAGGACTTTTTTAACACAGAGCATAATAAAGAGCTTGTAGACGATAGGTAATTCGGTTTTATGTATTACTTGGACCACGTTTGCGTAACTGATTGTTACGAACAAGTTATAAAAACATACTCAGTTAACAATACGTGGACTAGTGAAATTCGCATAAATGTTTATGGATCAAGTAATATGTACCTACAAACTTGAGTGTGAAATAAAATGGGCAAAAGAATAACATATATTTTGCCTACGATTCTATTGATAGGATTTTGTAGTGTTACTTTAGCACTGACCGCCGAAGAAGCTCTTGCGAAGTATGTATAACAAAAGCAAAACCCAATTATTAAATTATTAAACTTAATTCAATATAGAGGTGTTACTTAAGACTCCTAATTGCGACTTTAACATCTTTTTAGGTACGGGGAAGCAACAAATTTGGCAAATGGTGTCGGCGATTACTTCTTCAATTTGTTCATGAAATGTGTATCATCAACGATGCCTCTACAACAGTCAGTAACTTACACATTTAAGCTTTATCTTACTCATCGGTTAGGGATGTTATTGATCAAATAAATAATGGTAAAATCATTTGACATTACAGATTTTTAATCGATGATTTACAAACATTCGTGAACTTTCCGGCGAAAACAACCGTGGGTTTTGCTCCTAAGTTTACAAACAATAGAAAGTTTTTTGCAAATTTGATAAGCACGCCGGCGTTCAAGGAGATATTGGCCAAAGATGAGATCGAATTGCGAAAAAACTTAGTGAAAAAATTGCAGTTTTGTGACTCTGCGGTCATGAACCAAGACTTGCTACGAGATCTGTACGATCGAGAAGTTGACCAAGCTAAACAATAATTTTTGCATTAAAAAACACTTGTTATTTGAAATCAAACTCAAAAAAAGAATCATAATTTATTTATTTTTTATTGCAATCCTAAATACCTGTTAATTTTAAAGTCGTGAGTCATTTTCTAAGCATACCTATCCATTGATTTTTGGGCCGACTCTACATCCCGTAATTATCAATTCATCCGTAAATATGTCTAGATTCCGTATAAAAAAAGACCCAAGTCAATTTGTTCGTCTCCCCGTTTCTATATCTATCTGTGAGAAAATCTTTTAAACCGAAGTCAAAACTCGAATTGTTTCCCTGTTAATGAGTATATTTCTATGGCATAACTCTGATGAATAATGACAATGTTATATAAAGTAAGTACCTAGGTAAAATATCGCTTGTAGAACTGACGGCCGATGGGGCCAAAAGGTTCTCGAGAGGCCTCCAACAAGATGGAGCGACGACCTGGTTAAGGTTGCTAGAACGCGTTGGATGCGGATGGCGCAGGACCGATCTGTTTGGCGAACCCTGGGGAGGCCTATATTAAGCAGTAGACGTCTTTCGGCTGAAATGACTTCAAATGACATCATTGATATTGATGATAATGAGGTAAAATATAAAGGAGGTACCCACACATTTTTTACTTTTTCTATCTACGAGTATAATTGAGTCATCGAATGACTAAATGAAGAACATAGATGTACTTACTAGTTAACCCATGACCCACCATGTTATCAGTAATGAATGGCAAACGAACATCTCACGTCGAAACTTACATGACCAAATAAGTTCGACATACATACCTAACTAATTTACTAACAACAAGTAATCCGCTGGCAGGTAATTTCAAAACAATGTGGACCGGAGTAGGGACGGCTATATGGAAGGTCCTACTCCGCGTTCATTCCAGATTATCCTTATTGACCATTACCCTGAAGCCTCGGCCAGCGCAGGAACAGGCATTTGCGCTTCATTTATAATCTTATTACAAAGGACCACAGCGACCTTCGTATTTGAAATGGGTCTTGTAGATCCTCATACGCCATTAGTGTACAGGTGCTGGTATCAAATCTGTAGGGTAAGTATAACAAAGGTAACGATTTGGGGTCTGCAATATTTACTTAGCTGCCTGCCTAAAATACGTACCTATGTATCTACGTAAAACTCTTTATTGTACATAAAACACATGGAATTATAGAAAACCAGGAAAACAGATTTACAAAAGCGAACTTATTCTTTAATTAAAGGGATCTCTTCCAATTAAACTTTAAACGATTAACAGAACATCGGAAACAAGAATAGACATTTATAATCCATACTATATACTATATAACTACTATCCATACTAATATTATAAATGCGAACGTGTGTCTGTCTGTCTGTCTGTTACCTCTTCACGCTTACACCGCTTAACCGATTTAGACGAAATTTGGTAAGCTTCCATGCATCCTTGCTTGCTTGCTTGCCTGCTTGCATGACTGCTTGCATGTCTGCTTCCATGCCTGCTAGCATGCCTGCTTACATGCCTGCCTGCATGCTCACTTACATGCCGTAAGACTAACACTTGCTTGCGTGCTTGCTCGCGTGCTTGCTCGCGTGCTTGCTCGCGTGCTTGCTTGCATGCCATCTTGCATGCTACTTGCATGCTTACTTGCAGACCTGCTTGCATGATTGCATAATAAATTGCTTCCTTAAGGAAGCAATTAATTGCTTGCTTCTCTGAAAGGTTTATGGTTCACGCGAGCGAAGCCGCGGGTAATAGCTAGTACCTAAGGGAACGTACCCATTAGGGATGGGCCGAATATTCGTTTTATGTTCGGTATTCGGCATATTCGGCAGGTTTACCGAACATTCGTATTCGGCCGAATATTCGGTAAACCTGCCGAATATTCGGGACAGTGGTACTTAAAGATTTTAATAACAGTTACTCTATTGTGAAGTATATTACAATGAGAATGATTGATTGAACGATGCATATGCATATTATAAATAGACCTAACCTAAGTAAATCACTGTGTAGCTTTATACTTTGCACGTGGTGCCGTTTCGTTTCGCACTGGATGATGCAATAATAATGACAAGTATTGACAAGTGTAGCGGGGGAAGTAAGGGGAGCGGGCGGGTGCGCCCGGCGTCAATTCGTGCGGTTAGCGTAAACACGTATAGACCAGTACCTCTACCATGAGTTTACACTAGTTGACAGTGACCGTACTCGCTAGCGACGGCGTAAATGATTTGTATGGAGAATTGTACTTCCGTAAGTGACCGCTAGAGGCGCTGTACAATTCTCCATACAAATAATTTACGCCGTCGCTAGCGAGTACGGTCACGTAAACTAGTGTAAACTCATGGTAGTGGTACTGCTCCGGTATGCCGAATATTCGGTTCGGTGAAAGTTTAACCGAATATTCGGCCGAATGTTCGTATTCGGTGAAATCTATGTTCGGCCCATCACTAGTACCCATACTACGTGATCCATTCAGGGGAGAGGCGGTCTTTAAAAATACTACGCTTGGCCACAGGGAGGGGGGTGGGGGTTTAGGTTTAAATGTAAAGACTTCTCTTTGCTTGATGTTAACGTACTAAGCGTGATAATCGGTTAAAGATACTGTGATAGCAGAACACACAAATATCGCTGGTTTTTATTGGTAAAATAGAAATACTTAAGTCGGTAGTTACAGCATGTTTGGTCCACGTGAATTCAATATTTAGTGGAAAGGTCAGCCGTACAGGTGGCAGCTTGAGCTCAAACAGCAAACAAATGAAGGGCAAGCCACAAAATGTACTTAGCTCCCACTCGTTGCGTAAGTTGCTCACGTAACTCCCACGGTTTTGTAAAAACGCCATAAATAATATAATATGTATAATGTTAAGAGGGTTTATACCTGCTGAGCTGGCAACGTTGCATTTTTGTTAGTTTTTCTCGATTATTCCATAAAAATTGAATGAAAATTAAAAATGTTTTGTATACAAATTGTTCTAATATACACCGTAAAATTTTAGTGGTTTTTTTCCCGAAACGTGGTGATTTGTAATTTAGTATCGATTGTACAATCGATTTAGAATTACTATTTTGACTAGAGTCAAAAATCCAATTGTGAAAAACGAAAGTCGAAAATGACCGCAAACCAATAGTAACGCTTCGTTGGTACCTAACCTATCGTACGATCGTACGCTACTTGTCCCAACGAAGCGTTACTATTGGTTTGCGGTCATTTTCGACTTTCGTTTTTCACAATTGGATTTTAGACTCTAGTCAAAATAGTAATTATAAATCGATTGTACAATCGAAACTAAATCACCTCGTTTCGGGAAAACAACCACTGAAATTTCACGGTGTATAAGTTAATGTGTCTACTGCAATAGGTAATAATTCGAGATAAGACTTTTATTTTCTTTAAAAACCGTTCGTTAATAATTTGTTCGTTTTTATAGAAAATAAAAGTCTATCACGAATTATTATTGCAGTAGACACATTAACTTATATATTAGAACAATTTGTATACAAAACATTTTTAATTTTCATTAAATTTTTATGGAATAATCGAGAAAACTAACAAAAATGCAACGTTGCCAGCTCAGCAGGTATAAACCCTCTTAGTATATATTTACATAACTTAAATATACAACGGTTCAAATTAACTTGTTAGTTTTTGGTAAATCTTAACAATGAACTGATTGCAAATAAATTAAGGCGATAGAAAGCTACAGCCTCCCTAACATTTTAGGGTTCCGTACCTGAAGGGTGGCAAACGAAACCCTATTACTGACACTCCGCTGTCTGTCTGTCTCTCTGTCTGTCCGTCCGTCTGTCACAGGGTTCTATATCTTGAACCGTAATAGCTGGACACTTTAAAATTTCACCGGTTATATACCTATTACTACTGTGGGCGCCTATACCATCAAATACTAAAAAAAATAAAGTTAAAAATTAAACAGAGTCGTCATATAAGAAATGTGTCTTTTTCAGCGTTTTTAACTCGATCTTTATAGTGGAATTAACTAGATTGGTACTTACTTGAAATTTTCACCGATTATGTATGTACTGTGGCCGCAACAATAACAAATAATAAAAATACTTAGGTATAATTAAGTAAATGAAACATTAAGGGTTCCCGAAAAAACAATATAAAATGATCCCACGCTGCGTACATTTTACTACGAAGCAGGGCTCTGCTAACACTGGATTTTTATAGTTACGACTGTTTATGGCTTGTATTTTGACATAATTATGAGAAGACCGGCCTAGTTTGTTTAAAATCAAGTTCGATCAAGACTGGCTTTGTATCGTATGATAATCAATTAATTAATCAATTTTCTTGCAAAATATAAAGAATTTAGTAATTTATGATTTACTTATAAAGAAATTGCAAGCAGAAGCAAGATTCGCAAAAAAGGCCTTTTTAGGATTCCGTACCCAAAGGGTATAGGTAACGCCATCAGAGTTGAGGCGAATGATTACACACACAACTACAAACTACCGATTGCAAAAAAAGTAGCGAAAGAATGAAATTAATGAGTGAATGAAAATGTGAATTATTATGATCTTAAGGTGAAATACCTACGCTACTATGCATATTATATTTTTTCTTTTATCATAGGTGTAACCTATTTTTAAAATAAAACAAATATTCGCAACAAAAAAATCAAAATATTTTATTTTCTGTTTTGTTTGAACTAAATATATTTCCTTAAATAATTCTTAACGAAATAGGTTGAAGAAATTTTTAGTCAATTTTGTAATTCACTGTTGAGTCTGTTGATCTTGCTGCCGGTACGAATAAACGTCAAAATCCCGCTGTCATTACATGAGTTGTGGTTGTGTGCGTGGCCTCAACTCTGGTGGCGTTACTTATAAAACCGGGACCCTATTACTGAGACTTCGCTGCCCGTCTGTCCGTCTGTCACCAGGCTGTATCTCATGAACCGTAATAGCTAGACAGTTGAAATTTTCACAAATGATGTATTTCGGTTGCCGCTATATACACCGTGAAATTTTAGTGGTTGTTTTCCCGAAACGAGGTGATTTAGTTTCGATTGTACAATCGATTTATAATTACTATTTTGACTAGAGTCAAAAATCCAATTGTGAAAAACGAAAGTCAAAAATGACCGCAAACCAATAGTAACGCTTCGTTGGTACAAGTAGCGTACGATCGTACGATAGGTTAGGTACCAACGAAGCGTTACTATTGGTTTGCGGTCATTTTCGACTTTCGTTTTTCACTTTTGGATTTTTGACTCTAGTCAAAATAGTAATTATAAATCGATTGTTCAATCGAAACTAAATCACCTCGTTTCGGGAAAACAACCACTAAAATTTCACGGTGTATAACAACAAATACTAAAAAATCCCCCATACAACAAACGTGATTTTTTTGCTCTTTTTGCGCGATATTGATAACGGCAACAGGTAGTAGGTAGGCAATATTCACAGAATATTTAAATAATTAAATTAAAATAAAACAAATATTTAAGTGGGGCTCCCATACAACAAACGTAATTTTTTTGCCGTTTTTACAGATATGGCTCGGAAGTCGGACGGAACCCTTCGTGCGCGAGTCCGACTCGCAGTTGGCCGGTTTTAAAACTCGGCGAGTAGACTGTCTTCCCGTGCAGTTTAAGGGAAGTCCGTCTAGTTCTAATTTAATACACAATCTGACAGCTTACATAAACTTGTAAATAAAGTTCGCGGTAAGCATGCTTAGTGCCATTTAAATTATGTATTTTCAACTCTTTAATACAGAATTCCAATTCGTTTTTATCGCCATTTTCCTAATTTTCCTAATTTGAAGGCATACATCACGGGAGACGATGTTATAAACATTTTTTAATACAATATTTTATTGTTTTTTTCTTCGGTTGCAAGGGGTACGGGCAGAAATTTTATAATTTACCAGAATAAAAAGTATAAAATCTGAGATAGTGAAACTTTCTATTTGTGAAAGATTTTTAATTCGGTCCAGTAGTTAGAGATTTCACATTTTAGCTAAATTGTTATAGACAGCAAAAGGTTGCCAACGCCTGCTTCGAAGGCTAATGTGATTTTGAATTTCCAATTATGTAATGTGATATATTTTTTGATGTTACAGATTACAGATAATAAACGTAAAAAAAAAGTAATTAAAAAAACTAAAAACTAAAAAAGTGAATAAAATAATAAATTCAAAAATTCAAAAAAACCCGCCTGCAGAAATACTGAAAAGGTGGAAGCAAGATAAAATGTTCAATAACAATAAAACGAATTTAAAACATGTCGATGGCAGTCTTTCAAAATTTAATGCAACGATAAAATGCAGTCGGAGGCATGCATGAAGTGACATTTTAAATCCCATGCAGCCACTGACTCCCATGCCTCCAACTGCATTTTAGCGTTGCATTCAATTTTGAAAGACTGCCATCGACATGTTTTAAATTCGTTTTATTGTTATTGAACATTTTATCTTGTTTCCACCTTTTCAGTATTTCTGCAAGCGGGTTTTTTTGAATTTTTGAATTTATTATTTTATTTACACCGCAGGCGGGTTTTTAGTTTTTTTAATTACTTTTTTTATTTCTTGCTTTTTAGTGTAACCTCCTGAGACCCAGATAAATTATTGAGTATTTGAATTAGGAATCCGTTGCTATTTAGTTAAAGTTCAAAACCAATTTTGAAATATGTGTAAGTACTTAATTTTCCACATGGGTTTCATAGAGAAAATTATTGCTCAAAGATATCTTAGTAAGTAGGTACGTCACTGTTTTAATGCATTGATTGCCAATTTACTATTCCAAATTAAATTTAAACACATGACTTCTATATATTTTTGTAATCTCTTTTAAAATCCCTTTATTTTGATACCCTACTCGACAGGTTTGATAAAAAAAATTTTTTTGAAGACACACTTTGGCGCCAAAAACCCGCCATTTTGATTTTATAAGAAATTAATGTATCCAGTGCTACTCGCGTTATCAAGACGAAGCCAGTGACGTATCGTTTATCAAAATCGGTTCAGCCGTTGTGTAGTTACGAGAGGACATAGGAATGGACATACATACATACATACATACGGGTCAAACAAATAACCCTTCCTTCTTCGCAGTCGGGTAAAAACCGGCCAAGTGCGAGTCGGGCTCGCGCACCGAGGGTTCCGTACAAATTTATATGTATCTATGAACATCCAGTCTTAGCAGACCCCTGCTCCTAAGCAAAATGTGCGCAGTGTGGGATCATTGTAGTTTGGGTACAGTACATATAGACAGACAGACAAAAAAAATTATGCTTTTCGCAATTTTTCCTTTATATGTGCTACAAGCTTTTGCCCGCGGCTTCGCTCGCGTGTACTATGAGTATTACAAAGAACCAAGATATCAAGCAAGCAAGCATACAGGCAAGCAAGCAAGCAGGTCCACAATTGACCGAGAAATCGGTGAACATACCTACATAAAAAAAAAGTGGAATGCATAACCTCCTCCTTTTTTAGAAGTCGGTTAAAGAGCCCTTTGCGGCCTACTTACAGTATAAACTTATGAATTTTGAAATTTTAGCTTTCTAAAACCAGTAAAACGCAAAATCCCGTTTTTTCCCGTTCCCGTAAGAATTTCGGGATATGTTTTCTTAATGCTCCCCTACACTCCCCAAGGAACCCACTTGCCAAATTTCAGCTACCAGACCAGTAAAACGAAAAATCCCGTTTTTCCCGTTCCCGTGGGAATTTTGGAAAGTCCTCTCTCAATTGCTCCTCTACACTCCCCAAACAACCTACATGCCGAATTTCAGCTTTCTACGACCAGTAAAACTAAAAATCCCGTTTTTCCCGTTCCCGTGGGAATTTGGGAAAGTCCTCTCTCAATGCTCCTCTACACTCTCCAAGCACCCTACATGCCGAATTTCAGCTTTCTATGACCAGTAAAACGAAAAGTCCCGTTTTTCCCGTTCCCGTGGGAATTTTGGAAAGTCCTCTCTCAATGCTCCTCTACACTCCCCAAACAACCTACATGCCGAATTTCAGCTTTCTATGACCAGTAAAACGAAAAATCCCGTTTTTTCCCGTTCCCGTGGGAAGTTGGGAAAGTCCTCTCTCAATGCTCCTCTACACTCCCCAAGCAACCTACATGCCGAATTTCAGCTTTCTACGACCAGTAAAACGAAAAATCCTGTTTTTTCCCTTTCCCGTAGGAATTTTGGAAAGTCCTCTCTCAATCCAGCTCTACCTACACTCCCCAAGCAACCTACATGCCGAATTTCAGCTTTCTACGACCAGTAAAACGAAAAATCCCGTTTTTTCCTTATCCCGTGGGAATTTCCGAAAATCCTTAAAACTGTTTTTTATTATTATAATTACCTAGTTCTATGCCAAATTTGAAGAGTCTAGTAATTATAGTTCATAGGATCCCGTTGAACTGAATATATAAATCCCGTTTTTTCCTTATCCCGTGGGAATTGTGAAAAAACCTGAAATCAATGTTTTAACTAATGTAATACCTACTTGTGTATCAAATTTGAAGAGTCTAGTTATTATAGTTACTGAGATATGGTCACTCGGAATCGAATATATAAATCCCGTTTTTTCCCGTTCCCAAGGGAATTCCCAAAAATCCTTCCTTAGTGGATGCCTACATTGTATAAGGTATCTATGTGCAAAATTTCAAGTCTCTAGGTCCAGTGGTTTGGGCTGTGCGGATATATCAACAGTCATTTAGTTTATTTAGACATTTCAACCCCATCGCACCCCATCCAGGGAGATGGTATTTTACGTCTGCCACGTCGGATTTTAAAACCATTGTTGTTTTCTTAACCAGCGACCCGATAAACCATAGAAACAACACCCATGTTGATTTTCAGACTTTGTTACCCCTTTCCCCCCTTTTAGGGGTTGAATTCTCAAAAAACCTGAAACACGTGTTTACTCATTTATCATTAGGAGTACTTCTGTGAAGTTTCGAATAAAATAGTCGAACTAATCTTGTTTCCCCATACAAACTTTGGACCCCCGTTTCACCCCCTTAGGGTGTTAATTTTGAAAAATCCTTTCTTAGTGCACCCCTAGACCTTATAAGGAACCTACATGACAAATTTTGAATCTCTAGGCCCAGTGGTTTGGGTTGTGCGTTGATATGTCAGTCAGTCAGTCAGTCAGTCAGTCAGTCAGTCAGTTAGTCAGTCAGTCAGTCAGTCAGTCAGTCAGTCAGTCAGTCAGTTTCTTCTTTTATATATATAGATAAGACCTTGCTTCGTACTAAATTTCAAGATTCTGAGTTCACGGAAGTACCCTGTAGGTTTTGATTCCCTTGCGAGTGTCGACAATTTGCGGAAAATTGCGGCATAAAAGGCTATATCTTTTGATTGCGTTAAAAGTTTATGCTTTTCGCAATTTTTCCTTTATCTGTGCTATAATACGTTGCTTCGTACCAAATTTCAAGATTCTGAGTTCACGGGAAGTACCCTGTAGGTTTTGATTCCCTTGCGAGTTTCGAAAATTTGCGGAAATTTGCGGCATAAACGGCTGTATCTTTTGATTGCGTTGGCTTAGAAGTTTGATTTTTTTACAGCTCCAAGGGACCGCAGACCTGAGTATTTGATATAAATTTCAGCTTGATACCTCCACATGTTCCTGAGAAAAAGGGTCTTGACAGACAGACGGACGGACGGACGGACAAGAAAGTGATCCTATAAGGGTTCCGTTTTTAGGGTTCCGTAGTCAACTAGGAACCCTTATAGTTTCGCCATGTCTGTCCGTCTGTCTGTCTGTCTGTCTGTCTGTCCGCGGCTAAGCTCAGAGATCGTTAGTACTAGAAAGCTGTAATTTGGCATGAATATACATATCAGTCACACCAACAAAGTGGTAAAATAAAAAATAAAAAAATAATTTTTTTAGACGTAAAGGGGGGTGATTTTTTTTTTCTCGACTAATCCTATAGTGTGGGGTATCGTTGGATAGGTCTTTTAAAACCATTGCGGGGTTGCTAACATGATTTTTCTATTCAGTGATCTGTTTGCGAAATATTAAACTTTAAAGTGAAAATTTTCATTAAAATCGAGCGTCCCCCCCCCCCCTCTAAAATCTAAACTGTTCGATGGAAAAATTTGAAAAAATTCAGAATGGTAGTAAATATATCAAATTTACTAGGAAAATTATAGCGGCTAAGATTGCTTGGAAATTATTTGTAGTTTAAGAGTAAATAGTAGCCTAAGGTATAAAACATACCTAAACTTGGATGATTCCGTACACATACGAAATCCTTGGAAAAATATTACTTGATTTATTTGTAATGGCTACGGAACCCTACCTTGTGCGTGTCCGACACGCTCTTGGCCGGTTTTTCCTTTTGAGGTAAGGAACCCTAAAAATATTTTAAGTTAAATAAATCTTAGAAATTAATAAAATGGTTTTTAAATTACTTATCTTGTCTTTTTTTGCTACAAACTTTTTCCGCAAAGCACCGACACTGCGCATTCGAGTTCGAAAAAAAAACTTGTGTGACGAATTTCTCTTAAACGCTTTTTTATAGCGACATCTATCGTTGAATACTCAAAGATCGTAGTGCACTGGAAACCGAACGAAAATCTTCGTTACCGACCGGACCTATGTATAGCAGCGTACCTATTCAAATTAAAAAGTTATAGCCACTAGTCGGACTTGCCTCACAGACGGTCTTAACCGAATTGACCTTACCTAAAAATTAGTACGGAACCCAAGGTCCCCACTTGGCCGGTTTTTTGCATTTATAAACGACCGTAGAGATAAAACTACGATAACTGGCCCGCCCTTCAGTAATATGGTCCCGTTTCTACCCTTTGGATATGGAACCCTAAAAACTAACTTATATTTGTTAGAACTTATAGTGTGGCCGGAAAAAGGTTAGAACTGGCCCTATACTACGAAGCGCAAAATTCGAACTTCGTTTCATGCCGTTCCGCTCACGCTAATGGTATTTATTACGAGTGAGAGGGACCGCACGATCCGAACTTCGAATTTCGTAGTAACCCCCTGGTACGCTACGCACTACGCAAGTTGGTAGCGAGAAATATTAACACGTATTGAGATCTCCCGTAGTGCCTTTAATAAAATGAGAAAAATAATGAATGGAAGAGCGGGCCATGTTATCGTAGTTTATCTATAGTCGAGAGCAAGCACATTATAACAGGTGTAATTGTAATATCAAATAGGCGCCACACATGACGTCGGATACCGTAAATGCGCTGGCGTTTCGTTAGGATTTCGCCATTACAAACTCAGTTATCTTGTGACGCGTTAAATTATCTGTATTTAAGATATCTTTAGCACTTCAGATAAGAAAGCAGTCTGTTCGATGCGACTGCAAAAAAATGGCTACAGTGCTAAGAAATATTAAGTAAACATAATCAATAAGGATAACATATATCCAGTTTAGTACCTACGTACGTTATCGGAAGTAGAATGACAATTTATTTTTATTATGGCGCTCTTTAACCGATAAAAGTAAGAGGAACAAAGTATAAAAAACCAGCCAAGAGCGTGTCGGACACGTCCAGAATAGGGTTCCATAGCTGTTACGAAAAATACTTGCATTTTGCCCCTACCCTACCTATATTCCGTGTACCTACTCTACGGCAATCGAATTCACCAAGCGCGGCACACTCCAGTCTTGTTATTCGAAACGAGCGAGGCCATTCTTAGTGGCCAGTACCCAAAACCACATAATTAAAAAATAAAAACCTCATCCTCGTCATGTCCAACCTGCGGCAGCAAGTCGGGCACGACGAGGATAAGAGGTAAATATACGGTGACACACACACACACCGGGAGCGCGGCACACCGTATTTGATACAGTGTTATTGACCGCGCTGGGCACTCTCCATCGGCGCCCCGCGCTCTCTGTTTGTTGTGGCCTTACCAGGGGGGGCACACTTACATATCACACTTTTCATGCGACTACAGCGATCTCTGGTGTTTTGTAAAGAACTAAATTAGCGGCCATCTTGGTTGACTTGTCAAACTTGGCAGTTGTCATGTCATTCATCGGCCATGGCCATGGCGTACCATATTGTACGGTCAAGGACTTTAATTGATAGGCCACTTGCCAATGTTCGTATTTTAGCCGTATAGTGCAAATGGGGTTTAGCCGACTTTAGCTTAGCCGCTTATACTTCGTATATGCTGATTTGAATTAGACGGCTAAAATACGTATAGTGGCAATTAGCCTATCAATTAAAATTACGCGTAATTATAGCTGTACATCACTACCAACATATACATATAGATAGGTATTACATCTATAGATACGTCACATTAGTTCTTGACCAGGGCGTAGGGCAGCAGCACCTTCCATACATGCATATTTGACCATAGAGTTGCCACTCTTGTTCATATAATATTACAATACTCTTTGGGCCTTACACTCTCTCCCGTTAGCTGTCACTGTCAGTGTCAACTGTCAACCAATGATTTGATTATCAACTTGATAGTGATAGTTTTTAACCACGAAAAAATATCTCTAAATACAAAAAACAATGTAAACAAATAAATCACTCAATCCGTCCACAGATAAGCGAAACGTCTATTAGATTAGAGTTTAACTCAGCTGTGAACGCTGGGGCTCGCTCAGTCTCAGTCGACTCGGTCATCGACTCGCAGTCGCACCGCACATCATAGCTTTCCATATAGGTACGGCCAAGCCATACTAGCTATGAATCTTTGTTTTCAAACAAATAACAATATTTTCTCTAATAAAAGTGCACAAATCTTTAGACATATCTTTATTAACAATCGTTAATTAATAGGTAAGTGAAAACAATGTGATCAAGTTTAGTTTTCTCTTTACCTCATGATGAGACTGTTTCAGATAACAACTACTTAATTATTAATTTGTTGTTCAAGAAAAAGAGATAACCACAATGATAGTGCTAAAAATTCAAGTTGTTATTCAAAGAGTGGTGATATAAGTGATACTCAAATTATTACTTAATTATAGTGTGATTTTATACATTTGATTTATGAATGTGATCTTTCGAGTAAATAATAAAATAAATTCCCTTTGTAGTTCACGTTGAAATAGTAGTGGTAGTGTAATACTGTTTAATAAGTAATACTTTATCATAGCTTTAAAAAATGGCTGATGCGGTACCAGATTCGAATTGCATCATAAACACAAAAGATGGACCTGTGCGTGGCTATGTTGACAAACAAGAAAATGGTACTTACTACAAATTCAAGAGCATTCCATATGCAAAACCTCCTCTTGGCAGTTTAAGGTTTATGGTGAGTATTCATAGTAATTAATATAACAGCCTTGGCAACAATAATAAGCTGCTATTGCTATTGGTTTCACAAAACCAACCAGTTCTACTTCCTGTGTAATAAAGTTTTAACTTTGGAATTGGCACCTTGACAATTTTTTTGTAAGTGTTATTTTACTTGATAAGGAAATCCATTGATCAAAATAAAACTACACCTAATGTTTTACATAGCTTAAAATCAATACTCTGAACTGACTTAAAAAGAAATCTTTGTCACACTACCAATAAAAAAGAAAATATAAATATGATGCAATATACAAAATGTATATAGGTAAGGTAATATTAATAATGATATTAATCATAAATCAAACCATATTATAAAAATACTAGTATGAAAATGCTAATATAAGAATGGTAATGTCTTCTGAGAAGTTGTATAGGCATTATATTACTTGAAATAGGCAGTTTTTAACAATTTACATAATTGTATTGGATACAAAGGCCTTTTAACTAAACATTCATATCCCTCTCTCACCACTAAAGATAATATTAAGATTACTTATATTATAATGTGTTAATTAAAATTATGGAGAAGGAGCTGACCTTTATTTTAAAGTTGGCTCTGAGCACTAGTGTGCACACACAGTGTGATTTTACAGATTGGATTGTTCCCACATTAACATTACTGGAGATAATTTAGACTGGCTACTAATTTTGTTATTCCTAATTTCAGCCACCTCAGCCTGCAGCACCTTGGACTGAAGTATTGGACTGCACCAAAGACTCTCCAGTGCCTGCTTGTATAGGTCGCGGAATTAAAGCCACTGGGCAGGAAGACTGTCTCTATCTTGAAATCTCCACTCCAAATCTGAAACCCACTAAACCATTGCCAGTAATGTATTGGATTTCCAGCTATGGATTTGCTTTCCTTCTAGATGAAATTTTAGACCCAACATTGTTAAATGATCAAGGCGTCATATTTGTGCACTGTAATGTTCGAGTAGGACCATTTGGCTTTTTATCAATTAACGATATATCTGCACCAGGAAATGCAGGCCTGAAGGATTTAGTAATGGGCTTGAAATGGGTTCAAAGGAACATAAGCAGTTTTGGGGGAGATCCAGACAATGTCACCATATTTGGATCAAGTTCTGGTGGTTCTATGACGCACTATATGCTACTGTCGCCAATGGCGACTGGTTTATTCCACAAAGCAATCATTCAAAGCGGAAGTGCATTAAATAATTGGTCAATAGAAAAACATCCAACAACGCAGGTACAAATTTTGGCTAACAAAATGGGTATATCATCAACTTGTATGGTTATAATAGTTGAAGAACTAAAATCGCGCTCACAAGATGAAATTATGACTGCCTTTTTAGAAATAACGAACGAGCATTTTAACGATGATGGGACATACATTGATTCAGTATTGAAACCCTGCATTGAACAGGAGTTTGAGGGTCATCAGGCCTTTATCTCCAAAAGCCCTCTGGCGATTATAAAATCTAGAAA
This sequence comes from Archips crataeganus, assembly GCA_947859365.1. NCBI lineage: Eukaryota > Metazoa > Arthropoda > Insecta > Lepidoptera > Tortricidae > Archips > Archips crataeganus. The sequence continues at coordinate 12,961,241 of OX402055.1, read as the reverse complement.
CTTTAACAAAGTCCCAATTATTATTGGCAGCAACAATAATGAGGCGCAAGTATTGGATTACATGAAAATCGATTATTATGATTACAAAAAAATTAATGAAAACGTAAAACTACTTGTTCCTAGACCTATAGCTAGAGATGATAATTTGGCTAATGTGGTAGGTCAAAAGCTCCTGAAATTCTACTTAGGGGGTGAAGAGTTCCTGAGCGAGGACACTAAAAATCAATATTTGCAGCTTATAAGCGACTATTACTTCCTGTATTACGTAAACACAACTGTGAAACTTCACGCCACATACGCGCCTGAGTGCCCCATTTATTACTACGTCTTTAACTACTCTGGTGAATGGATATTACCTGAGGATTTAGTCTTTTTCAATTGCATCGGCCACCACGGCGAGATACCGTTTATATTTCAAATAACAATACCAGGCTCGCCGCCTTGCAAGGGAAGTCGTGATTCAGTCAAGACCAGGAGTAGAGTCGTCAGAATGTGGACAAATTTTGCAAAATATGGGTAAGAAATTATACATGTAAAAATACTTGTTTACATTTGATGATATGCGTTCAAGAGGGTATTTACGAGGGGCGTTCAATATAAAGTGAGAATGAGATGCAAACTCTTTTAATATTACGAAATTAAATACTGGCCGGTAAAGCTAATCTATCTAGCTGATTGCTATGAAAAAAAAAAACTAACTGTCTTTTGTTTAAAAAAATATACGGTAATTACTTTGCAATGCTATTGAGTACGTTAGCGAAAATGGAGAAAATTGAACTGCGCGCCGTTATCAAATACTTGTGTTTGAAAAATTTTTCTACGGACCAAGTCAATTTGGATTTGCGGGACACTTTAGGGTCTAATGCTCCTCCGTATTCGACAGTCGCACGTTGGTGCGCCGAATTTAGACGTGGAAGAACATCGACAATGGACGACCCCCGCTCCGGACGCCCTACTACAGCAGTAACTGAAGAAATTGTGAAAAAAGTCGAAAACTCAGTTTTGGCGGATCGTCGTGTCACGGTTCGTTTTATTGCTGAAAATGTAAAAATTTCAACGGGGAGCGTGCATAATATTTTACATGAACGCTTGGGTATGAAAAAGGTATCTGCGCGTTGGGTACCAAGAATGCTTACTGACACGCAAAAACAAACTAAACTAGAGATTTGTCAAGAAGCTTTGAACCTGATGCAGCAAGACCGGGAACTTTTTTTGGCGCGATTTATAACAATGGACGAAACATGGCTCCATCATTACGACCCAGAAACGAAACTGCAGTCTATGACATGGAAAAGGCCATCATCTCCAACTCCGAAGAAATTCAAGGTGAGCCCATCTGCCGGTAAGGTCATGGGCTCTGTTTTTTGGGATGGTAAAGGGGTATTAATGATTGAGTATCTCGAGCATGGAGCCACTATTACGGGCACTTTATACGCCAAACAAATAGCAACATTGCGCAATGAGATCCGCGAAAAACGGCGAGGTAAACTCTCGAAAGTTGTGCTGTTCCACCAGGACAATGCCCCGGCACACAAGTCCGCCGTTGCAATGGCTGCAATTCGTGATGCTGGGTTCGATATCCTTAAGCATCCTCCGTATTCACCAGATCTCGCTCCCAGTGATTTCTACCTATTTCCGAGATTGAAACAATACCTGAGAGGCCAGAAATTTGAAGACGACGACGCGGTAGTCGCTGCAGTACAAGATTTTTTAAGTACTCAAGATGAGACCTTTTTTAAAAATGGAATTTTTGTTTAGAAAAAAGATATACTAAGTGTATTATGCTAAAAGGTGACTATGTCGAAAAATAAAATGACATTTAGTAAAAGTTGTTTATAACATACTCATTCTCACTTTTTATTGAACGCCCCTAGTATTGTCAAGCCTGCAATTGCTTTCACCTGCGCCAAATCCTAACAAATAACATTCTGTGTTATCCTATCAATATATACTTTTTAAACATGATATACTTTCAAAAAACTGATAAAGCAGTTTACCTGCCTTATTCAAAATGGTTCAAGCTCATTTAGATGATCTTTAAGAATGTGATGGTGATGAATAATTACTTTATTTGCAGCAATCCAACTCCAGGCGATGATGATCCTCTTTTACAAATCAAATGGGATCCAATCGAAAATGAAAACAGGTTGAACTATTTGTGCATTGGAGCAGAACTTACGAAGGGCCGAAATCCATTCAGTGAAAGAATGGCGTTTTGGGATGACCTCCACAAACAACACTCCTTCCTTAAATTTTTGTGCTGTTTCCAGGATTTAGGAATAAGCTGTTGACAGTGTTTGACCTCAAAGATTATTTTCAAAGTAAATTAATATTTATCAGTGTAAGACCGGTCACACACTGAACTGACTTTTTTTTGTGTGTGCACTAGGTGATTATACAGTCAACAACTTTAATTGTTAAGCAACTTGCCGCTCTTCGCATTTTAACCATGTACAGTCAAGTGTAAAAATATGAACTTATTCAAAGTTTCTAAAATAAGTACCACAGACTCTTATTCCGACGCAATAAGGCCGTAGTTACATATGTTTGAGTGGTTAACCATAGTAACATATTTTTGCACTTGACTGTACAATCGAACAATCGAAGGCATAAATATCTATACAGCCAACGCGTCAAAAAGGGGAAAATGGAAGGCACTAGATCACGTGGCAGGTCACCTATCACCAACCAACTTCACCTATCACTTGGTGGACTGACCAAGTGAAATCCGCATTTAAGGAGCTGCGTATCTGATTGCGCTAGACAGTCCGCCAACAGGGAGAAGTGGCGGGAGATCGTGCGGAGAGCTGTTTCCGCCTCTACTGATATGGACACCTCAACGTGACCACGACCAAGAAGATTCACGGCCAAGAGTGAAACGACAAAGAAGATTCGCGTCAAAAATATGCAAATACCAACCTTATGTTTAGTGGCATAGAGTTGTATAGATATTTTTGACGCCTTAGTAACGTACATAATTATATTTATGACATTGACTGTACTTAATGCCAGTCAGGATATATTATTACACGGCTAAATTACGAACAGTGGCAAGTTGCTCAAAAATTAAAGTTGTTGACCGTACGGCGCTGTTAAATATTATGAAAAAACATTCCACGTAATATTTCGTGGAAAATTATTAAACGTAAAATTCTGAAGCATAAATGATACGTTTTAAGATGTTATTGTGTAATCAATTGCGTAACTTCATAGTTATGTTGATATACATATTTTATTGATGTTACAGTGCATGAGTGTGGTTTGCTTGTGATAATAAATCCCTGGAATTTCAGGGAATTATTAGTTTTAACCAAAACGAGCTTTAAGATTGTACAGGAATTCAATATACTTGCCAATGTGAGTGTCAATAAATAAATATTATATTTTACAAGGTAAATATTTTATATGTTTTCAAGTAATAAACTATGTATATTTTGTGACACATTGTTTATTTCATAGTAATTAAATTCTCTGCAAGAGCCAAGTCCATGTAATAATTGAACACCTACCTTTTGAGCAGTATTCTTAACCGAAAAAAAAACTACATGATGGTACCAATATGTTATAATAAATACATATAATACCCAATTAAAACATTACTGTTCACATAACAATATACTGGTATAATTTTATTAACAAATATTAGCCACTATAATTAATTATAGATAGACCAACAAAATATATATATTTTTTTTCTAAAATAAATAAATGTATTAGATATGTCAGTATCTACACAGCAAAAGATTAGAAAGCACTTTTATTTGCTAACAATTTCATACATATAAATTAATAAAATCACATGTACCTACGCTGGTGCAAAATATATTTTCACTCTTGGTGTTGATGTTTTCTTCAGTGAACCATACTTGGAGGCCATCACTGGGTTAGTCCCATGCTTGATAGATACTTTATTACTAGGTATTTATTAGATACATCTGCAAAAAGAAAATAATAAACTGTATCGGTCATGATTATATACTAAGGCTAAACGATATAATTTCGAAACAAGTGTGCGTCATTTGGATTAAAAATGAGATGCATAACAAATTAGGATTACCCCCACAGATCCGTACGAAGAGGTCTTACTTACGAGTAGCGTTTATCGATAAAATAACGCATAATCGTCACTACTTTGAAAAAAACTTGTATCGAAAATCGATGTGAAAACTTAAAGTGAACCCTAAAGTTAGCTATGTAAAGTTCACTCAAGGAAGATTACCAATTTTGAGATACGAGTTTTTTTTTAAGTAGTGACTATAATATTCAAGTCGGCCATAATAATATGTTTATTTGAAAATATTCAACACAAAAATGGGTTACTTGTAATTCCGACTTAATCTTGTCGATTCTGCACAGGTAAAGTGTAGGTAACATAAAAGCATCTTCGTGTGCATCCGGCGAAAACTTTGCACTTTAATGTTAATCTGGGATAGTTGATATTACTATTACTTATAGAATTTTTAGTCTATCAAGTAGTAATGAACAAACAATTACTTTGTTCACCCGCTACCTTACAATAGTTACGTTTATGTAAGAAATGCGTGTTCATGCAATTCCTCCACCTCCACACTGTACAAACTACGACCACACACAAATCACACAAACCGAACTATCACCACCACCAAACAACACTGACGCGTTTCGAACTCAACCAGAGCTCATCTTCAGAGTAGATACTGGAACCGTTTGCTATGCTAACAAATGTTAATAAAAATATATGTATATTTCTTAATAATTTCATGTTAATAAATGTTGTTATGAATGCCTGTTGTTATGTTACGCATTCCTTACATAAACTTAACTATCGTAAGGTAGCGGGTGAGCAAAGTAATTGTTTCAGTTCATTAATATGGACCTCTGCAAAGTAACGCCTGATTCAATAAACTGTCAAGTAGTTCCGGATATTATATTGATTAAATATTTATAGTATTTATAAGTTATAAGTACCAATATACTCCGTTTATTTTAGCATTAGAAAAAAGGTAAACAATCTTAACAAGTCTTTTTAATCAAAAACGCTTTTAAATAAATTGTAACCATTACTTACGAAACCAAAATAATGTAAATGGCCATTTTATTATCTCCATGCTAATTGTTATACATACATTTGCTGTGACTTATTTTTCAGAAGTTTTATTGAATGAACTAGACTACTTCTCAAGACTTTTTACTTTTTTACTTCTCAAGATAGTTCACTTATTTAATGTTTGCTAAAATAAACGAAGAACTATGGAAAAAGTTACGTAGAAGAGTGGATACTCACTGCACAATAAGCGTCATGATGCGTCATTAAAGCGCAGCGTTGTGGTCTCGGGTTAGAACTGGAAGCCGCCCATAGGCACGGCTTGGTCGGCATTGAACTGGTACTGTTCCGTGGTCGACGAGACTGCCGGCGCGAGCCTGCCATCTTCCTCCTCCGAACCGAAGTAGTTCTCGATTATTTCAAACGACTTTTTATATATTTCGAGATTTTCATGCGACTGCAAGAATTCTATTTTGTCGAGGCCTGAAAATATAAGTTGGTTACAGATAATAGTTGGTTCTCTCTTCTACGTCGTGTTCTTCATTTCTGAAGGTCGTGCCTGTCTTGAAAAGCTTTTACAGAGACGTTGACGAACTGCTTCCACACCGCTCTGTCCAAAAGTTAATATGTGACCAAGTTTAACATCGAAAACTGCATCCACAGCATGAATATGAACATATTCTATGATGAAAATTGAGGCTCTTCGAATATCAAGAAAAGTTGACTAAAAAAGTACTCACCAAAGCATTCCTCAATAAGCACTGCGTACGGATTATCGCGTTGGTCAGACTGCTGTCCGGCCTTCAGTATGTTGTCGATCCCATTGAGAGCCACTTGCACTGTCTTCGGGTCTGATAGAGTTAATAAGTCACATAACGGTGGTATGCAGCCTTGCTCTACAAGATACCTGCAAAACGAAATTAAGGCTATACGCAAGTGCCTTGCTTAGTGCACTCTTTCACTGAGTACAGTTCAAAGGTTCACGGAAAGAACATGTCTAGTTACTTTTTGAGTTATAGCGGTTTGAAAGTTAGTCTTCAAAAACAATTCAAATGGTAACTATTTTTTAAAGTAAAAAAAATATATATTATTTTCAGATATATTGTATCTTTTCCTATCAAATGTATTTCCTGTGTATCGAATATGTGTAAATAAACATCTCTCTCTCTCTCTCTCTCTCTCTCTCTCTCTCTCTCTCTCTCTCTCTCTCTCTCTCTCTCTCTCTCTCTCTCTCTCTCTCTCTCTCTCTCTCTCTCTCTCTCTCTCTCTCTCTCTCTCTCTCTCTCTCTCTCTCTCTCAGATATCCATTTTTAATCCAATAGTACCTAAGTTAATAGTACTTTGCGAACATTTTGAGATTTTTAAAAAAGATGACTAGACATGTTTTTTCCATGTACAGTCAAGTGCAAAAATAAGTATCTATTCGAAACACTCAAAAATATGTTACTACGGCCTTATTGCGTCGGAATAAGAGTCTGTGGTACTTATTTTTGAAACTTTGAATAAGTTCATATTTTTACACTTGACCGTACCTACCCTTTAGTTTTAGTTTCTTGAGGGGCTGTTTCACCACTTTTCTTAAAGTTCGGATTAGCTTAATCATAACCTTATTTGACAGATGGAATTAAAATTTCTGTTTCACCAGTCTGGATTAGCGCTAAGTGACGGACAAACTGTTTCTTAATTTGACCATCAGATCAGGAGGCATTTAGCATTTTTATCCGTCACATAAAGTTAGGTCATGGTTGGAGAGCCCTTCAGCCGGTTTCAGAAAAATAAATGAAAGTATTTTTTAATTTTTAAAGAAAGAGGTCATGCTAAATTGCATAAAATAATTTAAATATCAAGATTTGAATAAAAAAATGTAGGTACACTTTTAGTATGTAAAAATAAATCCAAAATTTCGTAATATTTTTTAATAACAAACTTTTTTTCAGTGGCTCAATCGTTTGTTCTACCTGAACTTGTATGTCGCCATTAAAAAAAAGTTTGTCTGTCAAATAGTTTGGCGCCACTTTTCGATTCGTTTTACGTGATTTTATTTTTCTTTGTTATTGTTAACAAAGTACCGTAAATAAATACCGTTTTTGGATCAATTATAATGTTACATATTTGTTAATGCAAAAAAAAATAGATGTATTCAAAAATTATATAGTTAACCATTTCTTTTGCTTTAATAATGAGTGACTCTTTTAACGAAAGTGTGCGAACAGGAACGCGTGGTCGTGAAATGCGACGTTGCCATTCCGACTTTTTGTTAAACCCACGATTAGTTAAGTGGTACTTAGTTTGCACAGGACCGGAGTGGTGAAACTGAAAAAACACTAGCTGACAGATTTGTCCAGTACTTAGTTTATTCATTGGTTACGTAGCCAGTAGTTTGACAATAAGGTGGTGAAACACCCCCTAAATGTAACCAAACTTGCACATGATTAGACACACTTAAATTTAACTGTGTTAAAATAAGTGCGCAAAATTTCATCATTGAAAAATGGGTTAAGTCTGCAGAAATTAAACAGCTATTTTCTATTTTATGTTTAAAGGGGGTTAAGGCGAAATCAGCTGTTCAACTTCTGCAGAATTAACCCCTTTTCACTAGAGCCCCAGCATTGTCATCATCATTTCAGCCGAAAGACGTCCATTGCTGAACAAAGGGCTCCCCCAAGGTTCCACAAACAGACCGGTCCTGCACCATCCGCATCCAACACGTTCCCCCAACTTTAAACAGGTAGTCGCTCCATCTTGTTGGAGGCCTACCTACACTGCATCTTCCAGTCCGTGCCACTCGAGAACATTTTGGCCCCATCTGCCATCAGTTCTACGAGGGATGTGCCCTGCCCACTGCCACTTTAGCCTGGCGATTCTTCGAGCTTTGTCGGTGACTTTAGTTCTTCTGTGGAGTGTCCCGCAGAGAAACTCCAAATCTATGAATTGTTGTTTTCTAAAACATTAATAACGCACCTTATTTGGGCGTGGGTGCCGCCACTGGTGGCGTTTGTTATCGCCCACGCGGCTTCTTTCCTAGTCTTGAATTCGGCTTGACTTAAAATTTCGACTAAGGCAGGGAATATATTGGCGTCAATTACAGTCTGAAAATTAATACAATCTTGGTTACTATATTAAAATTATATATAAATGACAAACATGAAATTAGGACCTCAGGATAGATATTCAGGATAGATCTACTATTTTTGTTTTTATTAGCAAGAGAAATTTAATTGTTCGCGTCTCTCCAAAGTCATGGCAAAAGTTAAGAGTCTATATCTAATATTTTTTAATCAAGCCTACATCGGCGTGTGGAACGCCTGTCTAACTTTCGGCTCAATTAAATAAATCTTATGTTTGCTGACTCGGAATCACTAATTTTATATCCACAGGAGAAACAACTTTTATTTCATAATATGCTATCTATGACCCATACCATATACGTATCATCAAGGATGATATAGACTGGATTAGCAATCGCCATAGTAGATCGGCCGCGGAAAAATAGTTCGATTATTAAATCTAGATGGCGCTTACCTACATATAGCCCGAGGGCTTGAAAGCAAAACAATAAGACTACAGATATTTCATATTACTGCAAATGTATTATTATGAAATATTTTTGAAAAATAATACATTTGTAGTAATATGAAACATAATGTCAGCGCCATCTAGATTTAATAATCGAACTATTTTTCTGCGGACGATCTGTACTATGGCGATTGCTAATCCAGTCTATATCATCCTTGTATGTATGTAGGTACCTGTATCTGAGCGGCGTTTCCGGCGGTGATGTTGGACAGTGTCCAGCAAGCTTCCTTACGGAGCGTCTCCGCGCCGGAGCGGAGCAGCGCGTGCAGCGAGCCCAGCGGGTTGCAGTTGAGCACGGCTTGCGTTTGAGAGTCGTCGCCCGTCACTATGTTGCCCACGGCGCGGAGGGCCGCCGATACCACCGACGATTGGTTGTGCCTGCCGTAACGACGTTAGTAAAAAGATAAATCATGGAACGACTTACACCAATGGGGATGTTGACACCACCAATCAACTGACGTTCTTTTTATGAGCTGTCAAAACACAATCTCCCATAGAGTTTGAATGACAATAGCGACATATGACGTCATTGTTCGCAATGCTCAATCAAATAACTATTTATTTGTTATAAAGCAACAAAAAATCTAATTTTGCATTTAATCGAAAATTAATCTGACTTTCAGGGCTGAAATAAATCGTTTTTTTACTGGAGTCGTGTCTTCAAATTCTTTTTTAATGGTGTCAACATCCCTATTGACTTATACGCTGTTCGAGTTAACGAATTAGCACTAAGGCCGTGTTCAAACCAAACTGACTGTCAGCCGCCGAATGTGAGCAGGCTCACTGTGAGCCCCAGTGTGAACGTTATTTGTACGGTATTTTATGTCAGCGTCTACGCATAGCGTAATAACGTATTGTCGGTTAGGTGTGAACGAAACAGTGAATATGTATGGAAATACAGTAAACTGCGTAACGCTCGCTCACTTTCGGCGGCTGACAGTCAGTTTGGTCTGAACACAGCTTAAGAGTATACTGCTGCACGTGATTGGCAAGAGATACGCCGCTAAAGCCGCTGATCGGTTTATGTGGCTTTAGCAGCGTATCTCTAATTAATCACGTGCGTCCGTATGCTCTCAGTACTAGCTCGTTAACTTGAACAGAGTATAGTCCCAAACTAAGCAAAGCTTGTACTATGGCTACTGGGTGTCTGTATCAGATGGCACAAAATTGTTAGTAACTTACTAATAGTAAGTTATTGTTAGTTAGTAAGAAATGCAAACGATATGTATCTAAACTACGATTTTTAATTTCGTTTGACGTTTCAGAGGCAACAAACCTTTTTTCATTTTAAATCTATTTATTATTTTAGAAACATAATAAACTAGGCACATTACTAATTATACATGATTTTTAATTGGTGATCAGGAATAACAAAAAGCGATAAAGTCGGCCATACTGAATAACTTTTCCCATGGGACCAATACGAAAATCGGGAAAAAATCCGTGGTTAAATTCATGGAGGCTGGTGAGGCCCTGAAGTTTTCTATAAAATAGCTGATTTTTTCAACCTGACTTTCGTATTGGTTCCATGGGAAAAGTTATTCAGTATGATCGTCTTTATCGCTTTTTGTTACTTCTGATCACCAATTAAAAATCATCGTGTAAATATAGTGAAGGAGAGCTTTTACTATAAGAAGTTATCAGTTTTCATTTATTAGTCTATATTTATTTCATAGGTTTTTAAGAGATTCGTGTATTCATGGTACGTGTAAGACAGTTGATAATGATATTAGTCCTCTTTAAAAAATATAACACATAGTAAAACACAGAAACTTCTCAAGGAAATAATAATATCAATCAACGAAAACGACAAAAATAATACGGAAACAGGAGAGCGAGCACATTCGAACATTCAAGACAGAAGCCGAATGACTTTAATATTGTCTTGACAGAAGAATGATATTTGATGCTATTTATTATTAAAGTATGTAACTTGTCTGTGAAATTTTAAATTACAAACCTCTTGAGACGACGATTGAAACTTAACACATAACTATTAATTATAATTTAAGTCCGAAAGTTTGCGATATATGTCAATCATCGCAATGATACCCGAGACAATTTATTTTTTACTCATAAAAGGGTTAAATATTTTATTACGTCTGAACAGTTAGATGAAAAAATATTATAACTACGTATTAATTAATGATTTATTACATTATCTCCAATTTTAATGTGTATACTAAAGAATTTGTGCTCTGTATTTTCTGGTTTTTGTTTTATTTCGTTTAAATTTTCGGGAAATATTTTTTGCCTAGTAACACTAAGAAATGTCAGAATTCCACGAATTTAAAAATCGTAGTTTATACAGCAGTAAAAGGTCACATACATAAGCAGTTCCACAAGTCTCCGACACACACCAGCGTCGATGACGGCTTGTATCTTTTCGTTAGGTCCGTCCGAGAGGTAGGAGAGAGCCCAGCACGCGTCGCTTAGGACGTCTGCGTCTGTGTGATGAAGCAATCGAGCCAGAACTGGGATACCTGCGAGCAAAACCAAAATAGTTCCCTTGAATGTTAAAGAAAAACTAAGCTAGTACCCCATGGAAACATAAAAAGTGATCTAGTTCCCTATTCTGCGAGTTTTGAAAAATACCTACATACATAAACAAATCTGTAAAACTCAAGGTATAGAATAGATAAGATTGATGTAAAGAAATTTTAAGTTTCTGTGTTGTCTGTCAGTCAATCAGTAATGAGATACTATTTTGATCAATGAGACAAACAATCCATGATCTATAATGTTCAATGTGATGATCCACCAACGAGATGGACGGACGATTTGGTGAAGGCCGCAGGTTCAGGGTGGATGCAAATTCCACGAATTTAAAAATCGTAGTTTACACAGCAGTAAAAGGTCACATACATAAGCAGTTCCACAAGTCTCCGACACACACCAGCGTCGATATTTACCAGATAGCGATCTCAAATGGTTATACAAAATCAATGGTAGATAGTTTAGTTCAAAAGAAGCAGGCACGGTTAGTAAATAGCATGCTTTACGCTGCGTTACCTTCTCAGTCTACTAACAAATATAGATCTAGCATCTCTTACGTCGGGGGTTTGTCTGATAAGATTTATGGCATTTTAAAATCAAACAATATTAATGTTGCCTTTAAGACTAACAACTCTTTGTACTCTAGGCTATGTAACCACAAAGAACAGGTAGATAAGGGAACTAGATCGGGGGTATACAAGCTTACTTGTAATGACTGCAATGGGATATACGTAGGACAGACAGGCCGAAGTTTTAATACTAGATTTAAAGAGCATGTTTCGGCATATAGGAATGAGCATCCAGATAGATCGAATTTTGCAAAACATTTGTTGGAATCAAATCATTCATTGTTAGATTCAGATTCTTATGAAGTGTTACATTATTGCGGCAAGGGGTTGCGTCTGGATGCTCTGGAATGCATGGAAATAATTAGGTACAACACTATGGGGTCTATTATTAATGAACAGGTAAATTTAGTATCTTCTCCTTTACTGCGGCTTGGGTCGAATTTGAACAGTTAGTATTAATTAAATATGCCTTATAAATAAATAAACAAAAAATTCAAGGTAGTTTTATAATATGTCAATAAAAGTTAATTTTTGTGGAGTAGTTTGAGAATAAGAAAAATAAAGTGGGTACTTGAGAAGTTACAGTGACAAGTTAAAACATTTGTTTTGGTTTGTTAGTTTAACAGTTGGTAGCATAGCATACGGTTGTGGTAACTCTGAAGATGAGCTCTGGTTGAGTTCGAAACGCGTCAGTGTAGCTTGGTGGTGGTGATGGTTGGGTTTATGTGATTTGTGTGTGTTCGTACAGTGTGGAGGTGGAGGAACTGCATGAACGCACATTTCTTGCATAAACGTAACTATTGTAAGGTCGCGGGTGAGCAAAGTAATTGTTTTAGTTCATGGATGCAAATCGCTTCCAATCGTAATGATTGGGCATCAATGAAGGAAGCCTATGTCCAGCAGTGGACGTCCTACGGCTGAAATGATGATGATGATGACGTATCAATGTGGCCAAATGGTTCCAACGGAAGACCAGCGTCGGCTTCACGGCCGACATCATGCTGAGTTGGGACCATTTCGTGATAATGTTTGTATCTTTTACCGTTTTTCTTTGTTAATTTATTAAGATTATGTCACAAATAAATATTTTTCTTTCTTTCTTTCTTTCTTTCAAATGATTCACTCTATAACATTTTAGTTTGCAAGGGCTTTCGATAGTTACATTACCTTGCAAGAAAGAAATACATTGTTCACTATCATTTTAAAAACAACTAATGGCACATGGAAGCGATAGAGTTATTCGAAGAGTGACTGAGAACACTTCAATGTACCCATATATTTTTTCTTTTTACAAAATCCTACTGCGTTAATCCATTTAGTTTTAAGTACATCAGTTTTTACCTGGAGCGACGGCGTTAAAGTCGGTCGGAGGGTTTTTACCCCTGCACAAGTTTGACAGCGTCCAAACAGCGTTCCTTGTCATTGAGAGTCTCGTGTATTTATTCAGTATTCTGAAATTAAATGGACACAGTATTAAATAACAATGTACAAATAATAATGTTCAAGCAGGGCTACCGACTAATCCGGCTATGAACATGAGTCAAAAATAATATGCTAAAATTTATTTTCTATACTAATATTATAAAGAGGAAAGATTTGTTTGTTTGCATTTGAATAGGCTCCGAAACTACCGGACCGATTTCAAAAATTCTTTTGCCGTTAGAAAGCTGCTACATTACCACAGAGTGACATAGGCTACTTTATACCGCGGGAAAATACCTTTTCCTACGGGAAAATTAATTTTATCGCGGGCGAAGCTGCGGACGGAAGGCTAGTGTTTTATAAGAAAAAAATGCAAGTTTAAGAAACTCCCTTAGAACTGGCCCGAATTCTTAATTTTTGGCTGTTACTAAACACAATTAAAGTTTGGTTGTTGGTGTGTTTGTGAGTGCATTTTGGCCGCGGGGTGCGGTTAAAACACGATACCGTATTTGTCGACCCGGAATGAATGACAATAATGTACGACCTGATAATTCAAATACTCGAGCACGGCAGATTAATATAGCGGCCCCCGACAGGGAAACAGGACTATACATTCATACTTAAGTATTTTGAAGTTAAAGTGAAAATTGTGTATTGCAAGGAAGTGAGTAGGTACAAAAAAAAATCCATTTAGAACACTTTTGCGCATCACAGCCGGCCAGGTTCTGTCATACAATATTTGATAATAAACCTAAATTAACATAATTTACCTTAACATCAACAAATTATAATAATGGTGTGGTAGAAGAAATATCATAAAGTTGTAAATGTTGTAATCGCTATTCGCATATACAAACCACCAGTGCAGGAAAACGAACAACGAAAATTGACAACCATTTAGTCCAGGCTCAAACACAAAGCACTTAAACAGCTGAAATTGTATTGTATGAAATTGAACTACCTTAAATCCTTTAGTTAGCTCATAAATTAATGGTAGATTTTACGATCATTTTTATTTTTAAGACCAAATGTTGACCAAATGTTTGTTAGAGAAATTTTATCCTGCCTGAATAATAATAATTCTATCGATTTTGTTTTTTTTTTTAATTTTTTTTTAATTTTTTAATTTTAGTTGTTTCGAGTCCCGGGCGACGCAAGCGAGTTTTAGAAAATCTTTGAATGCAGTTTTGTGTCTTTTTAAAAATAAAGGAATGTCTCCTTTAAGTAAAATGAGCCAACTTAAGGATTTAAGGTAGTTTCCCGCCAGGGCCCGACTTATCTTTCCACACTGTATGGTATACATGGGTGAATCAACCTTTTCGTGTTGTTTACTCAGTCCCCAGTTGTCCAAGTGACAACTTCATAGTTTCATAGAAAAATGGTTAGGTTGTCCATGAGATAAAATTTGTGTAACCAAAGCAAGGGTGACAAGAAAAAGTTGATTCACGCACATACCAGCTGCAGCTAGGATAGTATGGCATCCAATGATTTTATAGAACAGTCAACCAAGAAATTCCTTTACCACTCAAAGTTCAATATCAGTTCTATGGCTTAAAACATCAATTTCACTTACAATCAATGTGACAATTAGTTTTTTTTTATTCTGATGTAGGAACTGCCATTAAAAAGGGTAAAGCACTTACTTACTATACATGACGTATCCTGTCGTATCCTGTCGTAACCATTAACAACAAACACATCTTTGATCCGTTGGTGTTGTGGGTGTCCAAGTGTGGTGGTGGTCGCTTACAGTAGGGATGATAACATCATAAAACAATAATGCCAAGACGCGACTCTAGTAATATACACTTTATTTTAGCTCTAAAAACCAGATTAATTTTCAACTAACTCCACATTTTCATTTTTCAGTTGATTGTTGACGTCATAACTAGAAATTGCAATACAAAATCTATGGCAGAGTCGTGTTCTGACAGCTAAATTCAGTAGAGTAGAGGTTCCCGAGCGCCCACACCGCGCCGCTCCCCACCACGACACTTCTGCCCTTGACCCAGGCGCTATGTCCTATGATACTGACTCGACTAGCGGTGGTAGCACGCCAGCAGCCAGCACGGTGTCCCGGCAGCGCGGCGAGTCGCCCGCGACGTTCCCGAGCGCCCACACCGCGCCGCTCCCCACCACGACACTTCTGCCCTTGACCCAGGCGCTATGTCCTATGATACTGACTCGACTAGCGGTGGTAGCACGCCAGCAGCCAGCACGGTGTCCCGGCAGCGCGGCGAGTCGCCCGCGACGTTCCCGAGCGCCCACACCGCGCCGCTCCCCACCACGACACTTCTGCCCTTGACCCAGGCGCTATGTCCTATGATACTGACTCGACTAGCGGTGGTAGCACGCCAGCAGCCAGCACGGTGTCCCGGCAGCGCGGCGAGTCGCCCGCGACGTTCCCGAGCGCCCACACCGCGCCGCTCCCCACCACGACACTTCTGCCCTTGACCCAGGCGCTATGTCCTATGATACTGACTCGACTAGCGGTGGTAGCACGCCAGCAGCCAGCACGGTGTCCCGGCAGCGCGGCGAGTCGCCCGCGACGTTCCCGAACGCCCACACCGCGCCGCTCCCCACCACGACACTTCTGCCCTTGACCCAGGCGCTATGTCCTATGATACTGACTCGACTAGCGGTGGTAGCACGCCAGCAGCCAGCACGGTGTCCCGGCAGCGCGGCGAGTCGCCCGCGACGTTCCCGAGCGCCCACACCGCGCCGCTCCCCACCACGACACTTCTGCCCTTGACCCAGGCGCTATGTCCTATGATACTGACTCGACTAGCGGTGGTAGCACGCCAGCAGCCAGCACGGTGTCCCGGCAGCGCGGCGAGTCGCCCGCGACGTTCCCGAACGCCCACACCGCGCCGCTCCCCACCACGACACTTCTGCCCTTGACCCAGGCGCTATGTCCTATGATACTGACTCGACTAGCGGTGGTAGCACGCCAGCAGCCAGCACGGTGTCCCGGCAGCGCGGCGAGTCGCCCGCGACGTTCCCGAGCGCCCACACCGCGCCGCTCCCCACCACGACACTTCTGCCCTTGACCCAGGCGCTATGTCCTATGATACTGACTCGACTAGCGGTGGTAGCACGCCAGCAGCCAGCACGGTGTCCCGGCAGCGCGGCGAGTCGCCCGCGACGTTCCCGAGCGCCCACACCGCGCCGCTCCCCACCACGACACTTCTGCCCTTGACCCAGGCGCTATGTCCTATGATACTGACTCGACTAGCGGTGGTAGCACGCCAGCAGCCAGCACGGTGTCCCGGCAGCGCGGCGAGTCGCCCGCGACGTTCCCGAGCGCCCACACCGCGCCGCTCCCCACCACGACACTTCTGCCCTTGACCCAGGCGCTATGTCCTATGATACTGACTCGACTAGCGGTGGTAGCACGCCAGCAGCCAGCACGGTGTCCCGGCAGCGCGGCGAGTCGCCCGCGACGTTCCCGAGCGCCCACACCGCGCCGCTCCCCACCACGACACTTCTGCCCTTGACCCAGGCGCTATGTCCTATGATACTGACTCGACTAGCGGTGGTAGCACGCCAGCAGCCAGCACGGTGTCCCGGCAGCGCGGCGAGTCGCCCGCGACGTTCCCGAGCGCCCACACCGCGCCGCTCCCCACCACGACACTTCTGCCCTTGACCCAGGCGCTATGTCCTATGATACTGACTCGACTAGCGGTGGTAGCACGCCAGCAGCCAGCACGGTGTCCCGGCAGCGCGGCGAGTCGCCCGCGACGTTCCCGAGCGCCCACACCGCGCCGCTCCCCACCACGACACTTCTGCCCTTGACCCAGGCGCTATGTCCTATGATACTGACTCGACTAGCGGTGGTAGCACGCCAGCAGCCAGCACGGTGTCCCGGCAGCGCGGCGAGTCGCCCGCGACGTTCCCGAGCGCCCACACCGCGCCGCTCCCCACCACGACACTTCTGCCCTTGACCCAGGCGCTATGTCCTATGATACTGACTCGACTAGCGGTGGTAGCACGCCAGCAGCCAGCACGGTGTCCCGGCAGCGCGGCGAGTCGCCCGCGACGTTCCCGAACGCCCACACCGCGCCGCTCCCCACCACGACACTTCTGCCCTTGACCCAGGCGCTATGTCCTATGATACTGACTCGACTAGCGGTGGTAGCACGCCAGCAGCCAGCACGGTGTCCCGGCAGCGCGGCGAGTCGCCCGCGACGTTCCCGAACGCCCACACCGCGCCGCTCCCCACCACGACACTTCTGCCCTTGACCCAGGCGCTATGTCCTATGATACTGACTCGACTAGCGGTGGTAGCACGCCAGCAGCCAGCACGGTGTCCCGGCAGCGCGGCGAGTCGCCCGCGACGTTCCCGAGCGCCCACACCGCCTGCTCGCGCACGTCGTCGCTGGCACCGCCCGCCACCAGCCCCACCAGCACGCCCACCGCGCCGCTCTCCACCACGATACGCGTCTGCTCCGCCGACCCAGACGCTATGTTCGTTAGGGCCCATGCTGCTTCGAACTGCACACACAACAATATGAATGGCAGTGTGAACCAATATTAGATATAAACTCTATAGAATCTAGCAATCTCGTAAACAATTATGGCCAACTGACATGGACACCGAATTGTCCAGGCCAGGACCCTAGTGATATGATTAAAATCTTCTTTTTATTGATTTTCGATTATAATCGTGCCTTTAGGAACCTAGATAATCAGGATTCAAGTGTTCATGCCAGTTGGATAGT
Source organism: Archips crataeganus (assembly GCA_947859365.1). NCBI lineage: Eukaryota > Metazoa > Arthropoda > Insecta > Lepidoptera > Tortricidae > Archips > Archips crataeganus. Next base: position 12,943,434 of record OX402055.1, on the reverse strand, counting down.
CAACCTGTAGACTATAGATAAAAGTATCTAAGAAATTGTCAGATTCTATTGAAATGAACTTTAATTGCTATGGGATCAAAGTCAAAATATACATATTTATTCAATTTTGGCTATCATATCATATATCATAAAAGTCTTTATGAAAGTCGAAGAATCTAACATCCGTTCGGAAAAAACCTGACAAGAAGAATTTGGAAAGAACCTCAACCACCAACAAGACAATGTTTTAAATGAAATGCAATTGGCTAAGTAAAGTTTTTTGAAGAGATGCTAATTATATTTTTTTCGACAGTAGTCGACTTCAACACCAAGAAACTGCAGCTGTTTTATTTTTATCTCCTTTTATTTATTGGAAATATTTTTTTAAGTGTTCGAGATGACATTTGTGAGATTTTATGGCTGACAAGCGGTTTGTGCTCAGTACTAAGAAGAAATAGAAAAAAAAACGAATTCAACTGTCGCTTCTGTCAATGTTAAATGAAATCTAGCCATTTGCGTTTCGTTTGCTTTGCGTTGTCCAAGAAGCAGTTCCAAAATAGTGATCGAAAGTATTCAATCGTGATCCAATTATTGTGCATAGGTTGTGGAGAAATGCGGTAAAATTGAAAGTCCGGATTTTATGTGGAGGTCGATAAAAATAGTCAAAAAATCACACTGAGCACACCAAAACGCAAAGCAAACGAAACGCAAACGATTTGACATTGACAGCAGTGACAGATCACTTCGGTTTTTTTTTCTGTTTCTACTAAGTTCTGAGCACGAACGACTTGACAACCATAAAATCTCACAAATGTCATCTCAAACATTCAAAAAAATATTTCCAGTAAACAATAGGAGATAAAAATAAAACAGCTGCAGTTTCTCGATCTCCAGAACGCCGACTGTCGAAAAAAAATATAATTAGCACCTCTTCAAAAAACTTTACTTAGCCAATTAAAGTAATTGACACAACTTTTTTTACATGGTAAAAATACTCTATTTGAAATTATTTCCAATTATCCATAATATAATCACTAATTTTATACAGGGTTATTTCTAATTCACTAGCATCCTTTTAACCCTAAACTCCTACCACTGAAACAAATTTTTTTTGTTTTACGGCTTTTGTCATAACTTAATATTTTTGGCGTAATAACGTTTTGAAAATTTGAGATTACCTCTTATTTTTACGATACTCTGTATATTTGTATGGGAAAAAAGTGCTTCATTTTAAAAAGTCGTAAAACAAAAAACATTTGTTTGAGTGATAGGAATTCAGGGTTACGAGGATGTCAGTGAATTACAAATAACCCTGTATTAATGCCTTAGATATTGATGTTTTCTTGACAATAGATTTCAGAGTGAAATATCCATTCACACATTGTGATTTGTAACTTACCTGCAATGTAGGATTGGTACCATTCGCTAGAAAGTCAACAAATTTGGGTACAATTCCAGTCCGTATCACTTCGTCAATGGGTGGGTTGGGCTCTCGACTTAATAGTTTGCGGAATTTCTGTGTGGCCATCACTTGCTCTTGGGGATTGTCACTATAGAGAGCTGCAACCATTTCTGGCGATATGTCATCAGATGGTGAGATGTTGATGTCATCCTGTAACCAGTACATTAGGTATATGTTATAAGGCCAATCACCACAGAACCTTGTCTTTTTTTTTCTGATTTTTGTCGAGGCTTTGAACACTCCAGGTGATCATGTCAGCCTCATGGGTGCTTACACAATTCCCTATTCAAGGGACCTATCAATAAAATGGTAAATGCCGATTGCTTTGTCTGACAACGGCTCAGATAGCCAACAATTCACCTGGCCATTGTGCATGGAACCCAAATCCCCAAGAACTCTTCTCCTCAAGTCCGAATTCCGGACACACTCCAACACATGGGTCAAGTCATCACACTTCTGAAACCATGACATTTATACTGAGTGACTGATAATTCAACCTGCGCCTTGAAGGATATTATACAATGACTGCTCATCGCACTACACTATTGCCGCAGAGTGTGACAGTGGATATTCACTAACTATCCACTGACATGCATTGGTCATGGTAGCCCCATCCCAATGCTAACAAGAAATCGAGATTTAAAATAAAAATAAATAAATATCACGGGACAATTCACACCAATTGACCCAGTCCCAAAGTAAGCTAGGAAAGCTTGTGTTATGGGTACTAGGCAACGGATAAACATACTTATATAGATAGATACATACTTAAATACATATTAAACACCCAAGACCCGAGAACAAACATACGTATTTTTCATACAAATATCTGCCCCGACACGGGAATCGAACCCGGGACCTCAAGCTTCATAGTCAGGTTCTCTAACCACTAGGCCATCTGGTTGTCTCATTAACTCTATGTGACCTCTTTTTTCAGGATCTTAATTCAAATATACAATATACAAATTAAATGGAGTGATCCGTGCGTTTTATATGTCTATTAAAGTTTATTTTCCAAACCCCTTACTGAAATTGCGATTTGTACCTTATTTAAAAACATAAAATGAGGAAATTATTTCCGATTTTTTGCAAAAAGTCATGCATTTCTTTTAAATATTCCTCTTTTATTGAAAAAAAATCAAAAGAAAAATAATTTACTAGTGATTTAATAACCATCTATTTTTGGTTTTGGGAATTTTCGAGATGATTCTTTGTCACTTATTCATCGAATGTCAGAGGAATGCTTTTGTAGTATCCAAAGATAAGTATTTTTACACAATTACCAATTTTAGATTGAAAGGTGGGTTTTGTACCTACTCAAAAAAAAAAACTGGAAAACCACATAACTTGACCCCTAATTGACTGGTCTAAAATTATTGCAAATCAACTCTAGTATAACCTTCTTCAAGGAATAGGTTGAATTACCAGGCACCTTAATAAACATTGTTATAATTATGTAGACAAAACAAATTTTATTTACTATGACAAAGTACTATGCTAGGTCCAGGAAATATGTGAAGTTGAAGATGGCTTTTGTACACTAACCTGCAATGCAATGTCAGGTGCATTGGATGCTGGGAGTGTGACATTTCTGCGCTTAAACAACTGCTGCTCTCTTTTCTGCTTCCGTAACTGTACCCCTTCTTCCTCCCGGCGACGTCGCAACTCATCTGCACTTAGCCCCACATTCTTGTAACGATGTTTATGACCACCAGACATCTAAGACAAAAACCAATAGTTTTATGTTTTTCAGATTCAGATTCAGCATTCCCAGTTAAAAGCCCCTCCCCACAGTTAGACCCAAGTGCCAGAAAAGGGAAAGGTAGAGGATATTTCTCATAGAAATTGATGATATATGCACTGATCTGATAGTCACATAAAGATATGTTTCAAAACAAATTTTATATACCTACGTATATGTATACTTATACAGGGTGATTGGCAATTGAGTGTAGGGGTTTTAAGGGGTGATAGTTAGGGTCATTCTGAACACTTTTGACCACATTTACTATTATGCCAAGTTGCAAGGTTTTTGAGATAATATAGCAATTTTTATTATTTTTTTTGAAAAATCACTCTTTTTGCCAGGTTTTTTTTTAAATTTAACATCCTGTATAGCCTGTATTGAATTAATGTTTTACCTTTGCAATACCTTGGTTCTTCAAAATAAATTTAAATAATTGGCTATTACTGCTAGATTGATTAAAAAAACTTATTTATACATGACAAGAAAAAAAATCTCAAATACTTTAGTAACTTTACGAGTCTACAAAAATAAAAGCAACAGCGATTTACGCGTACAAATAACTTAATAAACTTCTTTGGTTTTCGAGCTTTCTAAAAATGTGCCACTTAAGAAAAGAAAAGTAAAAAAATAACAAAAATAAAGTATTCCTAAAAAAAAGAGATCCCATTTCCATACAGTGCAATAGTACACAAGCAACTATGACGGTACTAGCTACACAACTCGTTTGCAGTCCTGACATAACACCAGTTGTTTTTTTTTTCGGACAAACAAAACAATGGGAGGACGATTTGAAGAAAGTAGCGGGTCCAAAATGGCTATGTATAGCAAAAGACAGAAATGAATGGAAAACCTTAGAGGAGGCCTTTGTTGAGGGACAAGCTGTGAAGAGGGGAGAACAAACAAAATAAATACAAATTAGTTTAGGTTATTTTTATTACCTCTATTTTTCAACTTTTTTATTATTATTTGTTAAACAAATTTAAAACTAACAGCAATAAAGGCTTATTTTATTTTATTTATTTATTTTTGTTTATACAGAATGTTAAATTTAAAAAAATCTGGCAAAAAGAGTGACTTTTCAAAAAAAAATTGTGCTATCTCAAAAACCATGCAACTTGTCATAAATAGTAAATGTGGTCAAAAATGTTCGAATGACCCTAACTATCACACCTTAAAACCCTCGCCTGCCAAACACCCTGTATTTGAAATTAGATACAAATACCTAGTTTGCATCAAGGTCATGCAAAATGTGGCTAAATATAAATGTATATTGAATATCAGTCATGTAAAGAGCAAAAAATTGTTGGAAAGTGAATGGCATTGACCCTAGTTTAAAAAAAAATCCACATTGCATATAGGAACACAGTCACTTAAATACTAATACAGTAAATTATATCCTTGTAATTGTATGATCACATATATTCAGTACAAAGATAATAAAAGAACACTAACAGTCTAACATTAGCAATAGTATAACGTTGAATCACTACGACGACATTCGATTGGAATTGCAGTATTTGACAACCACTAAAGTAACCCTAAACTGCATCCAGAATCTTCTAAGGAATTAGTCTTGTTGCTTTTATAGTTAATTAATAAGACTGGTTAACTTCTGCTCAGAAGCCACTTAGTTTTTTTGCGAATATTGAGAAAATAATCATGCTGAAATCAAACTTACGTCGATAGATGACCACGGAGTCTAAAGGAGTAATTTGTACCGTTGCAGTTGCAGCATCAAAGAATAACAAATTTAACAAAACGTGATTTCACGAAATGACTTCAATCCAACCACATTCGAGGTTTTTTCTTTCAATTTTGTACACTTCAATTTTCGCTAATTTGCTATATAGCTATTTCGCGACTTCGCGACAGAGCAAAGCAACAAACGTCATACACAGCATAGAGCTAGCTATAATTTTCTTACGCTGCGTTCAAAAATATTCCATGCAATTTAAATAAAATGCAACCTTATTTTGTGTTTGACAACAACAGCTAAGCACATATTTCTTAAGAGAGATAAGGATAAACGAAGGCTGTGTTCAGAGGCCCTACCACGAAGTGCATAATTCGAACTTCGTTTTGTGCAGTCCCGCTCTCGCTAATATGATTTGACACGAGAGTGAGAGGGATAATACGATACGAACTTCGATTTTCGAATTTCGTAGTAGCGCCTCAGGTCCTATACTACGAAGCGCGAAATTCGAACTTCGTTTCATGCCGTTCCGCTCACGCTGATGGTATTTATTACGAGAGTGAGAGAGACCTCACGGTCCGAACTTCGAACTTCGAATTTCGTAGTAACCCCCAAAGAGTATTGTAATATTATATGAACCCCCCAGAGGCGCTACTACGAAATTCGAAAATCGAAGTTCGTATCGTATTATCCCTTTCACTCTCGTGTCAAATCATATTAGCGTGAGCGGAACGGCACGAAACGAAGTTCGAATTATGCACTTCGTGGTAGGGCCTCTGGGCCTATACTACGAAGTGCAAAATTCGAACTTCGTATCATGCCATTCCTCTCACGCTAATAGCATTTAATACGAGAGCGAGCGAGACGGTACGATGCGAACTTCGATTTTCGAATTTCGGAGTAGCCCCCCAGGCCCTATACGAAGCGCGAAATTCGAACTTCGTTTCATGCCGTTCCGCTCACGCTAATGGTATTTATTACGAGAGTGAGATAGACCGCACGATCCGAACTTCGAACTTCGAGTTTCGTAGTAACCCCCCTGACTGTCAGCCGCCCATGGACTTAATACCTAGGTATTAAGTCTATGCAGCCGCCGAATGTGAGCGAGCGTTATGCTAGGTTTACACGAGCGTAGTAGCTAATGCTTAGTACTTGTCACTTACACTTGTCAGATGCGTGTATTGTATAATACTAAGCACTTCTATATCTTCTATATCTATCTATTCTATTTCTATTTCTATACATATAATAAATCTGTAACAAGTCGGTGTCTGTACATTGAAGATATTTGAGAAAAACTGTCACTAGGGCTATTTATTAGCGCAATAGAACCCAAAACAATGATTTTTAGAATTATTGCCTGTTTGTCTGTTTATCTGTTTGTATGTATGTATGTATGTAAAACTCTTTATTGTACGTAAAACATGAAAATTAACAGTTAACAAGAGAAACAGATGTACAAAGGCGAACTTATCCCTTAAAGGGATCTCTTCCAGTTAACCTTTGAACGATTGACAGGACACCAGAGACAAGAGTAGGCATACAATGCAGAGTAAAAAGAGTCGAAATCAAAAGTAAACCCAAACCAATAAACTTAACATAATCAATACATAAACATACAAAGAATACACGCAAGTACACACTAATATAATATATCATGAATACAGAAGACTAATACATTATCATATCAACATAAATAGACTAACTACATAAAAATTACATAAATACATTAATTTACGCATATACACTAAACAGAGAATACAATAGAGGTTGTCTCTATTTAAGAGGAACTGTCAAGCCAGTACGCCCGAAGCGACTCCGGAAGATGGCTACCGACTACGACTGCCTGATTTCACTCGGAAACCGATTCCACAGACTAACAGCGTGCACGGAGAAGGATTTGGAATAGGATTTGGATTTAGTTACAGGAAAAGCTAACGAAAGATTATTACTTGACCGCAACCGGTTCCCAGATCCAGCAGCCAAGTAATTAAATCTTTCGAAAAGGTAGGAAGGGGACTGTGGTTTAAAAAGGACATTAAAAAGCAACGACAGGATGTGAACATTACGGCGCAGACGAATTGGGAGCCACTTCAGCTGAGCGCGAAAACAGGACACGTGGTCGTATTTCCGGAGACCAAATATAAAGCGTATGCATACGTTCTGAAGACGCTCAAGCTTGTCAAGTAGCTGCTCAGAGAGATCGAGATAGGCAATATCCCCGTAGTCAAGGAGAGGGAGAAGAAGGGATTGAGCCAAAGTAATCTTGGTATGAAGAGGGAGGAAACTTTGCAGGCGTCGGAGAGAATGTACCGAAGCAAAGAGTTTGCGGCTGACTTCCGAGACATGAGCCGACCAGGAAAGCGTCTGATCCATGATGATACCCAAATTTTTGACCGTGGGTGAGAAAGGGACAGAGGTACCGTCAAATATCAATTCGGGCAACACCTGGTCAGACAGCCTTGAGATAAAGTGAGGACTTCCAATTACAATCGCCTGCGACTTCTCGGCGTTCACCCTCAAACCAAACTCATCCGCCCAAATCCGTATGGCCTCGAGGTCAATGTTGACGCGGTTGACCAAGTCAGGGAAATCATCAAAATCTGCCGCAGCATAAATCTGAAGGTCATCAGCATAAAGATGGTAAGAAGAATGCAGTGACGCCGTTATACCATTAATGAAAATCGAGAAGAGGAGAGGAGAAAGCACTGCCCCCTGGGGGACATCAGAAATGAGATTGCTCCGCTCAGAATAAGCATCATCCAATCTCACCCTCTGGCGCCTTCCCGTGAGATAGGACTGAAACCAGGACAAAGCTGGGATGGTGATATTCAAGGTTTTAAGAATACCTAGTAAAATATCAAAATCCACAGTATTAAAAGCGCTACTGAAGTCAAGAAGAACAAGAACTGTGAGTTTCCTGTGCTCAATATTAAGACGAATGTCATCGGTAACCTTGACTAGAGCAGTAACGGTGCTGTGGCCGGGGCGGAAGCCTGATTGAAAAGGATTAAGAAGGTTGTGGGTATTAAGATGTTGAGATAACCGCCGACACACGAAGTGCTCTGCAACTTTAGAAAGGATCGGAAGAATGGAGATGGGACGAAATTCTGAAAATGATGAGGGGTTGGAGGATTTTGGGAGTGGAATAACATTTGCTAATTTCCACGACGTTTGTCTGTTTGTCTGTGCGTTTGTGCGCGCTAATCTCAGAAACGGCTTAACCTAGAAGGATGCGGTTTTCACTGATATGTTGGTATTTTCTTGGATTAACATTTAGTGTTTGTTTCATTTGAATCGGTTTACAAATAAGAAAGATACGTCTATTTTAAGAATTTATCGAACAGGTTTTTTTGTTTGAACGCGCTAATCTCAGGAACTACTGCTCCGATTTGAAAAATTCTTTCAGTGTTAGATAGCACATTTATCGAGAAAGGTTATGGGTTATATAATCATCACGCTAACACCAATAGGAGCGGAGAGGAGCGGAAGAATGTTTCAAAATCGGGGGTTTTTGAAGTAAAACTTCTGTACGGTTCAATACCGTACAGCACTTTTTAGCCTAGAATCGCGCCCTACTTTAGTTATACGTCGCAGCACGCCCTACTTTAGTCATACGTCGCAGCGCCGACAACAGCACTTTTTACCTAAGACTGCACTAATATAAACTGATCTTAACAGTTACTCTGACACTCTTAAAATAAACGTAAAAGATACACGGTCTCGCTGCTATACTAACTTGTTAACTTTAACTTATAAATAAACTATTAAGTGTTCCGGACAATAGCACTATCGAGTGCACACGCACCGAGTAACGACTTGCGCGGCGTAGATTTAAGGAAAACATTGTGATATAGTTAAGTCCTTATAATAGTTTCGTGCAATGTAAACAATTAAGTATAGTTGGTAACTGTAAATAAAACATACTCACGTCTAGCGTATCATTCCATAGCGGATCGGATAGGTTCTTATTAGATTCTAATGAGATTACGTAAAATGTAAACAAACAGAGCCTATTCGATCCGCCGCGCATGCGCGTTATCTGCGACTGATCACTCCCGCGACGCTAAGACGAGTATTTATACCCCTGAGGTGGGGGACGAGGTAATATACTAGCATCGCGGGGGAAAGTTGGTCGTAGATCGACGACAGACGCCATGCGATACGTAGGGATGACAAATTAGTATGTAAATAAACATAAGGATTAGCATAAGGTTAGCGTAATCAATAAAACGCAATATTATTTGTATATTTAATAAATAAAGACTGCGCGGGGGTGAGGTAGCCCGGCGAAGTGGAGGGGATACGGCTGGCTATAAAATGAGGCCGGCCGCCCGCCACGACACTCTCTTCCGCACGCCGCCAAATGGTAAACAACGCCAAGCTACGCCACCTCCCACTACCTGGCATTCTACAAAGCATTGTTTTTCTTCACTCCATCACTAACTTCAACCAGTCATTGGTGCATCCCGCACAATTAAGAGTCACAACTTTAACTTATCTTCAACAACTGCAACAAGGAGCCCTACGGAAACTCGGTAGCGGCCCCTACATAATTTGGTCCTTCGAGCCGGATTTGAACCAGCGACCTATGGATTAATATAATGTGGTCCTTCGAACCGGATTTGAACCAGCGACCTATGGATTAATATAATTTGGTCCTTCGAACCTTTGTGTGTTTATTGCCGGTTGTAATTCTATTGCGGTAGCGAATCGGTTTACTGGCTTCCCACAAGCGGGTCTCACCAGTGAATTGAGAAGGCGCAAATATCGAAATAAACTATTAAGAGTCACAACTTTAACTTATCTTCAACAACTGCAACAAGGAGCCCTACGGAAACTCGGTAGCGGCCCCTACAACTTCTATAGGCACGCTTGACTTGTGGTTAATGTGAACGCGGGTGTGCGGGTGGTTCGGTGGGGGGGTGGGGTTGGGAGGGGTGGATATTTTTTTTATATCGAGGAACTAAGGAGAGCCATAATTGATGAAAAAGCAAATTGGATAAAAAAATAAGCTGCCCAAATTACTAATTCCACGCAGACGGAGTCGCGGGCAACAGCTAGTGTACAATATGTTTACACACTTCTGACAAGTGTAAGTGACAAGTACTAAGCATTAGCTACTAAGCCCGTGTGAGGCACTATACGCAGTCTATTGTATTCCCATACATATTCATTTTTTCGTTCACACCTAACCGACAATACGCTACCTATTACGTTTTTTCATATTAAAACTGGGCCTCAGTGGGCCTGCTCACATTCGGCGGCTGACTATACGTTTGGTTTGAACACGGCCACAGAATAAGTAATAGTACTAACGTACAGAAGGATCACTCTCGAACAAAAGTCAACTTTAGGTATAAAAACTTGTCTATTCTTACTGTTTGCATGCGAAATTGAAACTTATCGTGTGATCCGAGCGTTCATATTCCGTTGGGCACCGCTGATCCGAAACCAAGGGCACAGGGTTCCGACTCGCCGATGTTTGGTAGGTATAAAAATCAAGAAAGATAACAGTGTGTATTAATTCAGTAAAGCACCTTTAGTAAGTAAGTAAGTTATTTATAAGATCGTTTAGAAGTCATTGTTTGTTGCAAAAATCACAAAAAAAAAGATTCTTAATTGCTCGCGACGCGGCTAGCGTGCGAACTGAAGGCCAATTGACAACCTACTGCCATACTCCGCCCGGGCGGAGCGCCGGCCGAACATACCTAAACTGCGGAGTGAACCCCCCCTGACACGGCCTTAAAATAAAGCTGGGAATACACATGCCCGTAAATCAGGAAAGTAGCTGGCATGAAAGTTACAGGCATGTACGAGTAACTGGCACGCTGCGAATACGTTTGCAAGTAATACTGGCATGCAAGTTGTGCCCTTGCTTGTTTACTGGCATGCCCGTAGCTGTCGGGTTTGTTCACACGTGACAGTTCGGCAACTCCCCGCGACCCCTCCCTCAACGGGCATGCAAGTAAATCAAATGTTGTGCTAGCTACTTGCATGCCACGGCGTGCCAGTTACAGGCATGCCAGTTAGCGTATACACATGACGGTAGCTGGCACGTGCAAGGTGCTGAGGCCCTACCACGAAGTGCATAATTCGAACTTCGTTTTATGCCGTCCCGCTCACGCTAATATGATTTGACCCGAGAGTGAGAGGGATAATACGATACGAACTTCGATTTTCGAATTTCGTAGTAGCGCCCAAAGAGTATTGTAATATTATATGAACAAGAGTGGCAACTCTATGGTCAAATTTGCATGTATGGAAGGTGCTGCTGCCCTACGCCCTGGTGAAGAACTAATGTGACGTATCTATAGATGTATACCTATCTATATGTATATGTTGGTAGTGATGTACAGCTATAATTACGCGTAATTTTAATTGATAGGCTAATTGCCACTATTCGTATTTTAGCCGTCTAATTCAAATCAGCATATACGAAGTATAAGTGGCTAAACCCGATTTGCACTATACGGCTAAAATACGAACATTGGCAAGTGGCCTATCAATTAAAGTCCTTGACCGTACAATTTGGTACGCCATGGCCATGGCCGATGAATGACAACTGACAAGTTTGACAAGTCAACCAAGATGGCCGCTAATTTAGTTCTTTACCAAACAACCAGAGATCGCTGTAGTCGCATGAAAAGTGTGATATATGTAAGTGTGCCCCCCTGGTAGCGCCTCTGGTATGCTAGTGTGCATGCTACGGGCATGTGTATTCCCAGCTTAACGCATTGCACACGAACTTCGAGCAAACGTCATTTCGTGTGCAACGAACTTTAAAACGTAGGAGGGAGGGAGGGAGGGAAGAGGAAAAACTGACTGCATCTTGTCAATCTAGTCATTGTTTTTAATTCGTCGAATCAGTGTTACGTGCAAAAATGATAAAACAATTTTTTCCAAGATCATCGGCGCTAATGTTTGTGAGGAGAATGTGTACTCCGCCAGCTGCTCCACCACCGGCGCCGGCTTCGGGCTCGGCTCCCGGTTCCATGTCAGCAAGATACCGCCCGAGTGATTTTCAGAAGGTTATCCTTGTGTGGACCAAAAAGTACAAGACCAAGGAGGAAATCCCATCATTTGTCTCGTAAGTTTTGTTACTTTGTACAATTTATAGAACTGTACTAATTTGAGAAAGTGGTAATGTTATGCAATTGTTTATTAGTTACGTACTTCTTATAATTTTATTGTCGAAAAAACGAGTGAAGGTCAAAACAATGTAAACGTATGAATATGAAAAGGAATACTACCTACTATGTTAACATACTCGTGATAACTTGGCCTTGATAGTTAACCATAACAGAGATAAACCATGTTGTTTTAATCTTTTTCAGAGCTGAAATAATTGAAAGGTCCCGTAGTGAAGCCCGTATCAAAATTTCGAATATTCTAATGTTACTGACAGCTCTTGCAAGCTTTGGAGCCATACTAGCTGGTAAAGCAGCTGCTAAGAGAGGAGAATCTGTTCATCAAATGAACCTGGATTGGCATCAGCAATATAAGGATGAACAAAACAAATTAGAAGTTGAAACAGCTAAGTAAGAAAACTTAGTTAAAATCAAGCAATAACTGCAGAAGCTTATTGATTGTTTTAGATAGCTACAGCTTCTAGCAGGTGTTTTAAAATGTTTAGATATTATTAGGTTAAGTGTTGGTTTAAATCAAACAATAGTATACTCAATTCTATTTATAATATGTACACTATAAAACTCAAAAACAAATTTTAACATTCAGTCTTCAATTAAGTTGGTTGGTTTGTAGTAGCTTCTACATTTCTCTGTAAACAGCTTTGCAGTTTTACTTTGGATTACCTCTTCCACACTAAGTTCTGTTTGTAATAGACGTAACTGTGAAAAAATTAAACGCTTTTATAACACCATGTATATTTTTTAAAATAAATTTATATTTTAACACCAGTAAAGTGTATTTGTATTTCAAGACAAATAAATTTTTTAACCCTATACAGTTGTGATAAGGTATTAAATTAAAGTGATATCTTGGCAAAGACTTGCGCACACTTCTACAGATAGACTCTAAAAATAATACCTTTGCACATCTAAATTTAAAATTCTTGAGCTGCCTAGCTGATATTTGGCAACAATGCCTGTTAAATCTTAATCATGCCTAAACCATCAGAATTAGTCTGAAATAAAAACATATCTCAATAGTTCAGTATTTTATTGTTGTATTGACTTCAATGACATTATCAGTTTAATGTTATATATCACACAAATTTATATATTTTTAAACAGCCCGTGATAGGCATTCAGCCATATCCAGATAGTGGAACAGATACAGATACAGAGATTCCCTGAAGCACTTGCCAACACATAAACATGTGTACCTACATTATTTTATCAAGACATGGCAATGTGTCAGCCCAATATTAAAAAAAAAAACAAGTGACACCACACAAAACCTTTTAGATGCTATTTTACATCTCAGTAACTTTTCTTAGTAGTTAGGAACCAGATTTTTACAGATTAATCTGGTAAACATACATATACACATAAATAATACATGTTTTTGACCCTAACTGCACCAATATAATTTTCGCTAAAAAATTATTAAAATGTCATTGTTCAAATTGACCTAGATACAAAATATATCCACATTTAATTGATTTTATATTCCATGGAAACTATGGCCAAAGCCCTTTCATTCTGAGAGGAGGCCTGTGCCCTGCAGTGGGACATTTATAGGCTGGGATGATGATCTATATAGGTCAATAGCCTGCATGTGCTTTATGTAAGTATGTAGTCAGTACAGAAGTCCCATAGCATTTTTTTTTATTGTGAGAGGAAGGATTCACTGCCCATGAATACCAACAACTCAAGGAGAAATTACTTTTTGTATGTACAGTCAGCGTGAAATAGTTTGTGACACCCAGAGTGACCAAATAGTTCACAACACGTCTTTGTTACAGTTGGAATAAGGTCTTGTTGCAAACTTTTTGCCTACTTTGGGTGTCACAAACTATTTGACGCTGACTGTATGTATGTACCCTTATTGTACAAAAATAAAGACTATTGACAAACATTGAGATATATGTACAAAGTAGCCAACTTTAATAATATTGGCACAATTTAGTCAATTTACATGTATCAGCAGGGAGATACAGCCATGGTATTGGGATAAAATAAACTGGGGAATTAGGTAATTGTTTGTAAATACAGGTTTTTAGGTTCAGATTAAGTTAGTTTAAGTTTTTCCTTTCTTGTTTTGTGTTGAATTTTGCCACATAAAACTAGTTAAAAAAATTGATGAGATTCAGATACCATACCTTTCTTTGCTCTGCTTTTAATGATTTCAACACATCATAATCGTCAGGCTTCTCCTCCTTAGCAGCCTTGAGTTTCTTTACAGTATCAGCAGTGGAAACAATACAGTTCTTTATGACAGCTTCCCTCTCAGTGTGTCCTTTTTGAATCTGCGAGTATAAGTCTGCACAGGCTGAAGTTGCATCAACTTTCTTTTGGAAGGACTCTGTTGGGATTGATGTATTGAGCGCGTACACAATTTTGTCATCAAGTACGCGCATTTTCTTCAAAACATCCTAAAAGTAAATCAAAATACATGTTTAATGTTAGTAATGTAATTATCAAAAATAATTACTAAAAAAAATCAAAGAGTCTATTGATTACTGTTTTAACATATAAAGTTTACCATGAAGATTTTGACTGTATGTCTTAATATTCGTACTTATTTGAAAAACCATTACAATAATAAAAGGATCAACATGCCATGCATACAAACCTAGTACCTACACAAAAAAATTGTTGTCATTCTGAATTTAATTTAGTACTTTGCAGTCGCAATTTTCATTTGAAATTTAACAAACACAAGGATATAAAAATAGAACATTGAAATCTTGTTAGCAAATAAGAATTGGGTTACAATTTTATAGCCGAGATGTAAATTGATAACAGATCACACCGGTTATTCTAGCTAGTTCGTTAAAATTATGAACGTACCTGAAATTCTGAAAAATCCGGACAAAACATTGCCATGCTTTAATAGAAGGATATTGCACTATGCTAAATTAAGACAATTATTCGAAATATCTTCAATTTATTTTGTTTAAACTAATTAGATAACTTTAGCTAGTATTCAGGATTTGGTTGGGGTTAGGATAAGAATACGTTCA
Organism: Archips crataeganus; assembly: GCA_947859365.1. Lineage (NCBI taxonomy): Eukaryota > Metazoa > Arthropoda > Insecta > Lepidoptera > Tortricidae > Archips > Archips crataeganus. The sequence continues at coordinate 12,928,403 of OX402055.1, read as the reverse complement.
GAATCATGACATTTCTGTTTTAATAGTATACTATATTTTTGACCCCATTGAAAATCGAAGTATTTACAAATATAGCATTTTTTATATACTCAAACATTCACTAACAAAATTTGTATGCCTGTATTTCATTATTTTGAAACTATTTTTGTCAGCTTTTAATAATATTTTACTTTAAGAATTTTTAGTAAAATAAATCTCCAGCTATGATTTGATATATGAACGCACCATAATTCCCTTTCCACAGGTAAGAAAAAACTCCGTATTTATTTTGGACAAACGTAACCAAAACGTAAATAATCAGATTATTATCGTTTGGCCAATATCTACACTAATATTATAAAGAGGAAAGATTTGTACCTATGTTTGTATGTTTGTAATGAATAGGCTCAAAAAGTACTGGGCCGATTTTAAAAATTCTTTCACCAATAGAATGCTACATTCTTCCAATTTGACATAGGCTACATTTAATTTTGAAAAAAATTAGGGATCCTTGGTAAAATTTGAACAATGTAACCGAAGGTGTAGAAAAATGAGTCTTAAAATGTCTTTCGTCGAATGCGCTGCCGAAACTATTAGCGATAGAACAAAATAATGTACAACAATATTGAAGAACATCATAATGTCTACAAAAAACTCCGCGGTAGCATATGTCCAACTATTGTAGTTATGTCACTACAACAACTTTTTTCATTTTAAACATTAATGAAAATGCTAACCAAATTCAAACCATGCTATTTATGTGTTTATATTAATTCTTATTAAAATAAATTATTTAATGGTAAAAAACATTTAACTACCTATAAAATAGTTTTTAAATTATTTAAATTGGACTTTCCATTCAAAAGATATTACGAATTAAAAAATTGAAACAGTAAACAAAACCGCCATAGCGCCGTGGCCGTTGTTTGCGATGCAGTCTGAAAAGCGCGCCGGGCATCGCGGCGGGCGGGGTGGAGGGGGCACTGAAATACAGGAGTGGGGCGTGCACGTCTGTAATAATTAATAAATAATAAATAATAATTTTTTAATAAATAAAAATATTTGTGAAAAAAAGTGTTTTATATCCAAATTTCCAAAAATAAATAATTGTCTACCCCGTGCGAAGCCGGGACGGGCTGCTAGTAAAGCAATAAAGTCAAAAGTTTCACTTTCACTTTTGAGCGCTTTTAATTATCCACTGTGTTTTTTTATTTCAACATATTGCTTGGCACACGTATAAAAATTGCCAGTTGAATCAGTTTTTTAAATCCAAATGTTTTTTTCTTGCTATACGTAATAAATAAATATTCGACCAGAATAATGGTCAATGTAAAAGTCCCTTTAAGGTTATGCGCGCACGAGCAACTTTGTCTCCGCGACTATTTTATTCAGTCTCTGTATTTGTACCCTGGGATTCGCGGCACTACGTGTGCGCACTTCCATACTAACCCATAGACTTGATAAAATAGTCGCGGAGATAAAGTTGCTCATGCGCGCATACTCTAAAATTTAGAGCATTATTCTAAACAGAGGTGTTCTATGGACTAATTTCTGACCAAAATTAAACGTCACTTTGGATGATTATTGATTAGGTAACAAGGGGCGAGACAGCATCTGTATCAAAATTGTCCAACATTTAATGGGCTGCAACCACTTATACACAACTAGCTTTTGCCCGCGGCTTCGCTCACGTGTACCATGAGAATTCCAAAGAACCAAGATATCAAGCAAGCAAGCATACAGGCAAGCAAGTAAGCATGCAAGCAAGATTGCTTGCGTGACAATGAAACCATCTCAGGAGTATATTATATTCTTTCGAATAAAAAAATATTTTTTAAAATCGGTCCACAATTGACCGAGAAATCGGTGAACATACCTACATAAAAAATACATAAAATGGAATGCATAACCTCCTCCTTTTTTTGAAGTCGGTTAAAAAGCCCTTTGCGGCCTACTTACAGTATAAACTAATGAATTTTGAAATTTTAGCTTACAACCAGTAAAACGCAAAATCCCGTTTTTTCCCGTTCCCGTAAGAATTTCGGAAAATACTTTCTTAATACGGGGAAAGTCCTCTCTTAATACTCCTCTACACTCCCCAAGCAACTCATGCCGAATTTCAGCTTTCTACGGCCAGTAAAAGAAAACTTCCGTTTTTTCCCGTTACCGTGGGAATTTTGGAAAGTCCTCTCTCAATGCTCCTCTACACTCCCCAATCATCCTCATGCCGAATTTCAGCTTTCTACGACCAGTAAAACGAAAAATCCCGTTTTTCCCGTTCCCGTGGGAATTTTGGATAGTCCTCTCTTAATGCTCTTCTACACTCCCCAAGGAACCTACCTACTTGCCAAATTTCAGCTTTTTACGACCAGTAAAACGAAAAATCCCGTTTTTTCCCGTTCCTGTGGGAAATTTGGAAAGTCCTCTCTCAATGCTCCTCTTCACTCCCCAAGCAACCTCATGCCGAATTTCAGCTTTCTACGACCAGAAAAACGAAAAATCCCGTTTTTCCCGTTCCCGTGGGAATTTTGGATAGTCCTCTCTTAATGCCCTTCTATACTCCCCAAGGAACCCACTTGCCAAATTTCAGCTTTCTACGACCAGTAAAACGAAAAATCCCATCTTTTCCCGTTCCCGTGGGAATTTTGGAAAGCCCTCTCTCAATGCGCCTCTACACTCCCCAAGCAACCTACATGCCGAATTTCAGCTTTCTACGACCAGTAAAACGAAAAATCCCGCTTTTTCCCGTTCCCGTGAAAATTTTGGATAGTCCTCTCTTAATGCTCTTCTACACTTCCCAGGCAACCTACATGCCGAATTTCAGCTTTCTACGACCAGTAAAACGAAAAATCCCGTTTTTTTCCGTTCCCGTGGGAATTTTGGAAAGTCCTCTCCTAATGCTCCTCTACACTCCCCAAGCAATCTACGTGCCGAATTTCAGCTTTGTACAACCAGTAAAACGAAAAATCTCGTTATTTCCTTATCCCGTGGGAATATCCAAAAATCCTTAAAACTCTTTTTTACTATTATAATTACCTAATTTTATGCCAAATTTGAGAAGTCTAGTAATTATAGTTCATAGGTTTCCGTTGAACAGAATAATAAATCCCGTTTTTTCCTTATCCCGTGGGAATTTTGAAAAATCCTGAAATTAATGTTTTAACTAATGTAATACCTACTTGTGTATCAAATTTGAAGAGTCTAGTTATTATAGTTACTGATTAGGGTCATTATTAGGGTCACTCGGAATCGAATATATAAATCCCGTTTTTTCCTTATCCCGTGGGAATTTCCGAAAATCCTTAAAACCGTTTTTTACTATTATAATTACCTACTTCTATGCCAAATTTGAAGAGTCTAGTAATTATAATTCATAGGATCCCGTTGAACTGAATATATAAATCCCGTTTATTCCTTATCCCGTGGGAATTTTGAAAAATCCTGAAATTAATGTTTTCATTATTGTAATACCTACTTGTGTATCAAATTTGAAGAGTCTAGTTATTATAGTTACTGAGATACGGTCACTCGGAATCGAATCTATAAATCCCGATTTTTCCCGTTCCCGTGGGAATTCCCGAAAATCTTCCTTAGTGGATGCCTACATTGTATAAGGTATCTATGTGCAAAATTTCAAGTCTCTAGGTCCAGTGGTTTGGGCTGTGCGTTGATATATCAACAGTCAGTCACTCAGTCAGTTTAGAATTTTATATATATAGATCACACTCTGACTGGTATGGACACCGATCATGACTTATCATTATTTCTAGCAGATTAATTACCACGCTGCTCGTTATTGGCCTCTCCAGTTTGTTAATAAATGCTCAAAGATTACTTAACTTTCTTGACAGCATTTTTTTTTAATCTTTGTCAAATAATGAAGCTGCATTTGTTTACTACGAGGTACAAAAATAGATCCCTGTTGGAAAAATTCAAAAATGTTGATTTTCTACTTTTTATTTACAATTAAAAATATAAAAAAATTAAAAACTGTATAAAGGTAATTAACATATTTTTTAAATATCTCAAATGATTTGATTTCTAACGGTTAAAAGTTACATAAAAATAGATTTTTTTGATTTTTTTGCCATCATTGCTTAAATAATTGTTATAAACAAATGCATTGTTTATAAGATAATCAAAAGTTTTTTTTCTTAATCTATTTGTTGATGTATATAAAAAATTTTCCTTAAAAAATTACTTATTGCTAAACTTCGATCAACAATACAATTGTATTGTTGATCGAAGTAGCTAAAAAACGCATTTATTAATAAACAATCGTTTTTTAATCGTTTCGAATATTAAGGAACCGTCTTTTCTCTAAAAATCATAAATTAGATTGAACAAAATTCGGGAATTGAACAAGATTCGGGGAAAAATATTTTTTTGTAATTTTTATTGGTGTATTTAATGAACCATTTGTTATAAAAAAAATTAACTTGAGAAAACTACTAAACACTGAGTAGAGAGAGCGGGAAGCGTCTGTTCGAAATACGGCTAACGCTGTGGGTTAGAGTGAGAGAGGAGGAGCCTGCCTATCAGTGCCGTATGCATGAGAGAAAGGGAAGCCAGACAGACTGGTTTCGTAACGTGTTATGTAACGAAGCGGTTTAACCTCCCATAAGAAATTATCACTTCAAAAATACGGTGTACTAGCTTTTGCCCGCGACTCCGTCCGCGTGGAATTAGTAATTTGGGCAGCTTATTTTTTTTATCCAATTTGCTTTTTCATCAATTATGGCTCTCCTTAGTTCCTCGATATAGAAAAATTACCCCCCCCGTAACCCCCCGCACAGCAACCCCCCCCCCCCCCCCCGCACCCCTCCGCCCCCCCAACACAGTATCTTCCGCACACCCGAGTTCGTCCCAAGTCAAGCGTGCCTATAGAAGTTTTACTTCAAAAACCCCCGCACCTCCTCCCCCTCACCCCCCCCCACCCACCCACCCCCCGGTGTTTTGTCAAATATCTTGAAAACGGTGCATCCTACAGCAAAATTATTATTTATTATTATTTATGTAACGTTACATTGCGTCATCCTTTTTCTTCCACTCCGCTCCACTCCTATTGGTGTTAGCGTGGTGATATATAGCCTATAGCCTTCCTTGATAAATGGGCTATTAAACACTGAAAGAATTTTTCAAATCGGAGCAGTACTTCCTGAGATTAGCGCGTTCAAACAAACAAACAAACAAACTCTTCAGCTTTATAATATTACTAGCTTTTGCCCGCGACTCCGTCCGCGTGGAATTAGTAATTTGGGCAGCTTACTTTTTTTATCCAATTTGCTTTTTCATCAATAAAATTATGGCTCTCTTTAGTTCCTCGATATTAAAAAAATTACCCCCCCCCCCCGCAACCCCCCGCACCCTCCAACCCGCTCGCCCCAGGACCCCCCCAGCAACCCCTCCCTCCCCCGGACCCTCCCACAGAGCACCCCCCGCACACCCGCGTTCGTCCCAAGTCAAGCGTGCCTATAGAACTTTTACTTCAAGTTTTACGTCAAGTTTATTTTTGTCAAATATCTTGAAAACGGTGCATCCTACGGTAAAATCAATGAAATTTTCATCTCCCCTTTAATTCCCCCGCATCCTCCCCCGCACCCCCACCCTCTCAACACCCCCCCCCACCCCACCCCCCTCCCGGTGTTTTTGTCAAATATCTTGAAAACGGTGCACCCTACGGCAAAATCAAAGAAATGTTCATCCCCCCCATAAAACTCCCGCACCCCACCCCTGCATCCTCACCCCCCTAACCCTCCCCCCCCCACCCCCCCGGTGTTAACAATGAAATAATTTTTCGAATCGGAGCAGTAGTTCCTGAGATTAGCGCCTTAGAAGTTTTACTGGGCTTTCATGGCAGTAAGATAGAATTTTAGAATACATATTTTTTTCGAGTATGTTTTTATTAGAGATGCAACGGATAGTAAGTACTCAGGCCAGATACCGGAAACCGAATATCCGGCGGAACCTTTAGCCAGATTGCCGGATATCCGGCAGCCGGATATTTGGCCAAATTTTACCTACAATAAAATTGAGATGATTCGAGCGCGCTTACGGCACTCCGTGCTGGTTGCGCCTTGTTCAAGAAATTATAGGCTTTCTATGATAAAAATACCATATCTTCAGTAAGGTCAGTCTACTACAAAAAAAATGTGATTATAATGTCCTCTTACTAATTATACGCACTATGTGAATTAATGAACTGATATTTTAAATATTTGTTTTAAGTAATTTATTTATTTATTGACAAATATATAAATAAATTACCCGTTTTAAGCATAACTATAAGTTATTTCACTATCCGGTATCGGACCGGATAGTACGCAACTATCTGGTATTCGGCCGAATAGTAAAATTTTGGCCGGCCGAATACTGGCCGGACATACGTTGCATCTCTTTTTATCTCATTCGTGTGGATATTATCGGGTTTATCATTTACATCCAATGTCTAATCTGTGGTATATATTCGTTCTGTCATCCCCGCAGTTTTGACAGTTCTTTCGTGTTTGACAATTCAAAATGAAGTACGTTTTTGCAATTTCTGTTTTATATCTTAATGTATTTGTTAAATCTGCTAATGTTTTCTTGTTGTTTTCAAAGAATATTCGAGTTTCGTGTGTCATACTTACTATGTTCGAATTATTTTCAGGATCGGTCTTTGCGCCTATAGTGGATACAAGATCTATCCCGGCCATGGGAAAACCATGGTCAAAGTGGATGGAAAGGTAAATATCTCATAATTCATCTCTTTATCATCAGCACTAACGAGGATCAGTTATAATTATGATGTCCTTTCATTATTTTTTTATGTTTACAACATATCACTAAACATAACCTCTCCGTTCTTCTGTTCTATTCTACGAGTGGGAAATGCAATTTTTCTTATATTTTATCTTAATGATTATAATACGCACTAATTTAATTATATTTTTTTTCAGTCTTACACATTTTTGAACTCGAAATGTGAAGCTGCTCATCTTATGAGGAGAAATCCTCGTAAAGTGACATGGACCGTGCTCTACAGGTACTGATTTTTTTTAAATATTATAATTCCATTTATGGCATGGAATTGTATATGTGTGGATTTGGACCTGAGAGCAAAAGCTTACTGCCTCTCATTATAATCTACCCTATCATACCTTTGCCAAGCTGTGGCAGGATCTAAAGTCAATTTACCTTGTCCTGCCCACTGTGCTTTATTAAGGACATCACCATTTCAAAGGAATTTATATCATTCTAAGTTGGAACAGAGATGCATATACTTTGTCTTGTTCGATTCAAAAAATAAAAACAAATTTGAATGTTTTTCCTATATACAGTTGATTCATATTGCACTGGCATTTTGCTTGTATTGTGGGCAGGACGAGGATACACTTGAATTAGTGCTAGCATTATATTCTAATTCATATAGTTTTTAACAGTATTCTGAATGTTTTCCACTATAATGTTACGTACATTGTAATTTGAGTTGTTCTCCAAAGTTATTTTATTAGTCTGAGAAGGTGTAATTTTTTTGAACTGTTTGTTTGAAAAATGTTGCAATAAACTTCTTTTTACCAGGCGCAAGTTCAAGAAGGGTCAGGAGGAGGAGCAGACCAAAAAACGTACCCGCAGGACCCAAAAGTACCAGCGAGCCATTGTGGGTGCTTCACTCAGCGACATCATGGCTAAGCGTAACATGAAGCCCGAGGTGCGCAAGGCCCAGAGAGACCAGGCTATCAAGTAAGTCAATTAATAGATATTGTCTCTACCTATTATTGATTCAGAAACATTGTAGATGCCTAAAAGAGTGTAAAACAGATGGAATTAAGATCTAAATATTTCCATATAAAATTGTTATGTTCACAGATTGAGCCACTGTCAGAAGTGTGCCACTTATGTAGAAAGTTGTGCTTTCTACTCTTTTATATGAAAATCTATGATGATTGACAAATATGAATGACTGTAGCTATTTACAGATTATCCATCTAACCTAGGTACATGCTAGACCAGGGCCCAATTGCATAACAAAGTACAACTTATATTACAAGTGGAACTCCCTTTCTAGTTAATATAACTGAAGCGAGAGTTCTGCTTGTAATATTAGTTGTACTTTGTTATGCAATTGGGCCCTTGGGTTTGGGATTAGGTAAATTGGTGTAAATTGTCCCCATGATAGTTATTTATTTCACAGCTGCCCTCTGGATTTGTATATGTATTTGTGGCAGTGACACTCTTGCTTTTTGACTAATCATTTACCACTTTTACCAGGGAGCACACCAATGACTCATTTGGGGGTACCAATTGCTGACTGTCTGTGTTATGTTTTTTTTAACCATTTTATTACACTACCCTGCTGATGTTACTTTGTGAGATTCTGTGCCACCCCCGCGCCCCAAATTCAGACCCAACTTGTTTTTGCAAGATCTTTTAAAAAACATGTGCTTTTGCCATGAATAACAAATTAATTCAAGACCACCTTTCAAACACTGTTTCTATCATGGATGCCCTCTTTGCAAGAAGTAGTCACTATAGCCCCATAAGGCTGGGATGGGATAGATTGTCATAATCTGGTTGAGATGTGTTGCTATATTAAATGAGTCTCTTAAGTTCAGACTTGGACAAATCCAATTTGATAATATTTAAGATTTTGGTATTAACCCCTTGTATGTGGGAAGTGAGAAAAATTGTGCATTCTAGTCTCAACTGTTTCATATAAATCTAATGACACAGATTTAAAAAAAAAAAACACAAAAAGTCAGTCTTAAATCTGGTGCAGATCTGCGCCAAGGCATATGAGAGGTTAAAAGGAACTCTCCTAACAGGGTAAAGTGGATTTATCCGAGTTTGAAGTTATGCGTCTCAAATATAGGTTGGGGCCCTGTAAATGCGACAGTTTACATTTTATGATGCAACCACATTTTTGAAACACATGTTAATAATGGGACAACTTTACTTTCCAGGGCTGCCAAGGAACAGAAGAAGTCTACCAAGGCTGCCAAGAAGACCACCGCAGCCCCCGCAAAGGCGAAGGCGGCGCCCAAAGCCAAGGCTGCCAAAGTGAGCCAGAAATCAGCGCCGCGTGTGGGTGGAAAGCGATAAAACCTTTGTAATATTAAAAAAAAACTTTAAAGTAATATGAAGTTTTTGTTTGATCTATTTAACCCTATAATGATTTCCGTTAAAATAGAGACCAAGAAGAAACATCAGAAAACTGAAAAAAAAAAACTGTTCATTGTTGCCATATTTGATCACTTTAGTCAAAAAGGTGATGGATGGCTACGAAAAATGGTCTATTCTACTATAGCTAGACCGTTTAAATGAGTCCTCGCCCGCGCGGTACCTCATTTAAACGCCTTACCTATAATTCTATTATCATTATCAGTTCCATTAATGGAATACCCTCTTTTAAATGGCTCAGGCTCGTTCGGTCCGTTTCCTAACATGTCTGCTTCCTAAAGTGGCCTTCTTCCCACATTGACCGTTTCCTATGATGTCTTCTTTTGATAATGTCTGTTTCCTAAAATGTCTGCTTCTCAAAATAACCTTCTTCCCACATTGTCGCGGCTCAGGCTCGTTCAGTCCGTTTCCTAAAATTGTCTTCTTCCCACAGTGTCAGTTTCCTATGTTGTCTACTTCTCAAAATGTCTGATTCACAAAATACCCTAAATTTATGTATACTACAACTCTACAATATTTTTTAATAACTACAATCACTTAATAAAGTAACTTTAAAAAAAAACATGAAAAAGTGAAACAATATAAAAATCTCCATTGGTAAAACAAAGGTTATACACGATCAGTTTGTTTTTGGTGTTTTTGGGACTCTTCTGGTGTTTAGAGATAAGGTTATGTTAAATTTATGTTTATGTGACAATATATTATGAGTTTTTGACTTTGGGTTGTATTGAGTAAAGGGTAATTTGAGCTTAGGTGCTAATGTACCGGAAGCGATATATTTTTTTTCGATAATATTTTGCTACATCACTTTCGTATAGATGCCCCGAAGTATCCCAGGCATGTTTATTTCAAGTACTTCCGGAAACTACTTCTTGAATTCAGGGACAAAAAAGAAAACATTTTGAAAAGCATACATTGTAGGAAACGGGTTTTAGAACACAAATAGTGGGCATTATAGGAAGCATACATCGTAGGAATAGGACATCACAAGGAACGGACATTATAGGAAGCAGGTCAATTTTCGAAACTGACATAATAGGAAACGATCATTCTTGGACAGTGGCATGATAGGAAACCATTTGCTGACATTATAGGAAATAGTAATTTCTTGGAAGAAGACCAGTTTAAGAAGCAGACATGTTAGGAAACGGATCAAACGAGCCTGAGCCTTTTAAATCGTACTCGTGTTGTCGGACCTTAGATGGCGAAAGCACTTGAACCAAGAGTTCAAAAGCTAACAGGTGTTTTCGAACGAATTCTGTTTAGCGCACATTCAGGTGCTCTTTATAACAAGTCGCCACTACGAACATCGGAGCTGTCTTAAGTGTTCATAATTATCTGGCCTTGGCCAATAGCCTAATACTGATCTTCGATATTATTAAGCACCTAGACTTCTGAGATATGTATGGTGGCGACTATACCGTAGGGGGTACCTTTACTCTGCAGCTGGCTTATAAAAAAAAATCGTGCGTGCAGTTCCTCCGCGCGGAAGAAGTAAAACTTCGTAATGTGGAAATGAAAAAGGCACTTATACATCAATATGAACCTTATTGGTCTTAGACGGAACTTTTACTTTATTGCACTAGAGCATTCATTTGATGCAGCCCACATCCAGCATGAAAAAGTATTTGATAGAAACCCCCCCCATTTTACAATCATTATTTAGTAATTTGTATTGATATGGACAGCTAGTCTACCCTCCTTGTCTAATTCCTAAATTCATTCCTGAAAGAACTGCATGCAACTAATTTGAAATTGAAATGCACATACCTATGCATTGCTGGAAAAATTCTCTATGGGCTAAACCGTAAGATGTGAAATAAAAACTAAATTGATTTTTAATAACTTTATTTGACATGTATCCAGTTACATGTTTACGCTTACATGTACATGCAGGCAGTCAAGTGTACATGATCTTTTGTATTATATACAATATCGATTCTACTTCCATAATTACTATAGTGCATTACATTTATATTAAAAATGTTATAGCAATGGAAACTTTGTTTTCTAAATAATGTTATCTCAGTCCATCTCACTACATTTTATCCAATAAATAAGATCAATATTTAATTTGATTCCCATTTAGTCTATTTGACTTAAGCGTTCTTGGCGAGCGTCTCGGCCTTGGCTGCAACTTCCTCGATGGGGCCGACCATGTAGAAGGCGACCTCGGGCAGGTGGTCGTACTCGCCGCCCAGGATCTTGGAGAAGCCCTTGATGGTCTCCGCGAGCGGCACCAGCTTGCCGGGGTGGCCCGTGAACACCTCTGCCACCTGGAAGGGTTGCGACAGGAAGCGCTGGATCTTGCGCGCGCGCGACACGGTCAGCTTGTCCTCCTCGGACAGCTCGTCCATGCCCAGGATGGCGATGATGTCTTGCAGCGACTTGTAGTCCTGCAGGATCTTCTGTACGCCGCGCGCCACGTTGTAGTGCTCGGCACCGATGATGTTGGGGTCCATGATGCGGGAGGTGGAGTCCAGCGGGTCCACGGCCGGGTAGATGCCCAGCTCGGCGATGGCGCGCGACAGCACCGTGGTGGCGTCCAAGTGGGCGAAGGTGGTGGCGGGCGCGGGGTCCGTCAAGTCGTCGGCGGGCACGTAGATGGCCTGCACCGAGGTGATGGAGCCCTTGCGCGTGGTGGTGATGCGCTCCTGCATGGTGCCCATGTCCGTGGCCAGCGTGGGCTGGTACCCCACGGCGGAGGGGATGCGGCCCAGCAGCGCGGACACCTCGGAGCCGGCCTGCGTGAAGCGGAAGATGTTGTCGATGAACAGAAGCACGTCCTGCCCCTCCTGGTCGCGGAAGTACTCGGCCACGGTGAGCCCGGTGAGCGCCACGCGCGCGCGCGCGCCCGGGGGCTCGTTCATCTGCCCGTACACCAGCGACACCTTGGAGGTCTTGTCCTTGAGCGAGATGACGCCCGACTCGATCATCTCCTGGTACAGGTCGTTGCCCTCGCGCGTGCGCTCGCCCACGCCCGCGAACACGGAGTACCCTCCGTGGGCCTTGGCCACGTTGTTGATCAGCTCCATGATGAGCACGGTCTTGCCGACGCCGGCGCCGCCGAACAGCCCGATCTTGCCGCCCTTGACGTACGGCGCCAGCAGGTCCACCACCTTGATGCCGGTCACCAGGATCTCCTGCTCGACCGACATCTCCACGAACTCGGGCGCCTCGGCGTGGATGGCGGCCGTCTTGTCGGTGGGGATGGGGCCGCGCTCGTCGATGGGCTCGCCGATCACGTTGATGATGCGGCCGAGCGTCTCCGCGCCCACGGGGATGCGGATGGGCGAGCCCGAGTCCAGCACGGCCTGGCCGCGCACCAGGCCCTCCGTGCCGTCCATGGCGATCGTGCGCACCGTGTTCTCACCCAAGTGCTGCGCCACCTCCAGCACCAGCCGCGGCTGCCGGTTCTGCACCTCCAGCGCGTTCAGGATCGACGGCAGGTTGTCATCGAACTGGACGTCCACCACGGCACCGATTACGGCCACAACTTTACCTTGCCCCTTGCCTGCCGCGGCCTTGGCTGCATAATCACGTTTGTTCACTACTGCTCCAGCGACTAAAGGTGTCTTATCGGCTACTGACTTGTCTACTACCGACCTAGCGGCCAAACGACCGGCTCTACAGGCGGTAGAGAACATTTTCGTATATTAATCGATCGAAAAAGCACAAAATATTAAAGGGTCACGCTCACTTTGTCCAATTTACGTAAGCGGCAAGTGCTGGAAGAAGAGAAGAGGCGAGGGGAAGGTCGGGGGAGGGCGAAACTGGCTGGCATAGATTAGATTAAAATGCGTTCATAATTTTCCTTTGGGCAAATTGCACAATATCACGCTAGTAGTTCGCATGATTTTGACCGGATTATATGAAATTTGACCTAAATACAAGTTTCGAAGTTTGTTTCGAAGAAACTTGAATAATTTACAGTGTAATGTAATCCTAGCATACTCCAATTTAAAAAAGAGCATTTGTCACAATTTTATTGGGCTTAAAGCATGCTTAAAGCAGGCAGTATGGCACAAGAGAATCTTCTTCTTCTGCCCGAATGAAAAAAAACCTCACGTGGCCGTCAACGTCAGCTGTCAGTGTCAATAGTGTCATCACTCACACGGCATGAGGCGTGCGTGAAGGGAATTGCTTATTCTAGGCTTATTCTTGTTATAATTTCGCTTTTATTGTTCGAACCATTCAAATAATATTTTTATCGAACTAATAAGGCAGACTTACTATAATGGAATACATATCCCCGGAAAATACACCGTCAAATAGTACCCGAATGTAAGTTGCTGTTGTTTATTTGTAGGTTAAATAATGGCGTAATAATTCTTACTATACTTCGTTTATTTAAGAGAAAAAAGGTGTAAACAATCTTGACGAGTCTTTTTATTCAAAAACACTTCTACGAAAGCAAAGGAATGCAAATGACCACATGTACTAGCTAGGACCTAGCTAATTGTTACATATTTTGCTGTGACTTATTTTTCATTTGTGTTTTTCAATTTTTCAATTAAAATACTTGTCAAGATTGTAGTAGTATATAAAACTATAATACTGCGGTGTTGAGATGCAACTATTATAATTCTATTGCGATAGAGACTAAATTACATATTATTTTCGCAGATTATGTTGTCAATGTGCGGTGCCTATAGAGGCGAATCCCTCAAACATGTGTGTAGCATGCCTAAGGGCCCATGTGGACATCTCGGAAGGTGTCCCTAAACAGGCGACTCTATTTTTCTGCAGGGGATGTGAAAGGTAAGACTGTAAAGGTAATAGTAAATGTTATTTAACTTTTTGCATTTGGATCTACTGTGTATCTTTCACAGTCCTACCTGTCTTTGTGAAAGACAAAGGAAACAAAGTCTCACAAAGGTTGTATTGTAAGATAACTACTTAACTCGGCTCGTATCAACAAACAAAAACAATATCTCTCTGTATCTCTTTATATCTTTTACATATTTCTAGTTGAATTTAAGTCAAAGTGTAGCATGCTTGGATACTAAATTAACATTATTTTTTTAACTTCAGATATCTTCAACCACCAGCAGAATGGGTGGTAGCACCAATTGAGTCTCGGGAACTGCTTGCTCTCTGCCTGAAGCGCTTGAAGGGACTCAACAGGGTGAAATTGATTGATGCAGCGTTTGCCTGGACTGAACCTCACTCTAAGAGAATGAAAGTATGTTTACAGACTTGAACTTTTCATATTTCACAATAATATGCAGGAAAAAGATAAATATAAAACACACACAAATATAAGATTTCATTAAAGCTGATTATAGTATGAAAAACATGACGAGTCATAGTATGAACATCAGCTGATATTGTAAAGTTAATCTTAAAGTTCAATATTGCATGACTGAAACATTAAACTATTAATTAGGCAACACTAGGCCCATAGTCTTTGGTTATTTCTTAACACATTCACCGAGTTACGCAAAATAGGCGCGTAGAAGACGTCGAGTTGCGGAAATTAGCCCGTTATTACCAACACATTCACTGCTGGGAAGTCCATCCATTTTCATAACTTTTGTCTAGCGCTGGTGTCATGGTTTGGCAATCATTTGACCTTACATGTGCGTTTGTGGCACCTGAAGGAATCTCGAGTCTGACAGCTAGCAGCGAATGTGTTAACATAGACGATTTGAAAGCAAATCATACCTTTTAGATTAAAAGTATGCTATTTAAAAGAAACAACCCTTTCATTGCCGTCAGGTATAAAGCCATGGTAGCCTAGTGGTGTGATTTATGTCCTCTCATTCAGAGGATCATGGGTTTAGTTTTTCGGAATTTATGTTGCTAAATTACATTTGAAATTTTTCCATGAGTTTTACGGTAAAGGTAAACACGAGGAAACCTGCACACACCTGCAATTACATTCAATGGTGTGTGTAAAGTCCCCAATCCGCACTGGGTCCGCGTGGGAACTACGGCCCAAGCCCTCTCATTCATAGAGGCGGCGTGCGCCCTGCAGTGGCATGTACATAGTGTGGGATGATGATACTATTTTTAATTTTTGTGATTGTGTGTATACAGGTGAAACTGACAATACAAGGCGAAGTAATGGGAGGGACCGTTCTCCAGCAAACATTCATAGTGGAATTTAACATCCAGCATCAGATGTGTGACACTTGCCACCGTACCGAGGCACAGGACTACTGGCGCGCGCTCGTCCAAGTGAGGCAACGTGCCAACAACAGGAAGACTTTCTATTATTTGGAGCAGTTGATTTTGAAGCACAAAGCTCATGAAAATACCCTTGGCATCAAGCCTAAACATGGTCAGTGATTATGGATTTATTTGTGATCATGATCAAGATTGCTTTAGCACTTTATTCAATTACCAATATTGTCAGGGATAGTGCAGATTCGCATAACTGGCATTGAATGATTCCGCATATTTACAAATTTAGCCAATTTTCAATTTTTACTCCAAATTCATTAAAATAAAACAAATATGAAGTTAATTAATCCCACCCTCTTCAAATTTATTTACACTTAGTGCAGATACGCGGTATTTATTTAACGTAGATAAGCAGATTTGGATTATCCCTGTCAATAATGACTATTGTTAGTTTGTTCCAAACAAAAAAAATATTTTATTGCTAGTCAATCTAATTGAAATTGTATTGGTCTTGGAAATAAAAACAAATATTTTATTTAAAAAAAATATTGTTTATTTGCATTAATTGACACATTTTAAAGCAGTACAGTGTACCAGTTTGTTTAATTTTTCATCTTAATCCTGGACTGTCGAAAAGCGTATGAAACAGGTAATTTTAATAAAATCAATTATTTTTCAGATGGATTGGATTTCTTCTATACAACTGAAAGCCATGCCCGTAAAATGGTAGATTTCGTACAATCTGTGCTACCTGTTAAATCCCAGCATTCCAAGAAACTAATATCGCATGATATACATAGCAACGTTTATAACTACAAGTTCACATACTGCATAGAGATTGTACCAGTGTCTAAAGACAGTGTTGTGTGTCTTCCGAAGAAATTGACACAGCAACTTGGCGGCATATCGCCTATATGCCTGGTGCATAGAGTGACCAGTACTATACATTTGATTGATGCAAATACCGGGCAAGGTATGTTTAAACTAGGCTAATTTGCCATTAGATGAAAAAATAATACTAATTATATCTCATGTTTAGGTTTCCGTACCCAAAGGGTAAAAACAGGACCCTATTACTGAGACTGCTGTCCGTCCGTCTGTCTGTCTGTCTGATGTATTTTGGTTGCCGCTATAACAACAAAATAATACTCAAAAAAAAAAAAAAAAGCAGAATAAAATAAAAACGAGGGGCGTTCAATATAAAGTGAGAATGAGATGCAAACTCTTTTAATATTACGAAATTAAATACTGGCCGGTAAAGCTAATCTATCTAGCTCATTGCTATGAAAAAAAAAACTAACTGGCTTTTGTTTAAAAAATATACGGTAATTTCTTTGCAATGCTATTGAGTACGTTAGCGAAAATGGAGAAAATTTAACTGCGCGCCGTTATCAAATACTTGTATTTGAAAAATTTTTCTACGGACCAAGTCAATTTGGATTTGCGGGACACTTTAGGGTCTAATGCTCCTCCGTATTCGGCAGTCGCACGTTGGTGCGCCGAATTTAGACGTGGAAGAACATCGACAATGGACGACCCCCGCTCCGGACGCCCTACTACAGCAGTAACTGAAGAAATTGTGAAAAAAGTCGAAAACTCAGTTTTGGCGGATCGTCGTGTCACAGTTCGTTTTATTGCTGAAAATGTAAAGATCTCAACGGGGGGCGTGCATAATATTTTACATGAACGCTTGGGTATGAAAAAGGTATCTGCGCGTTGGGTACCAAGACTGCTTACTGACACGCAAAAACAAACTAGACTAGAGATTTGTCAAGAAGCTTTGAACCTGATGCAGCAAGATCGGGAACTTTTTTTGGCGCGATTTATAACAATGGACGAAACATGGCTCCATCATTACGACCCTGAAACGAAACTACAGTCTATGACATGGAAAAGGCCATCATCTCCAACTACGAAGAAATTCAAGGTGAGCCCATCTGCCGGTAAGGTCATGGGCTCTGTTTTTTGGGATGGTAAAGGGGTATTAATGATTGAGTATCTCGAGCATGGAGCCACTATTACGGGCACTTTATACGCCAAACAAATAGCAACATTGCGCAGTGAGATCCGCGAAAAACGGCGAGGTAAACTCTCGAAAGTTGTGCTGTTCCACCAGGACAATGCCCCGGCACGCAAGTCCATCGTTGCAATGGCTGCAATTCGTGATGCTGGGTTCATTATCCTTAAGCATCCTCTGTATTCACCAGATCTCGCTCCCAGTGATTTCTACCTATTTCCGAGATTGAAACAATATCCGAGAGGCCAGAAATTTGAAGACGACGACGCGGTAGTCGCTGCAGTACAAGATTTTTTAAGTACTCAAGATGAGACCTTTTTTTAAAAATGAAATTTTAAGTTTAGAAAAAAGATTTAATAAGTGTATTATGCTAAAAGCTGACTATGTCGAAAAATAAAATTACATTTAGTAAAAGTTGTTTATAACATACTCATTCTCACTTTTTATTGAACGCCCCTAGTATTTAAGGGGGCTCCAATACAACAAATGTGATTTTTTTGCTTGTTTTTGCTCGATATTGATAACGGCAACAGGTAGACGCTTAAAATATTCACAGAATATTTAGTTATATGTATATTCACTTTAAAAATAAATAATTAAATTAAAATAAAACAAATACTTAAGGAGGGCTCCCATACAACAGACGTGATTTTTTTGCCGTTCTTATAGATAATGGTACGGAAGCCGACTCGCACTTGGCCGGTTTTTAATTTTTTTCTAGTTTTTGTCGAGGCCTTCAACACTCTAAAATATTTTTATTTTCAACAAGTTTGGAATTTGTATGAATCTAAATTTAAAGAAAAATCATGATGCAAAAACACTTGACGATTCTCCTTACTCTTCAATTTCTTCATGCTAAAGTTGGATAGCCTGTGTCAGTATTTTATTATAATGTGAAGAAAACTAATATTGCTAATTTTTCAGTTTGCGACGTCTCTGCTACGGTGTATTGGAGGCATCCATTTAATACGATTTGTAATCCAAAACAGCTGGTGAAATACATCATTATGGATATTGACATATTGAAAGAACATGTAAGTAAAATTTAAGTGCCCACACTAATTATAAACTTAGCTGAGTTAGTAGATGATTCTCATCACAAATTATTCAAGAAGTTATATTATTTTTTAAAGCTATTATTTATGTGACTTGCCATGTTAGTTTCTTTATTTATTTATGTCAAAATAAACGGAAAAAATCCAGTGATAGCAGGACCCTGTTTACTAAGATGAACGAGAGGTTGGTTGGGACCCCCGTTAACTTTTAGTTTTATTTTATTTTTATAGAAATGCACAGGCTATACAAAGGCAATTGAAACAACACCATCAACACATTGTGCGTAAATTTCGGCACGCACAGTCTTGAGTAAAGCCATAGGCATAAATATCTATACAGCCATTGTGTCATTGATCAACCTAATGGTTAGAGGCAAGGAGTTGAATAGATATTTTTGACGCCTTGACTGTACATGTACAAGCTTGTGACAGACAGACAGGAGGAGAGTGTAGCAACAACTTTTTGAACGCCACACATCGTTTTTGTTACGAATAAAATTGATTCTTATGCGGAAACGGATAGGTTAATTTTTGTATTACCATATTGTCTTCATAGCCTACACTGGCGTTCAAAAGGTTGGGTTTCGTACCCGAAGGGTAACAAGCGGAACCCTAAAAAGCAATTATAAAATACTGTTGGAAACAAACGTACAATAAAAATGAATTTCTATCAATTTTTAGGAGAAAAAGTCATTCCCGGGGCAAGGAATGGTGTCCAACAAACATGTACTTGCAGATGTATGGGTGGTTAAAGAAAGCGAGCTGGGTCTCGATGTGAGCCCCATACACACTAAGACGCACCTCGGACATATACTGAAGCCTGGCGACACTGCTCTGGGGTAAGATAATCCACATGCCTTTTGCTGACTGGTTTACAATTGATAAGCAAATTTAGCATAACTGATGATACAGAGCTACTGTGTTTCCACAAGCATAGCGTATTTTAAACAAATTATATATTATTTCTATCATATTGTAAAGCGAGTAAGGTCGAATCTTTGCGTAGACTAATATGCGCTATGCCTGGAAAAGGGTCAAGATACCCAGCAAAATAAAAATTTATTATATAAAAATTCCCATTGTAAATGGTTATTCTAAGTAAATAAAATAAAATAAAATAAAATGAAGTGTCTCGACCTCACTCCCATTAACGATGGGTCGTCCATGATTTTAACGTTAACGCACCTACACCGTTTACGTTCACCGAGTCCATGGACTAGTTGAATTTGTCGACTGGTTGAAGTGATGTCTGCGTCATGTAGATGTTCAAACTTAACGTCACATACATTTCTACGACTCACTAGCCTGTGGTTGCAATTTTCTGTTACAACTCTTATTCAAACATGAACTTTGTAGTCTTTGGAACATAGTTCAAATTGGTTTTGGTTGAATGAATGAATTGTACTGATAGAATAAAATTTTGTGTCAGCGTCGCGTTCCTACTAGATATGAACAATAGGGTGGTTGACACCATTAAAAAAAGAATTTGAAGACACGACTCCAGTAAAAAACGCTTTATTTCAGCCCTGAAAGTCAGATTAATTTTCGATTAAATGCAAAATTAGATTTTTTGTTGCTTTAAAATAAATAAATAGTTAGTTGATTGAGTATATAATGCGAACAATGACGTCATTTGTCGATATTGTCATTCAAACTCTATGGGAGATTGTGTTTTGACAGCTCATAAAAAGAACGTCAGTTGATTGGTGGTGTCAACATCCCCATTGTTGCCCCTTGTGCACTCTAATTTAGCCGTCTAAGAATTTGACTAGTCGACGCTCGTTCGGTGGACCGTCGAAACGTTGATTCTACATGACCTTTTCAACTAGTCCTTTCAAAGTCATCCAACCCCCATCCTTCCCATTGACGACAACAAATGGTCCAGCAGCATCTATTTGAATACAAGCCTTCCCTCAGCTACAATCTCGGGGATTCAAACGTGAACGACGCAAACCTGGAGAAGCTGGATCGCAGCGTGATCCCCGACGTGTTCCTGGTTAAGAAGTACTACGGCGAGCGGTCGGCACGCCGCCGCGCGCGCACCTGGAAACTAAAACACATGGCCGAAGAACTCCATGAAGGACTGAGCTCTACTAATGAGTAAGTATAGTCAAGGATGATATAGACTGGATTAGCAATTGCCATAGTACATACAGATCGGCCGCGGAAAAATAGTTCGATTATTAAATCTAGATGGCGCTGACATATAGCCCGAGGGTTTGAAAGCAAAACAATAAGACTACAGATGTTTCATATTACTACAAATGTATTATTTTTCAAAAATATTGCATAATAATACATTTGCAGTAATATGAAATATCTGTAGTCTTATTGTTTTGCTTTCAAACCCTCGGGCTATATGTCAGCGCCAGTGCGGGTTGGGAATTTTAGTCACACCATTGAACTGTTTCGAAGATATGTGCAACATTCCTCACGACATGTTCTTTCGTCGTAAAACTCATGGTAAAGTTCAAATGTAATTTCGCACATGAATACCGGAATACTTAGAAGTGTGAGCTTGAGTTCGAACCCGCGATTTTTAGCTTGAGAGGCCATAAACCTAGTAGGGTCCCATCCATAAATTACGTCACATCAATTTCGATAATTTTTAGAGCCCCCCTCCCCCCTTGTCACACTTTATTACCATGAAAACCGCAATTATTTTGTTCTTGTGTCACATATCCATAGATACGCCCCCACACCTCCCCGTAAGTGTATGACATAATTTATGAATGGCCCCTAATTTGATTCTCCCTAAATATCCCTTAATTGTTTTCTATGGTAGATAGAGCTTGTCTATTTTAAAATGACGCGCCCCACCACCGCATTTACGCACAGGATTTGAAACTCAATTTAAGCTAAAATAGAGAAATATTTATCTTGGCAGATGTGCGTAAATGTGGTGGTGGGGCGCGTCATTTTAAATTAGACAAGCTATACACAATATCTTAACAGATTTTTCGTATTCTGTAAATAACTTAGAAACTGGATTTTTATCACTCAAAATAGATATGCTAACTTTGTTTTCCTTACAGTGACTACAACGAGTTCTTGGACGACTTAGAAGAAGACCCAGCCTTCAGGCAGAACATAAACATCTTCAAGAAAGAGAACGCTGTTCCCGTCGACACCGATGAGATAGACCCGACGCTGCCTCGCATCACTCTGGCTGAGATGCTTGACGACTTGAACATTGAAGACGTGGAAATGAGCGAAGTTTAATAACAGATAGCCACATTGACGCGTCTACTACCGGATTTTTTTACGAATTTCCTTCAAGTGTCGCATATAAGCATCCACTTAATTTTCACCCAGTGCCTTCTATTTATTCATCACAAATTTCACAGCGTTACAGTAATACAACGAAATCAGTAAAATTTTTCAAAAGAAACAGAAAAGTATCTTGAATATGCAAGATCATATAGAAACAAGAACAATTTAACAAATAATTTCTGATTTGTTCGATATTATTAAAAATAGGGCTAATAAGATTAGATTTTAGCTACTATTTAAGACATGTGCGAAGCATTTATTTTGTTTTTATAAGTGATCCCATCTGTCGACGAATACGTCAGGATCTTTGATCCCAGATAAAATCCATTCAACAAATCTTTAGTCCTTAGCCCTTAAACAGATTCGCGCTCTAAGAGCTAGCTTTAAATAAAACTCATATAAGCATTCATTATGATGATAAGCGTTCATAGTAATACAGACACGTATATATGAACTCAAAGTGGTGTTCAAATACTGGATGAAGTCCTCAAAATGTTTAAACTCTATACGTTCAAGGCATTGGATGAAATGCAAGTAAAACGCTTACATGCAACCTACATTTCGTCTGTCTGCCTGCTATCCATTCCTCCATGCATAAAAATAAACTTTTTTTTAAGTGACTTAAAAAAATAAACACGTTATGTTTCTGCCAGTGCTAATAGTATAAAACTTACTGTTGAGTAATAATTTATAAGGAATAAAGTGTTTATTTTCAATAAAATTATATGAGTACATAAAGCAAAGCTTTTTAACGAAACGCTACCACTTGAATGATTATCACGCTAATTAAACAAAAAGGAATGCTCTTTATCAAATTCATGGTGAATGACAATTCAAATATCAATATTGATTATGGATTAATAATAATGCTCGTAAGATGATATCAGTTTTGTGAGTACTTGCTCACAATTAATATAAAATTATGATAACATCACTAAGGGCTGAAATATAGGAATAAAAACACATCAATCTCCAAAACTTAACTAATGTGCTATTTTATAGGGTTCCGTAGCCGGCGTTCCTATGATGTGATATACTCTTTAGTGTTAGTTAGCAGCTTAGTGTTGCAGTGACCATTTAATCTTTATTTTGAATTTTATTGCTCCTACAACAACAAATAATAAAAACTTAGGGAGAGTCCCAATCAACCAGTATAAAATGATCCTGTACATCTCGCACCTTTAGGACGCCACATATCGTTTTTGTTACGAACAAAATTTTTTCTTATGCGGATGTGGGTAGGTTAATTTTTGTATACGTATTACCGTATTGTCGTCATAGCCGACGATGGCTTTCAAAAGGTTAAAAGCTTAGGCTCTGCTAACACTGGGTTTCTATACATACGGAGGTTTATAGCGTATATTTTGACATTGTTCCTGCAAACAAATTAGACATTTGTATGAAACCTTCGGTGCGCAAGTCCGGCTCGCACTTAGCCGCTTTTCTCCATACAAACTTCAAAATTTGTCTTTATTTTTTTATATTTGTCAATGTTTGGCACTCGAAATAAGCCCCCCTGGACGGAATCCACTATCCTTCTCAGAACTATTAATTATTAATCTTACCTACTTACGCCGCTGTTAAGCCATCACTGGCTGATAGATAAGCCAAATAATCACGAAAAGTACATATTTGTATAATCAGTGTAAACGCCCGCATGTATGGATCAAGCACGCTACATAGTTCGAAAGTTTTCAATAGTTCAATGATTGCAAATCCTATATAAGTGGGATAGTATTTATTCATTGATTATTTACAGTCATGGAGAGAATGAAAGTGCTTGTTGTGATATTTATGTTAGTCGCCGCGGCAGCTGCGAGACATGTGTCTTATGGTAAGATTTAATACTTATACCTATTGAAATTGATAAGAACTCGTCTTGCATAGAGTAAAAATTGTAGTGACATCATATGCATAAACAAGAATATTTAAATCAAAATGGAAGAGAAAAAATGAATAAGTAATGTTCATAAATTTAATCGCGTAACACTATGGAACTGTTTCACAATAAATTTTATACATATTTTGTTCTTACATAAAATTTTACATTTGGTACGCGATTCTGTAATTGTCTGAGAGAGAGTGCATAAAATGCATTTTTGCCTTAATTTTAAGATGAGGTCGAAGATTTGTTCAAAAAGTTCGTGAGAAACGAATTGACGGAGAAAGAAACAGAGTTACTGCAAGATGTGTTCGAGATACTTCGCTTGCCTGACTACGCTTCAGTCAGGTCTCTCGAAGATTCTGCTCAGGGTAGAATGGTTAGTATCGCATATCACACTAAGTACCTTATAATTAATGTAAATTTTCGCTCGTTCACTAAATTTCAGAATTACCCTATTTCTAAAATAGCAAATTGCCAAAAAAGCTTGTTTTCAATACACCATGTTCCATTCAAAACCGAATTCCCATAATACCAGTTAGTGAAATTACCAGGCTCGTCGTGGTCGTCGTGGGGGGGGGGGGATGTTTTAATCTGATATACCTAGAGAAAAACTCTCG
This sequence comes from Archips crataeganus, assembly GCA_947859365.1. Taxonomy (NCBI): domain Eukaryota; kingdom Metazoa; phylum Arthropoda; class Insecta; order Lepidoptera; family Tortricidae; genus Archips; species Archips crataeganus. Next base: position 12,904,289 of record OX402055.1, on the reverse strand, counting down.
GTGACAGGAAAGTCTGGTATTCTGGGAACTTGGTATTTTATTTTAGAAATAGGGTAAGACGGCAATCAAGTATTTTGCAATTCTGATATTTAGGGCACGAGCGTAAATTTTAAATTATACAGAAATGGACTTTCTCTGTAATTCCGAATACAAATTGGCGTGCAAAGTTGTCTTCGCACTAGCTCCAGATTTTATTTATCTTTTCAAAATATTTCTACAAACGAACACTTGTATATAATACATTAATTACCTTCTATAACAAGCATAAAATGAGTGTGATAATTCCCTGCTAAATCGCTGCTTAAGATATCTGTTAATAACACTGATAAGGCCACGTTAAATATTTGTATTTGATCAATCTCTCTATACATTTGTTTTTGTCAACATATACATGGGTCATACACATTTTGTTGTTCGCGTCTCTCCTGTGGACATGGCAAAACTTAAGGGTCTATAGTTACTATTTTTAGTCAAGTCTACACTGGTGTGTGGGACGCTGGCTAACTTTCGGCCCATTTAAATAAATCTTAAGTTTGCTGACTCGGAGTAGTTTATTTTAGGTCCACATAAAAAACATCTTATGTTTCTTACGGTGTGTGACCCACATAGACATTCGAGACATAAGTGGCTGAATACTAAGCCTTATACATTCATGACCTTAGTAGAATCAGAGCCGTAGGTATCTAGGACACGGGCATGTTAAAATGGCTCGGGCCTGAATTATCTGTTTTCCTAAAATGTACAATTCTCAAAACGTCTGCATTTCCATAATGTTAGCACTTCTATGTCAGCTTTCTCAAAAAATATGCTATATAAGTTTTGCTTTTCCGTTATGTTCACTTTTTTATATGTATAGGCTATCGTCTTATTATGTTTGTTTTCCCATAATGACTGCTTTATTTTCAAATAAATGTCCTAAATGGAAATGAGACATTTTGGGAAAAATACATTTTAGGAAAACGGACATTTCAGGCCTGAGCCGTTATAAAAAGGCTGGCGCCACTTTCTTCGTCTCTTAAGTATTACCTAAGTATATTTCAGACCTTGGATTGCTTGGTATGCCGAAGCGCTTTTGCCGCGCTCTTCGACGGCGTGGCAAACGGACAGTCAAATGAACAGCTGACAGATTCTATAACAGTCCTCTGCGTGTCCTTGAATATCGAAAGTCCCGCTGTTTGTAGAGGAGCTGTGGAACTGAATATGGTAAATATGTAACAAATCTTCAATGGCCTGGCCTTATACTTATAAGTTCAAAATTCGAACCACGTATCGTGCCTCCCATTCACGCTAATAGTATTTAATATACGTGAGCGAAAGAAGTATGATACGAACTTCGAATTTCGAAGTAGCCCCCCAGGAGGTCCGAGTACATACTACGAAAATCGAAATTAGAAGTTCATGGCGTGCTGTGCTGTACCTTCCACTCTTCCTGGTCCTTATACTACGAAGTTTAAAATCTGGACTTCGTATTGTGTGCAGGTTAAAAATGATACACAATTAATTTGCTCCATCGCGACCATAAATATAAATTTCCGCAGAGTAACGCCTGATTTAATCAAGCAAGAAAATATTATTGTCCGAAATTCACATAGACTTCAGAGGAGAGCCGTGGTCGCATGCCACCATAAAATGAATTGTTAGGTGGTATGCAACCACGGCTCTCCTCTGAAGTCTATGTATAAGAATTTCGGACAAGAATATTTTCTTGCTTGATTGTACGGTCGACCAAGAAAGTGGTCTACTAGTTTTGACAAAAGTTTCTGTGACATCTAAATATCCCTAAGTCACTGTCATCATGTTATTGCAAGGGAAAAATCGACCTCGTTGTATCATGACGTGCAAATGAACTTCGACCGTAGGTAGACCATATTTTTGGCCGACTGTACCTAGGTGCTATATATAGACTTCTGTCATTTCAATTTTCATTCATATAAAGTACACCTGCAAAGTTATTCTTTGTAATACATACGACACATGATAATCATGATTGTTATCAAAGATTACCCATAATTAAAGCGTGTCATTAATTAGTTAGCAATAGCAAATTATCTACACATAGATCAACCTAAAATACCGTGACACATGTGCTTACGAAATGTCTTTGCAACGTTCAGGTAGTTTTTCAACCTATAAGTAGTTAAGGAACGAAATAAGTCTCCCGGATGATTTGTTGATTTGTTTCGTCTACTCGCTGACGACGTGTCTCGGGGATTTTATCAAATCACTAAACAAATCTGGTGAAACGAAAAAACGAGTGGCTTTTTTGGAAGATTTTGTCATTTCACTAAACAGATTTAGGGATTTGATCAAATGACTGTTTTATTTTAGGCAAATGATATAATGGATTTCTCATTTTAACGTCCTGCGTGATTTGGTCATATACCTCAGAAATTTGTTCAAATCTCTGTTTTGCACATTTCCCTGCGACATATAGGTACTTACATATGTTGCCTCACATTATTTGATCGGATTTCATCAGAGGGCGTTCTACGGAAGACCCCTGGGTCGCTCTTCCACGTGCAAGTTTACGAGTTGTCTTTACAGTATTCAATAAACTTTATATGGTAAACTAATGCAATTTTTTTCAGCCTATATTGACCCACATCGTCAAAACCACTCCTGAAGCTGACCCGAGAACGTTCTGCGGATTGGTGTTGCAAGCAGCTGGGGACCCAAACATCTGTGTGATCCGCGACCCGAGGTTCGAGTGGCAAGTTGATTTACCAGAGCCAACTACGGTTGAAACGGTAACCTACCTACCTAAACCTAACTACAAATAAATACCTACAAATTAAGTACCTACTCAGAAACAGTAATATGGCTGATTCCAGTCCTACATTCTGCTGATAGTACTAACACACGTTTGCCTTGATGCGTTAAATCAGAGACTGAAAGAATATGATCTACCCACACATTTTAAGGCGAACTTTTAAGTCTATCTAATAATGCCAACAAATGTATATGTTATAATGTAACTACCTGAATTCCACATACAATAAAGATTTATGATTTATGATTTATCCACATATGTCACACATTCTACTAAGCCTTAGGTGCTCTTAATGACTGTTAAGTGCTCAATTTGTAATCAATTTACTAAACAGACGAAAAAAGTTCAAATAACTTGACACCGGTCTCTCGCACTACAAGGCTTACGGCCCGGCTTAGGCCGTGGTCGCTTTCACCCGCCGCACGCGGCCGACAGCGGCCCGCCGCCCGCGGCGTCTGAATGGTGTGTTCGGGAATGCTCGGGAGTGGTCGTTTTCGCCCGCCGCGTGCGACGTCCCGAACGCGGCGGGCGAAAACGACCACTCCCGAGCATTCCCGAAGACACCATTCAGACGCCGCGGGCGGCGGGCCGCTGTCGGCCGCGTGCGGCGGGTGAAAGCGACCACGGCCTAAGACTTCGCACGACCGTTTATCGGTTCATTGCGTGTGCCGTTGAGTAACCACTGTGCGGCGACTGTGGCCAGCGTCTCGGTCGCGCATTGAACAGAGAAAACGCTCGCTGGGCCGTTTGTGTATATGGCAAGTGTCCACTTTAGAGGTGATAAAAGGAAAGAATTGTATGAAGCGCTTGAACTAATAAGAAGAACACCCGCTAATATCTAGCTACTAAACGGCAAAAGACGGGAATCTAAAGTGTGTGAAATCATGCGATGTGCATGTGCCCTATTTTCATAGCTATTGGCCACATTCCCACATTAGACACTATTACACAATGACATCACAGCTTCAATCTTTCTTCACAAGAAATCGACATCATTCGTATTAATATACAACGTGCCCACCATGTTTCCGCGAGAGTCTAACCACGCATTCCTGAGGCCATATGGAGTAATAAATGTTATCTGAACCTAGGTCGAAATATGCTTTTTAACTTTTTTATTTTTTCATCTATACATATAATAAATCTGTAACAAGTCGGTGTCTGTACATTGAAGATACTTGAGAAAAACTGTCACTAGGGCTATTTATTAGCGCAATAGAACCCAAAACAATGATTTTTAGAATTATTGTCTGTTTGTCTGTGCGTTTGTGCGCGCTAATCTCAGAAACGGCTTAACCTAGAAGGATGCGGTTTTCACTGATATGTTGGTATTTTCTTGGATTAACATTTAGTGTTTGTTTCATTTGAATCGGTTCACAAATAAGAAAGATACGTCTATTTTAAGAATTTATCGAACAGGTTTTTTGTTTGAACGCGCTAATCTCAGGAACTACTGCTCCGATTTGAATAATTCTTTCAGTGTTAGATAGCACATTTATCGAGGAAGTCTATAGGTTATATATTATCACGCTAACACCAATAGGAGCGGAGCGGAGCGGAAGAATGTTTCCAAATCGGGGGTTTTGGAAGTAAAACGTCCATATCTCGGGAACTGCTGCTCCGATTTGGAAAATTCTTTCAGTGTTAGATAGCCCAGTTAGATAGGGCGGGTTGGGAGCGGTTGGGGGGGCGGGTTGGCGGCGGGTTGGGAGCGGGTGGGGGGGCGAGTAGGGAGCGGGGTTGGGAGCGGGTTGGGGGCGGGTTGGGAGTGGGTTGGGGGTGGGTTGAGAGCGGGTTGGGAGCGGGTTGGGGGCGGGTTGAGAGCGGGTTGGGGCGGATTGGGAGCGGGTTGGTTTATTATGAAGTTTCACTTCTTCCGGAAGGATCTAAGGAGAGCCATAATTGATGAAAAAGCAAATTGGATAAAAAATAAGCTGCCCAAATTACTAATTCCACGCGGACGGAGTCGCGGGCAAAAGCTAGTACATAATAAATACGCAATCCCAGCACCTCCACCACTTTCATAATAAAATTTAAACATAAAAATGGAAATATCTCAAAAACTAAGCATATTTCGACCTAGGTTCAGATAACATTTATTACTCCATATGGCCTCAGGAATGCGTGGTTAGACTCTCGCGGAAACCTGGTGGGCACGTTGTATAATTGTATTGTACTTCAATTCCAGATCCCACCAAGCACCGCTGCACCTCTCACAGTTGCTTTAATCACAGACGCACACTTAGATCCATTATACGAGCCGTTCGGCGCAGCCGAATGTGGAGAACCGACATGCTGCCGCAAAGGCCAGACCGTTTCACAAGCCTTCACGACTCGTCCGAACATCGACGAGTCAGTTTACGAGAGAACCGTGTTGAAAACCAACGATGAAGTCTTGATAGATTTGAGCGTGGCTCCCAAAATAAGGGAGATGAGGAGTTCCTCGCAAATGAGGTTTATGCCGGCGAGAAATGTGGCCCCCGCCGGGTATTGGGGAGACTATAGGAATTGTGATTCGCCGATTTGGGCGTTTGACGACGTCGTCGATAGAATTGCTGAAACGCATACGGTAAGATCATGACACATCTTTTTTTACGAGTAGGTAATTAGCTGTTGCCCGGGACTCCATCAGCAAAGAATTCGTTTATTGCTGTTTATTCAATTTTCCGCGATAAAAACTATCCTATGTCCTTCCCAGGGTCTCAAACTAAATATGTCTATGCTAAATTTCTTCTAAATCGGTTCAGCGATTTAAGAGTGACGCGGCAATAGACAGACAGACACACTTTCGCATTTATAACATTAGTATGGATTAGTATTAATAACAACCAACTTAATCCAGGCGGGGGGAGCGTCTTCATCCTTATGTGGTTAGTATTCCAGTGGCCCGTACGAAGCGCTTCGCGTCATCCTTCCTAACGCGAACTGCTAAGGAATGGAATTCGCTCCCGTCGTCTGTATTCCCTGATAAATACAACCTAGGTCTCTTCAAGGCTAGAGTGAATAGGCTGTTACTGAACCAGTGGTACACCTTTGGCCTCATCTGCACTTTTCATCAGGTGAGATAGTGGTCAATCACAGGTCAGTTTTATGTAAAAAAAATACGGTATTTTGACGCCATTAACCAATAATTCCAAGACGCTCCTCTTATACAAACGATAAAATTTTAGTCACGAAAATGAGATTCATTTTATTGATCGGTGGGTGTGAAATACACTCTTGAAGAACATTGAGATATGTAGGTATGCAAATGTGAACATATCCATAGGAGATAGCTACATATCCTAGGTACTTGTAGTAAATAAAACCTTGCTCATTAATTTCAGAACGTCGACATAGTGTATTACATCGGCGACACCATCGACCATTTTGTTTGGGAGACAACTTACGAGCTTATAAATGACATGAACCGCTACGTGGTTGATAAAATAAGAAGAAGTTTTGGCGACGACGTACTAGTTGTGCCCGTGATTGGCAACCACGAATCTCAACCCACCAACCAGTAAGCATAATACAATATTTTTGAATTTATTGGCATGTTCTATATTATAATTACTATAAATTACTGATATCAATTAAACATTAAACATAATAAACGGGACTTATCAAGCAAATAATATTTACCTCGACGTTTCGACGTTTGTTATCAAGTGCGTGTAGTTCGAAAGACTCGAGCGGCTAAACGAACTTGACACCCTACACTTCAGTTAACTCGTGACCACGGCTGGTGCAATGTGGCCGAAACGTCGAGGTAAATATTATTTGCGTGATAAGTCCCGTTTAGCATAGTAATTATGAGCAAAACGAAAATCACGAAATTTTAAAACAGTATTTTTTTTTATTTTTTATGTTAGAGAGGCCAGACAAACGAACTAGTGGGTCACCTGATGTTAAATGATCACCACTGTCCATAGACACCCGCAGCGCTTTACGCGATGCCAGTGCGTTGTCGGCCCTAAAGGGAAAGGAAAAAGGAGAGGGAATAGGGGAGGGGAGAGGTATTGGGCCCCCGGCAAGATATATGTTCAAAGTGTGGCAAAGTATGTTCTATTACTTAGTTAATAACTGAAAGTTTCGGAGCACTGCATAATCGAATACAATATTAACGACCGCTTTAGCCTAGTTGGTAGTGACCCTGCCTACGAAGCAAGAGGTCCTGGGTTCAAATCCCGGTAAGGGCATTTATTTGTGTGATGAGCACGAATATTTGTTCCTGAGTTATGGATGTTTTCTATGTATTTAAGTATTTATTTATCTATATAAGTATGTTTATCCGTTGCTTAGTACCCATAACACAAGCTTTGCTAAGCTTACTTTGGGACTAGGTCAATTGGTGTGAATTGTCCCATGATATTTATTTATTATTTATTTATTTATTTATTTATTTATTTATTTATTAAATAGTTTTGTCTTCTTCATTAACTACTTTTTAGGGTTCCGTAGTCAACTAGGAACCCTTATAGTTTCGCCATGTCTGTCCGTCTGTCTGTCTGTCTGTCTGTCTGTCCGCGGCTAAGCTCAGAGACTGTTAGTACTAGAAAGCTGTAATTTGGCATGAATATATATATCAGTCACGCCGACAAAGTGATTGAATAAAATAAAGTAAAAAAAATTTTTTAGGGTACCTCCCATAGACGTAAAGTGGGGGTGATTTTTTTTTTCTCGGCTAACCCTATAGTGTGGGGTATCGTTGGATAGGTCTTTTAAAACCATTTCGGGGTTGCTAACATGATTTTTCTATTCAGTGATCTGTTTGCGAAATATTCAACTTTAAAGTGAAAATTTTCATTAAAATCGGCCGTCCCCCCCCCCTTTAAAATCTAAACTGTTGGGTGGAAAATTTGAAAAAATTCAGAATAGTAGTAAATATATCAAATTTACTAGGAAAATTATAGCGGCTAAGATTGCTTGGAAATTATTTGTAGTTTAAGAGTAAATAGTAGCCTAAGGTATAAAACATACCTAAACTTGGATGATTCCGTACACATACGAAATCCTTAGAAAAATATTACTTGATTTTTTCGTAATGGCTACGGAACCCTATCTTGGGCGTGTCCGTCACGCTCTTGGCCGGTTTTTTTTGTGTCTGCGTCCAATGTATAAGATCAAAAAATTCTTAATACGAGCAAATTCACGAAGTTGTGGCTCGGCCGGAATTTTTCGTTCGTATTTATAAGTTCACGAACTGACCGAACAACACGCGAGAAAAAGCTCGTCGAACTACAATTATGCGACTCTAAGGGGCTGTTTCACCACCCATTGATTAATTTTAACTGACGGATAAATGTGATGCCGTCTCCGTCTATTCGAACAAAACAAACAGATACGGTATCACATTTGTCCGTCAAATAAATTTGATCAATGGATGGTGAAACAGGGGGTAACTATACTTATAGTTACGCGTCCGGCCGCCCGTGCTCTCCTTATGAGAGGAAGCCTGCTGTGTGGGACGTATATAAGCTGGGACGATGAAGATGTGATGACTCGTCCGTCTATCGGGCACTTTAGTTAGGTACAAATAAACCAGTGTCAGTTCGAATGTTGCTCTAAAACAATGGAACTAGGCTCATACATAACTACAATACCTACATACAGCTCATTTTATTTTTGGTAGAATTTATATCGGAATAAAAACTTACAGGTTTGCACCAGCATATGTGACGGGTGATGAATTAAACACTACATGGCTCTACGAGGCTTTGGCTGATAAGTGGGACTTCTATCTTCCTGAGGGAGCGAGGGCCACACTGTTGGAGCGGGGAGAATACTCCGTGCTGGCCAAGCCAGGGTTGAGGGTCATCACAGTCAACAACAATGTTGCTTACAAATATAACTGGTGAACTTATTTGTTATAGTTTACTTTGCAAACTGTGGAAACTGTGGAAGTTGCAAGAGAGAGATCTCTCTCCAGGCAGATGTTGTGCCTGATATCAATATGATCACTGATCACGTGATACACGAATATCACGATCCGTGTCACAAAATTATTGACGCGTATCGCAGTATCGTAAAAATTCTGAAGTACTGGATGTTTTGAAATCAGCTATAATATTATCAGTACATTTGAAATTTACCATGGGCTTTACGGTGAAGGAAAACATCGTGAGGAAACCTGTATACACCGAAGAAATTCAATGGTTTGTGTGAAGTTCCCAATCCGCACTGGGCCCGCGTAGGAACTACGGCCCAAGCCCTCTCATTCTGAGAGGAAGCCTGTGCCATGCAGTGGGACGTATATAGGCTGGGATGATGATGATAATGATTCTCAGTAAGGGTATATTGACAGTCTAATCCGTGCCATTGGGTGGGGCAGTCGAGCGTTTTAACCGCCGAATCCCGTGTGTTACGAAAATAGACAACTTACTTACATGACCGTCAACTAAAATTCCCAATGACCAGCACCACGCTTGGTGTGGTGGATGGTCGTAGAATTACAATTAGTTTTTTTTTTTTTTAATAGCCTGCTTCAGGGTCCCACTGCTGGGCAAAGGCCTCTCCCCTGGACTTCCAACTCGCCCTGTCTGCACTTGTGTTTGACCAGTCGCTCGAGAACGTGTCTAGGTCATCCCGCCATCTTCGCCTTGGCCTGCCGCGGCGCCGGCAACCGTCCTGGGGACCCATTGAGCGGTAACCCGCGCCCATCTCTCTGGGTGCATGCGGCAGACATGGCCAGCCCAGTCCCATTTCAGCCTGGCGGTTGCTTTGCCTACATCTACAATGCATGTTTTGGAACGCAGTACAGTGTACAGTGTACAATTAGTTTTAGTTCATTTAAATTATCCTTAAATTTTCATAACACGGGATACGGCGGTTGAAACGCTTTTAAGCCTCATCCAGTTACCAATAGCCAAAAAGCGCATATGATAGGAATGCCTCTGCATTTTATCTGCTATTTCTAGAGAGTTCATTGTGTTCTACAGCACACTCATATCAAAATCTGCTACGTTCTTGTTTCAGGTGGTTAGTCTACGATCCACTCGACGCGAAGAAGCATTTGGATTGGTTGGTGGAGGAGCTCTATAAAGCAGAGTTGGCGGGAGAAAGGGTCCACATAGTGACACACATACCGCCCGGCGTTTCCGACCTCGTTCTAACGTGGACTAGAGAGTACAACAGAATTATTAACAGGTAGGGTAAATCGCCAGTAACTGGCCCCTCTTCATACTGAAAGTAAACTCTGCTTCCCTACAAACAGAATTCAATTTAGTATAACGTGGCCAGTTATTGAAGGGTGGCCAGTAATTAACACCTATACTAAAAATGAATCCTATTATGGGTGAATAGAGTTCATTTTTAGGGTTCCGTACCCAAAGTTTCGAGTCTTACCTACCATAAAGTTTTCAAGTTGAAGTAGAGCCTTGCTAATTGTCCAAAATGTGAGGTTTAGTGGTATCCTATTATCTCGCCTCATTCGTTTTTCCTTTAATTCTTATTTCGTCTCATTCTGTATTCGTCACTTCGTCTTGTTTGCTATCCGTCATTATCTTATATGGTCAAATTCTGTAACTTGTCTCTCTCTTAATAAGTCTTGTTCGTTTTTCGTCACGGTCTTCCTTGGACTCATTCGTCGTTCTTCCCTTTCGTTTTTTGTCTCATTTACTTACGAACATTTATTTACCAGTGCTCGAAATAATTTTGGCGAATAAGTAAATGAGACATGAGACAAAAAGCGAAAGGGAAGAACGACGAATGAGTACAAGGAAGACCGTGACGAAAAACGAATAAGACGTATTAAGAGATAGAAAAGTTGCAGAATTTTAACAAAAAGATAGTGACGGATAGCGAACAAGACGAATACAGAATGAGACGAAATAAGAATGAAACGAAAAACGAATGAGGCGAGATAATAGGATACCGCTTTAGTGATTCAGAAAACTATAATGTTTTGGGGGTAGGTTGCAATACAGGGTTACCTATCATATCCTCGAAAATTTTTTTTCCGGATATTTAAAATCCGGAGTGCTTCATTTATCCGAATGATTTTTTTTCTGAAACTGTAAATTTTTCAGGATTTTTATAAAACAACCCTAACCTAACCTAAAGGGTTCTACACGATGGTCCTGAAATAAATCCTGAAATATTTAGTTTCAGAAAAAAATGCTTTCGGACAAATGAAGTTTTCGGGATTTTAAACCTTCGGAAAAAAGAATTCTAAACATCGATAGGTTCCCAGTTGAGTTTATAAACTTCGACATCTCAGAGCGATGTAGGATGCAGTTAGTGCCTCATTTGATGACTAGATGGCGCCACGAGTAGCTACAAAGTTAATGTTTCTTGCTTTTCAGATTCGCTTCAACCATAACCGGCGAATTCAACGGGCACACGCACTCTGACGAGTTCAAAATTTTCTACAGCCCCGACGAGAGTCCGGTGCGCGTGGCCTGGGGCGCCGGCAGTGCCACTTCCTATACAAACTACAACTTGAACTATAAAATAGCTACATTTGATGCTGCCACATATGTGAGTACTAGCTGTTGCCCACGACTCCGTCTGCGAAGAATTCGTTTATCGCTATTCCGCGGGAACTAAGCGATTTTCCGGGATAAAAGGTATCCTAGAGTAAATCGCCAATAACTGGCCACCGTTCAACTTGCACATGCAATTGCTCTATATTGATAACAGCAACAGGTAGACGCTTGAAATATTCACAGAATATTTAGTTATATGTATATTCACTTTGAAAATAAATAATTAAATTAAAATATAACAAATATTTAGGGGGGGGCTCCCTTACAACAGACGTGATTTTTTTGCCGTTTTATACATAATGGTATGGAACCCTTCGTGCGCGAGTCAGACTCGCACTTGGCCGGTTTTTTTTTACTTTTTGAACTTCATGCGCTTTCCAAAATGGAAGTCCGTTTCAATATCTTACCTTACCTATCTAAGTAACTCACAAGTTAGTGGGTAAATTAGCTACGTATTCATATCAATTCCGCTGTCTTTACTCTTAGCGATCAAAAGAGTGTGATGTTGTTTTCATCGCATATTTATTACTTATGCATACTTCCAGATATTTTACAATGCCTCCAATTTCAGGAACCGATAAACATCGTTAACTACGTGTACAACCTGACCGAAGCGAATCTCACACCGAACAGGAGACCTCATTGGTTCCAACTGTACGACCTAAAACAGAGGTACAATCTTCGCGACCTCTCCCCCGCTTCAATGGACGACCTGGTCACTAGAATGGTCACCACCAGCCCCCAGCTCTTGGACTTGTATGCAGCCTTCTTCTCAAAACTAAGTGATACACGTTGGCCCTGGTGCAACATTGACTGCAAACTGGATTATTTGTGTAGAACAGTCATTACCGTCTTGTGGCAGCGGCAAAAATGTGAAGAGCTAAGAAACTTGTTCTACCAGCGTTGAAGCTTTAAAAATTAAAATTTAACAACTATCTAGTTTTTTTATTTTAATCCCCACCGCGCGACTACTTTAGTATTTATTATCTTCTCGTGCACTGTGCATACGATAATGCATGTAACAGGATTTTGTGTGTGTGGATTTATGTGTGCGTTAATTAAACGTACCTACTAACACATTCATATCGCAGAATGATAAGCCAATACACACTAAATCTGAAAGTCTAAATCCGCTTACAACAAACTGATCACGCATGCTACATAGCTCGGAAGTTTTTTATGGTATTTGGTAATTTCACAAAATAGGATAAGGTCGTTCATCGTTAAATATAGGTGATTATGGTGAAGTTGGATGTGCTTTTTGTGGTATTGGTTGCAGTAATTACGACTGATGCAAACCTTATTTCATATGGTGAGATTTGGGATCATATTTAATGTATCTAAGTACCTATGGCTCTTAGTACTGAGACGGACTGCATTCCAACTGTGAGGTAACATGCGACTGCCTATACATTTACCATTGCAGTCGGCAAAACTGCACGCTAGCTGCGACTGAAATGTATGGTCAGTCGGCGGTTGCAGTTACGTTGCAGATGGATTGCAGTCCGTCTGTATCGCCCTTAGACTGAAGTAGATGTTATTTTGCATAATATTCTTCCTATTTAGATGCAGTTGAAGATTTACTCATAAAGTTTGCGAGAAAATCACTGTCAAAGGAAGAAGATAAAAGGTTACAGGACGTATTTGAAATACTCCGTAGACCTGTTAATACATACCGCTCTGCGTCTGCGAATACTACTAGGCTGGTTAGTGCATTTTAATAGTATACGCTAAGGCACAAGGTTTTTTTGTTCCGAAACTGGTGTGATAACTCTGTTTTCGAAGAGACGATAAAGATGGCATTGAACATACTGCACTCGTTTAAAGGGGTAAATGATAATATTCAATTCAAGGGGTCAATTATAAAAAAAGGTCAGAAACCTATACGGAGTGACACAAAAATGGTGATACAAAATTAGTATTTCTTACTCAGATAATGCTGGACCATACAGGGTTATTTGTAATTCACTAGCATCCTTTTAACCCTAAACTCCTACCACTTAAACAAATGTTTTATGTTTTACGGCTTTTGTCATAACTTAATATTTTTGGTGTAATAACGTTTTGAAAATTTGAGATTACCTCTTATTTTTACGATACTCTGTGTATTTGTATGGGAAAAAAAGTGCTTCATTTTAAAAAGTCGTAAAACAAAAAACATTTGTTTGAGTGATAGGAATTCAGGGTTAAGAGGATGTCAGTGAATTACAAATAACCCTGTATAATGCTCTAACTTTGAGGTGTACCTACATACATTGAATTCGTGATTTCATTTCAGCTAAGTCTGAACATCCTAAATTTTATCAGACTAATTAAAAAAAAAAAATAGTTAATGCATTATGTTCTCCAACATTAACCGAGTAAGAAACACTAATTTTTAACCGACTTCAAAAAAAGAGGAGGTTCTCAATTCGTCTGTATGTTTTTTTTGTATCACCCACCATTTTTGTGTTACCCTGTATATCAAACGTCGTGGCAGAACCGGGTTGCAAATGACAAAACGTGATAGATGCACGAATTTTTATAATGGTTTAATCTTCCTTTAACCTTTACCCTTCACTAATATTTTTCGTGACTTAATTACGAACTACTGTGTCGACTCGTGACCACGGCCGCTGCAAAGAGGTCGAAACGTCGAGGTAATTATATTAATAAGAAGTTCGTGATTAAGTCCTGAAAAATATACTTATGCACGGATTTTTGTTTATAAAAGCTGAAGAGTTTGTTTGTTTGTTTGTTTGAACGCGCTAATCTCAGGAACTACTGCTCCGATTAGAAAAATTCTTTCAGTGTTAGATAGCCCATTTATCGAGGAAGGCTATAGGCTATATATCATCACGCTAACACCAATAGGAGCGGAGCGGAGCGGAAGAATGTTTCAAAATCGGGGGTTTTTGAAGTAAAACTTCTATCTAGGCGTTAATCTCAGGAACTACTGCTCCGATTTGAAATATTCTTTCAGTGTTAACCCCGGGAGGGTGGGGGTGGGGATGAGGGGGGTGAGGGTGCAGGAGTTTTAAGAGGGGATGAATATTTCATTGATTTTGCCGTAGGATGCACCGTTTTCAAGATATTTGACAAAAAACTTGAAGTAAAACTTCTATAGCCACGCTCGACTTGGGACGAACGCGGGTGTGCGGGGGGTGCTATGTTGGAGGGCGTGCGGGGGGGGGTGCTGTGCGGGGGGAGCGGGAGTTTTAAGGGGGGATGAATATTTCATTGATTGGGGGGGGGGGGTGGATGTTGGAGGGTGAGGGGGGGGTTGCGGGGGAGGGTAATTTTTTTAATATCGTGGAACTAAGGAGAGCCATAATTGATGAAAAAGCAAATTGGTTAAAAAAAATAAGCTGCCCAAATTACTAATTCCACGCGGACGGAGTCGCGGGCAAAAGCTAGTAGTGGATATTCATCGAATTCTTTTACATGTCTACATTTTTTTTAGGTGCTAGACTGCTGGTTATGTCGGAGTGGATTTGCCGCGTTAATTAAAGGAGTGCGAATGGGCCTTACTCATAATATCTTGAGGCAACCGATGACATACCTCTGCGCGTATTTCGGTCTTGAGAGTAACACTGTTTGTCAAGGCGCTGTGGACTTGAATATGGTAACGAAAAAGTTAAGGAACCACTGTTCCAACTCCACGGGTTTGGACGGTGGCGTATCTAGGGTTATTTTCCAGGGCGGGGAGGCACCTTCCGCTGTGATGCCATGGCCGTAAAGCCGAAGCAGATGGTGGACACTAGAGTATTCTGAGGTGCGCATGGCCCGCCCGGCCCCCTTCTCTATAACTGCCTCTGAGTTTGGACGAGTTCAGGGTCAATATTACAATCAAGTGCGTGCGACAGATGAGTAACATTCTTGTTGATAAAAAAGTTCAAGCATCAGTTTTGCCCCAGATTATACATATTCTAGTTATAGTTATTTATTCGGAACCGCCGACGGTGTTAGTAGAAATCGAGTTTTAAATTCTTAAAGAGAATAGAAAAATTACGTCAGTCCTAGTCAGCGCCCTTATTACCATCCGGTTTGAGAGATTGCATACAGTAGGTAAATTATAATGGATAAATCTTACTAATATTAGAAACGAGTAAGTTTGTGAAGATGTTTGAATCTTTGTTAGTCAATTAAGCAATAACGGCTGAATGGATTTAGATGCAATTTGGCGTGCACATGGACAAAGATCTGGATTGAGACATAGGATACTTAATATCCTGGTAATGAGTTCCCATGGGATTGTATTTTTACTTTTAAACAAGAATAGAGGGCATCGTTCGAGAACTTTGAAGTAGAGGTACGCCGCCTTTCAAGGTGACGTGTTAATTTATCCAAGCGAAAGTAGTGCTTTAAAAATGTTACCGTAACCTTTTTCATGGACTTCTAATACGGGCGAAATCGCGGGATGAAGCTACTAATATCCTATTTCAAATTATTTTGCTGCCAATCATTGCGATGAAACGATTTTAATAGAGTTGAGCGACAGTTAGAGAAATAAATGCAGGCAACGATAGTGGTGGGGAAGTACTATTTTACACGGAGAATAGAATAGAAAGATGTTTATTTCCAATATTTCCCTAGTTCAAATGTTACATTATATTCACAGGTCAGTGTGTGTTCGGCCTGTGAGTGTTTCAGCTACTTACACTCTACTTATGTTTGTCTGAAATATCTATATAAGTGATTTACTTGGAGTGACGGAACACTGCATTCTTTCTTATCTACCTATTGGTAATTGTTTCAGCCTATATTGACCTACATTGTCAAAACCACGGCCGAAGTGACCGCGCAAACGATCTGCGGCCTCATTTTGCAAGATGGGCATGGACCTAACGACTGTGCGGTCGAAGACCCTAGATTCGAGTGGGAAGTCGACTTACCTTATTTACCAGAGAAAAATAATGTTACAACGGTAGGCAGTGGCGTAGGACCTAATTTGGTGCGGGCAAGATATATTTAGCGCGATCTTAGATGGCGCACCACACATTTTTTTTTTTGAATGAGTCGCCAGAGGGGCCAAAGACGCGAAGTCTTTGCTGTTTTTTACTTTAAGGATTGGAAGGGTGACTTGTGCGTGCTCGGGAAAAATCCCTTCGGACGAACTGGGAATGGAGGGCCCAGACAGTGTCCAACTTGCACGGACTAAAAAACCCGGTCACAAGTCCCCTTCTCTATTGGTTATCAAAACAAAAAACGTGTGCTTTAAATTTTGAGGAGGGGAGGGGTAGGGAGGGGACTTAATCTACCCACAGTGTCCTGCCTCAGCCATTTGCTGGAAGGCCGGGAGAGGAGCATGCATTCTCCCGCTGGGCACTGGGGGTGCTTAGGTCGGTCTTTTGTTTTTACCCGTTGGTTACTTCCTTGATCGACCCTCGCCCGTTTCTGTACCATTACTTAGTGCTATTGGTTGGGTTGGTGGGATTTCCTGTCACCTGCGCACCACACATTAGATGATGGATGTTTAAATGACCAAAACAAGAAATTTTCGAGGCGCGAGGCCCCTCAGATCGCGAGGTCGAAGGCGGTGGCAGGGCCGAATTGAGAGGTCTGGAGGCCTCAGGCTCAGGGCATAAAAGGAATGGAGACCCCTTGGCTACAAATTATTTAAAAAAAATATCAAAATAGTTTTTTTTTTTCGAAGTCTCTATTGTGGAGGCCCCGGGGCCCGGGGCTATAGCTCCGGATGCCCTCCCTTAAATCCGGCCCTGGGTCCACGTCGCCTACGACGTTGCGATCTGAGGATCTTCGCGTCTCGAAAGTTGTCGTTTTTTTGCAATTTTAACAATCTGTCATCTAATGTGTGGTACGTCGTCATAGGGCCTTGCTAAATATATCTTGCCCACTCCAAATGTAAGTCCTGCGCCGCCACTTTTCAGCAGAGAGACAATGGGCATGATTATGTTAAGATACAAGGAAAGTACACATATTCCTGAATCATTCTTACATGTGAATTTACTTAATTAGAATGTACTATGATCTTTAATTAATGAGGTCCCGAGCCTTCATAGTGTGGATTACTGTCTTTTATAAGTATAATAACGATAAAGGAGTTAAGTAAGTACCTAACCTCACAATGGCCACGGTTAAAAGGCGACACATATGCCTTGAAGGGCTAGGCTTGCACCAAATGATTACTTAATTAATGACCGAATTGAAAATAACTTGATGCTTAACACTACGCTGGCGTCTCCAGTATAGGGTTCCTTTTATATTTAATGAGTTGCCATTGGAAGTCAAAACTATTTTGAATGAGGAAAACATTAAGGAGAAACTGAGTCAATATTATTTGCACGCCTTAAATTCCTAATAATAATAAGATAAAATGTAAATTCCATTTTTAATTTGATTTGTGTACGTGCGATAGTTTGGATCAACCTGTGCCTGGCGCTAAGCGCGCTGCGCAAGACCGGTTCTCGGCGGCCTGCAATTGCATAGCTATTACCTTCATGGAGCGACGTATTGTATACCTGCGTTGATTGATTTGTTAAATTTTAGTAAATAATCGTTAGCGTAGCAATGCGTGTCGTTGTGAAAGAGCAGTTTAGGCTTAAAACTTAAGTTAGTTTGTACTTCACTGTTTTAATTACTGTGTATGATTTTGGTAAACAAATAAAGATTTTTACTTTTTTTTTACTAGCACAATCAATGTGTTGTAATTCAATGTCAATGTGTTGAGGACCTGGGTTCGATTCCCAGCATTGGTCTTTTTTCTGGGGTTTTTTCTGTGCATCTATATTTCAGTTTGTATTTAGTTTGAAATATATGGTTTCACGGGATGACCGTAAAAGTAATAAAAAAAAAATGAAGTTGAAGAAAATAAAAAAATAAATAGAAAAAGATACTTCATACTTAACTTGTAAAAGTTGTAATTTATTGAATCAGGCGTCACTTTGCGGAGGTCCATATTAATGAACTAAAACAATTACTTTGCTCACCCGCGACCTTACCATAGTTACGTTTATGCAAGAAATGTGCGTTCATGCAGTTCCTCCACCTCCACACTGTACGAACACACACAAATCACATAAACCCAACCATCACCACCACCAAGCTACACTGACGCGTTTCGAACTCAACCAGAGCTCATCTTCAGAGTTACCACAACCGTATACCGCACATTTCTTGCATAAACGTAACTATTGTAAGGTCGCGGGTGAGCAAAGTAATTGTTTTAGTTCATTGTAAAAGTTGGCCTAGTAGCGCCATCTCTTGGTCCAGGTGAGCGGGTAGCTCCGAAGGAGTGTTGAAGTCTCTCGGTAGAGGGCATTAACATAGATGCGCTTTATCACTGCCTAATGTGATTATAACAGACTGAAGTGTACGATGTATGGCAAAGATTCGTCGCTAACTTCTAGACCAGTGATGGTGTAGGGGTAAGCACGCAGCACGGAACGCTGAGGACCTGGGTTCGATTCCCAGCATTGGTCTTTTTTCTGGGGTTTTTTCTGTGCATCTATATTTCAGTTTGTATTTAGTTTGAAATATATGGTTTCACGGGATGACCGTAAAAGTAATAAAAAAAATGAAGTTGAAGAAAATAAAAAAATAAAATAGAAAAAGATACTTCATACTTAACTTGTTGTAATTCGTGGTTATCTAATAATATAACAATAATGTTTTATTACATAAAGTGTATGTTCATGTTTCAGAAGCCACAAGGCAACAACAAGCCCCTCACTATCGTTCTAATCTCCGACGCACACATAGATCCTTTATATGAGCCGTACGGCGCGGCCGAGTGTGGTCAACAGGTATGCTGCCGTAAAGGCCAAACCGTTTCCCAGAATACGCCGAAATATAGATTTCGTTCCAACATCGACGAGTCAGTTTACGAAGAAACTATTGTGAGAACCGACGACGGGGTTAAGCTTGATTTGAGTGTGGCTTCCAAGCTTAGAGAGAGGAAACGTTTGGCAGAAAGGAGGTTCATGCGAGCAAAGGACCCAGATCCGGCCGGATATTGGGGCGACTATAGGAATTGTGATACGCCGATATGGGCGTTCGATGACGTCGTTGATAGGATTGCTCGTACCCATAAGGTATAGTCACACACTCATCATACCATAAATGACATTAAAGTTCCAAAATCCAAGCAGCCAATGAAGTACGTAAAGCCTAAGTTCTTAAATCGCCGCATGCCAGACGACCTGTCGAACAAAAAAACTTAACTAGAGTCCATACCGAACTGAAGTTGAGCGTCAGACACTGATCATGAGAGATATTTCTAAATTACTGGTTGGTTACATTTCAGAACATCGATATAGTCTACTACATTGGCGACACTATCGATCATTTTGTTTGGGAGACAACGCACGAACGGATTATCAACATGACTCGTCACGTAGTTGATAAATTGAGAAAAAGTTTCGGCGACAAAGTTTTAGTAGTACCTGTAATTGGTAACCACGATTCTCATCCTACGAATATGTAAGCATAATTTTTGAACATAATAAAACAACTACTAGCTAACACTAATCATTTCTTCGTCCTTCTTGTCTTGTCAGTCAGAACTGAAAGGAATGACATGTTTTATTGTTATGTTATAACTACAAACATAAATAATATTATATTACCTATGTATGATGATAGTTGCAAAGGCTGAAGACTGCAAAATGTACTAATAAAACATATTGTGCACTGTGCGCCAACCGAATCTTCATTAGTTACGATAAAATTTCTTCAGAAAATATTCATCAAAACTACAAAAAGCGGCCCATTTCAGGATAATTTATCCACAGGTTTGCACCAGCACATGTGACAGGGGAAAAACTGAACACCACCTGGCTCTACAAAGCGTGGGCTGATAAGTGGGATTTCTATCTTCCTGATTCAGCGACGACCAGCGTATTAGAACGCGGGGAATATTCTGTGCTGGCGAAGCCAGGGTTGAGGATCATTACGTTAAACAATAATGTCGTATTTAGGTTTAATTGGTAAGTTAAGAAAAGTTGCCATTTTCTAGTGCGGTGCTCAAGAAAAAGGGATTATCGAAATATTCTTTTAGGTGGCTAGTCTACGATCCCGTCTACGCCAAAAAACATCTGGAATGGTTGGTGAATGAGTTGTTTGAAGCCGAATTGGCGGGCGAAAAGGTCCATATTGTGGCGCACATACCGCCAGGCTTGTCCGATCTCACATTAACTTGGACTAGGGAATACAACAGAATCATAAACAGGTAACCATGTAAACACGTAAACGACCGCCTTAGCCTAGTTGGTAGTGACCCTGCCTACGAAGCAAGAGGTCCTGGGTTCGAATCCCGGTAAGGGCATTTATTTGTGTGATGAGCACGAATATTTGTTCCTGAGTTATGGATGTTTTCTATGTATTTAAGTATTTATTTATCTATATAAGTATGTTTATCGTCGTCTAGTACCCATAGTACAAGCTTTGCTTAGTTTGGGACTAGGTCGATTTGTGTAAGATTGTCCCCTAATATATTTTTTTTTTTTTACTAGCCTATAATTGTGTCCCACTGCTGGGCAAAGGCCTCCCCTCTGGTCCTCCACAGCTCCCTGTCCTGAGCGAAATCTGGCCAATCGTTTAACTCTGCGTCCAGGTCGTCTCGCCATCTGCGCCTTGGTCTGCCTCGCCGCCGGTAACCGTCATGCGGCACCCACCACGTGGCTGAGTGCGCCCACCTTTGAGGATATTTATTTATTTATTTTATTTTATTTAAATATCGTACAGAGCGACAACTTTATAAGTCCAGCTCCTGTAGCACATAGGTATCGGTTTCTACCTCTATACCAGATAATGTGTGCGTTACATCTATTCTACGATATATATTTTTGGAGTATTAACGGTAGTTTCTTGACGGTTTTCAGACAGGATATGTTCCAAACTCTTCTGTAGCTATTCCTACTTAATTATTGAGTTTTAGATTCGCTTCAACTATATCCGGAGAATTCAACGGGCACACGCACTCGGACGAGTTCAAAATTTTCTACAGCCCCGACGGGAGTCCGGTGCGCGTGGCCTGGGGCGCTGGTGGCATTACACCTTACGCAAATAATAACTTAAACTATAAAATAGTTACTTTTGACGCAGTCACATACGTAAGTTACTGCCTATTGAAGCTAAGCGCATCCAAAACTGGATAAAGAGTTTTAAAGTGTCTCCCTTTCAGGAACCGATTAATATCAACAACTACGTTTATGACCTGTCTAAAGCGAACCTCACGCCTCACAAGAGACCACACTGGTTTAAACTCTACGATTTTAAGAAGAAGTTCAAACTTCGTGACTTGTCGCCTACATCTATGGATAACCTTGTCACTAGTATGGTTACAAAAAAACCAGAACTTTTAGACTTGTACGTGAAATATTTATCGAAAAAAAGTAACGTCAACTGGCACAAGTGCGATATCGAATGCAAAATGGATCATTTATGTAACACAGTCATTACAGTTTTGTGGGAAAGGCAAAAATGTGAAGAGTTAAGGAAATTGTATAAAAAAAGAAAATCTTAACTGACTAGATACAGAGCTGAGAAAAATAAACAGTTTAAAAAAGGAAGGTATTGCATATTAGCACATAATAAACACTATAAAATTCATATCCCTAGTACTCTGTCACTCTATACAATAAAGTACCTCCCTACAGCTTTCACTGATACATAGCGATTCTATTCTCTGTGGCAACTGCCACTCGAAAATAGTGCTCTACCCCATTTCTTTGACCTTTTAGTGTGTAATTGGTTTGACATGGATTCTCACAAAGTAATGCTAAGCATTTTTCAGTAAATTAAGTGTATGAAAGCTTTAATAAATAAATGTGATTTAACAATTAACTCATTTTTAATTTTTACATAACTACATACATATTTTACAAATTATAAACAAACTTTCAATTTGTCACTAATGTTTAAGTATACTTAACCAGTTTATTTCAGGTTTCCATTTTAAATCTTCGCTTGGTATTTTGTCTAGCACTTTGATCTGAAACGAGAAAGATATATGTTTTGAGCATAATCTGAATACTTCACTTCTATTACTTCAAACTAGCAATTAGTCAGTTCTGCAGCAAGCCATTTTCGGTCCGATTTTGATCCCTGTGTCAAATGAATCAAGTATCAATCTAATCTGGTTTAGTGTGAAGCTGCTAGTCTAGTATACATGTAATTGACTGTGTTCCGTGGAAACTGTTTTAACAATTTGGATTCGATTTTGTATCTGGACAGTTTTGCTGTCCAAATTGATCCAGACAAGTTTATATCATAAACAAAAAACTTTTCTCATAAAAATAAGAAAAATATTTCATTAGATACCAGTAATGCTCAGAATATGCGCTCCATTCAACCAAGTACTATACAATTAAGTACTAATTGTCATTTTTGAGTTAGACCAAAAATGATATAGGCTGGATTAGCATTTGCCATAGTACAAATTGTCTGCAGAAAAATAGTTTGATTATTAAATCTAGATGGCGCTGAAATATAGCCCGAGGCTTTGATAGTAAAATAATAAGACTACAGATGTTTCATATTACTACAAATGTATTATTTTTCAAAAATATTGCATAGTAATACATTTGCAGTAATATGAAATATCTGTAGTCTTATTGTTTTGCTTTTGGCTTTTTTTTTTATCAGCGCCATCTAGATTTAATAATCGAACTATTTTTCCGCGGCCGATCTGTACTATGGCGATTGCTAATCCAGTCTATATCATCCTTGGTTAGACTAAATATTACATATGTAACAAAACAATTCTTCAAGAAATAAACTTATACTCCACTCCACATGCACATTGCACAAGACTTTGAAAAAACATAATTCTACATAGCACAACAGGACAAGAGACATGAGATTATTTAAATATGATCCCTTATTACGAAACCTTTTAGACGGCAGCAATTAAATTGCTTTTGTTAAAATTTCGCAGAGATGTATATAACATTATTTTAAGACATTTACCCCCTGTTTCACCATCCATTGATCAAATTTATTTGACGGATAAATGTGATGCTGTCTCTGTTTGTTTTGTTTGAATAGACGGAGACGGCATCACATTTATCCGTCAGTTAAAATTAATCAACGGGTAGTGAAATTGCCCCTTAATGTAATAAAATAAAAATTGCCAATTGTATAGTTCTGACAATGTTAATTGCTGCCCTCAATTTCTTAATTGGTTTAAGATTTAACCTCCTGAGACCCAGAAAAACGATTGTGTACTTGAATTAGGAAACCTTTTGTTATTTAGTTAAAATCCAAAGTCAATTTTGAATACTGTACAAAAAATTGTACACGGGGTCTTACAAGCTTTAAAATAATACTATACCTGATGTCTAATAAAATGCACAATCCTCTCAACATGTTCAACCTGAGCATCGTCAGATATGGAGTAGAACCTTCTCCACACTGCTGCTGCTAAGATACGATCATCAGAAATTCCTTCATCATACCCAACTAGGGCAGCTTGGAACTGTTCTGACAACTCTGACACCTGCTTTCTAGCAATAGCCGGATTTGCTCCCTGGAATATGGAAAAATAAACAATAGTTAATAATAAAATTATTTGAAATCCATTATATTCCCTAAAAAATCTATCACTGGGCTGTATCTCATGAACTGTGACAGTTAGACAGTTGAAATTTTCACAGATGATGTATTTTGGTTGCTGCTATAACAACAAATACTAAAAACCAGAGAATATTTGGGGGAGCTTCCATACAACAAACGTGATTTTTTTTGCTCAATATTGATAACGGCAACAGGCTTGATATATTCACAGAATATTTAGTTATACATTCACTTTAAAAATAAATAATTAAATTAAAATAAAACAAATATTTAAGTGGGGCTCCCATGCAACAAACGTGATTATTTGCCATTTTTATAGATAATGGTCTGACTCGCACTTGGCCGGATTTTATTTATAAAATTGGTATTATATGAGTCTTTAAAGAAGTGTACACAATTAAGGGTTTTAATAAAAACAAAACTTAATTGATTCCTTTGTGTGACAAAAGTTACCCATATATTTTGTATGACTAACTTTTGTTACACAAAGGAAGCGATCGTGATTTTGTTTTGATTAAGCCCTTAACTATGTACAATTTTTTTGAAAACGACTCATATGAGACAAATTAGACATGAATTCAGTTTTTTTACTTCCTGCATACAAAAGGTTAATTAATGCACAACTATAATGTTACCTCTAACAACTTAATTCTATTCCCCACATCGGCCCACAAGGCCTCTATAATACAGTTTCTGACAAAATGTCCATCTCCCTTTACATATTTTTTTCTGTCTTCAACACTTGGTATGATGTCTTCAGCCATGTATCGAACTAGGAGCAGCCAGACATGCAGCTCCGTTATTGTGAACCAGGAAGCAAAGGTGTCTGGCAAATTTAATTCTTCTACCCATTCCATGTATGACACTTTGTCTGGTACACTTTCATAAAGGAAGTATCCAGTGAGTTTTAGGCGCTGGAAGAAAAGTAATTCTTAAAAATTGGGAGTTAATTAGAGCAAATAATTGTGTTATATTATAAAGCTTATTTTAAATGTAATAGAATATGTAGATGTTGACAAAACTAATGTTTAGATATGGTAATATAACATTTGTTTTAGTTATTTCTATTTACCGTAAATACATAAAATACCAAACTTACTGCTCTAGACTGGTCCATCCAACCAACAGCTTTCATAAATTTCTTCACATAGCTATCGTCTACCGTCAGTGTGTTTTGCTCTCGTAATGGCAAAATTCTGATTGGATTGTTTATAATGGGCCTTGCATAATCAGGTTTGATATGATTCTTCTGCCGCCACAGGACCTAAAGTTAAAATTATAAATTGTTATTCTATAATTATAGGACTTGACTGTGGTACCGTGTACAAGAATTTTAATATATACCTGAGATATAATTCGACTTCTGTACATGTTTTGTACAAACGCGAGAATATAATGGTTTTTACTTTTTAGAGTAAATTATAAATCCTCATTTTCTACATCAATCCAAAAATATTTCAATGCGATTCCGTCCGAGTGAAGTTGACAATTGACATTGACAGTATAAACACAGCTGACAGATACAGTTGAAAAAAGTTGGATATTTAACCATAGACATAAAGACAGTGACATAATGTTAAATTTTAGGTTAAACAAAATCATGATGTTGACCTTCCTAACAAGTTTCTAAAATTATATTTTTTTAGAAATTTAGTAAAAATGCGTATTAAAGATTTTTATGTGATTAGTTTTCTTACATTTCTTTGAAACTGAACTTGTAATATTTATAGCTCTTGGCTGTTCGAAAACACTTCTCCATAGCTTGGCGGAAGTGGATGATGTTAGATAACGATACTCGTTTTTGTCTATGACCGAAATTGTCTGCCATCGGTCGTGTTCACGTTACATAATTCCGGCCGCCGATTATTCTTCATCCAAGTGCTCCTGCTAATCGAAAATGTTGGGGGCAGTAAGTAGGGTTGGAAGCGGCTTTTTAGCTGCGAAGTCCGTGGCTGAGAAAGCCGTCACGGAATGTGGAAAAGTCGCAGCCGTTTCTGCCGTCAACAAGAGGGATTATGCAGCAAAAGCCGCAGCAGGCAAAGGCCAAGGTAAGGTTGTGGCCGTAATCGGTGCCGTGGTGGACGTCCAGTTCGATGACAACCTGCCGTCGATCCTGAACGCGCTGGAGGTGCAGAACCGGCAGCCGCGGCTGGTGCTGGAGGTGGCGCAGCACTTGGGTGAGAACACGGTGCGCACGATCGCCATGGACGGCACGGAGGGGCTGGTGCGCGGCCAGGCCGTGCTGGACTCGGGCTCGCCCATCCGCATCCCCGTGGGCGCGGAGACGCTCGGCCGCATCATCAACGTGATCGGCGAGCCCATCGACGAGCGCGGCCCCATCCCCACCGACAAGACGGCCGCCATCCACGCCGAGGCGCCCGAGTTCGTGGAGATGTCGGTCGAGCAGGAGATCCTGGTGACCGGTATCAAGGTGGTGGACCTGCTGGCGCCGTACGTCAAGGGCGGCAAGATCGGGCTGTTCGGCGGCGCCGGCGTCGGCAAGACCGTGCTCATCATGGAGCTGATCAACAACGTGGCCAAGGCCCACGGAGGGTACTCCGTGTTCGCGGGCGTGGGCGAGCGCACGCGCGAGGGCAACGACCTGTACCAGGAGATGATCGAGTCGGGCGTCATCTCGCTCAAGGACAAGACCTCCAAGGTGTCGCTGGTGTACGGGCAGATGAACGAGCCCCCGGGCGCGCGCGCGCGCGTGGCGCTCACCGGGCTCACTGTGGCCGAGTACTTCCGCGACCAGGAGGGGCAGGACGTGCTTCTGTTCATCGACAACATCTTCCGCTTCACGCAGGCCGGCTCCGAGGTGTCCGCGCTGCTGGGCCGCATCCCCTCCGCCGTGGGGTACCAGCCCACGCTGGCCACGGACATGGGCACCATGCAGGAGCGCATCACCACCACGCGCAAGGGCTCCATCACCTCGGTGCAGGCCATCTACGTGCCCGCCGACGACTTGACGGACCCCGCGCCCGCCACCACCTTCGCCCACTTGGACGCCACCACGGTGCTGTCGCGCGCCATCGCCGAGCTGGGCATCTACCCGGCCGTGGACCCGCTGGACTCCACCTCCCGCATCATGGACCCCAACATCATCGGCGCCGAGCACTACAACGTGGCGCGCGGCGTGCAGAAGATCCTGCAGGACTACAAGTCGCTGCAAGACATCATCGCCATCCTGGGCATGGACGAGCTGTCCGAGGAGGACAAGCTGACCGTGTCGCGCGCGCGCAAGATCCAGCGCTTCCTGTCGCAGCCCTTCCAGGTGGCCGAGGTGTTCACGGGCCACCCCGGCAAGCTGGTGCCGCTCGCGGAGACCATCAAGGGCTTCTCCAAGATCCTGGGCGGCGAGTACGACCACCTGCCCGAGGTCGCATTCTACATGGTCGGCCCCATCGAGGAAGTTGCAGCCAAGGCCGAGACGCTCGCCAAGAACGCTTAAACTGTTCAGTTGTTAATGTGGATGGATGATGTTGTAATGGTATTTCTAATTAAACATAGTGATTACTAAAACCATTTCTTTGTTTTTGTTACCGTAAAACGGGGTTACTTTAAAATGCAGGGGCTACTTTGGAAAACAGATTTTACGCCGTGACATTTTTTTAGACCATCTGTGGCACTGTAATAACTTTCTTGATAAATTACCTAACTTTTTACGTCATTTGCTCAATGAAGCTATGAATATTTGCGTTTTTATAACCATTTTAAATCTATCAAAGTAGCCTCAAAATTTTCTAAAGTAACCCCAGTTTACCGGTACCCTCTATTATTATAAGTCATCATAATAATTATGATCTACTTACATCGTTTGTTTCTTGAATTGCGAAGTAGTAAGGTAAAAGGTTAGTTCATGGTTCCGGACATCCATAAACGCCTGAACAATCACAAACTCTGTTGACTACAGCAGCAGTTTATTCTCTTTGCTTATTATAGTGGTTACAATTTATTTAATAATACGAAAGACTACAGAATTATCAGTAGGTGCATTTCATTTCAACTACGACTCATTACGTAATTGATGACGATATCCCTCTTACGTGATGGGAGAGTAAGAAATGCTGTGCTGTAGGAACTAGTAGGAAGAGGATTATTCTTGTCGGGAATAGCTGATATGGGATCAGTTCCCTTCCCTAAAATATCCAATTCTCTTGACTATAGTCAGTGTTTTAGAACAGACTTTATAAAAAGACTAGCTTTTGCCCGCGACCTCGTCCGCGTAGAATTCCAATTTGTGGTAAAGCTTCTTCATCTCTTTCATTGTATAAAACAAAAAACCGGCAACGGCAACATCCATTATTATTATCATTTCATCATCATCAGTATCAGTTAGTGAATATTATAAATCCCGTTTATTCACTATCCCGTGGGAATTTCAACAAATTTGTCCTTATTCTATGCAAATTTTCGCTTATATATATCCCGCGGGAATTTTGCATTTTCCCCGAGAAAAAGTAGTCTATGTCCTTAAAGGTGTAGCTTTCTACCGGTAAAAGAAGTTTTAAAATCAGCCCCGTAGTTGAATTCACTTATTTTTTTCCCGTGTGAATTTTGCTTTTTCACGGAGAAAAGTAGTCTATGTAAATAATGGTTGGTGTAACTTCCTATTCGTGAAAGAAATTTTCAAATCAGCCCTCAAGTGATGTTCACTTCTTTCTATCCCACGGGAATTTTGCATTTTACCGAATAAATAGTAGGTAGCCTAGCCTATACCAACAAAGGATAGTGTAGCGTTCTATTGGTCATTTGTTTTAAACTCAGCCCCGAAGTTAAATTTACTATTTTCTATACCGCGGGAATTTCGCATTTATCCAAAAAATAGCATCCTATGTTAATCAAGGACAGTGTATCTTTTCTATTAGTGAAAGACATTTTAAAGTGAGCTCCGAAGTTGAATTTTTTTTTCTATCCCTTTGGAATTTTGCATTTTCCCGGAAAAAGTAGTCTATGTCAATAAAGGATAGTGTAAGTTTTTACTGGTGAAAGTTTTATTTTAATCGGCTCGGAAGTTTCAGAGATTATCTATCCCACAGGAATTTCCAAAAATCCTGCAATAAGTTTTTATGCTGTTATGTATGACCATTTATGTTTATACTGAATTTGAAAAGTTTAGTAATTGTAGTTACGGAGATATGATCCAGTTGATTTGAGTATATAAATCCTGATTTATCCTTATCCCGTGGGAATTTTCAAAATTATTGAAATTAGCTTTATACCTATTCTAATAGTCTACTTGCATGCCCAATTTGAACAGTTTAGTAATCTTCGTTATGGGGATAGGGTCACTCTCGATTGATGAAATATATACATCCTGTATATTCCTTATCCCGTGGGAATTCCGGAAAATTCTTTCTTATCGGATGCCTACGTCATACAAAGAACACATCCTCCAAGTTTCAGGTCTCTACATACAGCGGTTTAGGCTGTGTGTTAATCCGCCTGTCAGTCATTTAGGACTTCCAGGACAAAGCATTTTATATGTATTTGCATTGCACCAAGCTTTTATGCGAGTTCAACAATGATGTTTGAATACTCAATTCGATTTTATTCGAAAAAGGTTGAACTCACATAAAAGCTTCATCATCATCATCATCATTTCAGCCGTAGGAGACGTCCACTGCTGGACATAGGCCTCCCTCATTGACGCCCAATCATTACGGTTGGAAGCGACTTGCATCCACCCTGAACCTGCGGCCTTCACTAAAACGTCCGTCCATCTCGTTGGTGGACTTTCCACGCTGCGCTTGTAAAAGCAAAAGCTTGGTGAAATGCAAATACTTATACATATAATTAGTTATTATCAGAGATCAGATCAGGAAGTGGTTGACAAACGTAGACAAATGGTTTGCAAAATTTGAAGTTTCGTTTCTTTTACATTGTGTCA
This sequence comes from Archips crataeganus, assembly GCA_947859365.1. NCBI lineage: Eukaryota > Metazoa > Arthropoda > Insecta > Lepidoptera > Tortricidae > Archips > Archips crataeganus. Next base: position 12,874,645 of record OX402055.1, on the reverse strand, counting down.
AAATAAAATGTAATTTAAATCAAAAGCACTAAGGAGTATGGATATCATCTTCGAAGCAAATCACCCCCAAAATAACTTTCTACTCCTTTTTAACCCCGTCAAGGGATGAATTTCAATAAATACGAAACACGTCTTCCATCAATTCTGTTAAAGAATGTTTATGCAAAATTTGAAGTAGATTGGACCAAGGAATCACGTTGTCCCATACAAACTTTGCCCCCCTTTTTTGCCCCTTTAGGAGTAGAACTACGAAAAATCCTTTCTTATCGGATGCCTACGTCATACAAAGAACACACCCTCCAAGTTTCAGGTCTCTACGATCAGCGGTTTAGGCTGTGCGTTGATCCGTCAGTCAGGACAAAGGATTTTATATGTATAGAAGACTAGTCTTATAGCTTTTTTTTTAAAGATTTGCCTAGTTTCTTGAAGCATTCAAGATCAAAAGGGGTGGAGTTAAAATACGACCTGTTTTTGTCGACAATAACGGACGACCTGATAAAATCCTCGTGTAATTGCCATAAGGGTTTGAGTTATCAGGTCGTGCATTAATCTGTTAGCAGCCCCGGATCTAAGGGGAGGCAAACCGGGGCACTAGCCCCGGGCGGCAGTTTCAAGGGGGCGCCAAATCCTTGAGTCAAGAATTCGAAATATCGAACAAGTGAAGGGAGGGGGCGCCACTATCAAGGTTTTGCCCCGGTTCGGAAAAATCGTAGATCCGGGTTGTCTGTGTCTTTCATTTAGGGTCGACAAATGCGAGGTCGTACACTACCACCACCCTACTAAAAGTATAAAAAGCTCTCCTAGTTTATTGATTAAAAGGCTAGAAGTTGTTTGTAAAACTAACAATAGGTGGTTAGGTAGTCAAAAGAGACTTTCAAATACTTAAGGCTTAGCCGATTAGCTCGGTTTTTTTTTTTTTTAATTTACCATGCCATGAGCTTTACGGTGAAGGAAAACATCGTGAGGAAACTTGCACACACCCGAGAAGAAATTCAATGGTGTGTGTGTGAAGTCCCCAATCCGCACTGGGCCCGCGTGGGAACTACGGCCCAAGCCTTTCATTCTGAGAGGAGGCCTGTACCCTGCAGTGGGACGTATATAGGCTGGGATGATGATGATGATGATTAGCTCGGATGTCACATTATTTTTTGGATTTAAGTTAACTAACATAGCTAGCCTACAAGGCTCGAGAGCGTAAAAACAGGCCCGAGCTTAAAAAAACGCTTAAGCTTTCTTAAATAAATAAATACAACTTCCAACTTTCATCCATTGGACTTCGGTCCCGAGGCATATGTCTGGAAAGAGATCTCTCTATTGCAACTACCCCCAAAACCTCTTGGGGAAGTTACGATAGTCTGCCGGTCACGGGGTTCAGTTTAATTTTTACGTAATGAAAAACCCCAAATGCTTAAGGCCGGCGCAGACCAGATGCGTGTGTGCGTCATCTCACGCACATGCGCCAGTTGTAATAAATGAAACTGTAAGAGAGATGGCGCACTAGATGCACACTAGATGCGCGTGCACATGGTATGCCATCTTTCTTATAGTTCTATTAATTACAACTAGTGCGTGACACGCATCTAGTCTGTGCCAGCCTTTAACCTTCACAGGATTTTGGAATATAAGTTGGCAGCGCACATCGCTCGAACTGATGGCTGATGGGGCAAAAAGGTTCTTGAGTGGCGTCCACGGACAGGAAGACGCAGAGTAGGTAGGCCTCCAACAAGATGGAGCGACGATCTGGTTAAGGTTGCGGGGTCGCGTTGGATGCGGATGGCACGGGACCGATCTGTTTGGCGAGCCTTGGGGGAGGCCTATGTTCAGCAGTGGATGTCTTTCGGTTGAAATGATGATGATGATAAGAGGCATAAACCGTGTACACAGCGTCCACGCTGCATGCGAGGAAGTTGCATTGAACAATGTAGTTTTAAGCTAAGCGTCCACTGCATCGGAATCGAGCAGTATGAAGCGGACGGATTTGTTGCTTTGTATATTTCTCCGGCGCAGGCTTATACTACGAAATTCTGTTTGTCCGAAATTAAGAATTTCAATTATTATTTGATGGAGTTGTTAAATAAAAAACGTTCATATCTTATATTGCAATATTATTACAACTAAGCAACCTAGAATAAACTGTACAGTAAACTAAATTATATTTCCTTGAAAATAAAATCCATGCAGCCATGTTGTTGTATTATACTTACAATCAGACAACGACAGTTATGACGAAGAAATGTCACCATTTGTGACTACATTTGGTTCAGAATCCTGTTGCATTGATTCACGAATAACTAGAGCATTCTTAACTGTACTACACATTTCTTCATTATTAGTATCTACAGTTTCGAGATAGAGCGGCTCGTGTGTAATATAATTAACAGCTAATTCTGAAATACTCGGTACGGATTTAGCTTTGGTAGATTTCATTAGACTAACTGTCGATTTTGCAGAAACTGATGTATTTTCACTAACAGTTTCTAGGATATTTGAACCTAGTGTACCTAACTCTTCAATGTCCATGGGTTCAGGAACTTCATTAGAGGCTTCTGAAGCTATACTACTTATTTCAATACCACAACCAGTTTTATCAACATTCTTATCAACTAAGTCCGGAGTTTCAGAATGACTTAATTCGGGTACAGTGTTACTACTAGCAACATTATTTTGTTCAGAATCATTACCACTAATATTGGCGCTATTTATACCTGACTTTTCCGTGTTATTTTCATCTACAGCAATTGAACAAGTTGTGTTATCTGTATCATTTTTTGTCTCTACACCTTCATTGACATTCTCTGTTTTAGCCAGTGGTACTAACCGTTTAACATTCACGTTGTTATCTGGTACAGTTCGCGCAACGGCACGATTAACTTTAGGAACTTTAACTACAACTATTTGATCATTCGACTTATCTTCATTGGTTGTCAAGCCCTTACTAGTTTCCTTTAACTTTATTGTCTGGAATTTCAGTGGAGTATTATTTGACACGCCATCTTTATTTCTATTTATTGGTTTGATAAGAAGAATTTTAGTCTTCATGCCCGCTTTTGAAAAATCTGTAATGTTCTTATTTATAATTGGATTCTTCATCAGTTCCAAACTTTGACGTCGGAATTTAATTGGGACCACTGAAGGTATCTTCAGTTTTGGTTTAACTGATTCACTTGGTCCAGTATTTGAGCTTTGGTCTTTTACAACGCATGCTTTTTCGTTTATATCTTCTTTTATTATAGATGGATTATCTTTCTCAAGTTCAGTTACATTTTCGTTTGTGGCAAGCCTGTCATGTTTTATGTCATTATTTGGACTAGCGTCTTGAGTTTTCGATACTTTACTTGAATTAGAGCTATCTTTTGTCTCTTCCAGGTTATCCTTTTTTGGCGACATTTTTTCTGCTCTAGAAGTTTTTGGCAACATTGGCCTGGCAAATACACTTGGGAGTCGCTGTTCTTTCTGAATGCTAAATATTGGAGCACTGAAGTTAGTAGTTTTCAATTCCGCTGCAGCTTTATCAACTGCCTTTTTAGACATTAGCAATAGAGCTCCGATATATTCTTTGTTGATATTGTCATAGTTACTTTGTAACTCTTGTTGAATCCGTTTCTTAGTTTGCGCAGTCTTAGGTGTAGTGGTTACCGTCTGTGAGTCTCTGTAACCTTGAGCTTCCATTTTTAATAGATTCGAAAGATCATATTCAAAATCTTCATTTTTCGGTTTAGTCTTCTTTCGAACCGGTCTTCGAGAAGTAACGGTCGAGATTTGCTTAATTATGTGACGCTTAGAAAGTTTTTCTTCTAATTCTTCCATGTCTGATGAATTTTCTTCAAACATTTTGGTGGTCGGAGATGATTCAATATCGCCTGTATTGTTGACGGTTTTATCCACAGAAGCATCACTTTCTTTAACATCGTCAGTTTCATCTGAAACAAAGTTAGCAGAGTTGTTTAAAATTTACAATATAGTGACAGAAGGTGTAAGGTTATAATTATAAATTTGAGAGCCATACCATTTAAGATGGTTTCCTTCTTTCGTTTATTGGAAGACCTGTTGTGGTACATCTTTCGTTTTCTTGCGCCGGTTTCGACCCTGACACTACTAGAGGAGCTGTCGTCTGAGAGACGACTGGAGTCACTCGAACAGCGGCTTGGTCGCCGCGACTCTGAACTCTCTTCTTTTATATCACCCAACTCCAAGGGTTCTGCCAGTTCTAACGCTTCGGCACCATCAATAGCCTTTACAGTACTGAAGTAGAAATCCGAATCGCCCTTCAGCTTGTGTACTATCTTAACATGCTCAGGCACTTTCACAAAATCGTAGTGTTTGAAATTGCATAGTTTGCAAGCGTAGCGCATCCATTTATAGTGTTCGGCCATGTGGTCGTGAAGGTCCTGCATGCGCGTATGATTCGAGTCACACCTTTTACACAGTAACTTTTCCAAATCCACGTCTTGTTGCATTCTCTTTTTGAATGCGGCAAAATTGTTTTTCTCAATTTGGAGCGCGAACGGCAACCTCGACCTTGGGTGTTTATCGGCTCGCTGTTTGACTAGCAGATGTTTCTCGGGAGATTCAGCAGCGTCGCTGGATTTATCGTCAATTATATCCATCGTAGCTTCTTCAAGTACATTTTCTGTTAGTTCAGACTCTTTCTCTGCAACTTCTTGACTTGTTTCCATTACTTCTTCATCTTTTTCAGCGGATTCATTTGTTTTCTCAACAGGTTGATCATCTTTCTCAGGGGGTTCTTTTCGGATTCTTTGGTCTGAATTTTCAACAGGTTCAGAAATTATCCCAGTTCTCGCTTTGCTCACAATTTGAGTTTCTTCGGCGACTGGTTTGCTTTCTGAAAAATAAACATTATTAATTATTATACGTCAGTATAAAGCGCCTGTCGAAGTACCTTTTATCCATGTTAATATTATAAATGCGAAATCTGTTTCTTTGTTACATCTTCACGCGTAAATAGCTAAAAAAAATGGTCATGGTAAACAGTTTGAGACCCTGGGAAGGACATAAGACAATTTTGATCTGCGAATAAAATAATTTCTTAATCGCTATCCCATGGGAGCTATGCGATTATACAGAATCAAAACTATAGACTCAAACTATATCTATACCTAATTGCACGCGGTTTAAGCGTAAAGAGGTAAGAAACACCCAGATGTAATTACTTTCGCATTAATAATTTTAGTATGGTTTGTCGATTACCAGTTAACTTGGCAAACCTTAACTCTAAAAATCCATAAAAAATATCCAACACAACAACAACAACAACAACAACAACAACAACCAAACTCACCGGTCTCAACTTTAGGCATCAAGTTCAAGCTTGGCGTCCCTTTATTGTAGTCCTTCCGTATCTGTATCTCGATCTTCTTGTTCTCGTGCGTGTGAGGGCGGCGCGCGAGGGCACGCGAGCGCGGCTGACACGTGTGCGTGTGCGCAGCGAGCGCGGCGCGACGCTCGAAAGTGCGGCCGCACCCACCGCAGCGGGGTAGCTCACCGTCGCCTTCCATGTTATCCATCCAAGCCTGACAAGTAAACAGAGCAATTATGACATCAATATTTTTTTATTTTTTTATTTTATACTAAGTAGCTATTGCCCGTGACTCCGTCTGCGAAAAATTCGTTTATCGTTTAGCTGTAAGAATTATTTTGAGAGATACAAACAAGGGGTTTATCCTAACACCTAAAGCTAAGCGCATTGGCGATCCCTAGTCTCAAATAGCGTATACTGTGTTAAAAAATTTAGTTGTATTAAATACTTTAGATGTACTTATGTAATTTAATAACAATGTAGATCTGTTTGAAAAAAAATACCATGTCGAGTGTCTTGCTAGATTCTTCTCAGACAGGGGTTTTCCGTTTCAAACTTTCGTGATTTTCACTCATAATTACTAAACTAAACGGGACTTATCACGCAATTTAACTCGTGACCACGGTTGCTGCAATGTGGCCGAAACGTCGAGGTAAATAAATAAATATTTATTGCGTGATAAGTTCCGTTTAGTTTAGTAATTATGAGGGTTTTTCCAAACCGTAGATACTTCGACGCTCATAGGAGCATCAATTGATGCAAATATGAATTGAAAATTTTGACTTTGAGTTTATGTATTAAAAGTATTTCAGGTATACCTGATTCTCCTGATCTAGTCTCTCCTCTTCAGTGAGCTTTTGCACTGCAGCTGCTTTCATATTTTTCTTCTTCTCATAGAAAGCTGGTGGATTGTTCATTTTAAAAGCCTTAGCTTGTATAGCTTCTCGCAACCTTCTTATTTGTGCTGCAGATTTCCTGTAAATAAAAATATATTCAATCACTGTGTGGTCAAACAAGACTAAAACCAAATTTCCTTGGTTATTCGCACCCACTTGTTAAATAGGGCTATGTTTGTGTGATATATATGTATGTTTTCATGCAAACACCTCCCTCCGTCTTCACATTGATCAACGTAAGTCACACATATCCCACTATCATCGACTCTTCACAAGACGCTAATGTTTCAAGCTCTGTATGAGTTCAATTCCCAAAGCTATGAATACCCGAGTAAGTACTTACTTCATCCGTTGGGATTGGTTGTGGTAGGTCTGTGTAACATAACATGTTGATTTATGTGAAAGTGGGGTTTTTGCCACAAAAACTTGAGGCGTACATACATAGCTGTATTTTACGTACAGTTGCGTAGTAGCCAGGTAATTCGTTAAAATTGATAATTATTATTATTATAAACTAGCTTTTGCCCGCGACTCCGTCCGCGTGGAATTAGTAATTTGGGCAGCTTATTTTTTTATCCAATTTGCTTTTTCATCAATTATGGGTCTCTTTAGTTCCTCGATATTAAAAAATTACCCCCCCTACAACCCCCCCGCACTCCCCCCGCACAACAACCCCGAACCCCCCCCGCACCCCTGCACGCCGCGCCCTCCCACACAGCACCCCCAGCACACCCGCGTTCGTCCCAAGTCAAGTGTGCCCTATAAAAGTTTTACTTCAAGTTTTTTTTTGTCAAATATCTTGAAAACGGTGCATCCTACGGCAAAATCAATGAAATTTTCATCCCCCCTTTAATACCACCACACCCTCTCCTCCGCACCCTCCCCCGCACAACCACCCCCCCTCAACCCCCCCCCCCACCACCCGGTGTTTTTGTCAAATATCTTGAAAACGGTGCAAATCAATGAAATTTTAATCCCCCTTCAAAGCCCCCGCACCCCCTCCCCCGCTCCCCCCAGCCCCTTGGTGTTTTTGTCAAATATCTTGACAACGGTGCATCCTACGGCAAAATCAATGAAATGTTCATCCCCCCTTAAAACTCCCGCACACCACCCCCGCACCCTCACCCCCCTCAACCCCCCCCCCCCCACTCCCCAGGTGTTAACACTGAAAGAATTTTTCAAATCGGAGCAGTAGTTCCTGAGATTAGCGCCTATATAGAAGTTTTACTTCAAAACCCCCGATTTTGAAACATTCTTCCGCTCCACTCCGCTCCTATTGGTGTTAGCGTGATGATATAACTATAGCCTATAGCCTTCCTCGATAAATGGGCTATCTAACACTGAAAGAATTTTTCAAATCGGAGCAGTAGTTCCTGAGATTAGCGCCTATAGAAGTTTTACTTGAAAAACCCCCGATTTTGAAACATTCTTCCGCTCCGCTCCGCTCCTATTGGAGTTAGCGTGATGATATATAGCCTATAGCCTTCCTCGATAAATGGGCTATCTAACACTGAAAGAATTTTTCAAATCGGAGCAGTAGTTCCTGAGATTAGCGCCTATAGAAGTTTTACTTGAAAAACCCCCGATTTTGAAACATTCTTCCGCTCCGCTCCGCTCCTATTGGAGTTAGCGTGATGATATATAGCCTATAGCCTTCCTCGATAAATGGGCTATCTAACACTGAAAGAATTTTTCAAATCGGAGCAGTAGTTCCTGAGATTAGCGCGTTCAAACAAACAAACAAACAAACAAACAAACTCTTCAGCTTTATATATTAAGTATAGATTTCTGCACATATGTGTGAGGAAATTAATAGTCAGTTTGAAAATCAGCGCTGGGGTGTTATAAACGCCTCAGCATTATGCTGAGCCAGTGTCCAATTTACAACCGCAATGACACTATTTTTAGCCTTTGTATTGTCCTTTTTGTAAAAATGTTTATGTGTCTTGTGTTGTTGTAAATAAATGTATTTTCTTTCTTTCTTTAGTTGTTTTCATATATGTACATTTGAAACACGAACTAAGCAAATAAAAACTTCACTTCCTTTCCTTAGCTCGCTTTGCAAGTCGTGGTAAGTACATGTAAACGCTGACGTCACTAGTGGCGTGGCGCTGTAACAACTCGATTTCCATGGGGTTACCTGAATTTATTACTCGACGGCAGGCACGACAAGTACGGAAAAGGTTTTGTACAGTAAATATGAAGTGTTTACTTAATCCTTTTCCAGTCATAGTCACAGAATATAGTACAAAACTTCTAAGTTTTCTCCCTCACAAAAACGGCGATTAGGCATAAGAAACGTGCATACTTTACGCTTCTCTGTCTATCGTATAACTCGTATTCATTCGCATACGGCACGGCACGGTTTTATTATTTTACTAGCTGTTGCCGGCGACTCCGTCTACGGAGAATTCGTTTATCGTTATCCCGCGGGAAATATGCAATTTTCCGGAATAAAAACTATCCTATATCCCTTCCCGGGGTTCAAGGTATCTAGGTATCTCTATACCAAATTTCATGTAAATCGGTTCAGCGGTTTAAGCGTGAAGAGATGACAGACAGACACTTTCGCATTTATAAATTTTATAATATTAGTATGGATTTACCTGTGTACTTTGAACAGATGTCGGTAAACGCTCCAGGAAGTAGAGAATATCTCAAAACAATCGGGGCAAGGGTACACCAGCCGGCTTTCGAGGTGTTTGTACTTCATGTGGAATTTGAGGGTCTTCTGGGTGGAAAACTGCATGTCACCTAATGAACAACAATATAGTATAGAGGGTGTCCCAAAACTCAATGATGACGTGGTACAATCGACCCCAAAAAGATCGATACAATACAAAACATGTATTAACATTAAGGTTGTGTAGACATATTTTTGTAATTTTGTCCGTATCGATATTTTTGTAGGCGACTGTACCGGGAGGGAGGTTATGTTATACCAGTTCTGAAAAATATCCATGTCATGCCACTTAGGCGATAATAGCGTCACATTAGATATTTTCGAAAAATGTCTATTATCGCTTCATCGTCATCATCAGCCTATAACAGTCCACTGCTGGACATAGGCCTCCCCCAATGAGCGCCATTGCGCCCTGTCCTCGGCTAGACGCATCCAGCTTCTACCAGCAGCCTTTCGCAGATCGTCACTCAACCTGGCCGGAGGGCGTCCTACACTACGTTTGCCAAGACGCGGTCTCCACTCAAGAACTCGTTTACTCCAACGGTTGTCGGTTCTTCGACAAATATGACCAGCCCACTGCCACTTCAACTTGCTAATTCTCTGAGCTATGTCGATGACCTTAGTTCTGTGTCGGATATCCTCGTTGCGGATTCTATCTTTCAGAGAAACTCCGAGCATAGCTCGTTCCATAGCTCGCTGAGCGACCTTGAACTGGTGGATTAGCCGTACTGTGAGTGTCCACGTTTCAGCTCCGTATGTCATGACGGGTAGGACGCACTGGTTGAAAACTTTCGTTTTCAGACATTGCGGTATGGATGACGAGAAAACTTGACGCAATTTTCCGAATGCTGCCCAGCCCAGCTGAATCCTCCGCTTGGCTTCCTTCTCAAAATTGTTTCTACCTAGCTGCAAAATTTGCCCGAGGTATGTGTACTCCGAAACAACTTCAAGAAGGTTTCCATTGACGATGACGGGCCGCGGATCAATGCGGTCGTTAACCATAATTTTGGTCTTATCCACATTCATACCGAGGCCGATATTATCGCTTAACTATACAATATACGTGACCGATTTTTTCCAGAACTACCTATTATAAGTTGGCATCTCGCAATACCAGGTCATCGTTGAGTTTTCGGACTACATTTTAACAAGTGCGGCAACTGTAAAATAATACGTCTAAATTCTCCTTTATGTCTCTCTGGCTTATACATTTTACAACACACACACACACACACACACACACACACACACACACACACACACACCCACACACACACACACACACACACACACACACACACACAAAGCACAAAGCTCTTCCAAGATTGAAAGGGCTTCAACTGTAGTTCCCACGCGGACCCAGTGCGGATTGGGAACTTCACGCCATTGAATGGCTTCGCAGGTGTACGCAGGTTTTCTCCCAGTGTTTTTCTTCATTGAAAAGCTTATTGTTTTCAAGACTAATTTCACAAATACTTAGGTAAAGTCCGAAAAACACGATGTGCGAGCACACAACCTCCTTCTATTTGAGACCACCATTTTAACCCGACAAACAACAAAGCCAAAGTATTTTACGTTATGTTTGAGGCTCTGTTATGTATGTAAGAGTAGCAAATCTGATAATATTAAGTACGTAAAAAATGTGAATATACCCGCCGCCCAGTAGATAGGTAGGTACTCACAGGGAATTGTTTCTGATTCTTCGTATTCCTGCTTCGTCGGATTTTCAATATCAAATGAAGCGGCCCAATAATAAACAAGCGTGACTACCCAAAAACATTAATCTTCCTTTATGGTAAATACTGGTACCTATACTGGATGATAGATTTAATTAAACAGATAATTCCGACGAAGCTAGAATATGACCAATCAGGAATCCGTCGAAACAGGCATCCGACGAAACTGGAATACGACGACTCAAGGAACAATTCCTCATAGACATTGACTTCACTAGCCCAGCAGTCGAAAAATACGACGATTGAGATCTATGAGATTGACGACCGGTAGTCGGGCTCGCACTGACAACGAGATACACAACACACACCCATATATTTGCGTTTATATAGTTGGTAATATTCGTATAAGTAGTCTACTCAGTGTCTCAACTAAGGTAACGGCATATAGAGCAACAAAGTGTGGTACGCTAAGGCGAGCAGTGAAAGGCGACCTTGACATAGCTGCCGACAGGATTATTTAGCATCTGTATCTAGGGGCGTGCATACGTCCTCATAAATATAGGTTTTGTTTCTGTATCATAGTCGTGTTCCCTACTTTTTTATGCCAGGGAATACCCCCTCTTGTTGCTCATGAATAGAGAACGCTTTTAATCATTTTCGTAGCTATATATACATAAATATGTAGTGACAATACACAGCGTTTGAGAGTGCATTCCACCTAACAGTAACAGTCATATTGCACATGCACAAGTTTGAAGAGTCTTTCAAACAGTTACCTACATCAAATGTAACACTTTCATGTCCCAGAAATTAAAGGAAATTCATATCATATTTCTTACATATCTTGCACTTAGGCACTCCGCCATCGTCACTGTCGTCGTCATCACTAATTTGGATGACATTGTCATTATCAGACTCTTCATTCTGTTCAGCATTCAATGAACTCTGCACATTAAATGACCCATCTTTTTGGAGAACTGCTCTGTCCTGTGACAGTATGCTGTCCAATTCCTGTACCTGAAATTTATCATAAATATGGAATATATAAAATGCTAATGCTTGAAACCTAGTATTATTGAAATAATTTTAGTTCTTGTATGAATATTGAAACGATTCTAAATACACCCGTTATATTCATAAAATTTAAGTAGTTCATACAACTCATTAGTTAATAATGTTTATGGCTTATTCAACATATGATTTGTCACTAAACTATTAACCTGTTTCATTTAGAACTAGTTTTTGTCATATTTAATTAGGAAGTTAGACTTTGTCACTAGGCTTTTTAAATTTATATGAGGCAACACAAGATAAGTAGCAAAAAGGTTTGTAGGTTAAGATAATTTTACATACCTGAGCCTGCATGTGGTCACGGCTCTTCTCTTCACTGTGACTCTGGAAGACTGCTACGGAGCTGTTTGGTATTTTCTGTAACGTCACTTGCTGCTCATCAAAATTATATCGACCTTTAATTTTGCCCAGTTTCTCAACTATTCCTGTTAAATCTTTAGTGAGTGGAATACGGTCATTGCTTTCAGTTGGGACTGCTTCTGTAAGTTTCAATGATTCCTGGTATGCTTCTTCCATTTGTCTTATTTTTATCATTTCACTTGCCTTCAATTAAACAGAGATATGAGTTACATTTATAATAATAATAAAAGAATTGTAAAGTACTTAGCAGCAGTAGCAAAATTATGTAACGGCAGATACTTACTACTGATGTATTCTTCACAAAGTGACTGTGAACTGAAGAACTAAATTTCTCTTTACAATAAACACGTTTATGAGAAATAAAGTTCGCCAAACTTCTAAATATATTTCGGCATACTTTACACTCATACAATAAGTCACATTCGTTAGCCAGCAGACTTTTCAGCTAAAAAATAAATATAAATAAGTAAATTTTTTTTTGTAATACATACTTAATTCAGGTTTATTTGTTTCCACATGCAAGGTTTTTTGATACTCACTTCCTCAGTAGCAAAATCAAATATTTTTCTTGCCTGAGCAAACCCTGTAATACTTGTAAGTACTGGTTTCCTAAGCACAGAAAAGTCATGCTCTTCACTTTCTTCATTGTTGCTGGTTAAATTTTTGTTTCCTTTGCTCTTGTCATCTTTCCCTTTGGACTTAGTATTAATTTTAGCCCCAGCCATTTTGAACCCTATTAACCACAATACAAATATTTATAATATTACAAAATTAGGCAATGGTCCATGTTATAGATGGTCAATCTATAATATGGACCATATCATAATAAATTATATGCAAAATTATTATTATTAAACTATTATCTAAATGATATTTTAAGGTATAATCTCGACCTACAGAATAATGACAATGAAGTGATACCTATGAACGTAGGCACGCATGTTTGTTATTTTTTTTAGATACTTAGATAGTACTAAATATTGTGTTATGAATGTCTCTTCACAATGTTTTCGTAGTAAATAATTCATCGTTTACTTAAAAACCATGGCATAACCGTTTTTTAGAATCAGCATGGTTTAATCACGTACTATACCTACCAAGATGGTCACAAGTCTCTCCCTTAAATTTCAAAGATAACATACGTAGTTACTATATTTTAACGACGACGACTTACGTTTTATGAGCTACCGAAAACTAGGCAAGTATTGAAATGGTTCTACTCACATGGAAATCCTCACAACCGCTAACATGAAAATTCGGGTTTTCCGACAACTAGCCTTACTTCACGCCTCCATTTTCAACAAATGAATACCAGACCAATAGAACGTAATGCCATCTATTCAGTTATAGAATGTAACATTTGTTTTTGAGTACATAATAACATTGTTTAAAAAGGTTTAACTTTTAAGTCGTTATAATACTACAACTTATATTATAGTAAAACATCAATATTATTCGTGTTTAAGTAAACAATCAATAATTTAATAATATGCATGTGGAATGCCTTGTTTTGGAAATTTATTGGGCAACACTCACTTTTTTTAATTTGATTTTTTTTTTGGCATTTGATTTGTTTGACGTTTAGTCGACCGACCGACCGACGTTTTGTGTAAGTGAATTTGCTGATGATCGTTCGTTCGTCTCACTCAATTCAATTATTGTCTTCGATTGATTCTGGTTTAGTATTTGATTGGAAGAAGAGGTAAAGCTAAATTTTCATCATAATTTAAATTTATTTCGGTTTTCACTTTACTCTGTTAGCTCAGAGAAAGCTCAAACCTGTAAATAGTGCTTCCGAGCTTGAATCACACTTGCCGGTTCAACAGATTTGTTTTGTTTTTTAGCGTTTTAAATAGTGCTACAGGTTCTCTTGCTTACTCATTATTATATTTTCTAGAGTAAAATGTCTTCTGGTGAAGTTCAGACAGCGGAACACCTGCAAAGAAAATGGCTAAATGTACGAAAATTATTAGAAAGATCGGGTCCATTTTGCCATCCTGATTTTGAACCATCCGCACAAATATTGGATTTCACTATGAACTCATGCAAAATCCTAATAGTCGGAGCTGGTGGTCTAGGCTGTGAATTGCTGAAGGACTTGGCATTGATGGGTTTCAAAAAAATCCACATAATTGATATGGATACTATAGAATTGTCTAATTTGAACAGGCAGTTTTTGTTCAGGAAAAACGATATAGGATTATCAAAAGCCAAATGTGCTGTTGAGTTTGTAAACAAAAGGTATTATTTCTTTTTTTATTTAAATGTAATACTTAATAGTTTTGGTTGAATTGGTGTTTAGTGACTTTTTTACTTTTAGAGTACCTGGCTGTGAAGCTACGGCGCATCATTGCCCTATACAAGACATGGATGATGGTTTCTACAGACAGTTTCACATTGTGGTCTGCGGTTTAGATTCCATAGTGGCAAGGCGATGGCTTAATGGCATGCTAATGTCTCTGTTGCAGTATAATGATGATGGTAAATAAAATCAATGTTTAGTCTAATACATTTCATAAGCCTTCATCAGAGCTGTAAAAGTGTACTATTGACAAATGTTGTAATTTTTCTTCTGTGGTTTAGCATTTCACATTCCAAACAAGACAAGTATCCCATTAAAATTGGCACAAGTGTACCCCTATAAAGAATAGATATTGTGTAGTTTTTTTTTAGATTCAGTGCATTGAATAGTATTTGTTTAACACATAACTAGTTTCTGGCTAGAAGTTTAAATTTTCTATGTGAAACTATGACAAAGATGAAAAAAAAACTCTTCGCCACTTCTATTGACAATTGTATTTTACCACTACTGCCTCTCCTCTCAGTGTAGTATTATTTTGAAGTCAATATCTTGATTTAACATGATTTGTAATCACCCTCTTTATTTAGGAAGCTTGGATCAAAGCAGCGTGATTCCCCTGGTTGACGGGGGCACTGAAGGTTTCAAAGGTAATGCCAGGGTGATCCTGCCAGGCATGAGTGCCTGCATTGAATGCACCCTGGATTTGTACCCACCACAAATTACGTTCCCACTGTGCACTATTGCTAACACACCAAGGTAAACAAGATCATGTAATCATTTTATAGATCCTTTCATTTTAATTAGGTTTTCTTTTTGCAAATCACATGACAGAAATTAATTTCTATGCAAGATGTTTGGTCCGGTCCAAATACAACCTGCAATTGTTGACCTGGAATGAATGACAATAATGTATGAATGATAATTCAAATACTCGCATAATTGTCATAAGAGTTAGAATAATCAGGTTGTGCATTATTATTCTCCATTGAGAGTTAAGAAATATGGAGTAATATTCTAACCGCAACCAATTATTTCCACTCAAATAAACTTTCAGGTTTCACTCCTAAATGCAGAGCCACTAAATTAAAACTCTATCTCTGTGTTTGTGCTTGATGCTCATGCGGATGCGGTGTTTGTGGAATGTTTGTGCTTGAGTCTTGGATGTTTAATATGTATTTAAATGTGTATTTATCTATATAAGTATGTTTATCCGTTGTCTAGTACCCATAGTACAAGCTTTGCTTAGTTTGGGACTAGGTCGATTGGTGTCAATTTGTCCCATAATTTATATTTGATTGATTGATGATTATTATAGATTATTATTTTCTTTCCAAAGCTGTATTGTTAAATTTAAACAGAAAATTGAATTATTGAATGATTAATGTAAACAATGGCATACTTTTTTCATTTTAGATTACCAGAACACTGTATTGAATATGTGAAAGTATTGCAATGGCCTAAGGAAAACCCATGGGGCAACACCATTCCATTGGATGGTGACGATCCACATCATGTGGCTTGGGTTCTGGAGAGAGCCCAGGAGCGAGCCATGAAGCATGGCATCTCCGGAGTCACATATAGGTTGACTCAGGGTGTCCTGAAAAACATTATTCCTGCAGTTGCAAGCACCAATGCTGCTATAGCCGCTGCTTGTGCTACTGAGGTTGGTTAAGAGTAAATGTGTATAATTTTGACATCACATGCTATCATCATTGTCATCATCAGACAAAACATTACTTAAAATAGTTGACAAAAAACTATGCAATCAGAAAATATTCTATACTGTCAAATCTGTGTTGCATAGGATTACAATTAATTAGAGGAAATTTCTTGGTGACTTCTTCTGTAGTTGTGTTCTATTTTACTCATAATGCTAACTGCTCCGCTAAATCACACAATCGGAAAACTGAACTACTTACTTAAATTATAATTCCATTTTAGGTTTTTAAACTCGCTACATCATGCTGTGTCAACATGAATAATTATATGGTACTGAACATTGCTGATGGAGTGTATACTTATACATTTAGCGCAGAGAAGCGCGCTGACTGCGTCGCTTGCAGTAACACAACAAAGGTGATGGAACTGGAGTCTGATGCTACATTGCAAACAATATATACAAAGCTTTGTGAAGATCCACTGTTTATGATGAAAAGCCCAGGTATGTCGCTGAAATCTGAGTTTTGTCTCGAGGCACATGATGAGTATTTTTTATTAGCAGATTTTGTGTAACTGATACTTTAAAAAAATTAAAATTTAAAAAAATTTAAACTTTATTTCGGAAAAAAATACACATTTAACTTCTAAATCCTTAATTTGTAGGATTGTTGCAGTTAATATTAATATTAGTTATCTACCTACTTACTTACTGTTTGGCAAATCAATCAATACCCATTAATATCATAAACATTTTTGTTAAGGAGGTTGGTCTAAGTGACATACAAGGATACCCTTAATCTTGTTGGCTTTGTTATTTTACTTTGTTACTTAAAGTTACCACTACCATTCCATTACGCATTTTACTAAAAGGTTTGAGAGCTACGTCGCCGATGATGATGATGTATGGGGACGCCTTGCTGAGTCAGGCGGGCTATCGATCGTTTGCACAGTCATTCAGCCCAGTTCCCCGTGGTTGGAGCCGACAGGTTACTGTCCCAGCAGCGCTCCCACACAGCAATTCTCCTCGAATCTTCTCGTTCTCCTGCTGAACAAAAGGACATCTTTGAGACAGACATCCTTTAGCTCCTCCTCCCTCAGCTCGTCACTCCCGAATACATCACGCCTCGCTGCCGCGTACATGACACACTCGGTTAGGACGTGCTCACTCGTTTCCTCCTTCCCACAATGTGGACAGGAGGGGTCACTTTTTATACCTATTACGCTTAAGTGCCTATTTAACAAGTTATGGCCAGTAATTATGCCAGTTATAGTTCTTAAGCTACTCTTACCTAGATTTAGGAGATACCTAGTTCTTCTGTGGTTTATGCCATCCAGCATCATCTTCGATTGTCTGCACCCTACAGCCTGTTTCCACTCACTGTTTGCTTCCTGTTCCTTCATTCTATCTATAACCCCCTTGGTGACTTCTGCAGACATTGGAAGTACCGGTTCAGGACCTATGAATCCCGTATCCGCTCCCTCCCTTGCCAGCTCATCAGCCTTCTCATTACCTGTCACTCCCTGATGTCCTGGGACCCAGGCCACCGTAACCTTCGTACTCTCTCCTAGTTTATTAAGTGCATCTCTGTACTCTCTTACCAAAGAGGAGTTAACTGTCGGCTTGTTTAATGCCTTTAGCGCTGCTTGACTATCAGAGTAAATCACCACTGTTCCTACACCTCGATAGTCACCCAGTTTTGCTTGCATAATCTGAGCGCACTTCAACACTGCGCACACTTCAGCCTGAAACACACTGGCATATCTGCCTAATGGTATAGCCTCTCGAACATTCATCTTGGGTATTATTATACCTGCTCCCGCAAGTTGAGACGTTTTCTTCCTTGATCCATCCGTAAAACAAATTGTAGTCGGATATTCAAGGTCTACCTTCCAATCATCTCTCTCTCCTATATGGATTCTGTATTTCTTATCGAAAACCCTCTGTTTCTTAATTAAGTCGTTATTCTGTGCTAGCATTCCTAGCTTTAATAACGCCTCCTTTTGTATAAGTGCATGTTTCTTGTTACAATGTTTAATTTGGACCATTTTTTCCAGGTATTACTACAATTATCAATGGTCGCAATAAAACACTTTACATGTCATCGATCAAAAGCATAGAAGAAAGGACAAGAGACAATTTAAAGAAGAAAATAACTGATTTAGGGCTATACAACGGAGCCGAAATTCTTGTGGCTGATGTTACTACTCCTAACACTATTACAATTAAGTTGAATGTTATTGAAAATTTGGATGTTGATATGCCTTCGTATTCTTTCGTTTATAAAAATGAATAAATACTTTGTAATTATCCATTTTTCGTAATAAATGTAATTTCGCATGAGTTGGCCTCACTACTTTGCGGAGGAGCAAAATAAGTATTCCATTTGTTCATGGAATGGACCTCCGCAAAGTAACGCCTAATCTACAGTACCTAATACATATCTAAGATTGTTGAAATAATCGTATTTTGGAGGAGTGTAATTTTAACGTAGTTAAATTTACCCCACCTAAACATAAAGAGATATTAAAGCGGAAGAAAAATATATGTTTCTGTCTCAGCAATCTGGGAGGCTATTCTGAAAGGAGAAATTCAATGTTCGTATCGTATCGTCCCTAATACTATTGGCGTGAGCGGGACGGCACAAAATTCGCAGTATAAGGCCGGCCTTAAATTATGAAATTCGTACTTCGTATCGTGTCCTACTTCCGCTATATAGTAGACTGCAGATTAGATACCCAATTCGCCGATAGATGGCGCTGTACCGCCGACGCACGTTGGGACCAAAACAACTACATTAATAAAGTATGCAAAGATTTTTTCGTACCTGCTACAGAACCCTATCTTGGGCGTGTCCTACACGCTCTTGGCCGGTTTTTTATATTAAATTTTTATATTAACCCTTAAATTCGCAGTGTTGTTTTAAAACAACACCTATAAACAAAAAAATCCCGAGACTTTGTTTTTATAAATAACGCCGAACCCTTTAGTTTATTTGAATTCCCATATTTCTGCGTATCCAAAATCCATGAGTTCAATGCTCCCGCGCACGAAAACTGACAGTTGTCGGCAAAATGGCGCCGAGTCGACGCGCACCGCAACGAGGCCCGGTAAGTAAAAAATCATTAAAAATATAAATCTTCGTTTTTCATGCACTTTTTTAGTTGAAATACATTATATAATAGACAAATAATGTGTTGTGGTATGTACGATCGCACCTTGAACTAATACTTAGACAAAATAAGACTTCGAATATGAGTGTTGTTTATAAACAACATTGCGAAGTTCTGAGCATTTGACCTGCACGTGCCTATGTTGTTTAAAACTAACACTGCCCACTTACGTAACATTTTATTTTTTTTGCCGTTTTGATAATTCTTCTTAATAATCCCCCATTTTCCAACTGCACTAACTTTATATTGGTAATAGAGTAAGGTGTGGTAAGTTGGACCTATAATTTTACCTAGGGTAAAAGAAAAAGTAGGCATCTATGAGTTGATTTTGTTGTTCATTTTATGATTGTTAATAAAATAAAAATAAAATAAAATATCAAGGGACAATTCACACCAATTGACCTAGTCCCAAAGTAAGCTTAGCAAAGCTTGTGTTATGGGTACTAAGCAACGGATAAACATACTTATATAGATAAATAAATACTTAAATACATAGAAAACATCCATAACTCAGGAACAAATATTCGTGCTCATCACACAAATAAATGCCCTTACCGGGATTTGAACCCAGGACCTCTTGCTTCATAGGCAGGGTCACTGCCAACTAGGCTAAAGCGGTCGGTTCCCTATTAATCTCGCCTTTTTATTTATTTAAATTACATAGGGACCTATTATATACCCTGGGTAAAAGAAAAGTAGGTATATTAAGTTGGGTACTTCATCTGTCTCTGCCTACCCCAATGTGATACGTGCGTGAGTATAATGTATGTATGGATATTTCACCTCACCCCACTAATGCTATTTCTTTCCCTGTTTTGTTACTAATCCGTGAAAGCTTTGGGTATTGGTTTCTTTGTTTTGCATGTTTTGTGTGTTTGCTTGCTTCAGGGTATAAAATGGGAACGTATCTCAAAAATAATGGCCCTCGTGCCACCTGAAAATGCTGTTTCATCAGATGGCAGCAGCTCTTCTGACGAAGAATCTGAAGGCCATAACCTGAAATCATGTATTATCAATAGCGTCCATGATAACTCTGATGCAAGTTCCGAACCACGCTCGATTCCATCCTCTATGGAGAGATATGATATATCAGATACATCAGATGTTGCCTACGAAACCGTCGCCCAGCCCGTCGAAACTATTCCTAATCGCCTAATTTCAGATATTGAAACGGTGCCACTAACTCTAATCACGACACAAATGTTTCACGACTCCATTAACCATCTGCCGCAGTCCCCATTACCGCTTTTAAATAACTTGTCTTCTGTGTTATCGCCACAAACACCTTCTGTATCCCTGCAAAAAACACAAACACGATCGAGACGCCTCGCTAACACACTAGCAACACCAAAAGTAACTGCAAGAAAGAAGAAATACGTTGCACAGCCATTAACTTTCAACTGGAAGCTAACTCAATTCAAACACAGAGCGGAAATAGAGCCTGTCCCACCATTAGTACCTATTGATGCACCCACCAAATCCCCTAGCGAGCATTTCCTCTTTTTTTTCTCAGATGATATCATACAAATGATCACCGATGAGACGAACCTCTATTCTGTGCAAACAAGTGACACATCGAAGTGCCTTAATGTTACCACTGACGATATTCGCGATTTTTTAGCCATTACTCTTTTGACGGGCGTGGTCTCGATGCCGGCGTATAGAGATTATTGGTCTACTGAATGTAGGTACCCACCAATTGCAGACATTATGTCTTTAAAAAAATACGAAAGCATTAGGAGGAACCTGCATTTCGTTAACAACCACGATATAAACGACGATCGCTATTTCAAAGTGCGTCCCATCATGGAGAAAGTCCGCCAAAATTGCTTAAAGGTTGAAGAAGAGGAACGGTACAGCATAGACGAGATGATGGTCCCGTATAAAGGAACAAGAGCTGGCAGTAGGCGGCAATACATGCCAAAAAAACCAAAAAAATGGGGTTTTAAGATGTTTGTGCGAGCCGGTGTGTCAGGATTCGTTTACGATTTTCTCCCCTATGGCGGTGACGATACCTTCCGGTTTATATCATTCACGGATTATGAGCACAGTTTAGGACTTGGAGCAAAAGTGGTGTTGGCTCTTTGTAAAACCATCACATTGAGGCCGTCGATTATATACTTCGACAATTTTTTCACGTCACTGGAATTGATCCGCTACCTGCGCCAAGAACTTGGGATCTTCAGCCTTGGCACAATCCGCACTAATCGACTTCGAGGATGTCAAGAAAAGTTACCGACAGATAAACAGCTTTCCAAGACCACCAGAGGAACAAGCAAGCAGGTAGTTTGTAACAAAAACCAATTGGCTGTTGTCAAATGGAATGACAACAAGGTGGTTACATTAGCCAGTTCCTTTGTGGATTCTCACCCTTTTGATTCGATTAGGCGTTACTCAAAAGAAGTCAAGACAAAAGTTAACGTCGACTGCCCCCAAATAGTAAAACAATATAACATGCATATGGGTGGCGTCGATTTGGCTGACATGTTTGTAGCTTTATATCGATCCAACATGAAAACGCGACGATGGTACATGGCCATTTTTTCCCAAATCTTGGACATTTGTGTTAATAACACTTGGTCAAGAATATTACATAAAAAAACTGGATGTTGCCTGCCGAACTATGAGTTGAAGGCAGGTTCATTCACCTTTGCTCCTATGTTCTATCTCTTTTCAACACTGTGATATATTGCCAGGTTATTTATAAAAAAACCTTATTTTTTTTAGAAATACGCATTATCCGGCATCACCTAATTAATTTACTTTAAGCTAATTTCAACAGAAATTTATATTTTTCTTATAAAACTTTCTGCAATAAAATTTACTTAGTTTTCTTTGTATTATACAAAAAAAAGAACCCAGTCAAAATCCTCATTTCACCGGTATGCACCTCCTGCGTACTATGGCAGCACTAAATGGCCGATATGTCAGAATCACGTCAGAATTGTCAGAAGTCATTCCCAATTTCAGAGGATTTTTACGTTAAATAAACGTTTTTCGTCGATTTACTTGGGTTATGCGCTATGTATTGCATAGTAAAGCATTGTAGGAGTAATTGGAGGCCGAAATCCGACATAAAACTTCACAGGTGAGTACTTATTTTACGAAAATGTTCATAAATCTTAGTGGCAATCAATTTTCCTATATTTTGCTTCTAAGCTTTGTTAGTTTTTATTCAAAAACCCCACGAATAGGTTTATAATGTTAAGTTAGAAGTATATTTTGTTTATTTGGAGTTAAACATGACCATAAATGAAAAATTGAAGAATGTGTGGTTTTACAACTAGGGTGACCAATCCTTTTTCATGCATGGTATTTATTCGTATTGAATGGAGCTAAATCTATCAACTTGGTACGGTTTCTATCTTCATAATTCATATCACAGTATATAATAACATGTTTATTGTTTGTGTCTTTACAATTAACATGAATAATATTTTACATTGCAGTTTTCCAAAAGATGAAAGAAGGAGGCAAAATTGGCTGTCGATTGTACCGATAAAGGGAAAGGTGTAGAGCGTTTGACAATTTGCAGCTTGCATTTTAAGCCTGAAGATTATGACTATGACCCAGAAAGGCCGGGACGCCTACTCAGTACAAAACAATATTATTCTCACATGTGTAGAAAATAAAGAAACTGTTATAACGTCCTAGTATTTTATTATTTTTTTCCATTGACAAATACTTCACTTATGTTTTGCAGTAAGTATTTGTAGCGTCCTCAGGTAAAAGGTAACCTTTTGCCGGATATCAGTAAGGCCGAGTAACTGCAGAGTGGCATAGAAATGCAACCAGAAATGGACCTTATATTGACGACTGACAAAAAAATTAATTATTAAATTATTATTATTAATTGGTACCTTTTACTTGAGTTTGTGAGGATGGATGCTCACTTTCATGATAAAACGGTTGAATAAAAATTTAATAACAAAACCGGCCAAGTGCGAGTCGGACTTACGCACCGAGGGTTCCGTACAAATTTATATGTATCTATGAACATCCAGTCTTAGCAGACCCCTGTTCCTAAGCAAAATGTGCGCAGTGTGGGATCATTGTAGATTGGTTACTGATATAGACAGACAGACAAAAAAAAATTATGCTTTCTGCTTGCAATTTATGCTTGCAATTTTTCCTTTATCTGTGCTATAAGACCTTGCTTCGTACCAAATTTCAAGATTCTAAGTTCACAGGAAGTATCCCTTGCGAGTGCCGAAAATTTGCGGCAAATGGCTGTAGGTATCTTTTGATTGCGTTGGGTTAGAAGTTTGATTTTTCAGAGCTCCAAGGGACAGTACAGTAGACTTGAGTATTTGATTTAAATTTCAGCTTGATACCTCCACGCGTTCCTGAGAAAAAGGGTCTTGACAGACGGACGAACGGACAACAAAGTGATCCTATAAGGGTTCCGTTTTTTCTTTTTGAGGTACGGAACCCTAAAAATTGAATTTAATTGAAATTGGTTGAATTTAATAAATTACAAAATCAATCTGTTGTATAAAAGTATGTCAAATTCCGTGGGATATTCCTAATGTATGCTTAATTATGGACACCCTAAAGAAAGAGATGCAAGATCGGCGTGACGTAATTCAAGGTCATTTTTTCTGGCTTCAAAGGAATGTTCGGCATGCAATATCCAGTTTTTTTTATTTAATATTCTTGCACTTGGTTATTACACAGACGAAGTTTAGGTGCCGACAAAAATCACATGCCGCTAAAAAAGTTCAGGATACAGATTGCTGCCGAACTCCTAAGAAAGGATAGACTTAAAGGTACAAAGACTCGGCACGATAATGTCGCCATGATCAAAAATCCTGCAGTGCCCAGACCCTCTGACGGCATCAGATATGACAACATTGGCCATTTTCCCGTATTTTGTGCGACCCAAGGTAGGTGCAAGTACTGCAAAGGTGGGTACACAAAAGTCCATTGTGTCAAGTGTCAACTCCGCTTGTGTTCAACACCGAAAAAGAACTGTTTTTACAACTTTCATGTTCGTAATTAAATACTTTTTGTAATATTTTATGTTTCATTTTGATTCCCGTATCCTGCGCAGTGTTGTTTATAAACAACACCCATCAATGAATGTCGTATTGTGAGTAACGGGCAATGTTGTTTCTAAACAACATATGATATTTTCAGACCTGAAAATGAAATATTTTTTTATTATTTTTTTACGCCTAGAAATACTTACAATAACTTAGTTTTTAACAAAAAAACATTTAATTCGACAAAAAGTTATCTTGGGCATTAAAGGGTTAATGTATGTTCAATTTTTGCAACGACTGTTTTCTTCGATCAACAATACAACTGTTGTATTGTTGATCGAAGACTGTTTTGGTTAAAATCATGAGAAAAGACATTTTTTGTTTGTAAATGAGTGACACGCCTTAAACGGTTTGAATTATTAATAAAAACGTTCATATGTTGGAGCGACCGCGTACCAAGAATATACTTATCTGTGGGTTTCTGGTTTTTGACAATTCTGACGTGGTTGTTTCTTTGATTCTGTCGATGTCGACAAAAAGGACCGAAGGAAAGTGATTACGGATAACCAAATAGCTGTCCAAAATACGTTTACAAACCCAAAATTAAAATAAATACAATCATGTTGGACAGTTTATTTGACGATGTGAAGCGCATGAACAAGCGACAGGTATATTTTCAGTGAATATTTCCCGGGAGATGACGTGAGCGGTGCGTCTGCTGTTATTCATGTGAATACTCATTGATTTTCAGTTTATCTACCAAGTGCTGAGCTTTGGTATGATAGTGTCATCCGCGCTGATGATATGGAAAGGTTTAATGGTAGTGACCGGCAGCGAAAGTCCCATCGTGGTGGTTCTGTCCGGCAGTATGGAGCCTGCTTTCCACAGAGGCGATCTCTTGTTTCTCACTAACTACCCCGAAGAGCCGGTCCGTGTTGGAGAAATCGTCGTGTTTAAGGTTGAGGGCCGCGACATTCCAATTGTACATAGGGTGTTAAAGCTTCATGAAAAGTAAGTTTCCTGCTTTTATCATTAACACTTGACTCAACAAATACTAACTTAAAATTTGCAAAAAACTAAATATACCACCTGTTAACAAATTCATTTGTGTATGCAGATGTTTTTGGGACAGCCAGAAAACAAAGGTGATCGCATATATATTTGTTATTTTAAAGCTAAATAAATACTCTGAACCATTATAGGAAAATTTTATTGCCAATCAGAATGTGCATGCATGCATACATATTATCATGTCAGTCTGTAACCACTATAAGAACCATTGAGAATTATTAAATTTGCTATTAAGTTAGGCTTCACAAAGCTAATTAAAGGAAGAAATATGAAAATTACAGATTTCCATTTCTACTCTTGCCATTTTAAAAATGTAAAATTTTGCCAAACCACACTTGCACTAAGCTGGTTTTTTTTATTACTTAAAGGTTTATTTTCACATATGATTGGTAAATAAATGTGTTGGTATTTAAAATATGGTATTTATTTAAAACAAATCTTTTTACTTTATTCCAGGAACAATGGTACTGTTAAGTTTTTAACCAAAGGAGACAACAATAGTGTGGATGATCGGGGCTTATATGCTCAAGGGCAGTTGTGGCTCACGAAAAAGGATGTAGTGGGCCGTGCTAGAGGATTCTTGCCTTATGTCGGGATGGTCACAATTTATATGAATGAATATCCTAAGTTTAAGGTAAGTGAAAGAAGAAAAACAAAATACCTAAAAATAAGAATAAACATTGTTTTTTATGCATTTTATCAAAACGGTGGGTTGCAATTATAATATAATGTAAGTAATTTTAATTGCGAGCATTAAATAATAAGAATCACTAAGTCCGTTGCTCTGAATCTTAGGGTGGGTGCAAACATTTATTTTCTGGGTTCTGTATCATTGACCAGGAATTACCGTGAGCATAGGGCAAACATTTGAAAATATATCAATTTGTCCTAGTGAATATTTTTTTGAAAGATGTGTCCAGGAATTCCTGATTAGGAAATTAATTCAGGAAAATGTTTTTTGCGCCCACTCTTAGACAGGAAAATAATTAATGAACTGAAACAACTACTTTGCTCACCTGCAACCTTATAATAGCTATGTTTATGCAAAAAACGCAAATTTCAGTTGAGCAAAACAGTTGTTTCAGTTCATTAACATGGACCTCTGCAAAGTAACCCCAGATTCAATAAGATAGGAAAATAATTACTACCAACGGTACCAATGGTATGGTAACATTTATTTTTGGTGGTGCATGTCTGTATCTCCTTAAAGTTTTGTAACTTAATCAAGGGGGTTAAGTCATAGTGATTTAATGCAATTTGTATAAAATTTTTACTTTTGTTGTTGTACTATTAACATTGTATCACCTATTATTGTAACTAACAAAATATGGACCTAGTCTGAAATAAATTGGATATTATTATTATTATTATTATTATAAGTCTGGCAAGATTTTATGTCTTGATGTCCATCGCACAACTGTCTTGTTACGAATTTGTGTCAAAAGTCACCACAGTCATAAAATTCATCAAATATCATGCCTCGCTTCATTTGAATTTTGGTGTGCAAGTTTTATTATTGTTATATAGCTGGGGTATGAATGTATG
Organism: Archips crataeganus; assembly: GCA_947859365.1. Classification (NCBI taxonomy): domain Eukaryota; kingdom Metazoa; phylum Arthropoda; class Insecta; order Lepidoptera; family Tortricidae; genus Archips; species Archips crataeganus. The sequence continues at coordinate 12,847,909 of OX402055.1, read as the reverse complement.
AATAATCAATCATCTATGGCAATGTACAGCAACTCATACAATATATCTGGCACAGTGAGTTTGTTGAACAATAATCTTAGAAAATAATTAAATTGATTTGTGTCACAGTCAATAAATCTGTCATGAAATTAAAATAGAAATCATATCACATCCATGCCCTCTAGTCCGGGGCTTTTTAACACCTACCCTGTCTGGGGTCATGAAGCTTTTTCAGGAGTCCATGCTTCCACTTCTTCTTTCAAAGTGGAAGGACACTTGGATGTGTGACATTATAATATATAATATAATATAATAATCTTTATGGGTGGCTTGGTGGGTGGGTGGGTGTGTGTATGTGTGTGTGTGTGTGTGTGTGTGTGTGTGTGTGTGTGTGTGTGTGCGTGTGCGTGTGCGTGTGCGTGTGCGTGTGTGTGTGTGTACATTGAATGTGTTAAGCTATTCTCATGCAGTCTTCCAACAGACTGCCGAATGTCATTTAACCAATTCAATAATCTCCGTGATGTTAATTAATGTATTAAATGAATCTTTCTTCTTTTCCAGTTTGCAGTGTTGGCGTGTTTGGCAGTTTATGTGCTGGTGCACAGAGAGTGACGGATTTATTTTGATCTGAGATTGAAGGATGTAAGAGTATGTAAAAAAGTAACATCGGCACAATGGTGTATTTAATTTTACGATTAAATGAGGTTCTCTCTAGTGTTATCAATCAGTCTTTTATTCAATAATAGCATAGCAACATTATTTAAGGGGCATAGTCAAGATAAGGCTAGATAAGTTTTAAAACTAGAACATTAGTATGAAACAAATTGTGTGTTTATTTTCAGAGCTGAAGTCATGTGCAAAACTAAATCTCTTCAAATTTTTAATTCATTCCAGCCACTGGATGAACTTGAAATTTGTCTTGCAATGTTTATTCTACCAACAGGTGAAGTTCAATAAAAGTGTGTAAAATTTTATTAGTTCATGTGGTATATTGATTTACTAATGATGTTAGATAGGTCTGACAGAAAAAAAACAACTTTATTTTCAAATCCAGTAACACAAGATTTTAATACATAAAACAGTGGTTGTCACACTTTTATGATCAAGGGCACCATTAGACAAAGTGAGGGCTTACTGTGGGCTGCACACTTATGAATTGGCTATTGATGAGTAGGTACATTTGAAAAATCGTCGGTAGCTTTATGTGTGTCGGTATATTTACGTTTTTGTTTGTGTTTTACTATCTTTTTATTTTAGCTACTTACAACCTTTAATACATGTAATTTTTGGAGCACATTGAAGACTTAAATTTTAAGTATGGTACTTTGTACAATGTTGTACATTTTTAATAATTTTTTTCTCACCTGCGTGCCGCAATTCAGTTACCTTCGTATGCAAAATTTATTTTCATTGCGATTACTATTAAAGTGGTAGCCGCAGTTTGACGACCACTGCTATAAAATATTTGGTTTAATCTCGGTAGGTAACAGTTACTATTGTACGTAAAAATAGGATACCTACAGATTTTAGTCAATAAGGGTCATTGTTACTAGCATGCATGATATGGATGTACTCTGAAATAAATGCTATTATTATTACCGACCGATCTGTTTGGCGAGCCTTAACTAGCGTATGTTCAGCAGTGGACGTCTTTCGGCTGAAATGATGAATGATAATGATTATTATTTAAGGTAAACGTCCCTGTGCTCGACACTGACACAGTAAGTGGCACCTTAAATCTTATGTCATAGTAAGAGAGGTGAGAGATGGGTGTCATATCTACTGGGCGTTGAGGTGTCGAGCATTGGTACGTTTACCTTAGATACTAGCTAATAAATATACCATAGTGTATAGCTAAAGTACGATTTTTAATTTCGTGGAATTCTGACATTTCTTAGTGGTACAGTCAGCAACAAAAATATGAATACACTTATAGTACCAAAAATATGTATACACGCCTTTATGCCCTGGTAATAGAGTCGTGGATGCATATTTTTGGTACTTTGGGTGTATTCATATTTTTGTTTCTGACTGTACCAGGCAAATATATTTCCCGAAAATCTAAACGAGATAAAACAAACTAGAAAATACAGAGCAGAAATTCCTTACTATGCACATTAAAATTTGACATAATTAATACGTAGTTAAAATAATTTTTGATTAAAATAATTTTTGATCTAACTGTTTAGATGTACGTATTAAATTATTTAACTCTTTTATGAGTAAAAAAAAAGTAAAATGCTAATCAGCTATATTTAAAATCAGATAATCTATTTAATCTTACTGGTGACATTTTCAGGATATATGAAGGGGACGGCGCGCACGCAGTTCCCACTACCAAAAATTACGCATCCGAGTTATCCACATTAGGGATAATCGCAAGGGTCAACCCAACCGCAGTGCAATGGAAGAGTCTCGCCCTGGGAGAACCGCCTACTTGATCACGGTGTCTCCTATGCCAGGTAAGTATGATTTAACGACGTTGTACTAAGAGGGTCATTGAAACACATTGTGGGGTAACTCTGTCCAAGCAGATCGAGCTTTTGTGGCCCAAAAAAAATGTTTAAGAGCCATAGTGGAAAAGGTAAACGAGAGTCATGTCAACCTGTGTTCACTGAGCTTAATTTGTTAACACTGCCAAGTCTATATATATATGAGGCAGCTGTATTTATTAAACAAAATATAGAACTATTCCCTCCTGTAAAAAATTTAACTAATAGATCGCTGCGACAGTATAAGATAACGGTACCACCCTACAAGTTAAAAATGAGGAAAAAGAGTGCATACCACATGTGCATTCAAATATATAATAAAATTCCAGCGACATATAAGACCCTATCAAATTCTGAATTTAAGTGTAAACTGAAAAATATATTACTTAAAAATTGTTTCTATAGTATTGATGAATTTTTTAAGCATGCATTCTAGTCATTTTAATTTGTTTTTACATTATATTGCTTTCACAAAATTAAATTGATATTAATGAATTGATAAATGATTATGACATAATGTAAATGAATTCCAAATGTTTTATTTAGTACTGTATAAATTGACATAAGTGTGATTGCTTTTATATTTTTATATTAATTGTGACCAGTAGATATATTTGTGATTTTTTATTTTTTATTTTTATTTGCATGCATCAATATTGTGGCAATTGAAAGCTACTATTATTGAGTAAGATTACCAATTATTATTAATTAATCATGAAAATTTCCACATCCCGTGTAGGCCGAACATATGATAGCTCTAATGTGTATTTGTAACATCTTTTATACCGTGTGTTTTGTGAATAAACATTTCATTTCATTTCATTTCATTTCAACAGGAAAAATCTTAACAGCGCGATGTAGGATTCGTTCGGCATTTGATAGTGACATCTAGCGGCAGGTTTAGGTACTAATCGAGCGGCCATCTTTGAATGTTTGAGTCACTTTGTCGGGCAGGGGAACCGATGAAAATAATACAACACTAAACTCTTTTTCTCGATGCAGTTATCACATTTTCAGTCGCTTAGCATACGATTTACGCATCTTTATTCTTTAAGGTAGAGACTTAAATTTTCGCATGTAGAGATCGTATTTGTAACATTAAATTAAGTTTTAACGTAATTTCAAAATAAAATAGAGCACTGATTTCATTTGAATGCAACCTTTTTATTAACTGTGTTTGAGTAGTATTGTATACCTTTTTTTTTTTTTTTTTTTTTTTACGTGGGGAAATCCTCATTGATACCCACCGTCCTCGGGGGAGGACGATGGGTTATGTCAGACTCTTACTGACTAAAACCCCACGGTGTTCCCTCTCTCCGCTTATGTAGGGGCTACGGGAACGGTTACGCCATTCGCGGCCCCCACCGGCGGCTGCCCCTTCGGGCCCACCTCTGTGGGACGTAAGCTCCACAAACTCCGTTTAAGGCGCACCGGAAACACCTGGAGCGCCTGACAACCTCGGGGCATCTTTGGCGGGTGACGGACCCCCCGATCCACCACCCGATGTCCCTCTGAGGGATGCGGGGTAAGCTCGCCTCGCTGGGGCCAGGAAAAGACCCAAAGACATCAATCCTTGGGCCACCCGGGGCACTCAGGCCCCAGGATACTTTTCCTCCAGGAGGCCCCCGGAGCTACCCCACATCAGGTCTGTGGTTTTGCCACTGACCACACCTCGGCCGCAGAGAATAGGGCAAGCGGCGCACCGCAATACCGACATGCCTCTTCCTCTGCGGCCCCACCAGTGCCGTTTCGACGGAACGGCCCCGCCAGCTCGCAGGGGGTAGGGAGAGTGGCGCACCGTAATACCAACACGCCTCTCCCCCTGCGATCCCTCCACGGCCGCAGAAGATAGGGAGAATGGCGCACCGTAATACCGGCACTCCTCTTCTTCTGCGGTCCCACCTCCACGCGCGTCCGCAGCGTACTTGTTCAGCCCGCTGGGAGCGCCCTCCTCGGGCCAGCCGGCGACCCAAACAGGCCGGCCCTGGTTGCCTCTTAGCTTCACCGTGGGTGACCAGTCCACGGTTACTAAGCCCCCCCGCCACGACAAGGCCGGCAACCCTCGGGGGGGAGTATTGTATACCTAGTCCTTTACATTTTATATGTGATATCAATTTTCAAGTCAGTTATTAGATTATTAGGAATAGATAAAAATAGAGTCCTAAAATTTATTTATTATTTGCTTGTTTGTTTGAATGATAACTTAAATTTAAAAGAGATTGATTAATTATACAATATTATAAATTATAAAATACAATTACGAAACTAAAAAGGAATGAAAGCTAAACGAAAAGTAGAAAATAAAAACGTCATTGCCAGTTCTGGGGTTACCTGTAGTTAGAACCAATGGGACCATAGTCAGAAGACACTTAATTCTTTATTAAAGACCTGTCATCGCTTTTATATTTGATTACATTTTTTGTTAGTAACTTACAAATGTTTTTACAATTTATTTACTTACAATTTATTTTTTACTAATAAAAGGATTAAATAATTTATTACGTCTAAATAGTTACATCAAAAATTATTTTAACTACGTATTAATTAATGATTTATTACATTATTTCAAATTTTAATGTGTATAGTAAGGAATATGTGCTCTGTATTTCCTAGTTTTTGTTTTATCTCGTTTAAATTTTCGGGAAATATTTTTGCCTGGTAACACTAAGAAATGTAAGAATTCCACGAAATTAAAAACTAATTAAAATTAATTAAGGAATGAAAGCTAAACGAAAAGTAGAAAATAAAAACGTCATTGCCAGTTCTGGGGTTACCTGTAGTTAGAACCAATGGGACCATAGTCAGAAGACACTTAATTCTTTATTAAAGACCTGTCATCGCTTTTATATTTGATTACATTTTTTGTTAGTAACTTACAAATGTTTTTACAATTTATTTACTTACAATTTATTTTTTACTAATAAAAGGATTAAATAATTTATTACGTCTAAATAGTTACATCAAAAATTATTTTAACTACGTATTAATTAATGATTTATTACATTATTTCAAATTTTAATGTGTATAGTAAGGAATATGTGCTCTGTATTTCCTAGTTTTTGTTTTATCTCGTTTAAATTTTCGGGAAATATTTTTGCCTGGTAACACTAAGAAATGTAAGAATTCCACGAAATTAAAAATCGTAGTTTAGACCATTTAAATGAGTCCTCGCCCGCGCGGTACAGGGGCTGGTGGGGGGGGGGGGTACGACGACAAAGGGAGGAGCCGGAAGAGGTGCGGGCGACAGGCACACGAGCTGCTCTCGCTTGGTGTTGCGATTCTTTCGTCAAATTAGTTTGGAGAGGATCCGTTAGATGTCGCTAGCACTCTTAAATTTTAAGTCTGAGGTTAGTACTACAACCCACGTTCAACCGAACCATTTGATTCGTGCGTTACGATTAGGGTTGCCAGTTCTAAAACACAAAAGCCGGACTCTGCTCTAAACACATTCGCTGCCACGTATTGCTACGCGCTACGCTCGTAACCAGTAGGTAGCAGCGTTTTTCCGCTTTGTAGCGAAAGCTGCCTAACGACAGAGAACACGCCTAGCGGGTTCTTGGTACTTTGGCTGGAGATTTTGCCCTAAAAACCGAACATTCTTTTTTTAATAGCTATAATAATCATTCCTTTTTTTAACACCGGACAATATATATCGACGGTTAAAAGGCAAAACGCACGAAGCGACACTTTTTGTCAAAATGAGTTATATACATATTTGAAATCAGCGAATTTTTCTCCGTCGTTTGAGCCGGGTTTCATGCAAAGTTCAAAAATTGTCGCTTCATGCGTTTTGCCTTTTAACCGTCGATATGTGCTAAAAGCAAAGCCGGATAATATTTTGTCAATAAAATGTAGAATTTAAATTGCTTAGGTACAGTCAAGGGCAAAAATATGTATACACTTTAGTACCTTGTCTATTTTCGTCATATTTGAACTGCCATATATGAAATGAACAGTCACAGTGGTTAAAGTGACAAGGTATACATATTTTTGCCCTTGACTGTACTAAAATTTTCTGTTATATAGGTAAACCCATTATCATTAATCATGTAACTAACAAGGTCGCAGCTTTAATTCCGCTCGACTTTCGAGCTGTAGTATCGCTGTAGCAGCCAGACAAAAAGGCTAACAAAAGCCAGACAAGTCGGACGAGCAAATATTTGGCGGACACTTTCTAAAAAACCAAACATGTCCGGCTAAAGCCCCAAAGCCGGACACCTGGCAACCCTATCCCGTGATGGAACGCTTTCACAGTAAATGTAAGTAATAATTATTTTTCTTTACATGCATTGTGATGTTTATCTATAAAAAGGTTTCATAGTGGAACCTGCAATGCATAATTCAGATAATTCGACAGTACAATCAAGACACAATAATATATGACAATTTGTTCGGCCATCGTAATTAAAGCCGAATAACAATACAGTGGGTAGGTATTCACGTATTTACTTACATTATTTTTTTAAAGTTTCAACTGTATATTGTGCGCCTGTATACAAAAGGAGGGTTATGTACTGTACCTAAACGTATAAGTAAGAAATACCTACTTACTGAAGTATTCTACGAGAATGAGACGCTACTGACGCTGCAGATTCCGACCCCGACCCCTTCGAATCTGCAGCGACTATGATAAGTGAGTATCATGATAAAGATTGATAGTTGTTGAATCTCACACTGACACCTCCCGAGTCCAGTTTGTAATAATATTAACGGACCACTGATCTGATTGGGAACATTTTTCCGAGCGAAAATTGCTCAATCATTACATTTTATATACTTCCTAAAGGTGAGTGCGAGTAACACTACCTAACGCGCTAATACCCAATATTTCATGTGTAGGGTATTAGTAGGTAGGTATTAGGTAAATTTGCCGACTAGGTACATAAAGAAAATGAGATAGTAATAAGGATATACTTAAGGTAGGTTCCTAGATTATTAATTTATATGGAAACAAGCACCAATCGAGTTAGGATCAATTGGCAAAAACTAAATATGTAGGTAAAATAAAACCGGTGGGTAAAAAACAATTTTGCTCCGTTTGGATGAAGAATATATCTGCAAGGTGGACAATTCAGAGACGTAAAATTTGGTAAGTACAGATGTTATTCAAGCGAAATAATTGAAGAGCAACGAGCTATGGAGAGGACTATGCTCGGGGTTTCTTTACGGGATCGAATCAGGAATGAAGAGATCCGTAGAAGAACCAGGGTCACCGACATAGCCAAACGGATTAACTCGTTGAAATGGCAATGGGCAGTCCATACATATAGCTCGCAGAACAGATGTCCGTTGGGGCCGAAAAGTTCTGGAATGGAGACCACGGACTGGCAAACGCAGCCTGGGACGTCCACCAACGAGGTGGACGGACGATTTGGTAAAGGCCGGTGGTTTAAGGTGGATGCAAGCCGCTTTCAACCGCAGTGATTGGGTATCAAGGAGGGAGGCCTATGTCCAGCAGTGGACGTCCTACGGCTAAAATGAATGAATGAATGAAATGAAAAGCACGAAGTATTTTTTGGGAATTTAGTAAACTCCCGTAATTTAAATTCTACTGCCGAATTTAGGCCCGAAATATACATTACTGTAGCTTGCACATTTTTGTGTCAGTAGCTGGCGTACGTACGTCAAACTTCATACAAATATGGCACAAGCGTGCGAGCTACTTGCACAAAAATGTGCGAGCTACTTGGATGTGTATCTCAATTCCTATCACTCAAACAAATGTTTTTGTTTTACGACTTTTTTAAATGAAGCACTTTTTTGCCCAAACAAATACACAGAGTATCGTAAAAATAAGAGGTAGTCTCAAATTTTGAAAACGTTATTACACCAAAAATATTAAGTTATGACAAAAGCCGTAAAACAAAAAACATTTGTTTAAGTGGTAGGAGTTTAGGGTTAAAATGATGCTAGTGAATTAGAAATATTTAACCCTGTAGATGCTGAAGACGCCGCGGGTAGGGACAAAATAAAGCGGCGCTAAGCACAGAAGGCGCTTTTTAAGTAACGATACATTTAGCAAGGTACATGTATGCTTGCAATTTCTTACAGTAGCGCTACTTTGTAGGAAAATATTGCAGGAATCAAACAGTGTTACGGTTTGAGCGATTTGCTCGGCACGGGTCGGAGTGTATCTCTATGCATGAGAGTAAACACGAAACAGAGTCGGAACTCCATTCATAGAATCGGCAAGGGAAAGATGGCCCGTCTGATTAATTTCAATAGTACCTACTGGAATGTACCTAAGTAGGTACTAAGTAATTGAATAAATAAATAAAACCGGCAAAATGCGATTCCGTACAAATTTTTGGGTACCTATGTCAAAATATACGCCGTAAACAACCGTAACTATAATTATCCAGTGTTAGCAGAACCCTGCTTCGATGTGAAATGTACGCAGTGTGAGATCATTTTAATATTGGTTAGTTGAGACCCCTTAATATTAAACATAATTATATTTTTACTAGCTGTTGCCCGCGACTCCGTCCGCGAAGAATAGGGGTATAAAAATAGCCTACGACCTATTCTCAGACCTACCAAATATAGACAAAAAATTTAATAAAAATCGGTCAAGCCGTTTCGGAGGAGTTCGATAACAAACACCGTGACACGAGACTTTTATATATTAGAGACTAGCTGTTGCCCAGGATTCCGTCTGCGAAGAATAGGGGTATACAAAATAGCCTACGACCTATTTTCAGACCTACCAAATATAGACAAAAATTTTATAAAAATCGGTCAAGCCGTTTCGGAGGAATTCGATAACGAACACCGTGACACGAGATTTTTATATATTAGAGAAGACTAGCTGTTGCCCGCGACTCCGTCTGCGAAGAATAGGGGTACCTATAAAAAATAGCCTACGCCCTATTCTCAGACCTACCGAATGAAGAGAAAAAAATTTCATAAAAATCGGTCAAGCCGTTTCAGAGGAGTTCACCGTGACACGAGATTTTTATATATTAGATGATTATTTTGTTGTTGTACGGACAGTAATTGAAATTTTAACCGATTATGTATTACTAGTCAACGCCATTATAAAGATCGAGCTAAAACGCTAATAAAAACACGTTTTTTGTATGACGGGCCCTTTAATCTTTAACTTCATTTTATTTTTAGTATTTGTTGTTATAGCGGCAACAGAAATATATCTTCTGTAAAAATTTCAACTGTTTAGCTATCACCGTGCATGAGATACAGCCTGGTGACAGACAGACAGACGGATAGTGGAGTCTTAGTAATAGGGTCCCGATTATATAGGTACCTATATAGCTCCAGAGACATGTCAGCCATTGCAACCTCAGTGAGTCTGAATAGGCATAAAGTAAGCTAAGATAGAGTGACGGTTCTGTTCTGGTGGGCTTATACCCGTGGTTAGGATTTAGGAGACCCGTGGCGTCGGGGCGTGTAAAACTTCCTTATAAGTTCACTCTGCCGAACCGCCTGGTGTGCTCGGGCTTACCGTAACATCGCAATATAAATACTTATTTACTTCCCTTCTGTAAGAAATAGAATTGGATTCTAGAAATACTTAGTTTATGTGGAAAAATCGCCTTTATTCGCATACTTATAAGTTTTTTATTCACAGTCTTGCAAATATCTGCATCTAGTGAAATTTGAAGGTTCGTCACTTTTCGGCTCTATGTCAACGACTTAAGATCGAAAAGTGGCGAACCTTTTCACTCCGCGACTATACTTTACTTAAGTCGTGGTAAGTGATTTGATCTAAGGCCTCTCAAGCAGAGGGTCGCGGTTTCGAACCCGGGCTCGCACCTCTGAATGATTCGGAATTTATGTGCAAAATTATGTTCGAAACTTACCATGAGCTTTACGGTGACAGAAAGAATCGTGAGGAAAGCTGCACACGCCTGAGAAGAAATTAAATGGTGTGTGCGAAGTTCCCAATCTGCACTGGGCCCGCGCGGGAACTACGGCCCAAGGCCTCTCATTCTGAGACGAGGCCTGGTGCTCTGCAGTGAGCCCTTATATAGGCCAGGACGATGAGGTGTTTGAGTGTATTTGGTTTGGGCTGTTCTGCTATCGAAGTGGGTAATATTGTTTTGATGTTATTGTTATGGTCATTTTACTTTTCACCAAGCTGTCAACTTTACACACTGTGCGATTCACTAATTATCAAGATCAAATGACACAAATAGCAATGTATTAACGCAATAGTTAATAGTTGATTCACTGCTATAGCCATAACAAATCTTGGCTTAATTTGTTACGGTTTAAAAGTTAAAATGCGATTAAGCCGATCAAGTGTTGCCATACATATTTCCGGCTTCTAATTTGGTTTTTGTTGCGAACTATTCGCAGGCGTTCATGTCGTCACAGTGTGTATGTTTTTGTGTTTAGTTTTTAAATGGGTCCCACTGAAAAACAGCGTTGTGGCTTGCCACAAGCCACAACATTATGCTGAGTGGGGCCCAATTTATACTATTCGATATTTTTTTTATTTGTAAATTTCCTGTCAAATGTATTTTTTTTTCTGTGTTTGTATCGAATATGTGTAAATAAACATCTCTCTCTCTCTCAATGGTAAATGCGTGGGTAATGTTATCAAATAAACGTTTTACGAGTGTTTGTATAACTGTAAGTAGGCTGCTTTGGTATGCAAATCTGTTAATTGCAACAGTCGAAATAGGCACGTCGGTTTATGAATAGGTAGGTACCTGCCTAAACAGCTACTTATCTATATTTCGAAGTAGTTAATTTAATTGCTGCCTTAACTTTAGCATTACACGTACCTATTTCCCATGGCATGCTAAGTGTACAACGCATGTTATTAAAAGTTGTGTTCTCGTTCTTGGAATCTAATGAATGACACAGATGTATAGTCGGGGTAAGAAAAGGTTCGTCACTTTTCGACCTTAACTTGTTGACATAGAGTCGAAAAGTGACGAACCTTTTCTTACTCCGACTACACCCTACAGTCAAGGAAACTGAATCGTGTACAGGGTGGAACTTTTTGACAACCAATTTCACGATGATTTCTTTGGCAGATGTATGGAATTTCAACATGAAATTTGCAATGAAAAGGGTCCCAGGTACGTGATTCAGTTTCTTCGACTGTACATTATGGAGTGTTAAGTATTTGTCTTGTGTTAAGTGTTAGTGTTGTACCTATTATTGGTTGGGAAGTCATTATTTTACCCAGCTTGTTTTCTGCCCATATTTAGACAAATAAATAGGGTACCCGCATGCGGTTCATTAATGTATCGTTTTCCATATAGTTTTTATACAACGTAATGTATTCTATTTCTGAGATGAAATAGTTTATTTTGCAACAGTAGGTTTTTTAATCATAATTGTCATTAAACTTATCTAACCTAACTTACCTACTGCATTCTGTTAGATGACATTTAAAGAAATCCCGAAAACTTTTTTATGGAAAACTAAGTCTAGAAATAATTTACTCTCTTATACCTAATTAAAAATGCCTGCATAGAGTCGAACATAGAACCTCCTCCTTTTTTGAAGTCGGTTAAAAATTAAACTCACGATCATGTATAGTGTATAGGTACAGTACGTATAATGATAACTCGACTTTAGTACGATACATACTGTATGGATTCAGGCGTTACTTTGCGGAGTTCCATGTTAAAATAAATGGTATGGTTTTGCTGTTGAAAAACATAGGTACCTACTTTGAACGCAAACGTAGCTATTCTGCATGACTTGGCCTCACAAGTATTTACTATACGGATTACGTTTTGAATATAAGTACCTACAAAAAAGCCTTCGATACTTATTTGAGTAGCGACTTAAAAACCGTTACTTCCGTAGTAAGTATTTTAGCTTCCAAAAGTTTGAGACGGTTTGAATTCAAAAATAACCGACCAGACTTAGCATTTGCTTACACTAGAACCAGGTGCTCGACAGCTACTGTTCTCCGAATTTGCCTAAACCCTCTCAATGACGTCTTTAACTCTTAGCAAGGTAAGCGACTCCTGTTAAAGATTTAGTTGACTTTGACAAATTTCCATAAATTATGCTTTCAAACTACCTACGAGTGGAATGGAAGGACTTCTGATAAGTAAGTTTAGCATTAGGAAATTGGCTCTGTGAATAGTCTTAACTTGAAAGTGGCAGGTTTCCTTGCTTGTGGGGATTATCATTATGTTTGATCAGATTAATTTTAGGGTTCTGTATCCCGTTCTGTATATCCAAAAGGGAAAAAAGAAGGCCAAGTGCGAGGCGGATTCATTACGCATACTTTTTATCGCTCTGAATTACCAAATTCCCGTGGGAATTAAAATCGAAAAGCCTGTTGCTCCGTAACCAATCTGGGCCCAATTGCATAACAAAGTACAACTAATATTATAAGCGGAACTCTCGCTTCAGTTATATTAACTAGAAAGGGAGTTCCGCTTGTAGGTACTTTGTCCCGGTAAGGGCATTTATTTGTGTGATGAGCACGAATATTTGTTCCTGAGTTATGGATATTTTCTATGTATTTAAGTATTTATTTATCTATATAAGTATGTTTATCGTCGTCTAGTACCCATAGTACAAGCTTTGCTTAGTTTGGGACTAGGTCGATTTGTGTAAGATTGTCCCCTAATATTTATTATTATTTATTTATTAATTATTATGCAATTGGGCCCTGGTCGCAGAGTAGCAAACATTTAGTTAATGGATATCGTTACTAGGTATATACCTTGACAAGCTTGTGCGCGGCGCTCGGCGGAACCCTGTCGCAGGGAGCCTCTGCTGTCCTTAACAAGATTGTTTTTAATAAATTTTTTGGGCCCCGAGATACAGGCCTCTGCCTAGTTCGGGGTCCGCCGGATATCATTCTACAATTGTATTTCTCAATAATGATTTTATAAATAAATTTATTTATTTATTATTTAATAAGTGCGGCAAACGTTGACTGCGACAGGGTTCCGCGGAGGGTCGCGCACGAGCTTGTCGGACTATAGTACGAATTTTTTGAGGTGTCCCGATCTCGTTAAGATCCCACCTTTCGAACAAAGCCATTGTATTCTATTATGTCCTCAAGTGAATAATCCTTAGTTTAAAATGAACGTAAATATAAGATAAAATAGCTCATTGAAATACGACCTTAATATTTACAGTAGAGTTCATTTTAATTGAAACTTTGTTTGTTTGTTTGATTTGGTTGTTTTGGCTGCATGTCTACGACGCATTCAACGTTGAAAAAATAAATATTATCTACCAACAAACTGTCATTGAAAATGAACTCTACTGTAAATAATAAAGTCGTTATTTCAGTGAGATATTTTATCTTATATTTCTGTTAATTTTAAACTGAGGATTGTGCACTTGAGGACATAGTAGAATACAATGGCTTTGTTCGAAATGTGGGCTGCTAACGAGAGACACCTCAAAAAATTCGTACTGTACTTTGAAAAAAGCTCTTTCTTATCTGGATCGTGGCCAAGTGAAGTTTACTAAGTGTGCATCAAGATTCAGTTTTTTTAAAGGAATTATTAAAGGAATTAGTAAATATACTTCCGCAAAGTAACGCCTGGTTTAGTCAATTGTTGTTGTAAGACGCAGATAAAGTGGCCGGCAATAGGTAGTGGTAGGCTTTACATTAAGGTAGTAAAACTATACTTACTGGACACACTCAAACGAGGAATAAGGTAATTTATCATTACCCCAGCCTATTTATATATATATTGATCCAGCCTATTATGAGAGAACTTGGGCCGTAGTTCCCACGCGGGCCCAGTGCGGATTAGGAACTTCACTCACACACACCATTGAATTTCTTCTCAGGTGTATGCAGCTAGGTTTCCTCACGATGTTTTTCTTTACCGTAAAGCTCATGGTAAATTACAAATTAAATTTCGCACATAAATTCCGAAAAACTCAGAAGTGCGAGCCTGGATCGAACCCACGAAACTCTGCTTGAGAGACCATAGATCAAATCACTAGGCCAAACCACTGGCCACTAGGCCAAACAATTGGCTTAGTTTAATTAGTAGACTTTGTACTTCGCATACTGTCTCAAATTTTATGTTTTTTTAAGTACTTAAAGCCATTACACAGTGAAAACATAGGGCGAGTCGCGCTACATTGTAGCGCCCGGGCTATGGATTTGTAAGGGATAAATCTGTCACAGTAGTGTAAAGCAACTTGAAGGACATTTCGTGTAAGTAAATAAGTTTTATTACTTAATACACAGTAATTGTTAAATACCAGCAGCTACATTTGATTATGATCTTTCTGTTATAATTTGTGGTCGCACGAGTTGAGTTCTCTACTCATCTTTAATTTTTGTTTCTCACTTAACAGACCGAAAAACGATTGCCAAACGTGGAGTGAAGTGTCAGCTTTATGTATTCGTAAAAATAAAGAGTACCACTTAAGTGCAATACGTTTCCACTTGTCAGCTTTAACCGTTTACTTCGAATCTTCAGTTTTATGCCGGCAGTTAAAATATTTTTCTGGAGAAACGATTAAAGTACATTTTTCCAAATCCATTAATCCGCTTTAGGTAGGTAATTGTAAACGCAAAAACAATGCGCTATTTATCAAGAATTTGGATGTAAAATTAAAAAGTTATGTACCTACCTGTTTTAAGTTTCCAGTGTTTGGTCATTATAGTTATTTACACCTACAAACACTAGTTTGTAGAAAACTACTAAGTTTTCTTCTCAAAATAGTATTTTACCCACTCGTTATATCATAATAGGGCTTCTTAAAGTCGAGTCGAAAGTCGAGTATCGTGACGATGACAAAGTCAGTGAACAGCGAGTTGGAATTAGGACGTTATGTTTTGAAACTCTTTTCAGTTCTCGTTCTCTGTAGGTACAGAACTTTAATAAAACAGTCATGATATTTTTTAAAAAGCCTAACTGGAATGAAAATTTTCGATACCGTATACCATAGGGCATAAACAATAGAATTCTGGTTTATCATTAAAAAGAGCGCTTTTGTGATTTTGATTGTGAAATTATATCTAGTTCCCGTGAACTAGATATAATTTCACAATCAAAATCAAATACACGAGTAGTAAAACTACATTTAGGTATTTTATAGATATATTGAGCGGATTGCTTACAAGTACCTATCTATGGAAGAACCGGGGTCACCGTCATAGTCAAACGGATTAGCTCGTTGAAATGGCAATAGGCAGCCCATAAAGCACGCAGAACAGATGACCGCTGGGGCCCAAAAGTTCTGGAATGGAGACCACGGACTGGCAAGCGCACCATGGGACGTCCACCAACGAGATGGACGGACGATTTGGTGAAGGCCACAGGTTCTGTACGACTACCATGAGTTTACACTAGTTTACGTGACCGTACTCGCTAGCGACGGCGTAAATTATTTGTATGGAGAATTGTACAGCGCCTCTAGCGGTCACTTACGGAAGTACAATTCTCCATACAAATCATTTACGCCGTCGCTAGCGAGTACGGTCACTGTCAACTAGTGTAAACTCATGGTAGTGGTACAGGGTGGATGCAAGTCGCTTCCAACCGTAATGATTGGGCGTCAATGATCCGGGAGGCCTATCTATGTCCAGTAGTGGCTACGGCTGAAATGATGATGATGATGATGATGACCTACTCAGACCTACCTATGGTAAATATTGTGTGCACTAACTGCTAGGTGTCGCATCTGAAAACATACCTAACTAACTCACACTTCTATTACATTTTGGGTCGTCGAACGAAAATGTTTACTCTACGCCAGTGATATTCACATAATATTATTTATTTATTTATTTATTGGCAGGTAGGTTTCTGGATTATATATAAAGTGTTGCTAAGCTACTGGCACCGAAACTGCCTTCCGATAGCCATCTCCCCCGGCCCCAATAATAAACTTTGAAACTGCACTAACTAGTCGCGTGAACCGACGAACTTTTTTTATGTATTATGTATAGCAGTAAAAAACTTCAGTTTAATGTTCCCACCTATTTAAAGTTTTTACAGCACTATCTGGTGTGTAATTATCTTTATACCTCATCACAACAAGATAATACTTTTAGTCACCGGATGATACTTTTTGAAAGAAACTTATTTCTAGGTTACTTAATTGGGCGCAAAAAAGGCTTTGATGTAATGAAGCAAGATACTAACAAATACTACTACGTACGTACGTACTAACAAATAATCGTATTCTCCCAAATATCTCACAAAGGAAATACGTCGGCAGTACATTAGCCAACATCGAAAGTAGGTAGGTATCATTAGGTAATGAGATACAATTTCTTTTGTAATAATACGGACAAACGATATTACGTATGTTTTAGCTATGGGCTGAATGTTCACTCGTTAATTTATTATTCATGTACAAATAGTATGGTATTGTTCCAAAACAGGGTAGATGATAGGAAATTAGTGAACAGTTATCATTAGCTATAAATAATAAGTAGAGGTGAAAAAGGAAACTGTCATGCAATGGAAACTTTAAGCGCGTCATAACGAGCTACTTTTGTAGGGCTGCCTTCAGCATGGATTTCTCTGGGTTTGTTCGAATTTAAAAATTGCATTCGGGATGATAGAAAGATACGAGAATAATTTTAAACTGTCGATCTGTTACTAGTAGCTGGCTGTTACGACGTCCACGTTTAATTTGGATTGCGATATTCACTGTTATTATTAATATTTCTTATGTTTGTGTTTAAATAAATAAATAAAATAAAATAAATAAATATCACAGGACAATTCACACCAATTGGCCTAGTCCCAAAGTAAGCTAAGCATAGCTTGTGTTATGGGTACAAGGCAACGGATAAACATACTTATATAGATAGATACATACTTAAATACATATTAAACACCCAAGACCCGAGAACAAATATTCGAAATATACATACAAACATCTGCCCCGACACGGGAATCGAACCCGGGACCTCAAGCTTCGTAGGCAGGTTCTCTACCTACTAGGCCATCTGGTCGGTTAAAGTCGTGTCGTCGAGTCGTGTGGTCGTGTTTAGGGTCGTACATAGTAAATATTCCCTTATTTCTTTCATAAATTACATAAGCTTATTTTTGTAACTTTCTAGGGCTTGATGCGTCTATGTACGGCTTTATTATACCTATGGTCAAGTGCAAAAATAAGTATCGATTCAATCCTCCCATCGTTATATACCTATACCTTAATTCGACGACATAAGAGCTATGGGACATTATTTATGAGCAAGTTGTGTGCACCCATATTTTTACACTTGACTGTACTTCGTTTGGTCAACTCATTTCAATTTAATTTCTCATGCTTTGTAACTGCGCCCTGAACCTCGACGTTCAAAGGTTTTCCTATAAAATTATTAAGGGGTTCTTTTGGCATAATTTAATATGTTATAATTTTTATTGAAACCACTTAAGAATACAGCTATTAAGAAAAAATAACAATGAACTAAATATCTAACTTAAAAACTACTAGATTGTCTAATTTGTCATAATTGTATTGTACTTGTCATACCATTGTTTGGCATTAATATATATGAAACCGTGCTATTCTCAGAATTTATTGAAATGTCATCTATAATGCAGCAGTTTAGGTTAGGTTAGTTTAATAAGAATTTTGAAGAAAACACGGTAGAAATAAATTACTTTATGACAAATGAATTTATGGAAAACGATACATCTATACATATAAAATCCTTTGTCCTGACTGACGGATCAACGCACAGCCTAAATCGCTGATCGTAAGATATATTATTTTTAAGACCTGAAACTTGGAGGGTGTGTTCTTTGTATGACGTAGGCATCCGATAAGAAAGGATTTTTCGTAGTTCTACTCCTAAGGGGGTAAAAAATGGGGGGCAAAGTTTGTATGGGACAACGTGATTCCTTGGTCCAATCTACTTCAAATTTTGCATAAACATTCTATAACAGAATTGATGGAAGACGTGTTTCGTATTTTATTGAAATTCATCCCTTGATGGGGTTAAAAAGGAGTAGAAAGTTATTTTGGGGGTGATTTGCTTCGAAGTTGATATCAATACTCCTTAGTGCTTTTGATTTAATTTTTTTTTATTTTGACACAATGTACACGAAACGAAACCTCACATTTTGCATACCATTTGTCTACGTTTGTCAACCACTTCCTGATCTGATCTCTGATAATAACTAATTATATGTATGAGTATTTGCATTTCACCAAGCTTTTGCTTTTACAAGCGCAGCGTGGAACGTCCACCAACGAGATGGACGGACGTTTTAGTGAAGGCCGCAGGTTCAGGGTGGATGCAAGTCGCTTCCTACCATAATGATTAGGCGTCAATGAGGGAGGCCTATGTCCAGCAGTGGACGTCCTACGGCTGAAATGATGATGATGATGATGAAGCTTTTATGTGAGTTCAACCTTTTTCGAATAAGAGACCTGAAACTTGGAGGATGTGTTCTTTGTATGACGTAGGCATCCGATAAGAAAGAATTTTCCGGAATTCCCACGGGATAAGGAATATACAGGATGTATATATTTCATCAATCGAGAGTGACCCTATCCCCATAACGAAGATTACTAAACTGTTCAAATTGGGCATGCAAGTAGACTATTAGAATAAGTATAAAGCTAATTTCAATAATTTTGAAAATTCCCACGGGATAAGGATAAATCAGGATTTATATACTCAAATCAACTGGATCCTATCTCCGTAACTACAATTACTAAACTTTTCAAATTCAGTATAAACATAAATGGTCATACATAAGTTACATAACAGCATAAAAACTTATTGCAGGATTTTTGGAAATTCCTGTGGGATAGATAATCTCTGAAACTTCCGAGCCGATTAAAAAAAATCTTTTACCAGTAAAAAGTGTGTAACTTTATTGACATAGACTACTTTTTCCGGGAAAATGCAAAATTCCCAAGAGATAGAAAAAAAAATTCAACTTCGGAGCTCATTTTAAAATGTCTTTCACTAAAAGATACACTGTCCTTAATTAACATAGGATGCTATTTTTCGGATAAATGCAAAATTCCCGCAGTATAGAAAATAGTAAATTTAACTTCGGGGCTGAGTTTTAAAAAAATGACGAATAGAAAGCTTCACTATCCTTTGTTGGTATAGGCTAGGCTACTTACTATTTATTCGGTAAAATGCAAAATTCCCGTGGGATAGAAAGAAGTGAACATCACTTGAGGGCTGATTTGAAAATATCTTTCACCAATAGGAAGTTACACCAACCATTATTTACATAGACTACTTTTCTCCGTGAAAAAGCAAAATACACACTGGAAAAAAATAAGTGAATTCAACTACGGGGCTGATTTTAAAACTTCTTTTACCGGTAGAAAGCTACACCTTTAAGGACATAGACTACTTTTTCTCGGGGAAAATGCAAAATTCCCGCGGGATAAATATAAGCGAAAATTTGCATAGAATAAGGACAAATTTGTAGAAATTCCCACGGGATAGTGAATAAACGGGATTTATAATATTCACTAACTGATACTGATGATGATGAAATAATAATAATAATGGATGTTGCCGTTGCCGGTTTTTTGTTTTATACAATGAAAGAGATGAAGAAGCTTTACCACAAATTGGAATTCTACGCGGACGAAGTCGCGGGCAAAAGCTAGTTATAAATAAATAATAAATATCACGGGACAATTCACACCAATTGACCCAGTCCCAAAGTAAGTTAGGAAAGCTTGTGTTATGGGTACTAGGCAACGGATAAACATACTTATATAGATAGACACACACTTAAATACATATTAAACACCCAAGACCCGAGAACAAACATTCGTATTTTTCATACAAATATCTGCCCCGACACGGGAACCGAACCCGGGACCACAAGCTTCGTAGTCAGGTTCTCTAACCACTAGGCCATCTGGTCGTCTAAACACGACACATTATGGCATATGAAATTAGTGTAAAGGATATCGAACCATTATTAAGGTTAGGTGAACGTAGCATGGCAGCCCTGTACCTCTACCATGAGTTTACACTAGTTTACAGTGACCGTGCTCGCTAGCGACGGCGTAAATGATTTGTATGGAGAATTGCACTTCCGTAAGTGACCGCTAGAGGCGCTGTACAATTCTCCATACAAATAATTTACGCCGTCGCTAGCGAGTACGGTCACGTAAACTAGTGTAAACTCGTGGTAGAGGTACTGTTCATAGCGAATATGATTAAACAAGTTCTTTCAGCTGTAGGTAATTAATGTTTGGGATGGTTTAGCATATCTCATAATACGTAGTGGTTTTCTTTCAATGTTTCGTTTACTCTCCTCGTTTGACGCATGGCAAAGAAAACACCTACAATGCAAAATTTTAATTGTGTATCTATATTACTAGCTTTTGCCCGCGACTTTGTCCGCGCAGAATTTAAATTTGTGGTTAAGCTTCTTTGTATCTTTCATTGATCATTGAATAAAGCTTTTGCTACTACCAGCAACGAAGTTTTGAACTGTTATAATTATCTTTTCCTACTCTTGTAATTTTATCTGGTTTTTACATGGTCGCGAACAAATATATAAGAACATAGGTAATATGACTTCAGAAAGTCTATACTTAATCTATTCGCCATAACAGCACTTGTGTCGTAATGTCGTTATTACGATGCACCTAGCTGCCACATAATATTAAATGTAGGGTACACTCAACACTAAAGCCCAGTATAGACCTGCTGAGTTGAGTAGAGTAGTGTACAGTCGGGTACAGTAGGGTAAAATAGGGTACAGTCGGGTACAGTAGGGTAAAATAGGGTACAGTCGGGTACAGTCGGGTACAGTAGGGTAAAATAGGGTACAGTCGGGTACTGTAGGGTAAAATAGGGTACAGTAGGGAAAAAAAGGGTACAGTCGGGTACAGTAGGGTAGAATAGGGTACAGTTGGGTACAGTAGGGTAAAATAGGGTACAGTAGAGTACAGTCGGGTACAGTAGGATAAAATAGGGTACAGTAGGGTACAGTCGGGTACAGTAGGGTAAAATAGGGTACAGTCGGGTACAATAGGGTAAAATAGGGTACAGTAGAGTACAGTCGGGTACAGTAGGGTACAGTAGGGTAAAATAGGGTACAGTAGAGTAATGTCGGGTACAGTAGGGTACAGTAGGGTAAAATAGGGTACAGTAGAGTACAGTCGGGTACAGTAGGGTAAAATAGGGCACAGTCGGGTACAGTAGGGTAAAATAGGGTACAGTAGGGTACAGTCGGGTACAGTAGGGTAAAATAGGGTACAGTAGGGAACAGTCGGGTACAGTAGGGTACAGTCGGGTACAGTAGGGTAAAATAGGGTACAGTTGGGTACAGTCGGGTACAGTAGGGTAAAATAGGGTACAGTCGGGTACAGTAGGGTAAAATAGGGTTCAGTAGGGTACAGTCGGGTACATTCGGGTACCCTACTGTACCCAACTGTACCCTACTGTACCCTATTTTACCCTACTGTACCCGACTGTACCCTACTGTACCCTATATCACCCGACTGTACCCTACTGTACCCGACTGTACCCCATTTTACCCTACTGTGCCCGACTGTACCCGACTGTACCCTACTGTACCCTATTTTACCCTACTGTTCCCGACTGTATCCCATTTTACCCTACTGTACCCGACTGTACCCTACTGTACCCGACTGTACCCTACTGTACCCTATTTTACCCTACTGTACCCGACTGTACCCTACTGTACCCGACTGTGCCCTATTTTACCCTACTGTACCCGACTGTACCCTACTGTACCCGACTGTACCCTACTGTACCCTATTTTACCCTACTGTACCCGACTGTACCCTACTGTACCCTATTTTACCCTACTGTACCCTACTGTACCCGACTGTACCCTACTGTACCCGACTGTACCCCATTTTACCCTACTGTACCCGACTGTACCCTACTGTACCCTATTTCACCCGACTGTACCCTACTGTACCCGACTGTACCCCATTTTACCCTACTGTACCCGACTGTACCCTACTGTACCCGACTGTACCCCATTTTACCCTACTGTTCCCGACCGTATCCCATTTTACCCTACTGTACCCGACTTTACCGTACAGTAGGGTACAGTACAGTACAGTAGAGTCGAGTCGTAGGAAAAATATTGTATGCAACGTATAACTTGGTCTTAACGGCTCGTGCCGTCTTCCATTGCGATACTCGCATTCGCTCGTATCGCAACTCACGTCACTCGCCTTTTAAGACCTCACTTATACAACAGTTGCATAAAATACTATTTTGCATTGCATGTCAAATTAAAGGGAATTTATAATAATCCTCTTTATGCCTTATCACATGGGAATTTCAATAAATAGTCCCTATTACTGGTCTACATAATAAAGGTAATTTCTATTCGAAGTAGCCTTCTATTGCCAAAGGTTTGGCTAAGTGTTGATTAGTCAATTGGTCAGTCAATGAGTTAGGAGTGATCTTCTTATACGTAAAGATTTAATTCCTACCACTTGAGTACTAAGTTCCATACTTATTGTTTCAAAATTAAGGAACGTCCATACAACTCTTCGCCTACTTTTTAACTCTCTTAGAAGGCGAATGTTGAAAATTCAATAATATGTCAATATTTTGAAGTAATCAAATCTCAGTGTAGCTTGTATAAGTTATATAGGTACTAGTTCCCAGCCCTGTAATTTCAAGGCAAATGAAACCCTTGTTCATACTGTCACCCCATATTTCACCCCCTTAGAGGTTGATGTTACATAATTACTAAGATGCGTTATTTTTTATTTATAATTATTAACTTAATATCTTCAGTTTTCACGTTTCTAATCTCAAAAGTGGGAAAGTCCCCGTATAAAATTATACCTAATTAATTAATTTAAAATCAGATCTTTTGTATTTTTTTAACAAATTAGATACAAAGTTTTGGTTTTTAAGTTTTACAATTGTGGAATCAGATAATTTACTCCTCGTTAAATCCCCCTGGAGGGTAAATATCTAGAATTATTTTAAATTTCTAAATTCAAAAATGACCAAGTTCAGATACAGACTTCGACCCCCCCTCCCCCCTCTTATACCTACTTCAGGGATGATTTCCGGGATGAATACTATCCTAGGTCTTTCCCAAAGTTTTTAACTAATATCTCCATTCCAAATTACATTTAAGTCGGTTTAGCATGAAAAAGTGACATACCGACAACAGACAGACAGTTACTTTCGCAGTTAATATTAATATGGCTATAGTCTCGATATATACCTATATGGAACAAAGTAATCGCGCCTTCATAGCTTGGATATAGTATGGATTTGAAACAAAGCAGTTGTACCTTCATAGCTTAATCGGACATAGTAGGTATGGATACGGATGAGGGACAAAGACATCGTGTCTACATAGCTTTATTCTGGAGTTAACTAAAGTCCCGTAAGGTTTCTTCATTATAGGATTAGTGACAAATATGCCTTATTTATATACTGGCTTTAGACCACCTACTACAAATACTTACACATTAGAAACCAAAAATTCTCGGGTGGTTAAAATTTTTACACTTACGTTTCTCATACGGTTCAATCGTTAGTCGTTTATAAAAAAAAGTAAGTTGAAAAAGTATTAAATCTGACGCAGATTTGACGACAAACAGACGACAGTGTGTCTCGATGTCTGAGAATTTAACATACATTAATTGTTTAACAAGCTGTTGCCCGCGACTACGTCTGCCAAATTCGTTTTGTGTTATCTCGCGGGAGCTATACAATTTTACGGGATAAAAAGTATCCCATATGTTAATCTAGACTACAAACTATCTGTGTGCCAAATTTCATCAGAATCCGTTAGACCGTTTTAGCGCGAAAGAGTACAGAGATCTATACAATAACTTTCAGGTTTATATATAATATTACCGAGATATAATATGTAGGATAGAACCCCTCGCCTGCAAGGGGCGGTCAGTGCCGTCAATAAGTGTAGACTACATCATCATTCTAATTTCCCCAGGATAATGCATGCCCCATTCGATAAATCTCTTTGTATTTCCATCTTCTATGAAACTTATCCTTAAGAGATTAGTTTTGCTATGTGATAGACGTACAAATCATTATTAGAAGCTGTTGTATGCTACTTCGTCGGCGTCCCACACAAACTTTGCAGTTTCTCGGGAATTAGTAGTCTAGGCTAATTTAAATAAAGAAAGAAGAAGTAAATACTTAGTGAAAAATATTGAAATCCTTACGGTAGGTAGTTCTAGAGACCACCCTCTACCTCACTCCTACATGTAAACAAACAAACATGAAAATTACCTCTTTTATTATATTAGTGTAGATACTAGACAATTGTATAGATAGACTAGCTGTTGCCCGTGACTCTGTCTGTGAAGATAAAAAATAGCCTACGACCTATTCTCAGACCTACCGAATACAGTGAAAAAAGTTTCATAAAAACCGGCCAAGCCGTTTCGGAGGAGTTCGATAACAAACACCGTGACACGAGATTTTTATATATTAGATTATAGAAACGAGTATTTAATAGTTAACTATTACCGGATTAAGCAGTAGTCCAACAAAAAAAATTAAATATAAAATTAAACTTATCTTAAACCTTTTTCAACAAACAATAACAATGGTTAAATCTTATCCTTACATGTTTACCTATTCCTTAAAAACTGTTCAATTAATTATTAGCAGATTGTACTTTCGTCAGACCATTGCAATTTTACATTATTTAAGTAAAATCATTCCAGTAGCATCACATTCGGAGGCCGCGATCCTACAAGAAATCCATCGAGCACCACAGTATAATATGAACATGGCCTAAGGTAAACCACAACGATTGTCACGGCGGCACCCACAGCAGACGCATAAAGAACAATTTTACGCGCGCGATAAACATATTTTTGTTCCGCAAAATAACGCGATTCATCATTTATTCGGATAGCCGGTCCCAGCGCGGGAGTCGACATAAAGTGCAGGCAGGAAGTTTGGCAGCAAAGTTTTCGTATTTACGGCGACAGGGACCCGCGGCCCGCTGCAGGCTAGCGCCGTCTATCGGGAGATTTTTTGGCAAATGAAACCGATGCCAATATGTTGAAGTTACGATTTAGTTTTGGTTTTATATTGACTGTACTTACTTACTAACTTTAGTGCGCACTATCCAGTCAACACTACTCTGTGTTTTGACAGAAATAAACACATTAGTCATCTCAGGCCCCAACAAGGTCAGTCAAAACAAGCGACTTGCGCACTTAATGGCGAGCCCTTAGTTACGTATCACTCTTAATTTAAAAAAATGCGTACGTGAGCTTGCCAACAGATAAAAAAACCGGCCAAGTGCGAGTCGGACTCGTGCACGAAGGGTTCCGTACCATTATCTATAAAATCGGCAAAAAAACACCGTTTTTTGTATGGGAGCCCACCTTAAATATTTGTTTTATTTTAATTTAATAATTTATTTTTAAGCTGAATATATAACTAAACATTCTGTGAATATTTCAAGCGTCTACCTGTTGCCGTTATCAATATCGAGAAAAAACGAGCAAAAAACCGGCCAAGAGCGTGTCGGACACGCCCAAGGTAGGGTTCCGTAGCCATTACGAAAAAATCAAGTAATATTTTTCTAAGGATTTCGTATGTGTACGGAATCATCCAAGTTTAGGTATGTTTTATACCTTAGGCTACTATTTACCCTTAAACTACAAATAATTTCCAAGCAATGTTAGCCGCTATAATTTTCCTAGTAAATTTGATATATTTACTACCCTTCTGAATTTTTTCAAATTTTTCCACCCAACAGTTTAGATTTTAGAGGGGGGGGACGGCCGATTTTAATGAAAATTTTCACTTTAAAGTTGAATACTTCGCAAACAGATCACTGAATAGAAAAATCATGTTAGCAACTCCGCAATGATTTTAAAAGACCTATCCAACGATACCCCACACAATAGGGTTAGCCGAGAAAAAAAAAATCACCCCCGCTTTACGTCTATGGGAGGTACCCTAAAAAAATTTTAATTACTTTTTTTTATTCAATCACTTTGTCGGCGTGACTGATACATATATTCATGCCAAATTACAGCTTTCTAGTACTAACAGTCTCTGAGCTTAGCCGCGGACAGACAGACAGACAGACGGACACACATGGCGAAACTATAAGGGTTCCTAGTTGACTACGGAACCCTAAAAAATCACGTTTGTTGTATGGGAGCCCCCTTAAATATTTGGTTGGTAAATGGTTTTTAGTACGAGGGGCGTTCAATATAAAGTGAGAATGAGATGCAAACCCTTTTAATATTACGAAATTAAATACTGGCCCGTAAAGCTAATCTATCTAGCTGATTGCTATGAAAAAAAAACTAACTGTTTTTTGTTTAAAAAAATATACGGTAATTTCTTTGCAATGCTATTGAGTACGTTGATGATGATGATGATGTATGGGGACGCCTTGCTGAGTCAGGCGGGCTGTCGATCGTTTGCACAGTCATTCAGCCCAGTTCCCCGTGGTTGGAGCCGACAGGTTACTGTCCCAGCAGCGCTCCCACACAGCAATTCTCCTCGAATCTTCTCGTTCTCCTGCTGAACAAAAGGACATCTTTGAGACAGACATCCTTTAGCTCCTCCTCCCTCAGCTCGTCACTCCCGAATACATCACGCCTCGCTGCCGCGTACATGACACACTCGGTTAGGACGTGCTCACTCGTTTCCTCCTTCCCACAATGTGGACAGGAGGGGTCACTTTTTATACCTATTACGCTTAAGTGCCTATTTAACAAGTTATGGCCAGTAATTATGCCAGTTATAGTTCTTAAGCTACTCTTACCTAGATTTAGGAGATACCTAGTTCTTCTGTGGTTTATGCCATCCAGCATCATCTTCGATTGTCTGCACCCTACAGCCTGTTTCCACTCACTGTTTGCTTCCTGTTCCTTCATTCTATCTATAACCCCCTTGGTGACTTCTGCAGACATTGGAAGTACCGGTTCAGGACCTATGAATCCCGTATCCGCTCCCTCCCTTGCCAGCTCATCAGCCTTCTCATTACCTGTCACTCCCTGATGTCCTGGGACCCAGGCCACCGTAACCTTCGTACTCTCTCCTAGTTTATTAAGTGCATCTCTGCACTCTCTTACCAAAGAGGAGTTAACTGTCGGCTTGTTTAATGCCTTTAGCACTGCTTGACTATCAGAGTAAATCACCACTGTTCCTACACCTCGATAGTCACCCAGTTTTGCTTGCATAATCTGAGCGCACTTCAACACTGCGCACACTTCAGCCTGAAACACACTGGCATATCTGCCTAATGGTATAGCCTCTCGAACATTCATCTTGGGTATTATTATACCTGCTCCCGCAAGTTGGGACGTTTTCTTCCTTGATCCATCCGTAAAACAAATTGTAGTCGGATATTCAAGGTCTACCTTCCAATCATCTCTCTCTCCTATATGGATTCTGTATTTCTTATCGAAAAAACCCTCTGTTTCTTAATTAAGTCGTTATTCTGTGCTAGCATTCCTAGCTTTAATAACGCCTCCTTTTGTATAAGTGCATGTTTCTTGTCTGTGAAGTTCCCCCTCCACTCCTCACATGCCCTCATTCTAAACCATTGTTCCATGGCTCTCTTCTCTATTTCCAGATGAAGTGTCTTCAGTCCTAGCATAACTTCCATGGCATGCGTTGGGGTTGTTCTCATTGCCCCTGTTATCATCAGGCATGCCAATCTTTGAACTTTATTCAGTTCCTTTTGATACTCCTTAATACGGGCCCTATGCCACCATATCACAGCACCATACAGCAGCCTTGGTAATATGACCGCCTTATACATCCAGTTTATCATCCGGGGTTTTAGTCCCCACTACAAAATATACAAAATATACGGTAATTTCTTTGCAATGCTATTGAGTACGTTAGCGAAAATGGAGAAAATTGAACTGCGCGCCGTTATCAAATACTTGTGTTTGAAAAATTTTTCTACGGACCAAGTCAATTTGGATTTCACTTGACAATTCAGGGTGGTAGCACGTAGTGCTCGTTAGGCAGCCCCCGTGACGTGTGACTCCGGGAAGAAGGGCTATGGATTAGCCCAAATCATTTCAAGTTAAACTCGTTTTAAGACGTGAGTGATCCTTTTATTTTCACTATGAGCGAGTCTCACGGTAGTTTCATGTATAAAATGATTTCTCAGGGACTAGTAAATCTAGAGCAATGTAAAAAATCAAGACATACCATTATTTAATTCCTCTTTTACATCACTGGGCACTATATCACTTTCCCTTTCACTGCCATGTCCAACATGGTTTTGCAGTTCACTGTCACCTTTTTCACTAACTAGTTCAGTTTCAGACTGTCCATTGCCATTAGCAGATTTGTTTGTATCATCACCACCGAGTTCATTAGTCTCACAGTTGCTGAGTTTGGAACTTTGACAGGCTTCCACGTGTTTGGAGCTATCAGAACTTTCCAATGTAGCTTTTTCATCAGAAGCCTTTTCACCAGAATCAAGCCTGACAGCCTCTGTAGAGTTTTCGGGGATGCTCTCTTTTTCCTCCATATTACCACCAATCTAGTTGGATATAGGTAAATAACAGAATTCAATACATCTGGAAATTGACCAAAGATTCTTATCTTATTATGATTTATTTCCGAGGCGCCGCACCCGGCGGATAGTTTCTAGGTTAGAATGCTGAGGGGTTCATAGGACAAGAAATAATTTGCGTAAAAAAATAAGTTTCAGTTTCATATTACGTTAAGCAGAAAGTCGAAGAATTTGGAATTACAACCAAGAACTTTCAATAGGCAATAACCGCGGCAATTATAAGTGATATGACGCCAACCGCGACACAAGCCCGTAGCCCGCGCTTATTCGTGTATTGTTTTTCACGAATTATTTGTGGAAATTTAAGCTTTCAAATTATGTCGATGACTTAATTTAGATTAAATTGAATGCAAACCGTGAAGAATTTGGTAAATAGCAGCTAGGATGTGGCGGCAACTTTCTTTGTAAGACATGAAAAAAAACCTAAGGACAGGTGACCTGGACACTTAGGGTCTAATGCTCCTCCGTATTCGACAATCGCACGTTGGTGCGCCGAATGACGTGGAAGAACATCGACAATGGACGACCCCCGCTCCGGACGCCCTACTACAGCAGTAACTGAAGAAATTGTGAAAAAAGTCGAAAACTCAGTTTTGGCGGATCGTCGTGTCACGGTTCGTTTTATTGCTGAAAATGTAAAGATTTCAACGGGGAGCGTGCATAATATTTTACATGAACGCTTGGGTATGAAAAAGGTATCTGCGCGTTGGGTACCAAGAATGCTTACTGACACGCAAAAACAAACTAGACTAGAGATTTGTCAAGAAGCTTTGAACCTGATGCAGCAAGACCGGGAACTTTTTTTGGCGCGATTTATAACAATGGACGAAACATGGCTCCATCATTACGACCCAGAAACGAAACTGCAGTCTATGACATGGAAAAGGCCATCATTTCCAACTCCGAAGAAATTCAAGGTGAGCCCATCTGCCGGTAAGGTCATGGGCTCTGTTTTTTGGGATTGTAAAGGGGTATTAATGATTGAGTATCTCGAGCATGGAGCCACTATTACGGGCACATTATACGCCAAACAAATAGCAACATTTCGCAATGAGATCCGCGAAAAACGGCGAGGTAAACTCTCGAAAGTTGTGCTGTTCCACCAGGACAATGCCCCGGCACACAAGTCCGCCGTTGCAATGGCTGCAATTTGTGATGCTGGGTTCGATATCCTTAAGCATCCTTCGTATTCACCAGATCTCGCTCCCAGTGATTTCTACCTATTTCCGAGATTGAAACAATACCTGAGAGGCCAGAAATTTGAAGACGACGACGCGGTAGTCGCTGCAGTACAAGATTTTTTAAGTACTCAAGATGAGACCTTTTTTAAAAATGGAATTTTAAGTTTAGTAAAAAGATATACTAAGTGTATTTTGCTAAAAGGTGACTATGTCGAAAAATAAAATGTCATTTAGTAAAAGTTGTTTATAACATACTCATTCTCACTTTTTATTGAACGCCCCTAGTATTTGCTGTTATAGCGGCAACCAAAATACATCATCTGTGAAAATTTCAACTGCCTAGCTATCACAGTTCGCGAGATACAGCCTGGTGACAGACGGACAGACGGACAGCGGAGCCTCAGTAATAGGGTCTCGTTTTTACCCTTTGAGAATGGAACCCTAAAAAGATTTACAGACAAGTGCAAAGGGTTGGACTGAAGATCAGCGCCTTGTGTGTGCGCATTGCCGTGGGCACACATCCATACAACACACGCTGAGCCTAATCCGCTTACCACGCTTTGTTATACACTTATACATACATAAGTTTAATGTATAAAATATCTTACTTTTAATAATGTATCTTTTATTCTAATATGTTAATAAAAATGTATTCTATTCTATTGTAAACTCTAGTAACATACTTCGCGATGTAAGTAAACTGGTGATTAAATTAATCGATGTGTGTTAAAACAGCCAAACCACCCCTAAATAATAAATCAAAATATAATTCCATTCGCTTTGTATTGATTACTTTTTAAAAAACTGCAAACCTTCAACTCTATTTACGGTGCACGATATCGATAGCAGTGAATTCCATAAACTGCACTTTTCCAATCGCTTGGTAAGGAATGGAAGCTACACACCAGTTTAGCAGTCTGGATTGTGAATTCTCTAAAGTGTCACATTACAGAATATGAAAAGCAGTTTCGCATTGGTCAAGGAACAAATTCCGAGTAAGAAAGTATATTTCCCCCGAGACCTTTTACAAAGTTAACAAGGTGTAGCCGGGGAAATAAATAAGGGAAAGCAGCGATTAATATTAAGTACTCACATTTTTCAGTCTATGTAGCCTATGCTGCTAAGATATTTACTTCTGAGTGCTATTTCGCTCCATTTAAAAAAACGACTGTTATTATTAATATGCGCGTGAAATCAACAAAAAATATTCTAGTACCTAGACCATTAACTGTTTTCTTTGTTGCATTTCGAGATCTGTCGCTAAGTATTTCTTACTCATCAAATACATTTTTCGATATACTTTCTTAAGGGCACCTAATGTGTGTTTATATTTAGAACACTAATAAAAGAAGAGTGATGAAAGGGCGAGGGCGCCAATTAAAATTGTAACAAGCCCATTGCCCAATTAGTACGTCATTTAGACTTATGGGGCGTTACGTGAGAAGCATTTCAGCGGCTCATTAGCTATGACTGGAGAGTTTGTGGAAATAATCGCCATGGGTTACGCTGCTTCGGAGAAATGAGGGTACTAATAGTTTCACCCCCCCTGTTAATGTTTAAACAGTCGTCTTGAAATACAGCTGCCAATAGCTGGTCTAACTGTTAACCTATTTCTATTCCTTTTTAAGGATATAGATGTTGATATTTATATCCTTTTAGAATAAATATTTTCATGCTATATTTTTAGTCTTCAGTTATGAATTATGTAAACTTTTTAGAAGCTTGTACCGTATCCAAATGACGACGTTTTCTAAAAAGCGCTAAAATACATAGTTTCACTACAACATAGCGATGTTTTAAGGTTGCATAAAGAGGAAGACGTCTTCGCTAGGCGTGCCGACGGGCTAATCAAGTGGCGTAAGCATCGTCTACAGAGTTTGCCTTGAAACTCCCCCACGGCTCTTAAGACACGTTAATTCGCTTGCACAGGATCCCGAATCAGGTTGTACACGCCTTTTACATAAACGCTAAACGCTACGCACTTGCTGGGGCATGTTGCACAGCACACTCTTTGGCTAACAGCTTAATTAAATCGAGACTGCTTTTAGTTTTAAGTTTAAAGTATCAAGAGCTTCGTAGTTTGCCTGAATCGGATCGATATTTTACTGCTGATTAGCCATCGTAGTCAATAAACGTCTGGCCTTATTGTTTAAGGGTGGGTCCACTCCACATATATAATTTTAGGGGCTCTATAGTTTGTTTGAATTTAATATGCCATAAATATAAGTATATCGATTTCCATAATTCTCATTAGTCATAAGTCATAACATTTCTGAAACAGTATTTTCTTCGGAATTGTTATTAAACTAACCTAACTTAACCTACTACATTCTATAAGATGGCATTTAAAATCCTGAAAACAGTACGCTTCTACATTATATATTTATGGCAAACGTTGATATGACGAGTAAAATTATGACAAACTGTATTATGGGAAACTAAGGGATCCGATCATTTGAACGTATGACATAAGGTGATTTTCGCGCTCAAACTAACGATCATGCATGATACTCCATGAAGTACGATTGGCTACGTTAAGATGACACAAATGTGGACCCGTCCTAACGCAGGCGCCCTCACGATCACATTTGCCATCTTTTTCTACCACAATCTAATACCGTTATATTTTTAATTAAGTATAGTTGCAATGGTGGCGACATCAAACTTATGTATTAGTCATGGAAAACGAAACTGATTTCTACTGCCTATAACGCTTGAATCTTCTTCAGAGAAACTTTAGTAACCCATTTGGTCCACTGGTACTGATGATGATGTCTAACTGTTACTATTGGTGTAAAGAAAACACGTAAAAGTTACTTCACAGGGACCAAATGGTTGTTTGGGAACTATCTCTGAGATAAACGAAACATAGACTTATTCACCCGCCTTCGTTCAAATAAAAAACAAAGTCCACGTTCGTATGCTAAGAGCAACCATAAAACACAGGCAAGAAACTGACTGGAACAAATTAATTATCTACCTGCTAGTTAAACTTGCTCGGGTAATGTGTAAC
The DNA here is from genome assembly GCA_947859365.1 of Archips crataeganus. Lineage (NCBI taxonomy): Eukaryota > Metazoa > Arthropoda > Insecta > Lepidoptera > Tortricidae > Archips > Archips crataeganus. The sequence goes on along the minus strand of OX402055.1, from coordinate 12,814,821 downwards.
GTCATCCGAGGTACAACAGGACCCAAGATAACTTGCTAAGAAAATGTTTTGTAAAAGGTATTTTATTCATTGGTAACATTCAATTCAAGACTTTGGATTTAGTTAATGATTTGGATTTTGTTTCTTAGTGAAAAACTAATATCTAAGACGACAAATTTAATCTCTTGTTGATACCAGCAGCGGTAGTCATCTTCAAATTTCAAGCAAAAGTTGAGTATTAATAACAAATAGAAACTAAAATAAAATACGCAATATACCGGTATATTAACCAGAGTCCGAATAAAAATCTTGCAAGCAAATTTTAACAAATTAAATCCTAAATTAAGTTTAAATTAATCGACGTAAAAATATAATATTCTGTAGCGTGGTAAATATTATTATAGACGTACAAAAATATGAAGAATGTAGAGTAAAACGTGGAATAACCGGATTCGTGGCGTGACCAAATAGCGTCAACCTACCTCAAGTTTAATATTATGTGAAATGAGAAACTCCAAATGACTCCCTTAATGCTATCTGGCTTATTATTTTGGGGAACCATGAAACGTTTATTGTTAGTAGTAGCCCGAATAATATTCGTAAATAATAAAATATTAAATTCTAACTTTTTTAAGAGTAATTCAGTATGATGTATGGTAAGTGAATGTTAAAGAAGACCAACAATCCAAATGTATGCGCGAACAAGAAATTGCCATTTTTGTTTAACAATAGTAAAGTTGTCGTTTCATTAAAAAAAAACAGCATACTTAATTGAGTTTTCAGTTGAAAATCGATCAGTCAAATGAAACGCAGGTTTTCAAACAAATGGGACGTCGCGCTGGAACTTTTTGTGCAGTCATTTAACTTGGCAGAGTGGGCGACAAATAATTTTATAACGCGGGAGTAAAATAGGTGTACGTTTTGTGGTTGTAAAAAGCGTTTTTCAGAGTGACTGCCATCTCATTAGGCGACAAGGCCGGCGTATGAATGGTGGATCAAAGGGATGCTCATGAGCAGTCGCCACTTGGAGTCGAGTGGTCGTTACCCACCCGAGCACACTCTCGTGCTTTGACTCCCTTTTCAACAATCTTGGGCCCAAGAAACGTGAAATTTGATTATTGAAATAATATCAGACGACGTACATATTTACCCCAATGTTAAGAACTACAAAGTCGTACTTGCAAAATCTCAATCTGATATATATAAGGCTTAAAAGAGGTACTGATTTAAACCTAGGAGTACTTTAGATAAGACTATGCCTAAGTGGTTGGTGGTAGTATTAATATCACGTTGGTTAGAACTAGAACCATGGATGCACGGTCAGCTCCAACTAAGGTAAAAACTTCCACATACTATCTAACTGCGGAGGACTTATAAGTTAAAATAAATACTTGTACTAGGTTCCGACTGTCCACAGTTTAATTTGTTACCACGTAAGTACAATGTAATGAAATTTTAAATAACTATTAAATCTTTAACTATAACACAAACACCGGTTTAATTTGAAAGAAAATAATTACTTTTAAAGTTGTAAATGTAACTTATAAGTTATGGAGTTGAATATCACCGTCAAGGATACGAGGATACGTTCGAGGATACGTCGTCAAGCTACTTTTTTTTTACAACAAAACGGTTAAGAGCTTAGATATTTATGCATCTCAGACACATTCTTTACAGTTTTTTATTTGTGTCTAGCTCACTTAGTATTTTAAAATATTTCTGTATTTTTTAAAGAAGCTAGCGGAATTAGGTTTAATAATGAAATTGATTACCTCTGTTGCTTTATATTTACTACATACTCGAATAGATAATATAAGAAAATGGTTTGAAAAAGCAAGACTTATCGTCATTGAACAGTCTAGTGGATTTCTGCTATTTCTTCCAGGGGATAGGCTACCCCATACTTTTAAATTTAACGAACAGGATCGTCTATTAAAAGATAAGAATTTCATCTTAGGAAGTGCCTCTTGAGCAATATTGCGTTTCGGCAAATTCTTTTTTTAAGGCTGTGTAGATAAACTTTATGAATTATATTTTCACCTTACACAGATTAGTAGAGTTTTGCAAACGAGATATATTAGTCAGGTACTATAAAATTTAATTTCAATTTGACAAATTCAGGGTGCTAGGTGCCAATCTATATAATAAAAGAAGAAACTGACTGACTGACTGACTGACTGACATATCAACGCACAGCCCAAACCACTGGGCCTAGAGATTCCAAATTTGGCATGTAGGTTCCTTATAAGATCTAGGGGTGCACTAAGAAAGGATTTTTCTAAATTCACACCCTAAGGGGGTGAAACGGGGGTCCAAAGTTTGTATGGGGAAACAAGATTAGTTCGACTATTTTATTCGAAACTTCAGAGAAATACTCTTAATGATAAATGAGTAAACACGTGTTTCAGGTTTTTGAGAATTGTACCCCTAAAAGGGGGGAAAGGGGTAACAAAGTCTGAAAATCAACATGGGTGTTGTTTCTATAATTTATCGGGTCGCTGGTTATGAAAACAACAACGGTTTTAAAATCCGACGTGGCAGACGTAAAATACGATCTCCCTGGATGGGGTGCGATGGGGTTGAAATGTCTAAATAAACTAAATGACTGTTGAAATATCAACGCACAGCCCAAACCACTGGACCTAGAGACTTGAAATTTTGCACATAGATACCTTATATAATGTAGGCATCCACTAAGGAAGGATTTTTGGGGAGTCCCTCGGGAACGGGAAAAAACAGGATTTATATATTCGATTCCGAGTGACCCTATCTCAGTAACTATAATAACTAGACTCTTCAAAATTTGATACACAAGTAGGTTAGTTAAAACATTAATTTCAGGATTTTTCACAATTCCCACGGGATAAGGAAAAAACGGGATTTATATATTCAGTTCAACGGGATCCTATGAACTATAATTACTAGACTCTTCAAATTTGGCATAGAAGTAGGTAATTATAATAGTAAAAAACAGTTTTAAGGATTTTTGGAAATTCCAACGGGATAAGGAAAAACGGGATTTTTCGTTTTACTGGTCATAGAAAGCTGAAATTCGGCATGTAGGTTGCTTGGGGAGTGTAGAGCTGAATTGAGAGAGGACTTTCCAAAATTCCCGCGGGAACGGGAAAAAACAGGATTTTTCGTTTTACTGGTCGTAGAAAGCTGAAATTCGGCATGTAGGTTGCTTGGGGAGTGTAGAGGAGCATTGAGAGAGGACTTTTCCAAATTCCCACGGGAACGGGAAAAAACGGGATTTTTCGTTTTACTGGTCGTAGAAAGCTGAAATTCGGCATGTAGGTTGTTTGGGGAGTGTAGAAGAGCATTGAGAGAGGACTTTCCAAAATTCCCACGGGAACGGGAAAAACGGGATTTTTCGTTTTACTGGTCATAGAAAGCTGAAATTTTGCAAGTGGGTTCCTTGGGGAGTGTAGGGGAGCATTAAGAAAACATTTCTCGAAATTCTTACGGGAACGGGAAAAAACGGGATTTTGCGTTTTACTGGTTGTAGAAAGCTAAAATTTCAAAATTCATAAGTTTATACTTTAAGTAGGCCGCAAAAGGCTCTTTAACCGACTTCTAAAAAAGGAGGAGGTTATGCATTCCACTTTATTTTTTTTATGAAGGTATGTTCACCGATTTCTTGGTCAATTGTGGACCTGCTTGCTTGCTTGCCTGTATGCTTGCTTGCTTGATATCTTGGTTCTTTGTTATACTCATAGTACACGCGAGCGAAGCCGCGGGCAAAAGCTAGTATTATTAATATTTCTTAAATTTCAATGACTGCTGTAGTGATTGATTGTATTAGGGATTTTTGTAGCAAGCAAAATCAATACTATGTAAGTAGACAATAAGTATTGCGCAATGACGCATGCGACTTGGTTTAAAACAATTCAGAGGCAATTTTCTCTTTACCTGCAAAAATGAATAGTTTTACCTGGGTTTTGTAAGCCGCATGAAAGTAGCAAATTCATTCAGGATTTCCATAAGTAAACAAAACGGTCCCAGGGTAGTAAGCGAGTAAAATATTTCGGATTTTAACCAACTTCTTAAAGGGTTTCTTGAAAAAACTTACTCGAAAGACTTTGGAATTTTACGCGAGCTAACGCATAATATTGCGGTGTGGTACAGTTACGGACATTTATTACAATATCGGAGCGGGTCAGTGTTACTATATATCTGAAAGCGGCCCAAGACATTTAGAATAAAGTAATTTGATGATGATTAAAGTAATTCCAGTAAAATCAATTAAATTCCAGTTCGTTCCTAAAGTTAAAATTGGCAGTACTCGTATTAGTATAGTATGACATCTGAACAGTACTATAGGTCCCGGCTGCCTCCACTTGGCGACTCAGAGCTCTTATTGGATTCAGGGGACATAAAGTCATCAAAGTCAGCATCAAACTGTCCGTAGGGTCGCCGGCATGCCCCGGGATAAATAGGTTGTCTATGACGGGACGGCGGCGCCATTTTCTTTTTTATTTACTTTGGTTTGCTCTCATGTGTTTGCGCTGTTTTAAAAATACAGTAGGGTTGTCACAGCGCGAAATAAAATTCTTATTCAAACGTTAACGTCTATCATAAATCGGGGACGTGAATCATTTTGTTTCTAAAACAGTAACGCACGTAAAAATTGGATTTCCACTTTTCACCATCATATAAAAACCAACATAATAAAAATTATTGGTAGGTATCTATCGCATAACACAGTGTATAACCGTCCCGTTGCAAAATATTGTTATCTTTCAGACTTCCAACCCTACAAGTTGACTATGTAAATGGTTGTTTGTCAGTTTATGAGTTCCGAATCACGTTATTGTTTTTCCATTGCTGATAGAACGCGGAGTTGGTAACTTTCCTTACACAGGATATCTGATCTTGCAGCCGGGGGAGTCATAAAATAAGATTGGCTCAATCGACCACGTTTTATTGACTTATTAACATCGATCTCCGACTCGGGTGTTTGCTGTGAATTGTTTCAATTTCCTCGCGAACGATGGAGTTTAAACATGTTATGTTGCATGCAAGTTTTGTAATCTTAGATCAAATGCCGATTCTATCATGATACAGACATCGCATTCCTTTTAATAGGTACTTCATGGAAACATTAACATGGATTGGAATAAAAAATGGACATACATGAACGACAGCTCTTATTAACAGAATTTCAAATATACTTAAGTGCTTCTTAAAACTAGTCCGCCCACGTCAGTAACCAATAAGCAGGGTTCGGTTGGCAGGAAGCGTATCATTTATAATGTAATCATCGGCCGAACAACCTTTTAAAGGCAGGCGGTTAGATTACCTATGCAATAAAATTGCTTGGAAAATTCGGAGTCCTGTGAGATCCGGCAATTTTTTCCGTTTACGTCCGGCCGGCAGCGGCAGCGGCAGCGGCGCTCGGCGCATTATTAATTACTGTCTGCCCTGCCATTTAATATTTCGCCCGAGTGCAGGATCACCCTTCAACCGCCCGCTCCAGCTTAATCCCCACTTAGGTAATTCCCCATATTTTGCCTTTTTTCACGTTTATCCGTAACGGAAACTCATTTTTAACTTTTAATGCGATTAGATCATGTGTTTTATTTGTTTATACATATTTAGGCCACGGCTGGATTCGGAATTGTTTACAAGTATCCATTGTGTTTAATTAGTTTTGAAATGGTCTCTTTGATAATATCATTTGTTTGGTAGATACATAAAGCACACATTCACAGAACATCTAAGGCTAGTCTCAATTTAGTAGTTATATTAAAGCCGAGATAAATTATTTAAACGGTATGAATAGATTCTCAGTCAACCATAATCGTTAAATTAACAGAAACGCATTTTACTATTCCACAGAAACTGAAACTTAATCCAATTTAACGCATATTTGTTAAAAATAAAAGAAACGTGTAGGATAGTTTTCATTGTATTGATCGGACTGAAGTGCGCTTTCGAATGCAATATCCGCTTTCAAACGAGTTTTGGTTTCTAAAAAACTAGCTATTCGGATAGTTTGGGTGCGAAGTAAATTTGAAAAGTCATAACTGCAACGTTTTGGTAGAACACAAGCATTAAAATACCACACTGGAAAATTGAAATTGAATATTTTATTAATTTATCTAATATGCTTAATGATGTTCGTTATTGCAAGTTTTGGCTCTACATGACGTCAAATAACTTTTTTTGTTAATATCGTGACATGTGTACACTTATTTGATGCATTATTTTGTTAAGATTTTATTATTTCCCAGAACTTGTGGGTGTTACTACCTACATTTTATACTTAGCTTTTACGCAGGTATTTTATTTTTAGCATTTATCAAACATGCCATATTTTATTAATGCGGTATTGTAGTACTTAGGTTCTCTCACACATTTGATACGAACGCCAATTTGGAGGAAATAATCCCACTACGCAAACAACGCCTTCCAGGAAAAGAGAAGAAGAAAGAAAGAGAAGAAGAGAGAAGAGAAGTTCCAGGAAGAGAGTTTCTGTCGACGATGACTCTCTAGTATCAGATCATCACTTTTGTTATATCCCAGTTTTTGATGTAGGTCATTGGTTAAAGCCCGAGTTCTCGCGTGCCATGTACACAGGCGAGGAAACTGAATTGCGTACCAGAGTGGAACTTCTTCACAATCAGTTTCCCGATGATTTCTTTGGCAGATGTAGGGAATGTCAACATAACATTTGTAACAAAAAGGTTCAACCCTGGTACGCAATTGGGGTTGTCTATTTTTTTTTAATGTATAGTAGGTAAATCGAAAACCGTTTTCTGTAGTTATTTAATTTTAATATAATGTGATGCATTTATTACATATAGTGAATGGGGGTAAGATGAAAAGCACCCCCACTCACCCTATCAAATAAGCAATGACCTTCATTTGACATTGAAGTAAACGTCGTAGACGGTGCAAGTTGTACTTTGATCGGTGTGGTTAGCATTATTTAGGATTCTTCACAATTTACGCGTGAATTAAACTATGGAGTTTGATTTGGACCCGCTGTCTGACATCTAGCACTTTGACAGCGCCAGTAAAGTGACACTAGTTACAATGTGCCACTACGCAAAAAATAATTAAAGGGGTTGCCTTATCGTACGCATTTAGATAGATTTAGAAATTTAGCTCCCGCCCTCAATTATAATCTGCCGTCATCAACCAAAATAACTTTCAATAATTAATTTTGAAAAAAGTAGTGAACTAAATGAAAAAATATTGAAATTAGTTTCTTATAATTGACTTTTCTATATAATAAAAATATAAAAACCATTTATTAGACATTCCCAATTCAGTTTCCTCGACTGTACAACAATATACATACCTACATTATTTATTATGCAGTGGGTTGCAAAATTATTCGAACAATGGTGACATTTTTTTGTGGTGAATAAATACGGATAACTCACGTCTATGATCGAGTTTAGCGCGACATGTTTCGGGCTAATCCGTAGCCCTTCCTCCTGGAGCACACGCCAGTAGCAAACGCGCACTAATCTTTTTTAACACGTTTTTATTAGCTTCAAACGTAGTATGTGTTAGTATGTAACGGAAATTTTGAACATGATTTTGACCCCTTTGAAAACGTCGGATTAACTCAAAATTTGGCATACTTATCAAGGACCGATGACAATGCGTGTTTTTTAGATTTTTTAGATTTTTTTAAACTATTTTTGACATTTTTTGTTTCTAGAATCCGAAGTAAGTCTTCCTTGACCGCCGCACTCTCGCTAAACTGAAACTAACGAACCTAACACGCCAAAATTTGCTTTGTATTCATAACAAAGGTTCACAATCAGGAACAAAGGATCACAACCATTTTTTGTGTGGAAACAGCTACTCGACCACGAAAGGGGCTAAGTGGATTTATTCATTGAGTTTTTGATCGTGGAACAACGTGGGAGAAAGTTTTATACGTGTCGCTTTTACTATCGTTGAATATTTACGTAATACCATTTGGAATTGGAGCTAGCAAAGGACTATGGCACATTGGAACGCCGAAGAACTATAACAAGAAAAGTAAACTTTATTATACATTTCAGTATGGTCTTCCAGGAGAGCATGGATTATTGCAGCTCCCTTAATAATAATATAATTAGTTACCATTATACTACATCTTTATACTACATCTTCACAAACATTATATTATAATTCACCTACGAATAATGAGAATGACTATGTATGCGTGTGCGTGTGTGTGTGAGAAAGTGTTTATATAATTAACTTAGCAAAGTGTGTCAAGCCCCGCATAACATCGACTTATCATTTTGTTACAATAATAAACATTTTTTTAAAATCTAGTGGTCCTAGTGATTGATTTTCACAAACTTAATTAATTATGTCTGAATAGTGACTTTGATTAACAAAAAAAATAAAATAAAATAAGTATAAGAACAACAACAATTTATACCTACGCCTACGCATATAAAAAATAAAAGTAGTTAACGAACTAAAGATTTCTGAAGATATTTACTTCTAACTTTCTTTGAAGGTTTATAGATTGTAATTGACGGTGGAAAATTGTGGACACTTTTATCCACATAAGTTATGTGACGTGTACAAATTATGTTATTTATGAGACCGTTAAATGGACATTCCGAAAAGAAACAAGCCGAACCAGTTATTTCGCTTTTAGCCCAATGAGCTGTTGTCTGTTTCAAATTACGCAATAGGCAATGCAGATAAGAGTAATTGCTAATGAATTTCTACAAGAACTTAAGTATCGGAAGGGGACTGTTTACTGCCTCATTGGTGTTTCTCTTGACGTGTGATCGTAAATTTTTTACGTTACGATTGAATGGTCCGCCCTTAACTAAAGCAGGGTATAAACTTTCATGATTCCGTTTTATGGGACCATTCGTGTTCATTTTATAAATGATGTGCTTTAACATTCGCCCTCTGACAGTGTTTAACTTAAACGCATTGTTGTTTAATTATGTATCGCGTCTTAAATACACTCTCTTGATCTTTGACGATAGTAACAAACAAGTAAGACAATTGCTGATTCCTGAGGCATGGTTGAAAGTGTAGATGTTGAGGCGGATTGATTATGTCACTTAACTTGTCTTGTACTAACTTAATAAAGTTATCAGATCTCCGTGGCCATCTGGAGTTAGTTAATTATTAAGCATCCAATACTGACTTTTTATAGGTATTGGAAAAATGTGAGGTGAGGGTGGGCATGTCGCGTCACGTCTTCGGTTTATTACACGTTCGTTTGGCTGGTCTCCGTGACCCGGCCGATATACGTGTCCGATTGACCGGTGCCGGCCGTCGCACCGGCCCAAACACACCTATTAGTCAGCGGCAGAATGTGTTTCGGATTTCAACTAGATAAACTTGCGGGTAACTTGAATACGTTTTTGTTGAAAAAATTTTTTTGACGCACAGTTTTTGACCAACGGTTTTTTTGTTGATGTTACTATATTCTTATATTAGCTTTTACCCTTTACTTTATCTGCGAAGAATTCTTTGACCGCTGTCCCGCAGGAACTATGTAATATTTCGGTATAAAAACTATTACTATCTGCCAAATTTCATCAAAAACCGCCAAACTGTTTTAGCGTCAAAGAGTAACAAACATCAACACATTCAACAAGTTTGGTTTGAAGTATCTTTTTGTGTGTTTATTTTTTCAACTTCATTTTTTTACTTTTACGGTCATCCCGTGTAATCCATATATTTCGTGTATGAAATATATGGATTTCACGGAATGACTGTAAAAGTAAAAAAATGAAGTTGAAAAAATAAACACACAAAAAGATACTTCAAACCAAACTTGTTAAAGTATGGCCTATTAGCGACATCTCTTAGTCCAGATGAGCGGTTAGTTCCGAAGGAGTGTTGATGTTTCTCGATGAGAATTAAACATAGATGGCGCTGTAACACTGCAAAAGTGTTAAGTGTAAGTGGAATGCATAGGAAAAATTTGTATCTAAACTCCTGACCAGTGGTGGTGTAGGGGCTTAGCACGTGGCACGAAATGCCAGGGACCTGGGTTCGATTCCTGGCATTGGTCTTTTTTCTGGGGTTTTTTCTGTGCATCTATGTTTCAGTTTGTATTTAATATGAAATATCAACACATTCATCCATACAAACTTTCAAGTTAATAATTAGTGGGATTGTCACAAAACATACACAATTTTATATGTCAGTCTGACCAGTGGAAGACTAAAACTTAATATTTAAGCTAAATTAAAACTACGAAGTAATAAACATCGTCGAAATTTTCTGTCACAGGCATCAACCTTTGCTTTGCCTCTCTGAACTGAAATATTGGAAGACAATTTGGAATAAAAATTAAATTTTCGATAAAAAACGAAAAAAAAAAAATCCTAGCGCTACAATACAATCCATATTCATAAGTCGAATGGTAAATCTAGAGCTTTTATATCCTTCTGTCCCGTGAAAGCCCGTCTTTGGTTGCAATGGGCACAAAAGCTATTTTAAATATTGCTTCCAGATTTACTACACCAAAGCCGCATCTTATACATTTGTATTACCTAATAAACGTTTACCTAAACGTTTGAAATTTGCATTTATAAGACATTTTTTGCAGATAATAAGATAAATGAGTTAAAGAAAATAAAAATATCTCTTATTTTTTTACCAACTAAATTATTTTGCCCGAGCCCGGAAAGCTACAACTTTAAGTTTCAGTTATTTCTCTCATTTGTGGAATGAATCGTCCGACACAGCAGGGCAAGAAACATAAACAACAATTAAGCATTGACGGCCTAAAATATTTATCGCGCTCCTAATGTTGGTATGTCATTTTGCGACCCTTCGCGAGACGGGCAACGTATCGCGTTTTTTCTTCTCTGGAATTTGTTATCTGCCCAATAAATACGTAGTACAAACAATTTAATATAAATGGTGTCGAATTGACGCCTACAAAGGGCCTGCTCGGACGATGCGCATCGAGGCAAAAGCAAATTAATTGCTATCGGTTACGTTCCAGTGTCGTAATTGCTTTGTTCTCGCGACGATCGATCAAGTGAGAAAAATTAATTGAAATCGCTGACGAACCCATAGACGTGGCCAATATACAAGCTTTAACAGGGTTTAAAATAGAAAAGCGGCATAAAGGGAAAACCCCCCGCGAAAATTAATTTCGTTCCTGGAAAAATAATTTCGGTTACGTAATTGAACTCTTATTTGATTATTGGACTAAATTTGAAACAACTTTGGAATCAATGACGTCAATATTTTTAGCGTTGCGTCTGAGCTTATTAAAGGTTAACAATTACTGGTGTTTGATAAAACAGATAAATAAAATTTTAAGTTACTCTAAACAGAGACAGAAGTTACGTAGTGGAATGCTATTGGCAGGATATCGCGTTGCAAATAGTTTGCAGTTGATTGTTTGCGTCGACGCCGCACTCTCGGAGGCCGACGGTTGCTTAAATATTTACCAACAATCACCACGTGGCTGGAAGTTTAGTCAAATCGATTACCAGTCTTTATTTATACATATTTTGACTATAGGGTAAACATTTGTACGCACTGTCTATAGGTAATAAAATGAGCAGAAATAATAACATTCAGAAACAATGAAATAATAACCGCACAGAGACATGAAGATAGTTTAGTGTTAGTGGACTATTTTTGTGCATTTAATTTTATAAACTTAGCAAATTTTCATAGTAATTTAAACAGATACTAACCATAACCCGCGGTGTCACAAGAAACATTTACGTACAATCTTAGAGTTTGGTTTAAAAAAAGAACAACGCCATCTATTGATTGAAGACGAAGTTAACGCGTCGTCTTGAAAGCCAAGGTACCTACCTACCTCAATGTTCTTGGACAACACTCTGTATTCTTGTTTAAAGTTACAATATTATCCCAGAGGAACATACATATTATCGGAATATTAAGTATGCTACAAACAACCAAACATCCAAACATCTTCAGAAACTTTCACATTTATAACATAAGCAGGGTTATGTTATATATAGCTTTGGAGCAGAGTGACAATGGTCGACTACTGGACTGATTGCGGATATTTAATCATCATCCCAGCCTATATAAAAATCCCACTGCAGGGCGCAGGCCTCCTCTCAGAATGAGAGGGGATGGGCCGTAGCTCGTAGTTCCCACGCGGGCCCAGTGCGGATTGGGAACTTGGATATTTAATATTTAATTGTAAATTAATAGTAACGTTAAAGCTTTAAAATAATTCGGTTATCGGATACTCTACGCTGAAGTTGAATCTCTGAGTTCTGGAAAAGTTTTCGTAGCGTGCTACGAGAGAGCTACATCACGCGCAGCACGATATGTGGGCATTGGTTCAAGTTTAAGTAATAATACTCGTGTTGTTAATTCTTCTATGTAAAAATCTCGTGTCACGGTGTTTGTTATCGAACTCTTCCGAAACGGCTTGACCGATTCTTATAAAACTTTCTTCATTATTTTTATTTTTATTACAATAATAATAATAAAATATATTAAAAAAAAAAAAAAAGCCGCTGTCACGTGTCAAATTTTTATCATATTTTATAAATTTGTTTTTAATGTTTTCGACGCCTTTCTAAACATTTTATACCTTTCACAAGCATGACAACCAGCTGTCAAAGGCGAAAATATAAGAAAGTTTTTATGATTTGTGGCATTCGAACAAGGCGGATGTAGACAGTATCTGATTTTGGTATTTCTGTTTCTTTGGCTAGTTGTGGTATAATTTTGATAGTGTTTTATGCGGCGATTAACCTTAACTGTTACAGTGATCTCAAAATTCTATATTGCTCTCGTGTCTGACATTTTTTAATGTGCAAGTTGTCTCCACGTGGTTTCTGGAATTTTACTATCAAGTTGCAAAAACTACAATCACCGTACAACGTCGCTCCAAAGAGAGCAATTAACTGACATTGGCACAAGCCTATTGGCCGCCATTAAGGAAGAAGAAGAAGAAGAAAATATAAGAAATGGAAACAAATATTTGTATAATAATATGATAACGAGGACACGCTCATAAGCGGCACAACGCGCACGCCCACCATCTCCGCCCGCGCCATCCAGCTCCTCGCCATCGTCATCGGGCGACGAATTCGCCACAGCGCCCGACACCAGCGAGTCGAGCGACGAGCGCGGGCCGCCGTCCCCGGCGCCACGACCACCTGCGCGACGAGGACGACCACCGCTGCCGGCACGCTTGGGGCCTACGGGGCACTCCGCCCCGCCTACGGCTCCCGCTGTCGGTGGTGTAGTGCGCTGCATGCGATGGACTCAACAAATGAATGAGAACTGCATGCGAGCGTACTTTGGGGCTACAGAGGGGGGAACCAATTTGTCCGCGTATCGTGTCCGGATGCTTCCTCTGTTCCAGGCCCTTGAACCCGCCATCACCGTGTCTGCGCAGCGTCTGTCGGATCAGGTGCGAGTCATCCAGCGACACAAACGATTGGATGACGCCACACTTGATCGGCTACGCCTGGAAGCACTTTCTGTTCACGCGGCCTCTTTCTTGACGCGGGATCCGCCCGCTACGTCGCCGACTCCGGTGCCCGCATCCGATCTGGCACCGGGGGTACCGCGGGTCGATCCCAGTGTCGAGGAAGAGGACTGTGCGAATCAGAGTGTAAGTACCCAGGCCAATGAGCAACTGAGGAGGGTTTTGGAGGAGGCGATTACGCAGTATCGCTCCACGGGTAATCCTAGGCCACGATTACCTCGCTTGCCGTTGAATAGACGCAATCTAGCGTTAGTGGGAGCCCTGAATGATTTGCTAGACCCGTATTTACGGGCTAGTGAAGACTTAGTTGATACTCACTCAATCATGTACTGTGGGGCCATCGCGGCGTGCCGTGTTGCTCGCGTCAAGTTTCCGGACGCTGACCGAGCACCTAGGACCACCGGGGGTGTCCCTGCATGGCAAGTGCGGATTGAGCGGCGTATCAATACGTTCAGGACTCTCATTGCAAAGCTGATCTGCTTCAGGGGGGGCAACAACCGCCCCCGAGTAATGCGCTTCGTGGCCCAGGCCTTTGTGGGGACTGACATCAGGCCCTGCAACTATATGGCCTGTGTAACGGAACGTATCGACTTTCTGAAGCAGAAAGTCTATGCATGGGCAAGCCGTATTCGCCGCTACAGGAAGCGTGTGGACCGATACCAGCAGAATCACCTTTTCCAGAGCGACCAAAGGAAGGTATACCGAAAGTGGGAGGGAGACGATCTTCGTGTGCCCGACGGACGGCGGCCGGATGCTACTGCCATGATTGACTTTTGGCGTAATATCTGGTCGGTACCTGTTGAGCACACCGAGGGCGAATGGATAGGTGTTGTCGAACGTGAGTGCGAGTCCATCGAACCTATGGGGCCTGATACCATTAGCCCCGATGACGTTAGTTGTGCCATCCGGTCGGCTCCGAACTGGAAAAGTCCTGGGCCGGATGGATTGCACAACTTCTGGCTGAAATGGTTTCGATGCTCACACCAGCGTTTGGCAGCACAGTTCCAGCAAGCCCTTGAGCTCGGATCCCTACCATCTTTCTTTACAACTGGTATTACCTCCCTGCTCTATAAGTCCGGTAGTACCACAGAAGCGAAAAATTACAGACCCATCACGTGCTTGCCTACGCTGTACAAGCTCCTAACATCCATTTTGAGAGCAAAAATTAACACGCACATTGTTGCCAACAACGTTTTGGCCCCTGCTCAAAATGGATGTAGGGTTGGGTCTCGTGGTACTAAAGAGCTCCTCCTCATAGACATGACCATTTGTCAACGAGTCCGGCGGAACAAAGGGGCTCTCTCGGTCGCCTGGATTGACTACAAGAAGGCCTATGATTCGGTGCCCCATTCATGGCTGGTGAGGGTCTTAGAACTGTATAAAATTGATGCAGTCCTGAGATCTTTCTTAGGCGCTTGCATGGGACAATGGACCACAGTCCTTCGTCAACCGGGGGAAGGAGACGGCCCCTCTGGCCCACAGGACTCTATCAAGATTGAGCGAGGGATCTTCCAGGGTGACAGCCTGAGTCCTATGTGGTTCTGCCTAGCGCTGAATCCGCTCAGCACCCTGCTGAAGGATTCAGGGCTAGGCTGCCGGCTTCGAAGAGGGGGTGAGGTCATTTCTCATCTGCTCTATATGGATGACCTTAAGCTATTTGCACCAAATAAACATGACCTGTTGGAGCTACTGAAAACAACAGAAGTTTTCAGTAGCGCCATCAACATGGAATTTGGTGTCGATAAGTGTGCGGTTATGCATGTACAGCGGGGGAAAGTTGTAAATTCAACAAATTTGCAGCTTTCTGATACAATGTCCCTCAGATCTATTTCCGAAGCAGAAACCTATAAGTATCTTGGTATGTCACAGTCATTGGGTATTGAGAGTGAGGTCGTAAAGCAGACGGTGAAGGAGCGCTTCTTCTGTCGTCTGACAAAAGTACTTAATAGTCTTTTGTCGGGCGGCAACAAGATGCGCGCCTTCAACGCCTGGGTAATGCCCTTGCTTACTTACTCCTTTGGCATACTAAGGTGGACTCAGACTGAGCTGGATACCTTGGATCGAAGAGTTCGTGTACTGCTCACTGCGCACCGTTTGCTTCACCCGCGCTCGTCTGTTATGAGACTGTACATCTCGCGGAAGTATGGAGGTCGTGGTTTTTTAAATGCCAAAGACCTCCACAACCGCGAGGTGTATAATCTCAGGGATTATTTCCTAAACAACGAGTGTGGGGTGCATCGCGACGTAGTAGCAGTAGACAAAAACTTCACCCCGCTTTCCTTGGCAAACGAGAACTGGCGCCGACTTAAAGTAATGAGCATCGAGGACCGCAAGGCGGTATGGAAGAGCAAGGAGCTACACGGCCGGTTCTACAAGGCACTCACAGGGCCAGATGTGGATCTGCTTGCGTCGGTAAACTGGCTACGTTTCGGGGATCTCTTCGGGGAAACCGAAGGTTTTGTCTGTGCAATTGCGGATGAAGTTATCATGACGAACAACTACCGGAGGTATATCCTGAAGGACGGTACGGTCGACATTTGTCGGGCATGCCGCCGTCCCGGGGAGTCACTCAGGCATATTATTTTCGGTTGTGGTCATCTTGCTAACGGTGAGTACTTGCACAGACATAACCTTGTAGCCAGAATTATTCACCAGCAACTTGCTCTGCTATACGGTCTTGTGGACTTTGAAGTGCCTTACTATAAGTATATACCTGCGCCAGTTCTCGAAAATGGTCGTGCCATGCTCTATTGGGATCGGTCTGTTATCACGGATAGGACTATTTTAGCCAATAGGCCTGATATCGTGCTGACAGATCGATTGAAACGCCAGACAATGCTCATCGACATCACCATCCCCCATCGTGAAAGCTGAGAAGGACAAAGCCAGCAAGTACCTTGACCTAGCTCACGAGATAACCGCCATGTGGGATGTTGATTCGACGATCATTGTCCCGATAGTCGTTTCTGCGAACGGTCTGATAGCGAAGAGTCTCGACCAACACCTCAAGAGACTCCCGCTAGATGGCTGGATCAAGGGTCAGATACAGAAGGCGGTACTCCTGGACACTGCGCGGATAGTCAGGAGGTTCCTCTCTCTGTCGCCCTAACCACCGATAGCTTAGGCCCCGCCTCGCTGCCGGTGGCACCCTAGGTTAGGTTTTTATAATGATTTTACGTTTTGTATGTATAGTTTTATATTTTACTTTTTGTATAATTATTGTAAAAATCTAACCTAAGAGAAAAAATATAAATAAAGAGAATAAAATATTAAAAATATACATCGTAATTTTAGTGTAAGAATTTTATTTGTGGTTTTTTGATGAGTAAAAGCTTGCGCCATGATGCCGGGCGTCATTGGAGGCCTCTTAAAAATAAATAGACCAAATGAGAATGGAGATTTCTTTCGAAGTCGGTTAAAATAAACGTAGCACACACGTCTTTCAGTGTTTCAACCTTACTTAATAAACTTAATATCATTTGTGAAATCACGGCATTAAAATGGAACTAAAGGCGTATCGTATTTTTGGGAAACAGCTTTTACTCGTGATTATTAGGCGGTTCCGGTCAGACGTGTAACCCTAATTAGGCTGTGAAATTTATTAACCTGCAACCAAAAGCCATCAAACCGGCATTGAATAGCTAGTATGTTAGGTATATTAGCGGTAATATTTCATAATGTCGTTTGCCAAGCTGGAAAGCTTGTTTATTTGCGTAAAAAGTCTCGCGAGATGGGATTACCTTTACATGCGTCAGGGATTTTGGGAGTGTGGTACGCATTTTCAAATTTATAAGTTATCAAATCAAACAGCTTACTTATGTGTTGTGTATTATACAAGGTGTGTATACGGCGAAACGCCTCTCGCCCTATCTGCTGATATTATTTATGTTTTGTTACTTTTATTTCTTAGAAGCGTTTCGGTCAGTCTAGCAAGTATGTATGTTTTTACTATGATAACTTTTCGACGTAAAACGCTTGGATTATAATGCTTTTTAACCGACTTCAAAAAAAGGAGGAGGTTCTCAATTCGGTTGTATGTTCTTTTTTTTTTTTTTTTAACGTGTGTTACCTCAGAACTCCGTCATTTATGAACCGATTTGGAAAATTCTTTCGTTGTTTGAAAGCATATGCTTCAAGGTTGGTCCCGTTGTTACCGGAATCCAGTTCTGATGATGGGATCCATGAGGAATTGAAGGAACTCTTCAAAAGTTCAAGGGAAATGTAAAGCGATTTTAGTATTTTCAGTGACAAATCGAGCATTTGCATTCATAAAGTGTCATTTGGTAAACTAGATCTGATGAAGAAGACCGCAGATGGCCAACGGAACTCCTCAACGGGTCAAATCTTGCAAGTTGAATTTGACTCACTTCCCGGTTTCTGATTGATTTCATATTTTACATGCATGTGTAAATCAGGTGACAATGCAATATTATTGTGACATGGAGCTAATCTGATGATGGAGTTGGAAGGTGGCCATAGAAACTCTGTAATAAAACAAGACAACCCCGTCGAGTTTGGGTTCATTTGAAACGTCTTGACGAGCACTTTGATCCCAGATGGTAACCAGGGTCTGATGATGGAGCTGGAAGGTGGCCAAAGTTACTCCATAAAGTAACGGCACTTACCCCATCGAGTACGGACTCATTTGACTCGTCTCAACGAGTACTTTGGTCCTAGATGGTAACCAGGGTCTGACAATGAAGTTGGATGGTGACCATAAGAACTCCGTAGTAAAACGACATAACCCCATCAAGTTTGGTCTCGTTTGATTCGTCTTGATAAGTACTTTGGTAACCAGAGGCAAAAAGTACAGTCAGTAAAGAGTGCCAGTCCAGGCCATTAGCAACAACTAAAAAGAAAAAAATAAAAAATTTTAAATAAAAAATAAAACCGCCTTCAAAAAACACCCAAAAAAAAATTGGAAATAAAAAAAATTTAAATAAAAAATAAAACCTCCTTCAAAAAACCCCCAAAAAAACATAAAATAATAATTGATTGAACCGACCACAATAAGCATGAAAATATCTTTCTACTAATCTGTTTGAAGTTGGTGCCTCAGCACGAGCCAGCAGGAGTGGACCTAGTAATCTAACTTACCTACATACCTATTATAGGGCTTCTACACTCCTGCTGGCTCGTGCTGAGGCACCAACTTCAAACAGATTAGTAGAAAGATATTTTCATGCTTATTGTGGTCGGTTCAATCAATTATTATTTTATGTTTTTTTGGGGGTTTTTTGAAGGAGGTTTTATTTTTTATTTAATTTTTTTTTATATTTATTACTACCTGTTGCCCGCGACTCCATGTGTGAAGAATAGGGGTATAAAAACCTATTCTCAGGCCTATTAAACATAGACAAAAAGATCCATAAAAATCGGTCGAGCCGTTTCGGAGGAGTTCGATAACAAACACCGTGACACGAGATTTATATATATTACATTAGAATACTAGCTGACCCCGCAAACGTTGTTTTGTCATATATCACCTAGGGGTATAAAATATAGCCTACGACCTATTCTCAGACCTACCGAATGCAGAGAAAAAAGTTTCATAAAAATTGGTCAAGCCGTTTTGGAGGAGTTCGGTAACAAACACCGTGACACGAGATTTTTATATAATAGATTAGAAGATAAATTATTCGCGGAATCAATTTATTAAAACACTAGCCGCAGCTTCGCCCGCGATAAAATTAATTTTCCCGTAGGAAAAGGTATTTTCCCGCGGTATAAAGTAGCCTATGTCACTCTGTGGTAATGTAGCTTTCTAACGGCAAAAGAATTTTTGAAATCGGTCCGGAAGTTTCGGAGCCTATTCAATGCAAACAAACAAACAAAACAATAAAATCTTTCCTCTTTATAATATTAGTATAGAAATCCAAAAAGTTACGTTTATTAAAATGGTCGTATGCACGAAATTGTTGCTCATTTTAGTTGAACACAGACACATATCATTTTCGACATTGCAGCCCCAATTTTTGGCTTTCAGATATGGAAATATGTAGTAAACCCGAAGGACAGGATGCAGGAAGTAGAGCTGCTGCGGATACTGTCTGCTTTCCTGGGTTTCAATATTCCCACTGTAATGTAGGTCAAGTTTTCCGTCTACCGCAGTGACAAAAGATGATAATGATAGTAATACATGACTCACATGAATTAGGTTGTAAGCTTTGATCTTTGTCGTGTTGTACTCATTTTATTAAATTTAAAGTCGATAGTTATTTCAGTTATATGAAAAAAAAAACTTATGACGAGTTACACGCAGCATAAGTACTAAACTAAGATATGGTTTAGACGGGAAATACATATTTAAGATATCGGTATGTTGAAAGCACTTAAAAACATCTGACACTCTCTTAATGCTATACGAAAAGTTGCATTAGATATTTTTTTATGAACTGCGAATGAACAAATTCCTTTAAATGTTCCTGCAAAAAAAAAACAAATTAAATGGAATGATGATGGACAAAGAACGCAAAATTGATAATATTTATATAACGACATAATTTTTACAAATTTTGTGAAGTGAGTTGGTTTTCTTTCGCTTGAATTCAGTGTTTGTGTTTGTATCTATGTTGATTATCTATCAGAAATCAGTATTTGCTTAGCAAAGAGGGTTTGAGTCAGGTTTTACCAGAATCCAGATCAGCTAGATCGCGTGCCCACTTAACATATATTTAGTTATGTAAGCGATTGCTTACCTACGCAAATCACTCGTTGAATATGCAACGCCTAGTTTAGAAGCTCAGTAAGCACATGCTTAGACTATTAATTTCCTACATCTTAGTTCAGAATTACTTTAATTCATCCCCCTCTAATCCTTACAGTGTCGTTTCGATATTGTTTACGTTATACGCAAAATTATTTAGCATAATCTCGGGAAAGATATGTTTTATGCAAACAAGGGCTGTCGATGTGATATTTTATGTGAACTTATAACAGTTTGTTGGTGTAGGATGGCGCGAGATATGTAATAATGAAGTACTGCGATTTTATATAATATAAACCTTAATGCATTTCCTCACTACAACAGTGTCTGTTCTACTTTACTACTACTGTGTTCTATGTTATACTATAGCCTTGTTCAAATTAATCCGTTCGTACAGCAATGTACCACACAGTATTATTGTTTTGTCCCCACTGACGCGGATCCCGCAGATAATTAAGAATTTAAGTGATTCCAAATAATTTGGACCTGTCTGATGGTAATTGCTTAACAATTTTCTCTTAATTAGTAAGCAAATAAACGTTTGTTTGAAAATACAAACGGAAACATTGGCTCAGTTCTGAAAGACAGCAAAGCTGATTAATTCAAAGAATGAATTATAATTTTTAGCGGCATGTTTCTAATCGTTGTAGCGCTTAATTCTGTAATTAAGTAGATACAATCACTACATAGTATAAAACAAAGCCGCTTCCCGCTGTCTGTCTGTCCTTATGTATGCTTAGATCTTTAAAAGTACGCAACGGATTTTGATGCGGTTTTTGTTAATAAATAGAATGATTCAAGAGGAAGGTTTATATGTATAATACATGCACAATAACACTGGTAATATCAGCATTGCATCCGTGCGAAGCCGGGACGGGTCGCTAATTAATTATGAAATATAATAAAATGCCACTATTTTTTTTTGTCTTAGCAATAAATATTCCAAATATTTTGAAATAAGTAATAAAAATTTCGAAATAAGTTTAGAAAAAACAGATTTGTATGGGAAATAAATATTCAGGAAATGGATATGTTGAACAGCATTTTACACGTACAGTAACCGGCAATCGCATCGAATAGGATAAAGCACTTTAAAAAACACCTGACACGTCTATACGAAGAGAGTTGCGTTAGATATACTTAAGTGCTTTTTCCTATCAGATGTTATTGCCGGTAATTAATACGAACCACGACTCGTAACCAAAGCCGCTACAATGTAGTCAAGGCACTGGTCCCACCGCCGGCGAGTAAGCGATGAGCTATCGGCGATTTTCTCGCCCAAGAAACGAACAAAAGATAATCGCTCCCGTGCAAATAAAAGAGAGAGATATATATTTATAGTTCAACGCTGATTGTCCACGATAAAACTCGCTCAGCGGTACTCGGCGATGAACGCTTGGCGATCACCGATCATTCTACCGTACACACAATTGCCCGTCGCACTCGAACACTCGCTTATAGCCGAGCGACAAAACTATCGAAACTGCACACTCGCTTCTCGCCGCTCGCCCACTCGTTTCTAGTTTCAAGTTCTACTCGTTTATCGCTCATCGCCGGCGGTGGGACCAGTGCCCAAAACGGTGAGGTAATTTTAGCAATATTTAAGTCTTGATTAAGTTCCAGGTTCATTATAGTTTAAAACTACTAAATTATTGTCTGTGTCTGTAGGCACGTACTAATTATGTATTGCCAGGTATAACATAGCTAGAATAAAGCGTTACCATAATTATCAGCTTTCTATATCACTGTTTCTCGCGGCAAAAACTGATATAATCTTCTATTACAGCTTGAATAGCAGAGTTATAACTATCTTGTATTGTTGGTCAACTAGCAGGGTGTTAAGCGAAAGTTTCGCTGCACAGCCCCGAGTGGGGGCTCGCTCCGTAGGGGTGTTAAGGAAATCCAATTAATTGGACAAACAACCTATTAGACTACACTCGAGATAAGCTATAGCTCATTGATCATGTCAATTTTTTTTCATAATATTTTAATTTAATCTAATCACCGATAGCGAAACAATAGAAGGATGCGAAAACCAATTCTAAGTTGTCTTTTTATCAGTATGCGCTTCCCAAATTAATTCATTATAAAAACTAGGATTCGGAGATATTCAAATTCGATAGGTGAGTATTTAATGGTTTTCCTAGTTCCACATTGAATAATAATAATAATAATAATCTTTATTAACTTTTACATCGTATTTGACAAAAATAACTAAGAGAATAAACAAACACAATAAAAAATGTAGTTAATAAGCAATAAATAATTATCAGAATATTAATATCCTGGAGTGGGTGTTAAGACGATCGTGAAAATTCAATGATCTCAACAATAATACTTACTAGCGGCCATATAAATTCACTCCCCAAAATTAATTGAAATGGGAAGTCTTAGCCAACCGACTGTAATAAGGATGATTGTTTTTAAGAACTATTTAAGAGTTGTCATTCGAATACAGTTTTAGTCTAATAGTTAAAAAGGTTTTTTAAATGTATTAAAAAATAAAACTGTAACTTCTAATCTTCTAATATATAAAAATCTCCTGTCACCATGTTTGTTATCGAACTCCTCCGAAACGGCTCTATATTTGGTAGGTCTGAGAATAGGTCGTAGCTATTTTTTTACCCCTATTCTTCACAGACGGAGTCGCAGGCAACAGCTAGTCTAATATATAAAAATCTCGTGTCACGGTGTTTGTTATCGAACTCCTCCGAAACGGCTTGACCGATTTTTATGAAACTTTTTTCTCCGTATTCGGTAGGTCTGAGAAAAGGTCGTAGGCTATTTTTTGTATACCTACCTCTATTCTTCGCGGACGGAGTCGCGGGCAACAGCAGCTATTTATTAAAAAAAACAACAACGTTGCAGCAGGTAAGTTGAACACCATAGGCATTCATTAAAAAAATCTTATAGTTACGTATTTTACAACCATCCTAGACTAAAAGTATTAAGGTACTAATGTACCCTAATGCTTCCTAATGGAAGCAGAAACAAAAAATAATATAACATATAATGCTCCTCCTTCCTTCTTTGAATAGCAAAGCTCATTAATGCCCGCGATAGCTACCAGCTCTTCGATTTCCTGTGACAACGACTAACTCTGTTGCTATTTCCATATTGAGGTTCATAGCACTAGGAAGAACTCACGGACCAAGGATCTCGACACCGAATGGGAGAAAGTCGTATTCGGTGCCTAGAACCCTGTGTTTGTGTACTTTCACTTTTACAGCCGCTTCAGAAGCTGCACCAACTCTGATGTTACAAGATAAGACTAGTAATAATTGTCATGTCAAAAAAACGACACTAAAAAGAATCACCAGTTTACTCCAGACTCAAACTTCAAAATTCATATTGCAGCACTGGCACTGGCATGTAAAATCAAGCGCCACATTACCAGTCATGATCTATAATCCAAGCCGCGTTGGTTGACGTACTACCCGAACTAAATAAGGAGCTCTTAACAGTTACGAAACGTGTTCACTTTATCAGACATCCGAGTTCATTCCCGTATTATTCTTGGTCGCAGATATCTTACACCCGCATGGAATCTTAGACCCTCGTCAGGTTATACCGAGATGTAATTCAATCTAGGCCGGCCCATCAATCTGTAAGGTCTCACGCATATATTTCTGTTGATTTGACAAATGAGAAGGGTGTGGCGGCTATGCCATGAGGATGAGCCGAGAGTTTTCCGGTTGGTAAAAGTATATATTAGTTTATCAGTCGAGATCGCGAGTATCAATATTGCCGAGATAGGGGTTAATGCTGTGTGAAAAGCGAAAATATCTCCTATTTTTTGCATCATTTTTCGGGTATCATTTTCTAAGTGACAGATAGTTTGTGGGGTTCCGCACTTTAAAAGTAAGGTTCAGTAGCTTTGGAGATAATGTGGAAGTCGTAGTCAATATCATCTATTTTCTTATCTGACTTTAAAATTATTTATTTTTAAATAACAGAAAAAATAATTTAAGATTTTATCTATACAGTAGTAGTGTAACGTTTATTACGTCACATGATACAATTTTCAATTTTATTTCTTTTGCTTTTTTAATCCTCCTCCTCCAAAAGTGACCTCCATCCATATTCTAAAATAATTTTGCGCTACACGTCGAGATTTCGTTCATATTAGAAGTGAATATGACATTGTTAGCAAAATTTCAACTTAATCGATCCTCTTTCGATCTCTTTATCTATGGAGCCCTGGGCGCGCGAGCTCTGCTTTCACCTGGCTGGTTTTTTATTGCAACTTGAATTCAAAATACGAAATTATTAAATTTGAAGTATCGTGCCCACAAAATACTTATCTAAACGACGAGCAGTTCAATTTAAATTCACCTGATTTTTGTATAACATGTTGGGCGGTGTATTTATTGTGGTGGTTATAACTCACAACGTGATAACATCACCGCCGTGGGTGTATCAAGTTCGGAAGTCGTCGTTTAATGTTACGTAATGGCTCGGCTTTTTCTCATCAAATGTAATGACTTAGTATTAGGTATGTTAACGAATACGTTAAACACGGCGTTAAGGGTAGTGCGTCCGGTTTAACAGCGCTCTATTAACTGGAAGCATATCTACGGATACCTACGTAGGTATAAAACTTAAAAAAATATATTAATGCTGTTGGGAATCATGTCGTTATGTAATATCCATATACTTAGGCTGTCTGTCCACAGGAGAGAAGCGAGGCAGCGAAGCGGTGAGTGAGATGAAAACCCACTAATAGTAATGCGTTATTTATTATTTATTTATTATAGCTCGAAGAATCGCCAGACTCAAATTGCAGTGGGCAGGGCACTTCGATCGTAGAACTGATGGCCGATGGGGCCGAAAGGTTCTCGAGTGGCGTCCACGGAATGGCAGACTGACTCACGGACTGGAGGTGTAGGTAGACCTCCAACAAGATGAAGTGACGACCTGTTTAAAGTTGCGGGAACGCGTTGGATGCGGATGGCGCAGGACTGATCTGTTTGGCGAGCCTTGGGAGAGGCCTATGTTCAGCAGTGGACGGATGAGGATAATACCCCTGGAGCGAGGTCTTCCGGGGAAACACAGTCCGCAACTGGTGTTGCCGCGACGATAGACGCGAAGCTATAGTGGTCTCCGCTATATAGCTTCGCGTCTGAGGACCGACACAGTCGGCAACTCCGCTCTGCGTTACTCCCTCGCTCCGTTTCAGTGGTCAGGCAGCTTTATTCGTCAGTTAGTATGGCGGGGTGCACTCACCTAAATTAAAGCGACAGCTTTTTACTACTCGTTTTGTTTAATACTGATAGGCGTTTCAATCAAATTTTTAAGCTTATTGAAGTCAGTTTGTCAAGTAACACTATTTATGAGTAAAACATTAAAGGTCAAATAGATGAATAAATAATAATATGGCTTTTCTTGGTACTTATATGGTATTTGGGAAGTGTTATTTTGCTTAACTCCACTTAAATCTAATTAATCAGTGTTCGGTTATTTTTCTTTCTTGAAATCGCTTGAAGTTCGGCAAAAGCTAAAAATTAACATAGACATTAAAAGCTCTAAATATGTTTATATCTTTCCGTCTCTCACTATTTAAATCCGTTCTTGTCTAGCTAACTACACTTATCTTCCCAACGTTTCCCTAGTCGCATTTTATTTATATTGGTATCCCACGCACGCTAGTAAAAGCTAAAGGCGGCAAACTAAAACATCTGCTTTAATTATTTTGCCCAACAAAAAGACTGACAACCAGTAAAAGCCTTCGCCGTTCGAATGAGTACATACGGAGCACGAAGGTACCTTCAGGTGTATGCAGACCAAATACGCGTAAAAACTTCAAACAGTTGCACCCTGAGTTCATAACCTCCCTTCGTCGTAAATTACGCAACTCTCCCTCATTACCGCGGCCGGCCAGCCGTGGTTGATACGGGGGTAGCGCCCTACGCAGCACCAGCCCCACACAAACAGATAGATAACTCAAGTATTCAGTTGCAGTTTGCAGGCAACGCAGATCATACGCTCCCCCGGGTATCGAGTGTCTTGACCGCTCTATAAATTTTTCATATTCAATTACACTAATGCACTTTGATTTATTAAGAACCGCAATTGTTTTGGCAGGAACCACTAATATGATTATACACCGTGAAATTTTAGTCGTTGTTTTCCCGAAACGAGGTGATTTAGTATCGATTGTACAATCGATTTATAATTACTATTTTGACTAGAGTCAAAAATCCAATTGTGAAAAACGAAAGTCGAAAATGACCGCAAACCAATAGTAACGCTTCGTTGGTACCTAACTTATCGTACGATCGTACGCTACTTGTACCAACGAAGCGTTACTATTGGTTTGCGGTCATTTTCGACTTTCGTTTTTTACAATTGGATTTTTGACTCTAGTCAAAATAGTAATTATAAATCGATTGTACAATCGATACTAAATCACCTCGTTTCGGGAAAACAACCACTAAAATTTCACGGTGTATCTATAACTTCTGATAAACTATATTTTCTTACATTTTCGCAATTTTCATTCATAAGTACATCTATCTTTCTGATATATAAAAATCTCGTGTCACGGTGTTTGTTATCGAACTCCTCCGAAACGGCTTGGCCGATTTTTATTAAACTTTTTTCTCTATATTCGTTAGGTCTGAGAATAGGTCGTAGGCTATTTTTTATACCCCTATTTTTCGCGGACGGAGTCGCGGGCAAAAGCTACTTTGTTTATAAAAATAATGCACTATTTATTTTATTTGGATTTATTTTAGGTGTTTGCTCTTTTAGTTTTCGTAGTATATCTACCTACTCTTGTTTCTGATGTCATGTTAATCGTACAAAGGTTAATCTGGATGAGGACCCTTTAGGTACAAGATAAGTTTGACTCTATAATTTTGTTAATTTTCTGTAATTAATGTATGTAGAATAAAGAGTTAGACCATAATCATACTCACGAGACGGGCGTCGTAATAGATTAGTAAAGCTGTTAAAAAAAAGTTGAAGTCATTAATAGTACATTACTGCAGAGGCCGGGACGTAAGGGGTTGCCGGCCGAGTATCTAAGTTGACGGCCGAGTGGTACACGAGGCCGGCAACCCCTGTTCCGGCCGAGGCTTGTATAGTGCTTTTCTCAAACATGCACCATCACCATCACCATCACCATCATCATCATCATCATCATCATCTTCGGCATCATGATGGTGATGATGATGATGATGGTGATGGTGATGATGATGATGGTGGTGACGATGATGATGATGATGATGATGATGATGATGATGATGATGATGGAGACGATGATGCTGGTGATGATGATGACGGTGATGATGACGATTATGATGATGATGGTGATGGTGATGTTGATGGTGAAATATTTCTCTAGGCAGATCACCATTACCTTATTATCAAATAAGCGTAGTGGCAGAATATCATAATGAACCAAAACGCAAATATTGCTTATAGTTTTTTTTTAAACGGCTAATTGCTATGATGCCATAGACCTATAAACGTCATGGTGCTGTATCACATGAAACAATAGACGATCGCATTGCCGGCCAAGGCCTGCAATTTTGTATGAAAATCCATTGCATACCAGTTGTCTAACCGCGCCCGCAACGTGATACGTCCCGGCCTATTATTTGGAACACAACGTAAACATTACATAGCATGTTTGAGAATTTTTTTATTTACAGACAGTGACGGGAGAACAGGAAGCTGAGAAGTTAGCGACTGCATCACACAACGTTTATAAATAACTCTTATTTACCTTTTACGCTTTTGAAACATCCTTTGTGTGCGGATGAACGTTACGCGAAAAATTAGATTTTATTCGTGTTGGATGTCGCCACAGCGTTTCGTGCCTGCTTCGGTTTAGTTTTATTTACACGTGAAACGAAAAATACGGTGAGTTGGCAGCGGCAGTGAGACGGCGAAGAGCGTGCTGCGAGGAGTTTTCACTATAGGTTTAGGTACGTAAGAAACATAATCGTACGTGGTGAATGTAAAGAACACTGTGTACTTAAATATTGCGTCTCGAATATCTATAGATAGTTGGGGAGGTGGGCAGTATAGTCGACCAAGAAACTACTGGAGCTAGAGACTTGAAATTTGGCAGATATATTCTTTGCAGGCCAATAGAAGGGTACTAAGAAGTAAATTTCCGAAATTCTCACAGTATAAAAATGTAGAAATTTTTTATTTCTCTACAGAAGCGAAGCCATGGGTTAAGCTAGTACAGTATAATACTTTTTTTTTGCATCAAATGTATTTTTTATTTTCATTCTACGATTAAAATTTTAATGCAGATTCTGAGAAGATGCGTTAGGCGGGCGACCTTCCTTCCTTTATCGACGTCTGCATGAGCACGGAACCTTAGTTAAAATATATGAGAGCCATTTAAGAAAATTTTCGTATGGTGCTGATATTTGGTCGATGTAAATGGAAATTTATATGCCGACGTTATTAAAATTGATGTGGCTTTCAGAGTCCTTAATTATAAGAAAACTAGAATATCGCCACTATCTTTCATTTGGCGGAAAAAATATTTTGTATTTTCATTAGATGTTAAAGAAGTTAGTAATTTATAAGATGTGAAAAGATGACACCGGAGAACACAACTTTCGTTCAGTTAAGTGAAGTGGCATCAATTTATAGACAACGTTATTATTGAAGCAGCTATGAAATAGGTAATTGGAAAATCACAAAGTTTGATTTTATTCATTCATTCATTGAATTGCATCGTTTTAAAAAAGTGGGATTGCGTTGCATGCGAAACGACGCAGAAAAAAACTATTGTGGGAAAATTTAGCAGTACGTCTCTACCGTACAGATTAGAAAGCCAGTTGGGGTACTTTTACTTCTAAGATTCGTTATGTAGAAGTATTTAGTACTATCAACAAACCTAAACTTTAAGGGTTTGTTTCACCACTCTCTTATATAATTATTCTATATGACAGATACCTATCCGTCTCAGTTTAATCGAATAAAATAAAATACCTGGAACTTGTCAAATAATGGTGAAACAAGCCCTAATTTTTTATCAAATGCGGTAATAAAATATCAATGGAATTTTGAAACTGTAACTCTCACTTAATTAACGGACTATTTTAGGTCCATTATATGAGAGGAAACTTTGCCACCGTAACTCAAGAATGCTCCACGGGCAATGATATTATCTTCCCGGTAAAACGTCAGTTGAGGTCTCGTGGGTAATTTCAAATGTCTATTCTTGATAAGCTAAATCTATAAATAGCTATCGGTTTCGGCCTTTGGGCTTTGAGCACACTAAGAATGTTTAAATTACGCCATTTGTTGTAGACATGGCCAATAATTGGTTGTGACGTCGGGCTTCTTCTGAGTGGGTTAGTATTCTAATTTCCTGAATTATCGAAGCACTTAAGAATAAACAGGAAATGTCTATTTCGCGGGTAATTCCGTAAATTACATTCTTAAGTATTTAAAAGATTGAGGTTCTAGACTGCATGTGTTGAGAGAGATGACACATGGAACAGAAATATAACCGCATTGCGGGCATTTAGGATAAGCTCAGCATCACTCGAAGTGTTTTAAGGAGAGTAGTTATGTTTGGGGTCGAACACTAGCGAAGGGTTTGTACGCATGACTTCATCTTCATTTGCAGTCATCAATCCAGGCTATTAAGTCTCAACGCAAGGCACAGGACTCCTCTCAGAAAGAGAGGGCTTCTTCCGTAGTTCTCACGCTGGCCCAATGCAGATTGAGAATTTCACATGCACTACTGAATGGCTTCGCAAGTGTGTGCACAGG
The DNA here is from genome assembly GCA_947859365.1 of Archips crataeganus. Classification (NCBI taxonomy): domain Eukaryota; kingdom Metazoa; phylum Arthropoda; class Insecta; order Lepidoptera; family Tortricidae; genus Archips; species Archips crataeganus. The sequence continues at coordinate 12,784,948 of OX402055.1, read as the reverse complement.
TTTTCTAACGATTTTTTTCTTCACCTTCAAATGTAATTTAATTGCGTATGTAAATAAATTCCGAAATACTCACAGGTGCGAGCCTGGTCTCGAATCCACATCCCTCTGCTTGAGAGGCCGTAAGTCAAACCACTGGGCTACCACGGCTTATATAGTATTTGTATAATCTATACATATAAAATCCTTTGTCCTGACTGACGGATCAACGCACAGCCTAAACCGCTGATCGTAGAGACCTGAAACTTGGAGGGTGTGTTCTTTGTATGACGTAGGCATCCGATAAGAAAGAATTTTTCGTAGTTCTACTCCTAAGGGGGTAAAAAAGGGGGGCAAAGTTTGTATGGACAACGTGATTCCTTGGTCCAATCTACTTCAAATTTTGTATAAACATTCTTTTTCACGACACTGCTCGAAAATGTGGCCATAGATAACCTAAATCCAGTACTCAAAACTGCCTATATATGTACATTTAACAGCTGACTCATTTATGGCGCACAAACACGACAACAAAGTTACACTAATCGAAAACAGGACGTATCAGTATATGTATTTCATTATACGATACGACTTTTTGAAAGATAATTTCTGAATTTCATTCCTGGCGTGCTGAAACGACATTATTGGACCAATCAACAGTAATCGTCTGCTGCATGCGATGGATGCATGGATGAATGGATGGACGGACGGACGGACGGACGGACGGACAGACGGACGGGATGGACGGGATGGACGGGATGGACAGAATGGACGGATGGACAGATGGACGGGATGGTCAGGATGGACGAATGGACGGATGGACGGGATGGACGGAATGGACGGATGGATGGACGGAATGGACGGGATGGACGGGTTGGACGGGATAGACGGGTTGGACGGGATGGACGGGATGGACGGGTTGGACGGGATGGACAGGATGGACGGAATGGACGGGATGGACGGGATGGCCGGAATGGACGGGATGGACGTGATGGACGGGTTGGACGGGATAGACAGAATGGACGGATGGGCAGGATGGACGGGATGGACGGAATGGACGGATGGACGGGATGGACGGGATGGACAGAATGGACGGATGGGCAGATGGACGGGATGGACAGGATGGACGGGATGGACGGGATGGACGGGACGGATGGACGGATGGACGGGATGGACGGGATGGACAGGATGGATGGATGGACGGGATAGACGGGATAGATGGACGGATGGACGGATGGTCGGATGGACGGGATGGACGGGATGGACAGGATGGACGGGATGGACGGGATGGATGGATGGATGGATGATTATGATGATGATGATGATAATGATTTCCTCGCATTAGTCGTGAAAAGCACAATGTTTAGTCTCGGCCAAAAGTGCAATAGATGGACTCGTACTTTCGAGGGCCTCCGCTACGCGTCGGCCCTCAAACAAACTCGTCCATCTATTGCTTACTTTCCAGCCTCTACAACAATGTACTATAACAGAATTGATGGAAGACGTGTTTCGTATTTTATTGAAATTCATCCCTTGACGGGGTTAAAAAGGAGTAGAAAGTTATTTTGGGGGTGATTTGCTTCGAAGATGATATCAATACTCCTTAGTGCTTTTGATTTAAATTACTTTTTATTTTGACACAATGTAAACGAAACGAAACTTAAAATTTTGCAAACCATTTGTCTACGTTTGTCAACCACTTCCTGATCTGATCTCTGATAATAACTAATTTATATGTATAAGTATTTGCATTTCACCAAGCTATTGCTTTTACAAGCGACGTCCACCAACGAGATGGACGGACGTTTTGGTGAAGGCCGCAGGTTCAGGGTGGATGCAAGTCGCTTCCAATCGTAATGATTGGGCGTCAATGAGGGAGGCCTATGTCCAGCAGTGGACGTCCTACGGCTGAAATGATGATGATGATGATGAAGCTTTTATGTGAGTTCAACCTTTTTCGAATAAAATCGAATTGAGTATTCAAACATCATTGTTGAACTCGCATAAAAGCTTGGTGCAATGCAAATACATATAAAATGCTTTGTCCTGAAGTCGTAAATGACTGACTGGCGGATTAACGCACAGCCTAAACTGCTGTATGTAGAGACCTGAAACTTGGAGGATGTGTTCTTTGTATGACGTAGGCATCCGATAAGAAAGAATTTTCCGGAATTCCCAACGGGATAAGGAATATACGGGATGTATATATTTCATCAATCAAGAGTGACCCTATCCCCATAACGAAGATTACTAAACTGTTCAAATTGGGCATGCAAGTAGACTATTAGAATAGGTATAAAGCAACAACACTCAAAGACAACTCAAGTGCATAAAATAATATATACACAACGACCGCAATACTTGTATGACAAGTTTACATGGCCAAGTGCGGGTCGCGATCGAGGTGTCCGGAGTGTGCACGCCAAATGCCAATAAAGTTATCATCCCCAAACACAGGTCCGTGGGGTTCAGAGGGAGTTTCCGTTTCCATGCCTCTAAGATATGGAACGATCTTCCTCCCCCACTGCGAGTCCACATGTCTTTCCCGGTCTTTAAACAAAAAATTAGGAAAGTGCTAATGGCGGTCCAAATTGGAACTTAAATGGAAATTGATACTTCCCAAGGACCACAAGAATACCTATGGCTATGAGTATGACTGTGATGCCCTACCATTTCTTTGGAAAAGAATTGCCAGATTTCCCCTTCTTCTTCTTTTTTTTTTTGATTTTTATTTCTGTAATATTTGTATTATTGTGTATGTGTCTCTGCATAAAGGGACTATAGAAAAGCAAAGTTTGTGTAAGAATGTCCCAAAAATAACAAAAAAAAACTGAAAAATGTTGATATATAGGGAAAATTTGTGTCTTAACTCCTGACTAGTGGTGGTGTAGGGGTATAAGCACGCAGCACGGAATGCTGAGGACCTGGGTTCGTTTCCCAGCGCTGGACTCTTTTTCGGGGTTCTTTCTGTGTATCCATGTTTCAGTTTGTATTTAGTATAAAAATATTAGGATTTCACGGGATGACCGTAAAAGTAAAAATTTGGAGTTAAAAATAAGAATACAAAAAGACTCCAAAAAATAATCTTGTTAAGTTAAGTAAATATTTTGTATACGTAATATTGTGAGCTCTGCCCTTCCCGGATATTGCTATGTTTAACGCGCCATGGGCGGGCGCAGGCTGAAAATCAACGCCGCCGGCTTTCTAACCGGCAGCATTTTATGCTGAGCCTGAGCCTATTGCCACGTAGTTTTTTTTTGTTTTGTGTGTTTCTGTATGTTTTTTTTCTGTTTCTTCTTTTTTTTATGTTCATTGTATTTGTTTTCATTGTATTTCTTTTTCTTTTTTTTTACAGCTAATTTCAATAATTTTGAAAATTCCCACGGGATAAGGATAAATCAGGATTTATAATACTCAAATCAACTGGATCCTATCTCCGTAACTACAATTACTAAACTTTTCAAATTCAGTATAAACGTAAATGGTCATACATTACAGCAAAAAAACTTTTTGCAGGATTTTTGGAAATTCCTGTGGGATAGATAATCTCTCAAACTTCCGAGCCGATTAAAAAAAATCTTTTACCAGTAAAAAGTTACACTATCCTTTATTGACATAGGCTACTTTTTCCGGGAAAATGCAAAATTCCCAAGGGATAGAAAAAAAAATCAACTTCGGAGCTCATTTTAAAATGTCTTTCACCAATAGAAAAGATACACTGTCCTTGATTAACATAGGATGCTATTTTCCGGATAAATGCAAAATTCCCGCGGTATAGAAAATAGTAAATTTAACTTCGGGGCTGAGTTAAAAAAAAATTGACCAATAGAAAGCTACACTATCCTTTATTGGTATAGGCTAGGCTACCTACTATTTATTCGGTAAAATGCAAAATTCCCGTGGGATAGAAAGAAGTGAATATCACTTGAGGGCTGATTTGAAAATTTCTTTCACCAATGGGAAGCTACACCAACCATTATTTACATAGACTACTTTTCTCCGCGAAAAAGAAAAATTCCCAAATAAGTGAATTTAACTACGGGGCTGATTTTAAAACTTCTTTCACCGGTAGAAAGCTACGCCTTTTAGGACATAGGCTAATTTTTCTCGGGGAAAATGCAAAATTCCCGCGGGATAAAAATAAGCGAAAATTTGCATAGAATAAGGACAAATTTGCTGAAATTCCCACGGGATAGAGAATAAACGGGATTTATAATATTCACTAACTGATACTGATGATGATGAAATGATGAAATGATAATAATGATGGAACAAAAATCCGGCAACGGCAACATTGCCGGGTTTTTGTTTTATACAATGAAAGAGATGAAGAAGCTTTACCACAAATTGGAATTCTACGCGGACGAAGTCGCGGGCAAAAGCTAGTCTATACATACAAAATGCTTTGTCCTGAATGACTGACTGACGGTTCAACGCACAGCCTAAACCGCTGATCGTAGAGACCTGAAACTTGGAGGGCGTGTTCTTTGTATGACGTTGGCATCCGATAAGAAAGGATTTTCCGAAATTCTACCCCTAAGGGGGTAAAAAAGAGGGCCCATGTTTGTATGGGACAACGTGATTCCTTGGTCCAATCTACTTCAAATTTTGCATAAACATTCTGCAACAGAATTGGTGGAAGACGTGTTTCGTATTTTATTGAAATTCATCCTTAAAAGGGGTTAAAAAGGGGTAGAAAGTTATTTAGGGGGTGATTTGCTTCGTACTTGATATCAATACTCCTTAGTGCTTTTGATTTAAACTACACTTTATTTTAACACATGTTTGATACTCAATCCGTTTTTATTCGAAAAAGGTTGAACTCACATAAAAGCATGCTGCAATACAAATACTCCTGAAAATTGTAATGTCTCGAAAGTCACCGTACAACAGTTCCTATTAGAACCATTTTTGACTTCTACGTGGACGAAGTCGCGGGCAAAAGCTAGTAATGAATAATTAAAGCCTGACGGTAGTTTTAACAAAGTTTGAGAGAATTTTCATGGATTGTTGCTTGCTACAGAGCGAGTCGTGTACTCCGCTCCTTATTCTGTGGCTTCCGAGATCTATGACCTATTTGCAAGTGAATTATCTAGAAGCCCGCCTGGCCTATTACTTATAGCCTAGGATCCGAGTATACAACGACCTTCACCGATCTGGTTAATGGATGAAAAGTATTTTATATTATTGACTAAAAAATTTCAGTCCAGTATATATTTTTTTATTTCAACGTTTCGGTTAAAACCCAAATGAAATACCTACCAACCAATCAAAAGTATGAAGCCTACAGAATATGCAAACGTTAGGTTGACTATTTTTTTCCGGTCATAACTTTTGGGTAGGCACAGGTATACCTACCTGCCTACCCAAACAAACAGGTAAAAACAGTATATCGATATTTGCACTGGTCTGGTTAGTCAACCTAACGTTTGCGTATTTTATAGGCTTTATCCTTTTGATTGGTATGTCATTCGTCTATTAACCGAAACGGTAAAATTTAAACAAAAAAAATCATATTCAGGGGCCTGTTGCATAACAAAGTAGGTACAACTAATATTACAAGCGGAACTCTCGCTTCAGTTATATTAACTAGAAAGGGAGTTCCGCTTGTAATATAAGTTGTACTTTGTTATCAACAGGCCCCTGGACTGAAATTTTTTAATCAATGCTTGCAATATATTTATTAACATAATTAATTGAATATAAAATACTTTTAATCCATTAACCAGATCGGAAAAGGTCGTTGTATACTCGGATCCTAGGCTATTATCAATTTATATGAAAGAAGCAGTTCCGATTATTCTATACTGGCGAGCAATAATAACGGATCGCTTTACTCGTACAGTCAGCATCAAAAGTAGCTGGTCACTTTTGTACTTTGTCGCAATAACACAATTGTCAATCAAGTATGACTTTTTGCACCTAACTGTAGAGCGATAAGGTACAAAAGCGACCAGCTACTTTTGATGCTGACTGTACTACAGCGCTGTATGGAAAATTACCTGAATTATTTTGCTCTACAGTATAGCGCTTTAGTACTTACTAGCTTCTCCAAAGTGAATCATATTACTGTTTCAGAATTGCATTATTTGTTACGTTAATAGCCGTCGTGTATCTTACCAAGGAAAGAGGAAACTTTTATGTCCATATTGGCGCGTATCATTAGAAACCAAGTTTAATTTAAATTAACGTCATCAATTGAAGAAGTCTGTATTAAATTTATTCACACAAGGTATAAATTGACCTTAAAGCACATAATTATGTATATACAACTATCTTAAAGTAATATATATATATTAAAGAAGTATATTATATATACCTATGTAGGCAGCCAATAGAGACCGGTGGAGAAGGACCGCGAAGGCAGCGACCGCAGCGGAGAGCGACCCCTCATGACCACGACCACTCTGTCAAGAGTGAACGACTAAGAAGAAGGAGACCTATGTATGTAGTTTCTTTTCAATCGACGAAAAAAAACGGAGGAGGTTTTGATAATTCTTTTTTTATTGGAAAGTATTTGTCAACAATTATTAAGTAGCAATAAAATGTGACAAATGGTTTTTGGCTTTTAATACTGCTTTATTCTAGTATTTTAAAAGTAATGCCCTTTCCTCTATAAAAACAAAATTATAGTTTAGTTTTGTTACTGTTGCAATATCCCGAGAATTATTCATTGTAAAGACTCTCTGCTTAGGTTTATAAATCTTTAATATCTACCTACGTAAATAAAAGTCGCATCGAAAGAGCAAATCATTTTTCTTAGAAAATCAGTTCTTCATCTATAATTCTCTACCTGAGTAGGTAGATAAGGTAGATTTAAGGTACTCGGAAGTACATACACACACAAATATTCACAATCCAATTACCGAAATTCAAACACTGAAGTCAAGGGATATGACAATCGGCAAATTAAGGCCTTTGTAGCAACCTCCGAAACATCTATTTGGATAACAGAGTTACGAAACGGTGGAATAGATACGGGTAGGTGTATCCTGTTCATTAAATGTAGTTCTTGCACAACACGGTTACCGGATGAGTATTATTGTTTCAGTAGTTAGGAAAATTGTAAAGGGGTCTTATAGCAACGTTTATCCTAACAGAAAGGCATTTGGGGTCGCTACGATTATCCAACAACACCAATTTAAGCTTTATTTCGACAACAAAAGGTTCATTTCGCAGTATTATTGAGTGCAGCAACTAAATGGGAATGAAAGCTACCCGTTATTGTTAATAGGTACGTATGTATGTCTATCTGGAATTCATAAGTTACAATTCGAATGTCACAGTGAGACGTTTCAAATAAGGAATGTGTTCGACAGTGCTGTCACGTTCAGATGGCGTGTTCGGGTGCAATTTGCTAGGTCGCACCGCCTACTGTAATAACGACTTCCGTACCCCGTCGTGGCGCCTCCTCAAATTGGTCGCTTATCACCAATCTACGGTGTAGAGTAGACTATCGGTTGAGCTGGTCGCAATTTGTCAACGGCGCGTGGTGGTAAGTTGTTTCCTCGTTTACAAATGGATGGTCGATGTTATGACACTGTGACTTATTAGAGATCTTGACATTTATCAGCATCAGGCATCGAGTTTTACTAATGTAGGTGTTCGTTATAAATGTTGCCAAATTGTTCTGCTTATCAACCTGCAAACTCCAGTGCCGAAATACCATGATGAAATATAGCCGACCAAGCAAGTCCCTTACCATTTTTTATGACATTTCCTACATCAGAAGAAAGACAATACGGCTGATTGTCACATTGACTTGTAAGTAAAAATAGCCTTTGATGTTTTAAGCCGTACAAATGACATTGAACCTTACGACGGTAAAGGAGTTTATTGGTCGACTATACATTTCTACTTGTATTTTGTTTATCAACACGTCAGTATAATTACGGGTATTTTTTTTATATCGAGGAACTAAGGAGAGCCATAATTGATGAAAAAGAAAATTGGATAAAAAAAATAAGCTGCCCAAATTACTAATTCCACGCGGACGGAGTCGCGGGCAAAAGCTGGTAATAAATAATTAATAGATCTTTAATATAGAAAAAAACTTTGTGTGCTAGTCCTATTCGCACTTGGTCGGTTTTTTACTCTAACAAGATGCAGCAAAGCAGCTCTAAAAAAATTAGCATTACAATGTTAGATATAGCGCGTTGCTTAAGCCGGTCTTAAATAATCTACTTACTAAAATACCTTCGCACTATCTATACATTATTAAGGTCGACTCCACTGAAAACTTTGGTGTATTTCTCATGAGTATGTTCCAACTTACTGGTTTATTGCTTCCAGAGATATTATTTCAAAGAACTCTTGGAATTTATTCCCCACATTCGTCTGGGAAAGGTAATCCCAGAGGTTCTTATTCGGCTACTTAGTTCAAATACTATGTTCCGCATAAGGATAGGAAAACCCCTTTTGTACATATTTGAACGTGAAATAGGATGTTTATGTCACAGAATATTGGTTGACTCAGGTTTAAAATTACTCAGGATTGTCAGTAAAACAAATCCCGGTCTAGAGGAACGGCATGGGGCTTGTAAGCTAATACTCCTAGCTGATCATACATTCTGTACTCAAATAAGAGAAATTAGTGTAATAATGGTCTTGTGTTTGAAAACTGAATTAAGCTCACGGAATTAATTTTGTCATTATCATCATAATCTCACGCCTATATGTGAGACAGAGTGTGTATGAGAGTGTGGAAATATGCGTTTTTTGCGGCATAAACGGCCGTATCTTTTTTTAAGTTAACTTAGAAGATTGATTTTTTCACAGCTTCAAGGGACTGTAGACCTGAGTATATGGTTTTAATTTCAACTCCATAACTATGCGCATTCCCGAGATAAAGGGTCTTGACAGACAGACGGATGGACGGACAGCAAAATGATCCTATAAGGGTACCGTTCTTTTCCTTTTTAGGTACGGAACCCTAAAAATGGCAAAAATGATTGTAATATACTGTTTCAAACTTTCGTGATTTTCACTCATAATTACTAAACTAAACGGGTCTTATCACGCAATAAATATTTATTTATTTACCTCGACGTTTCGGCCACATTGCAGCAACCGTGTGGTCAGTTAACTCGTGACCACGGTTGCTGCAATGTGGCCGAAACGTCGAGGTAAATAAATAAATATTTATTGCGTGATAAGTCCCGTTTAGTTTAATAATTATGAATGATTGTAATTCCAAGTGCGTTAACAATAAGGTCTCAGGTCGTCGATTCATCTTATTGGAGGCATACCTACACTGCGTCTTCCTGACGGACATGGCGACACTATAATGGGTTCCGCTTTTGCCTTCTTGAGTACCTTCAGAACGCTAAAAAGCAAAATGAATACAACAACTAACTCAAGTTAAATAAATGTTTAATTTTAAGTGCCTTTTTCATGTCAAATAAGTCTAATAAACAACTAATAGTCTCCTATCAGATATCGGTTCCTAAGGCATCGCTCTCCGAGAGGGTTGAACGCAATCAAGCTATCGAATATCACAATTAAATGAACTACGTTTTCCGCCGATTTTCCTTTCCGTGGGCGACAAGATCATTAAGTCCGTGTATTTCTGTGAATTGCCAAGAGAATAAACAAGAAACTTAGTATGCTTAATTAATTAGTCATCAACAATGTTCTGTCGTGGTAGCCTATCGGTTTGATCCATAGGTAGTTCTCGAGCAGAGGACCGTTGGATCGAGCCCAGGCCAGGCTCACATCTTTTTCACAATTTTTTTTTTAATTTTAAATTTACCATGAGCATTACAATGAACCGAAACAATTAATTTGCTGACCCACGACCTCAAATTTACAGTACACACCTGCGAAGAAATTCAATGGTGTGTGTGAAGTTCCTAATACACACTGGGCCCGCGTGGGAACTACGGTCCAAGTCCTCTCATTCTGAGTAGAGGCCTGTGCCCTGCAGTGGGACGTATATAAGCTGGGATGATGATGATGAATGTTCCGTTTTTTAAATACGAATTGATAAGACGTCTCAAAAATAAAAGCGCATTTAAATTCAAAGTCAAAATAAAATGTAATATGCCTAATTATTTAGAGCACCATCCAAAACAAGGTAACTAACTTTGACAAAGCGAAATGCTCCCATGCTCCTTTAACCCTCTTTCCCTTTGACTGTTTTTGTATATTTACATCGCAGATTTCCAAATAATTGGCCTTAATACGTTACATCGTTTGAGTGAAGCTAACAAAGCACCGCAGTCAGACTTACTTTTTTTTTAATTTAACATAGTGGCGTACATAACGAACGCACTTGTGTAGTGCTTCAAACTCGGCACTGTGTACAACAATACCACTTTACTACTTTTAGGGTTGTCAAAACGTTACAAGTGAAAAGCCGACGTGGACACTTGCGAATAGGGTCTTAATTTAATAATTTATTGAATAAGGCGTTACTTCAGCGTTGCGTTGCGTTGCGTTCAGGTGTTATTTCTTACATAAACTTAACTTTATTTAATGGAATGCATGGAAATAATTAGGTACAACACTATGGGGTCTATTATTAATGAACAGGTAAATTTAGTATCTTCTCCTTTACTGCGGCTTGGGTCGAATTTGAACAGTTAGTATTAATTAAATATGCCTTATAAATAAATAAACAAAAAAATTCAAGGTAGTTTTAAATATGTCAATAAAAGTTAATTTTTGTGGGGTAGTTTGAGAATAAGAAAAATAAAGTGGGTACTTGAGAAGTTACAGTGACAAGTTAAAACATTTGTTTTGGTTTGTTAGTTTAACGTTTGGTAGCATAGCATACGGTTGTGGTAACTCTGAAGATGAGCTCTGGTTGAGTTCGAAACGCGTCAGTGTAGCTTGGTGGTGGTGATGGTTGGGTTTATGTGATTTGTGTGTGTTCGTACAGTGTGGAGGTGGAGGAACTGCATGAACGCACATTTCTTGCATAAACGTAACTATTGTAAGGTCGCGGGTGAGCAAAGTAATTGTTTTAGTTCTTTAGTTCATAAACTTAACTATCATAAGGGCGCGGCGCGGGTGAGCAAAGTAATTGTTTTAACTCTAAATTTAATCTTTAACTAGCAACTTTGAAGATAAGAGATAAAAATCGACTCCGAAAAACGAAATGAAAATAACTTTCTGCTGATCTGTTTGAAGTCGGTGCTTCAGCACGAGTCAGCAGGGGTTGACTTAGTTAACTACCTACCTTACCTACATACCTACTATCATCTGTGCTTCTATATATCACTCCTGCTGGCCTGTGCCGAGGCACCGACTTCAAACGGATCAATTGAAATTTATTGACGTTGTTTTTTCTATTCAATTTTCATTTTATAATTTTTTTTTATTTCTCGCTTTTTAGTGTAACTAATCTAAATTCAAATCGCTGAAAATGAATTGCGCGTATTTTTTTATAAAATATTGTTTTTCCCTATTCATAGAGTCCTTTTGGTGCTACCATATGAATTGAGACGAGCATAAACAGCTTAACAACTGTGTTAAAGTAATCAAATCGCAATCCGTGAAAAAGGTGCTTGTTACTGAGTTCTTTCGGCGGCCAACCTGTAGTCTGCGGAGGCGAGTTAAGTACTCCAAAATATACCCGAATCATTATTAGTGTCTATACAATATTGAAATAGTTCCCACAATTTCCCCGGTTCCACTCATCAGATCCTGATCCTGGTAACAATGAGACCTAATTATAGATGATGAGAGATTTATAGATGGCGAAGTTCTAAAGAAACAAATACAAAAAATAAAAACTAAATGATTAACTCCTGCTTTTTTTGATGTCGTTTAAAAATGGAGATATAGGGCGCTTTTGAATTTCGTCATGCACGCGCACTGGGTGACCGTCACGGCTCAGTGAGGCAAATAAATGCTGTTATATAGAGACGTTTTTTAATTATTAACCTGCGTTTCCACGGCGATTTTTATAGGGAAGCCCGTGGCGTGTGGGCGGCACGAGAACACCCACGGTTTGCTGTGAATGGAAAAAGCTTCCATCATGAGATGAGTACGATTTCAATCGTGTTAAAAAACAAATAAACATACGGAAATTAAAACTTTTTCGACATTTAATCTGTTTCACATAACACAGGAACAGTTCGTTCATTCCGTAGTTTTGCAATAATAATATTCTAAGTATGACACAGAAAAATGAAGAGTCTAATCTAGTCGGTTTTCATAGTACCGTTTTATTTTCATTTTTAAAAGCATATTTTGCAAATCGACATCGCCCGTTGCTAACCTCAAAGGCAGCCCTGACTCACTGTGGAGCACGCCCTTATGTTTGCCCTCCGCTGTGGGCACACGCTAAATATTTAACGGAATACGAATACGGACATTCGTGTTAGAAAAAGCGATTTATTTACACATTTACCGTGTAAAGGATTACTGTTAGCAATAAACGAAGTGGGCAGTAATTTAATGTAACTTACATAATGCATTTTGATTGGTGATACCTCTATTCTATATATACATTCATTTGGAGAGGAAAAATAGTTCTCATTTCCAGTAAATAACACTTACATTTTCTTAGTTTCCTATCACAAATCAAATTTTAATAACCTCATATACCCTCTTATCTTTTAGACGACCAGATGACCTAGTGGTTAGAGAACCTGACTACGAAGCTTGAGGTCCCGGGTTCGATTCCCGTGTCGGGGCAGATATTTGTATGAAAAATACGAATGTTTGTTCTCGGGTCTTGGGTGTTTAATATGTATTTAAGTATGTATCTATCTATATAAGTATGTTTATCCGTTGCTTAGTACTCATAACACAAGCTTTGCTTAGCTTACTTTGGGACTAGGTCAATTGGTGTGAAATGTCCCGTGATATTTATTTATTTATTTATTTATTTATTCTTATACGTTTTCTAATACGTTGCCTGTACTTATCGTATAATAACGCGCAAAAATAAAGGGTTTCTTTATATGAAAAGGGACTTGTTTTGTATTTTTGTATTTATTTCGGGGATTTTGGCAATAGCCCTAACGATTTCGATAAAATTTGCTATGTGGGGGTCATCATCATCATTTCAGCCGTAGGACGTCCACTGCTGGACATAGGCCTCCCTCATTGACGCCCAATCATTACGGAACGACGGAGCGACTTGCATCCACCCTGAACCTGCGGCCTTCACCAAATCGTCCGTCCATCTCGTTGGTGGACGTCCCACGCTGCACTTGCCAGTCCAATGTAGTTCAATGTGGGGGTGCTCGGGAGCAAAAAATTGATCGAGCTTGGTCTTGTCTCTGGAAATCGCGTGTTTTTGAGTTTTAGCAGAAGTAAAGCGCAGTCGGCCAGAGGCCGTATTGTCTAACGCTTCTGACGCTTGCCTTCGCTTTCACCATCTCTTTCTGTCATCATTTTATACCGTTTGACAGAAAGAAATAGTGATTGCAAAGGCAAGCGTCAGAAGCGTTAGACAATAAGCCTGCAGGTGTTGTAATTTTTTTGCTTTTGCAACACAGGTTTTTGATAACCGCCGTGACGTTCATGGAGTTACTGACTGATCGTTTTGCGTGTTAGTTTTAACAAACTATGAATTAATTACCTACCTGTGATAATCAGTACAAAATAACGCCTAAGCGCTTTTCAAATTGCCGACAGGAAGAATTAAGGGAACGGAAATATAATTTAGTTTCTGCCAAGAATAATTATTTATTTTTTTGTTTTGTATTTTGCTGAGACGTGATTTTAAAAGGTAACATTTAATACTCCGCTATTATTTAAAGATTCAAAAAGCAAATTTAATACTAAAAAAACTTATCATTATCAAGTATATTTCGGATAACTCCCTTAGTAATTAAAAAAATATCAATGGAAATGTGTTTGTTTGTGTATTTTTTAATTTTTAGGATTTACGCTTAAAGTCCTTAACCAATGATGTTGAAATTTTAGTATAGAGATAGGTAGTTCGACACAATGAGGAGGATATAGGATATCCTGAAAAATTGCATAGTTCCCGCAGTTCGCAGACGAAGTCATAGGCTAAGGTGAAGTTTAATGTAGTGAACTTTGGCAATTTGATTTATAGAATAGGAACACCACTAGAAACCAATCATGTAGTTTGTAAAAGTAAAGTAAAGAGTGTAATAGTAAAGACGTCCATTAACTGGAATCACAAAGGCAACATTTTCTAAGAAGTTAAATTTATTCCATAATGCTTTTATAAAAGTTCATCACAGGCTTCCTACCGGGGCTATTTTAATTCCGCTATATAAATAGCTTTGTTCATTTCCTTTGCAATCCACTCTGAAATTATACCTACCTGCTCCCCCTTAGCGTGACGGCTCTACAGCCAACCTAGAATTAGAAAAACATAAGAAGCAAATATCTGGAGATTTATGTTTGAAATAATTAACCGGAATCGTTGGTTATTGCACAGTTAGTGTACTCGAGTGCCTATAGAAATTTATGGCATGGTTTCACAAGGTATTGCGGAAAATCTTTAGGAACGAAACTTTAAACCCATATCTGAACATTAAATCCATAAAGCAGAATTTTGCAAAGGCCTAATTACTATTTATTACAGCTTAATTTTTTGCTAAGTATATATTTTTATTTGATTATGATAACATGCAATTAGGTAAGGATATGTAGTTTGAATGACAATGCAGTACCTAAAGTACAGTCAGCAAAAAACTTGTATTAAAATGACACTAAAAAAAACTTATTTACATTTAGTTTTCATAGCATTCCTTGCTATCTTGAGGAAAAAAATCGGCAAAGTAGTTAACAGGGGACTGCATTTATTTATTAATTCGTAAAACAATAATAATAATTTTTTGACCCCCCCAGGATAAACAAGTCGGATGACCCCCGTTCGCCGTTTACATCTTACGTAAGATCAGTCAGTATATCTACCAAAAATTAAAAAGAAAAAGCAGGAAAAACATAATGTTTGCTTACATTTGTGATATTTTTATATAACAACAGACTAGATACACATCTTACACGTTTAAAAAATAAGACTTGCTTGGACTCCTAAGTTAGTGTCAATGCTTCTCATAAATTACATATTGTGAAACAAAAAGGCATCTAAAAGTAGGTACATACTGCAAAAATTGTGAAGATTTAGCGGGATGGCAAGTGGAGTCGGCAAGTGCAGTAAAAGCTATTTAAAAAGTCTAGCCATCAATGAGAGAAGCTTACATTTTTAACCGACCTCCGTAGCGCCGGTTGATGAAGTTTTGCTGTTCGAAGTTTACGTAAAAAAAATGTATTTCACAGAAACAAACCAAAAGTAAGTTAGGTAATTAGTTACGCTTGAACAGTTAAACACACAAGATGGCTATTTAATAGTTCAGCTATTGTAATAAAATTATTAAAATAATTTTACAACACCACCTAAACAAACGGAGTTAAACCGTTATAAGCATCGGAATCATTATGTTCTGCCTTAAAAGCATTTCAGCAGTAAATGAACTTAATGTTGCCAACAAAGTCGTCAGAACTGCGCTGTGTAAGGCAAGAGGAAACCACTGCACTATTTACACAGAATGTCATCATCAAGGTTCGTTACGCTTAATCGACGGCTATGACCATTTCGCCAAGATTGTGACGACTCGACTTAGATGCAGAATAATGAATAAAGTTTTTGTCTTAAAGTAAGATTATTTAAACCTGATACTGCCAAGTAATACGATGTAATTACATAGTCTAGTTACAAAAATCAGTACCTTATTCGTGTGCTGTGTTTGAACTCATGTGGTTATGTACATACATGTTTGGCGAGGCACCCCGTCAATCAGAGCTAGTTAGCTCGCGTGCTTTGTAGCGGATTGGCGCTCAAAGTTTTTAACAACCGTGCAACAACTCAACTTTATACTATCAGTCGCCGGATTAACTTGCGTTTAGGGTCTGCCTCATAAATATGTATTTTCAGGATGAATTTCATATGTGGGTCAACACCGTTTACTTTGTGATGTTATGAGAAATTATCTTGGAACTCTCCAATATTGACAAAGATATTTCTGTCCTTACTTAGAATATGATTTGAGTATGGGTTAAAAGTTTGATCATTTACAGAGCATTTATTTGTGCTGTACTTACTAATTTTCTTAGTAGTTTATTATGATAGATAAGAGTTTGTTTTTTAAAATTAAAATTAGTTTAGCAATTGTAAGACTAGATGTTCTTGTTTTGTTCGCAAGCCGGCGTTTTCGGATCGTGTACTTGCTCGAGTGAGATTGTTATGCTAATCACAAAAGTGTGTTCCCTGACGGCAGCACAAACAACCGCTTTGGCCTATTGTCCGCAACTCCGTGTTTGCTGAACAGCTAGTACGTTCCCTTTCAATCACCAACCTAACGTTTGATCAAGTCATGTGCCCACATGCCGCGTCCCGCTAGAATAATGAGCCACGTCAGCGCTTCCCGTATGGACTTTTGTCGATAAGGTCTTGTTTTCAATAACTAACCCCGTAACCCGCAACTCTAACCCTTGGCGTCTCGTAACTTTTGGCGTTTTTAGGGGTTCCGTGGTCCTACAAGGAACACTTATAGTTTCACCATAACCGTCTCTCTGGCTGTCTGTGGTTTAGCTTGGAGACTGTCAATGCTATAAGACTGTAATTTTGCATGGGTATACTATACATATTTATTAAGCATGCGGGCCAAGTGGTAGGACTTTTTTTGTCTAAACGTAAAGTGGGGATGTGTTTTTTCTCGTGTAAATCCATAGTGTGGGATATCGTTGAATAGGTCTTTCAAAAGCATTAGATTTGCCAAGATAATTTTTCGATTAAAATGCTAAAATTATATTATAATAACTGTATAATTTTATTGAACAAAATACAGAAGTAGTAATAATCTAAAGTATGTACAATTTATAAATAAAGGAAAATAAAACTGAACCTAAAACTAAAAATTTATAAATAAAAAATATCTTTTAGGATGTCACCCGACGGCATAGTTCCCAGAAGGCAGGCAGCGTTACCGCGTTGAATAGCCAGGCTTAATCGTTGGCGGAAATAGCCACCTGCCTTCTGGTCACCAGTCGTTTCTACCAGGCACGAAGAAATCTCTTTTGCGAGTTCCTTCGCGCCTGGACCCCATGCGCCTAGAGTTTCTACTCCAAACGGTGCAAATAAGTACGACTGTCCTATACAGGCATATTTGCGCCGTTTGAGGTATTCAGCCGCAGTGGCCGCCGCACCTGCTCGGATTGAAGTGGTAGCAACGTGGGAAGGTGCCACCGTATCGACGCAGGTCGCATCCCAAACGAGACTCCTGCCCTGCCTCCAAGGAATAAGCGACATGCCGTCGGGCCTCTTGCCGTCGTCACGTGCGATACCGTTCGGCTCTAGGATAGCCGGCACGTTGGCGGTGGCAAGGGCTCTCCGGAGCAGGTCGTTCAGAGAGGCGTGACGAGAGATGCGGCCTGCGCTTCTCGAACAGGAGAGGCCATGATAGCCTAGAGAATCTACAGGTTCTCCACAACGGCATCTATGGGGTTGGGTGACATTAAGACCTAGACGCAGGCTAATCGCAAACGATAAAGTAATAGGGTCTAATAAAGTACCAATATTGGCAGAAGGCAGAGCTTGGAGCCAATATCCGGATTCTGGCCATTTTTTCGATTTAGGGATTCGTTTGCAAAATATTTAGCTTTAAGTACGAGTGAAGTGTTAATTTTTGTTAGTGTGAAGTGTCCCCCCATCTAGAAGTTAAACCGTTGGCTTGAAAAATCTGAAAAAATCATACTTACCAGTTAGTAGTATCTAAAAGTATATTTATTATGAATTTAAAATGAAAACTATCACAACGTAGTAGACTTTACAATTTAACGAGTCAACCAAAACTTAATATTGAATATTTAAGCCTTGTTATATTGTGCACTTGGCAGGTTTTTATTTATTAATCAACTGAGCACACACTAACATTATGCCAAATAAAATAGTTTCCTGGACCTATCCATTACCCATTCACATTTAAACGATATAACAAAATAAACGTTTAACTGGAAGCTATCCACAACTAAATTACCAACGTTATTGCGTAATATAGTAGCCGATTAACATACTTCCAGGCTAACCCTAAGGGTTATTTGCATTGTGTGAGCCTATTAGACGAAATAGGGTAAGGAAAAATTTCAATTGTGTTTGTATATAGCCGGCAAAGAAGGTTCCTTCAGTCGCTTCATAAAACTAACAATATTGTTCGCGGTAACAAGACAAGAACGTTTCTCCCGAGCCCATATTCCCGCTGCCATTGTCTCGCTCAGTAGACTTTAGAGGCTTCTGCAGTGTTAGACCGTACGGACCATTGTTTAGCTTTCTTCACCCGCAAAGATGGATACCACACAAAGGCAACGCTCGTTTCTGCACTTGTGTATGTTTTTGTTATGCAATTGTAGGTTTTGAGTGCGCCAGGTGAGGGCGGATCTTCGCTCGTTTGCGGAGCCAAGTGTGCCGCCCCTACTACAGGCTTCGAAGCGGGGAACTTATTGACAGATTTTTTTTCCAAACTTTTCTTTACTCCTAAAGCTCGCAGTTAAAATGTGTTCTTATACAGATAATGACGAAGTACCTAAACATACTTATATAAAAATCTATAGTCGCGGTTTAACGACGAGAAAATTAACGACGACCGCTTTAGCCTAGTTGGTAGTGACTCTGCCTACGAAGCAAGAGGTCCTGGGTTCAAATCCCGGTAAGGGCATTTATTTGTGTGATGAGCACGAATATTTGTTCCTGAGTTATGGATGTTCTCTATGTATTTAAGTATTTATTTATCTATATATGATGTTTATCGTCGTCTAGTACCCATAGTACAAGCTTTGCTTAGTTTGGGACTAGGTCGATTTGTGTAAGATTGTCCCCCTAATATTTATTTGTTTATTTATTTTTTAACTAAAGCAATTGTTTTTAATGTTTTTCTTATACATCATACTCATACATAATGAGAGACTATCTTCTATAACATTGAAGTAAATCAAAGGGTAAAGGCCAATGAAGGCAAAAAGATATATTTTTTCTAAATTATTCCTTTTTCCATAAAAGTTATCAACCTGTAATAAAGAAAGGTGTAAGTTTTTTTTGTTTCAATGAACGGTTATAGCTACAAAAATTTACATAGGTAGTACTTATGTAGCTTTAGCAGTTTCGGTTTTAGTAAGTAGGTATACAAAATGCTATCCTTAATGCCTTTAGAGGTTGAGTTTCCAGAAAACCATCTTTAATGCTCGCCTTATTCATGACAAAAAGAAACCCTGTGCAAAATTTCAACGTTCTTGCGTATAAATGTCAGGCAGGCAGTCTATTATTCGGTCAGTTTCTTCTAAATAGTATCTTATTTTATACGAGTACAACGGCTAGATAATAGATCTCCTTAACCTAAGTATACCTACAATCCTTTTTCTACTAGTATAAATGGGTCAATCAACTTTTTTTTGTAAACGATTTTCGGCTACTTTCTATGAAAACCGAAATAATTAAAAAACTGATTATTTTTCCTTATTTAAAGTATACTTTTCAAAACCCTAGATTTTTGTAGTCAGTAATGGTGTAATTGCCAGATTTATTTTATTATGTTTAGCTTCTATTTCGTGGGTGACCCAGGGGACAATGTTGTCCCCGAAATTTGTATGAAAATAGTGGTATGTCCCCTAGGTGACCGGATTTTTTCATAGAAATACTTTTTTTTTTTGGTTTTCACATACGCACTATGATAAACAGTTTATCTAATTACTGCAAAATCATGGTTTCACTAACCAGAGATTACAGAGTTACTTGTAAAGGAGTAAATAGAAATTTACAAAAAAAAGTTGATTGGCCCAAATACTGAAATTAACCAATATCTTTTGCTATAAATAAATAAAAAAATAAGTAGGTACTTAAGTAAGTTAAAAATTTGTAGAGGTCTGTTTCTAAATTTCCCTAAATTAATTTAGCTATTTTAACAAATTGCCTGAAAAATAGGTACTGCTAAAATACTGTCTTCCGATTCCAGTCAATTTAAATATTAACTTATTTGACAATAAACAAAAAATTACAAAACAATTAAATTAATTAGACTATCCAAGTATTGAATAACAAATCAGGAAGCAGCACAGCGTTTGTGTCACGTCATAGTAAAGTTGACAAAGTTAGTAAAAAAACGAGTTTGGATTACGACGTTCTTTTTAGGGTTCCGTACCTAAAGGGTAAAAACGGGACTCTATTACTGAGACTTCGTTGTACGTCCGTCGTCACCAGGCTGTATCCCATTAACCGTAATAGATAGACAGTTGAAATTTTCACACATGATGTATTTTGGTTGCCGCTATAACAGCAAATACTAAAAATCAGAATAAAATAAATATTTGAGTAGGCTACCATACAACAAACGTGATTTTTTTGCTCGTTTTTGCTCGATATTGATAACGGCAACAGGTAGACGCTTGAAATATATACAGAATATTTAGTTACATATTGACTTTGAAAATAAATAATTGAATTAAAATAAAACAAATATTTAAGGGGGGCTCCCATGCAACAAACCTAATTTATTTGCCGTTTTTATAGATAATGGTACGGAACCTTTCGTGCGCGAGTCCAACTCGCACTTGGCCGTTTTTTTAAACTATTTTCAGATCTCTGTTCAAAGTTATTGCCAGCCTGTAATATAAACAATAGACTTTTTAAATAATTTATTGAATCAGGCGTTACTTTGCGGAGGTCCATATTAATGAACTAAAACAATTACTTTGCTCACCCGCAAAGCGATAGCGATTAATAGACTTTTTATTTCAGCACTAAAAAAGCGTCTTTGTGGTTTTGTTTTTGATATTATAATTCACAAAACAAGGTACACGAGTAAGAAATTTTTTATATAAACTAACGTTTAACAAGTTGCTTAGCTACAAAAGTTAATGCGTGTGGATTAGGTTTTTTTTTGATGAAATTTTAGTGTAAACTAATGGTAGAATTCGGAGATGGAGTTGTAGCGACACAAGGCGACCTGTCTGAAGTGTTTCGACGGGCTAAATTAAGGTAGACGACATAGATATGTTAAAAGCAATATGTGAGGAAATAGAAGCTGCGAGTGCTCATGAGTTATGAACTGCTAATCTGGGTAGCACAAAGCGTATTTAGAAAATCAACTTGTAATAAGCAGAAAACGCAACATTTAAGTATTATTAGTTATATTTCAAACTAAATACAAACTGAAATATAGATGCACAGAAAAAACCCCAGAAAAAAGACCAATGCTGGGAATCGAACCCAGGTCCTCAGCGTTCCGTGCTGCGTGCTTACCCCTACACCATCACTGGTCTAGAAGTTAGCGACGAATCTTTCCCATACATCGTACACTTCAGTCTGTTATAATCACATTAGGCAGTGATAAAGCGCATCTATGTTAATGCCCTCTACCGAGAGACTTCAACACTCCTTCGGCGCTACCCGCTCACCTGGACCAAGAGATGGCGCTACTAGGCCAACTTTTACAAGTTAAGTATGAAGTATCTTTTTCTATTTATTTTTTTATTTTCTTCACCTTCATTTTTTTTTTTTTTTAATATATGGTTTCACGGGATGACCGTAAAAGTAATAAAAAAAAAAAAAAAATGAAGTTGAAGAAAATAAAAAAATAAATAGAAAAAGATACTTCATACTTAACTTGTATTATTAGTTAATTAGGTACTTGAAAATTAGACTATGTAATAACTTAGGTACCTGTAGTTTTGCTAATACCACCTTAACTTTGTGCACTTTCATCTGGGTACACATTTCTGATTTGGCTCCTTATTTCGAGACAAAATAAATATTACGGCATCTTTTAAAATACAAGGGTAATGACAGGTTTACAGTCAACGTTTCTAGATCCCGGTTACTGCGATAGCAGCAATAAAATGTTAAAAAGCAGAACTACAAATTGCTCCAACGAAACTTTGATAGAAGTTCCGAAATGATGTTGCTGATAGCGCTGCCGCAGTTTGCCCAGAGCTTAACAGCACTATGGTCGTAAAACGTCAGTAAATCTAATGATTACAATGTTTAAAAAGGTTATTCCAAACTAACCTCGGACCTCCTCTTGTAAAACATGCCGTGTGACTAACTAAGCCGTAATTTTCGAATATGAAAATAATGCAATAGCAAAGTTCCTCATAAAATTTGCTGTGGTATACGGGAGCGTGCAATTTGCATTTTATGCTTCAACGCGAGACTTTAACAAAGGCAAGCAAGGAACCGGGAAGCAAAAGAATTTTAAGCTTAACTGAGAAAAAATCCGAAGATCTTGTGCATCCATGAGAAACGTCTAAAGGCATCGACGCTGGCAGTTACAAACAGCTCCATAATAGAATCGCGAGGCTTTGATCTGTCTCATGAATCTTGTTTTGTTATTATGACGTATTGACTATTAGTTCACGTTCTTTGTGGAGCAAACCCTTGAGTATTTTCTTTTGAAGTAAAGCGTATTTTTCAAATGAACAAAGGAGCTAAGCGATGGAGACAATGGGAAGTGCTTTGATTTTTATTGTATTTTTGAGTATGAACTGTCTGTGACGTTGCGGAGTGCGCTGCATTGTAGTTCTACAATTATGGAATTATGTACCTCCTCTACCACTCGATTAGTAGCGTGACAGAACAATCGATCATTGCCAGTTAGGCCAGGATATGCGATACGATTAAAGCTCGTGTCGTAGCAGTATTGTTGAACATTGTTGAGGACATCAACAAGTTTACCGACCGCTCGCTGAAACCAAGTACGAGGTGTTAAGATGTCGGAAGATGGCATGAATTGATCGCCTCCAATAAGATTGAGTGTAGGAACTCTATCCTTTGGGATTCCAAGCTCAGAAAAGCCTGACACTCATTCAGTTTTGTGCAAAGAAACTTACGTACAATTAAGATGGATGATAAAAGATGATGTGAAATTAAGATATTTCCTAATAATATAATAATATATTAATATATATAATGATAATAATCTTGATTTGTACGTATTATTAATATTAGAAATATTTACACGATGAAAATGAACACACCACCTATCTACTTTGCGACTATTTTATGCTACTGCCAGTGAAAGTACTTACTCGTATCTTTTAATTTTACTTGCAGGTAGGTATTTAAAATTGCATCGGCTAATATAATTTAAGTGTCTGTTGTTTTTCTGTGTGACGTTATCTAGAGTTGTTTATGGCCGTCTAGTAGACCATCTGGCGTAGTTTGCAGTCTCCGCATGAGACCTCGTAAATCTAACTACGAATTTACAACCTTGAGATGTTGCACTGACGTATGCAGTTAAGTACTGTTGAAAACTGAGTAAGCTCGCTATTCCGTGCGTCGGGCGAATTAATGGAAAATTCAAGCTGAATTTATTATTAGCCTTGCCGGCCAGATTGAAATATAATTACTTTCGCGATGCGGCTGAAATATAATTACACTCTTTTGGACACGATACACTTGTTTGACGTTCTTTTATATTAAACATCGTGGCATGTGATATTTTCTTTATCATAATAATTCAAGCATTTAAATGCAAATTTACCTGATTTTATTTGCCTGAGCGCATAAATCTTACGCAGACGTTTTCAGTATTAAAATCACTGAATAGCTTCTAAATAATAGCTTATTAAGACACACCTAACCTGACCCCGCTATTGTGTTTTAGCAAATAAATAAAACGTGAGCAGCTTTACGTAACAGAATAAAGAGTACGGTAATTTGCATAATGCTGTTCACCTTTTAGCCTTTGGGCTTGTGGAGCAGGCCTGGGCCTGAGCCAAACCGACTCCATTTAGCGGCCCGCCGAAGATTATAAGCTTACATACGTGGGTTGCACGTTTCTTCGCATGACTAAGACGGCCAATGTGAGTCTGTTTTAAATTGACCGCATAGTAAAGTATCATTTATTTTTGCGAACTTATACAGCTACGATTGGGTACAGCCAATTTCTTGATTAGGTATAGGTAAGCGGAAGCACTCTGAAGAATCTCAATCTAGAGTAAGTATACCATTGTCTGTTTTATCTCGCAATTTTTAATATTTTTAAAACATTATTTTTTAACATTAATATTAATAACGGATAGTCAATACGGAAAAACGCTCGCCGCCGCTGCCGAATTAAAACTGGACAAGTGCGAGTTGGCTTACGAGTAGAGAGTTCCCTATGATAAAACATTTAAATAATTATGTTCTTTAATTGTGCCCTTCCCCCTTTTTACGGCTATATTACGCGTTTTGTATAATTTATTTATCTGGAATTATTTACGAGTAAAAAAAATATTTCATTTTATAGCTAAAATTTGAATGTTAAAAAAATTTGTGATAAAAAGTACGGAGTTAGAAAAACTTTAAAGGGCTAAACGTTCACTTTGTTCACGCCGCTACCGACGTTCACAGGAATATGACCCTAATTTTATATAAAGATAAAGTTCATTTTACATTGTATAATTTATTAGCCAATAGTAACACTCCTACATCACGACATACTCTAAACCAACCAATCACAGAGACACACATACACACGATATACTACACAGCTACACTTGCATTCCATCTTCCCTCAGCAAAAGAACTTACAAAATTGTAAAAATCAGTTTTTGTAATAAAAAAAGTCATTTAAAACTACGTTTTTATTTAACTCCTTGTTCCCATACGGAACATATATGTTACAATTATTTTATGACTTGGTATTATTTTTGTACCAACAATAATTTTTACAAAACTCGTATTAAGATCGAATCAGTGCTCCGATTCCGTAAAACTGTGTTGCATTCTCTATATAGAATTTGATCTCGATGATATCGAGAATCGAAGGCGTGCAGTTTGATTTGCACTAAAGTGTGTGCGGGAAACCGCACCTCTTAACACCGTTAAGGCCCTACCCAGCTTTTGGGGCATTTATTGCATTCATTTAAATGAATGCTGTATCATTACTAGCAAAGCTTTAGTTCTGAAACTCATTTGTAAGGTATTTGAGGATTTACTCTAGTGACCAGTGTTTTTCGAAACACGATTACTTGTAGTTTGCTCGATAGAAAAAAATCCAAAGTCGTCTCTAAAAAATAAAATAAATAAATAAATATCACGGGACATTTCACACCAATTGACCTAGTCCCAAAGTTAGCTAGGCAAAGCTTGTGTTATGGGTACTAGGCAACGGATAAACATACTTATATAGATACATACTTAAGTACATATTAAATACCCAAGACCCGAGAACAATCATTCGTATTTTTCATACAAATATCTGCCCCGACACGGGAATCGAACCCGGGACCTCAAGCTTCATAGTCAGGTTCTCTAACCACTAGGCCATCTGGTCGTCTAAAACCTATATATAACCTATACCTATATGTATTTGTTTTAGTAATACGATGAAAATACCTAAATACACGCGCGGTCTGACCAACCTATCTTGAGCCGTCGTGTTTCCCCCTTGTCTGGATAGTTAGCTGCGTTAGTTCTTCAGCCATCGGACGGGGAACTTGTGTCGCTTGCGCTTACGGACGGCTTTGATTCTAGCTGCTCTCACGCACACATACACGACTGCATAGAGTACCTAAAATCGATAAGCGCAAGAAGCTCGGTAGGGCCCGCAGGCTGTATTAGTCCATAGGCAATTTCATAATTAATTTTGCCTTCTATTTCGTACAGTCACCATCATAAACATCGGAGCAGTAGGTGGTCAAAAATATCTTAACACGCACGCGATTGCCAACAGTACCTCTACCATGAGTTACACTAGTTTACAGTGACCGTACTCGCTAGCAACGGCGTAAATGATTTGTATGGAGAATTGTGTACAGTGCCTCTAGCGGTCACCTACGGAAGTACAATTCTCCATACAAATCATTTACGCCGTCGCTAGCGAGTACGGTCACTGTAAACTAGTGTAACTCATGGTAGAGGTACAGTTACACTAGTTCACAGTGACCGTACTCGCTAGCGACGGCGTAAATGATATGTATGGAGAATTGTACTTCCGTAAGTGACCGCTAGAGGCGCTGTACACAATTCTCCATACAAATCATTTACGCCGTCGCTAGCGAGTACGGTCACTGTAAACTAGTGTAACTCATGGTAGAGGTACAGTCGTATTCAGTAGGTATTCTTAGTATACGTTTTACTTCACCAAATACTTCTCGATCGCGTTTACGTTAAAATTTCAATTACTATGGAAAATTTCCACGTAATTGGGAATGTCTAAAAAAAATTACCAGTGGTTTTTACACGCTTTATATTAGCTTCACCTGTATGTTTGTATGTATGTATGTTTGGGCTCGTTTGATTCGTTTTGACGAGTATTTTGGTCCTAGATGGTAACAAGAGTCTGATGATGGAGCTGGAAGGGGGGTAGGTGGCGGGTTGGGGGGGGCATGGGGTATGGGGTAAGGGGGTCGGGGGTTTAGAGGGTTGGGGGTTAGGGTGTGGCGGTTGGGGTTAGGGGATGGGGGGGGGGGTTGACGGGAAATAGGGTGGGGGTGTTGGGGGGTTCGGGGGTAAGTGATTTTGGGGGGTTGTGGGAAATGGGGAGGGGGTAAGAGGCCTAGATGGTAACAAGGGTTTGATGATGGAACTGGAAGGGGGGCGTTAGGTGGCGGGTGGGGGGAGTGGGGGTGGGGGGGGAGGGGGGGGTTTCCGGGTGTATGGGGGTTCGGTGTTAGGGGGTTGGGTTTAGGTGGTTCGGGGGTTTGTAAAATGAAAAGGGGGTAAGGGTGTGGTGTTTGGGTGGGGTTTGGGGAAATGGGGTGGGGGATGTTGGGGGGTTGGGTTTAGGGGGTTTGGGGGTTGTAGGTGAGGGGGTAAAGTTAGAAAGAAAAAAAATGCAACTAAAAAATAGAAAATAAATAATAGTTAAAAAAAACTAAAAAACACGCTTTAAAAAATAAAAAATAAATTTTAATAAATTTCAATTCACTATTCTTATAGTGCAGTAAAAAATCTTAATAAGCAATTATTATATTGTTATATCCAGATCAAAATTTGTAAACAATTCTAAATATTGATAAAATAAATAATAATAGTTTAAAATATTTTATTGTAAAAAAAGCGTGGGGTGATTTTTAAGATGTTATCAAAATGATAATCCTTGACAATTGACACCATGCACCCCACGCTTTTTTTACAATAAAATATTTTAAACTATTATTATTTATTTTATCAATATTTAGAACTAGCTTTTGCCCGCGGCTTCGCTCGCGTGTACTATGAGTATTCCAAAGAACCAAGATATCAAGCAAACAAGCATACAGGCAAGCAAGCAAGCAGGTCCACAATTGACCGAGAAATCGGTGGACATACCTACATAAAAAAATACATAAAGTGGAATGCATAACCTCCTCCTTTTTTAGAAGTCGGTCAAAGTGCTCTTTGCGGCCTACTTACAGTATAAACTTATGAATTTTGAAATTTTAGCTTTCTACAACCAGTAAAACGCAAAATCCCGTTTCTTCCCGTTCCCGTAAGAATTTCGGGTAATGTTTTCTTAATTCTCCCCTACACTCCCCAAGGAACCCACTTGCCAAATTTCAGCTTTCTATGACCAGTAAAACGAAAAATCCCGTTTTTCCCGTTCCCGTGGGAATTTTGGAAAGTCCCCTCTCAATGCTCCTTTGCACTCCCCAAACAACCTACATGCCGAATTTCAGCTTTCTACGACCAGTAAAACGAAAAATCCCGTTTTTTCCCGTTCCCGTTAGAATTTGGGAAAGTCCTCTCTCAATGCTCCTCTTCACTCTCCAAGCAACCTACATGCCGAATTTCAGCTTTCTACGACCAGTAAAACGAAAAATCCTGTTTTTTCCCGTTCCCGTGGGAATTTTGGAAAGTCCTCTCTCAATCCAGCTCTACACTCCCCAAGAAACCCACTTGCCAAATTTCAGCTTTCTATGACCAGTAAAACGAAAAATCCCGTCTTTCCCGTTCCCGTGGGAATTTTGGAAAGTCCTCTCTCAATGCTCCTCTACACTCCCCAAATGACCTACATGCCGAATTTCGGCTTTCTACGACCAGTAAAACGAAAAATCCCGTTTTTTCCTTATCCCGTGGGAATTTTGAAAAATCCTGTAATTAATGTTTTAAATAATGTAATACCTACTTGTGTATCAAATTTGAAGAGTCTAGTTATTATATTTACTGAGATAGGGTCACTCGGAATCGAATATATAAATCCCGTTTTTTCCCTTTCCCGTGGGAATTCCCAAAAATCCTTCCTTAGTGGATGCCTACATTGTATAAGGTATCTATGTGCAAAATTTCAAGTCTCTAGGTCCAGTGGTTTGGACTGTGCGTTGATATATCAACAGTAATTTAGTTTATTTAGATATTTCAACCCCATCGCACCCCATCCAGGGAGATGGTATTTTACGTCTGCCACGTCGTATTTTAAAACCGTTGTTGTTTTCATAACCAGCGACCCGCTAAACCATAGAAACAACACCCATGTTGATTTTCAGACTTTGTTACCCCTTTCCCCCCTTTTAGGGGTTGAATTCTCAAAAAACCTGAAACACGTGTTTACTCATTTATTATTCGGAGTACTTCTGTGAGGTTTCAAATAAAATAGTCGAACTAATCTTGTTTAACCATACAAACTTTGGACCCCCGTTTCACCCCCTTAGGGAGTGAATTTTGAAAAATACTTTCTTAGTGCACCCCTAGACCTTATAAGGAACCTACATGCCAAATTTGGAATCTCTAGGCCCAGTGGTTTGGGCTGTGCGTTGATATGTCAGTCAGTCAGTCAGTCAGTCAGTCAGTCAGTTTCTTCTTTTATATATATAGATTGTTTACAAATTTTGATCTGGATATAACAATATAATAATTGCTTATTAAGATTTTTTACTGCACTATAAGAATAGTGAATTGAAGTTTTTTAATTTTTGTATAGAAAAGTCAATTATAAGAAACTAATTTCAATATTTTGTCATTTAGTTCTCTACTTTTTTCAAAATTAATTATTGAAACTATTTTAGTTGATGACGTCAGATTATAATTGAGGGCTCCCACAATGCCAAATTTCTAAATCTATCTAAATGCGTACGATAAGGCAACCTCTTTAATTATTTTTTGCGTAGTGGTACACTATACACTGTGTCACTTTACTGGCACTGACAAAGTGCTAGATGTCAGACAGCGGGTCCAAATCAAACTCCGTAGTGTAATCCACGCGTAAATTGTGAAGAATTCTAACCACACAGAATAAAGTACGACTTGAACCGGTCACGCAATTTACACCTATGTCAAATGAAGGTCATTGCTTATTTGTTATATAATAAATTCATTATATAACATTAAAATTAAATAACTACAGAAAACGATTTAAAAAGCATTTATCTCGAAATGGTTTTCGATTTTCTATACATTGCAAAAAAATAGACATCCCCAATTGAAATTTTAACGTAAACGCGATCGAGAAGTATCCGGTGAAGTAAAACTTAAGTACTAAGCATACTGATACCTTTTATTGACCACTTTGAATGCTCCGATGTTTATGATGGCGAACGTCATTTTAATCGGGTTTTGACATAGCGTATTGTAAAAACAGAAGCCGTGGTGGCCTAGCGTTGTGACCTATAGCCTCTCAAGCAGAGGGTCGTGGGTTCAAATCCCGGCTCGCACCTCTGTGTTTTACGGAACTTATGTGCGAAATTACATTTGAAATTTACCATGAGCTAGGAAAACACCGCGAGGAAACCAGCGAATAAATTCAATGTGTGTTAAATTCCCAATCCGCACTGGAACTACGGCCCACGCCCTCTCACTCTGAGAGGAGGCCTGTGCCCTGCCGTGGGACGTATACAGGATAGGATGATTGTAAAAACAAGAACAAAAATAACCAAATAAACGGAAGATATATAACATGTTTTCACGCCAAATTGCCTCAGAAGCGTTTTAAGTTTCCGGTGGTTTCTTGAAATTCATCTAAGGCTGCTGTTGCTTTATTCGAGAGTTTCACTCTAGGAATTTATGTTACCGTTTCTCCACCTCAAACGTCAGACGTAATGAGGCTGCGGCAGACAGATACGTCTCGGGGCATCAGCTCAACGTACTGCGGTGCTCAAGATGTGCTATTAGGTTTGAAACAACGTACACTTCATGAGTTTGATTCAGCTTGTGGAATTAAAAGTGGAAATCCGTGCGGTCCAAAAAAATATTGAAGTAAGCTTCACGCGCTTTCTAAGGGTACCTAAAAACGGGACCCTATTTCTGAGACTTCGCTGTCCGTCCGTCCGTTCGTCTGTCCGTCTGCCACCAGGCTGTATCTCATGAACCGTGATAGCTAGACAGTTAAATATTAAGGGGGCTCCCATACAACAAACGTGATTTTTTGCTCGATATTGATAACGGCAACAGGTAGATGCTTGAAATATTCACGGAATATTTAGTTATACTTATATTCACTTTAAAAATAAATAATTAAATTAAAATAAAACATATGTTTATGGGGGGGGGGGGGTTCCCATACAACAAACGTGATTTTTTTGCCGTTTTTATAGATAATGGTACGGAACCCTTCGTGCGCGAGTCCGACTCGCACTTAGCCGGTTTTTAATGTTACGTAAAAGTTATGATTTAATTCATTATAGCCTAGCTGTTGCGACTTCGCTCGCGAAGATTTCAATAACACTAATTATATCCTTTTTTCCTGGATTATAACTAGGTATTCCCGGAGTCTCAAACTATCTTTACATTAAATTTCAACAAAATCGGTGTTACACACGAAGTTAAATAGTATAAAATTCTCAAAAACTATTTAGATTATTAATAAATCGGTGCACAGGATTAAAATGTACATGATTATTCATTATTAGTTAAAGTTTCATGTTTAACCAGTGCATATTAAGTAATAGAAGTATTTCGGATTTTAGTTCGAGAAAAGGGTTCACGGAAAATTCATTTTCTTGTGATATGGTATGTTTTTTGAAATGTCAGTAGACATAATCAGAGAATAATGACCAAGCTAAAATACTGTCTAAGGAACTATATTATTTATACCACGTTCAAGCATGCTATAAGCGACGTAAAACAGCGAAATTGGCCGGGTAGCCCCTTAACCGTGAAGAAGAAACTGACAGAAAGGCATATATCATTCTTTCGCATTTATAATATGTACTAACTGTTGCCCGCGACTCCGTCTGCATTGAATTCGTTTATCGCTATCCCGCGGGAACTATGAAATATTCTGGGATTCTATCCTTTGTTCTTTCCGGTCTCAAACTATCCCCATAGTAAATTTTATCTAAATCGGTTCAGCGTTTTAAGCATGAAGAGGTACAAATAGACAGACAGAGTTATTTTCGCATTTATAATATGAAATGGTAAGGATTAGTTTTAAGCTTGAACCATTATATATTTAGCTGTTTAATTAAAATTGCGAGATTTTTTTAAATTCCCGTAGCAATTTCTGAAAATTACATAGTGGGCCTCATTTATGTTGTACGAAGAACAAATATGCAAAATATCATGTTTCTAGACTTAGCGGTTGAGGTTTTGGGATCCTGAGGGAATATCGGAATAAAAGTAACCCAACATCCAGCAATCCGTCTAGTCGTTTCACACACACACATACACAAGAGTTAGAGTAACAAACACTCACATACACACACACACACACACACACACACACACACACATACACACACTCATAGACTGTCGCATTTTGAATGATTGTAACATATAATTGACTGTACAAAAAAATATACTTACAGTAGTTATGTATATTTAATTTTCTAGAAAAAATCAACAAAACATTTATTGTGAATAAATACGGAAAACTCTCGTCATGGTCGAGTTTAGCTCGACGTGTTTCGGGATACTCCGTAGCCCTTCTTCTCGGCGCCACACGTCGCGGCTAAACTCGATAATAGACGTGAGTTATCCGTATTTTTTCACTGTGAGTGATCTCACGGTAGTTTTATGTTGAAAGTAACAAAATATTTAGTAACACCAGTTATTTTTATTAAAACTTGCAATAATAAGGCTTCATCGCTGTAACATACTTAATATGCAAATATTTACGAGTAATTACGCAATGATTAGAAACATAGTAAAATAAAGCGCGCATCTTTAACTGTAACAAGTTTAGTTTAGTTTTTTATATCAACACCGTGAAATATAGCTGGCTGGAGACTCGTTAAAAAGAACACGATATAGTATTATGATAAGCTTACGACGCTGCCGGATAGTGATCACACATAAAAAGAAAATTTTGACGAAGTTTAAATCTACTTGTAACTAAACTTTGCTTTGCTTTACTTTGCTTGTAACTTGCTTTACGATCGTGTGCATATTGCGTAGGTATAGGCAAGGTACTTAAATAAACCACTAGTAATTATAGACTACGGAAAGAAACAGAGACATCTTTTGTCCCTCAACAACGCGACAATGTATATTGTGTTGGTACAATGCCTATATGAGAAACTTCAGTTGTTCAAAATAAATTGAATGTTGACGCAAGAGGAACTAAAATTTAACAAGGAATTTTATTATTGCAGTAAACCTACGTGAAAAATTTGTGGAGTCTACGTTAATTTTCTACTTTTCATGTGTATATTTATATGGAGATATCTGTGCCAAACTTCGTTTGGCACATTTCTGATCGGCAAAAGTATCGGCTTGAATGCAGAACGAGTAAACAAACTAACTAACGTTCTCGTTATTAACTAACGATATTTTGTCTAATGTTTAGCTCACTTGAAGATATTTTGCCTAACGTTGATTTTACATTGTATTGGATTCGATCTATATCGGAATGTCATCATTTTATTTAATGTTTTCATTGGTTAAGTCGTACCATGTCGTACTACGTATAAAAGTACTTATTCAATATTTAATTCTAATAGGTACTCGTACATATTTTGTGTAGATAAACCTGCTTTTTGTCATAATTTATTTTGTTTTAATATTTATTATACTTACTTGAGGCGTCATTTTGTCCACCTCGTAAAATACGCTTAAACATCTTGGCACAGTATTGAATAGAACTGCGTTGGCATTGTAAAAGGAATGTCGGTGGTGGTCACCGCAACGTCACCGGTACTCGTTGGCCAGTGGAGCGGCGGCAGCTAACCCGCTTTATGTGCACTTAATGCCGGCTCTAGACATGTTTCATCCACTTCAGCTTAACGCGCATCTTAATTTAAGCCTGAACGAAGAGCCACAAGAACATTTTTATTTTTCTAACTAACACGAGCGGCGTGATAGCGTCGAGAAAACACGGCTTTGGTTAGTGCGAGTGCAAAATGGAACGTATAACATGCATTTAATCAGTACGTATAATAACGCTGTTTAATAGGTTTAAGAGAAAAGAGGCAGTAGAAGGAGTATCTGGTAGATTGGATTTACTTTGGCTAAGCTTCATATGATTTGCTATAATTTTAAATTAAAAAACTAGACTCCAACGGCATCGATTACCATTTTATGCTACTTTCGAGTCTTACATACATCACTTTCCTCAAAAAAAAAGAAAAGATGTTGGCAACTCAATTATCGATACTACCATATTTAAGCATACTCATTTAAACGAGAGTTATTACGTTTATTTTTCAACAGCCGGACTTCAACAAAAGGAAGAAAAATATAATATTGCCTATGAAACAACTTTATAGTATCGTTTTCAACGTGGGTAAACTCCCTCTAGCCCGAGTTAAAAAGGGCATAATCTGAAGATTGGTCAGCGGAAGATATTCGGCCAGGTACGTGTCTACCCTTAGTTTTGTAACCAGATATTGCCTTTGATAAGGGTCTCTATTACGCACATCCTGCTGCCGGATGAAATTATTCATGCAAAATAAAGTCCTTTCTCTATTATGGTCCCGTTTTAAATAATACGGCACTCAAACAATATTTACTGGGACTTGACATGTCTCAAATAATTTTATGCTAGGATTATTTCCAATGTCAGAGGAGTGACTTAATAATTATTCCAGAATCAACTTTTAAATGGGATTTGGTGTTTTATTTTATTTGATTCTTGACATGAGATAAAACGAAACACTTTGAATTCCGTGCTCAGCTTAAGTCACCCAAGACGTTCGTGGAAGCCCAAAATATGCTTGCTTACCTACTTAAGAACAAGGCTACAAGGATTTTGCTATAAAATTGTGCTTTGGGAATATTCGGATATTGAAAATGAAAAGAAATAGCTTTAATATTATTTGAGAAAAAAAATAAGAAACATTTTATCAATTAATAGGGATTTGTCAACATGAAAAGGAGACAAAGACCATGTCTAAAAATCCTGTCAAATGTTAATTGAAAGATAAGTGCTGCGAAATAAGATTTTCCACGTTGTTTTCCCTCAAAGCTGGCCCTCAAATCTTTTACTTTGGTTCTGAAGGCATCTGCCCCTTTTCAAGTTACGTTAAACAAATTTTCCGTAACAGACTTTTTGAGACACACCTCGAGGATTTGGGAGATTTACTGGGTTTTGTTTTTACTGTTCTTTTATTTATGTTGCGTCCTTATATTTATTTAGGGGTTATAGGTTTCATGCAAAAATAAAATATTTTATTCGCATAAAGGGTCTGCGTTTATTTTTTTCTTTGCCTTTTAGGAACATTATTTTGAATTATTTTAAAAAGTGGTATTTGTGATGTTTCACAATATGTGCCTTACATTATGACAGTTCCATCACCGTTTATTTTGGGAGCATCTATGTTTGGAAAAGCACAACATATGTACCAACTTTTTAAAAAAGTCATTAATATAAATAATAAGTAGGTTCCTATGAAAATACAGTAGTAGAAGTATAGTAAAATAACATCGAAATGTAGGATTAAAAAAAAGGTTTAAAAATAAAATACAACAAAATATCTATCCCCCCCGTTCAATTATACCCGCGCTCAATTTCAACTCGTCAGAATATAATTAAGAGCAACACGGAACAATAATAATATCGAACAACATCCACATTATTTAAGTTTAGTCGTGACACACCCATACATCCTTATAAATGAAACAGCTCCGCGCTGAAATATGACAGGTTCCTAATAAAAAGTATTAGTATTCACCGCAGAGCCAAAGATTCCCCTGTGTAAGTGCGATGGGCAATGTTTTCAGCGTAACTCATCCACTCCAATATCAGTGGGATTGAGAACGCTAAGTTATGACTGTAACAATTTCGTATTGCCCTATAAAACCTCACTTTCACTTTATTTATTCGCAGTAAAATGATCAATATCCGATATTGGCTTAAGATACGTTAACGGATAACTTTTTCTTGGGATATTTTCCAGTATTTATGTTAATGTCAGAGATAAGCAATGCAAAGTGTGGCAATCAAACGATGCTTTGACTTAAAAATAAGTCGAAATAAAACGGTGGATTTCTATAATTAGAACCAATTTAAAAATACCTTCACTATGTAGACTCCTCAATTAATTAACGGTATGTTAAGTATGTAATTATGGGTATTGATTTTTACGTAATATTATTATAGAACGTTTAGTCGTTCAAGGCTTCGATCAACAATAATCGAAGGCTCAAGGACTCGCAAGAATAAGGTCATCATTAGTCTACGTGAAATAGAGAAACATTGTTTATCTATCACTTATTCAAATTCAGCTATTAAAACGGCAGATAAAAAGAAATACGATAGATATAACCCACCGTCAAAAACCTAGATGCAAAATTTATCCGTATTTTAGCAACGTAGAAAAGCCAAAAGTTCTCTGTGTCCGATAACATTTAATAATGGCCATCATTATCACCATCTTCAGAACATTAATTCTAGGAAACAGACTTTTTAACAACACCACATCGAATGGCCGCTGGCCTTCACCGGTCATCAACTGCAACCTGGTCATCCGTTACAAAAGGACTATCAGACCTCTGAATTTTATTACTTTCTAAGTTACCACTCAACACATTTTCTATTTCAAAGGTTTGATTATTTTCGTTTGCAAAGAAAAATCTAGATCTTTAAAGCGGATCACACAACTAACTGACTGCATACGTTTTACCACCCTTTTGTTACAAAGAAAAGCTTTCATATATTTAAATTGTTATCTCTTTTTGCGCTTGCACAGGCTCCTTTGAGAGTGCGTTCAGTGAGGCCAGTCCATCATGCTATCACATGAGTTATACTAGCTGAGATAATGATAAGCCTCCACATTAAAAGCTCGTTAGTCTTGGAAAGCTTTCCTATTTGTTCCCACGCGTATTCTGTGGGCGATCGAGATTTTTTTAATTCGTGCAGCTGCAGAATCAATGAGTTTGTGGAGGAATGAAGGCAACTTATATAGTCTACTAGCAACAGTTGCGGGCAACACCCCGCGACTCCGTCTGCGAAGAGTAGGGGATAGCATACCAAATATAGACAAAAAAATAATCGGTCAAGCCGGTTCGGAAGAGTTCGATAACAATCAGTGTGACACGAGATTTTTATATATTAGAAAAAAAAATAAAAAATCGGTCAAGCCGTTTCGGAAGAGTTAGATAACAAACACTGTGATATGACAAGAGATTTTTATATGTAATACATAGTAGTTTTTGTTTATTTTCAAATGCATTATTGTCAGCATATTTATTTACAAAAAATAATAATTAGCATAAAATACTAAGCGAGCTTAGAGTATCTTATTCTAAACGAGAAATAAACATTTTTTATATTTTTTAATTCAAACTTTGAAACTTTTGTTCATTGCTAAAGAAAAGGGGATTCGCCTTTATAAATCTATTTTGGCCTGCAATCTGTTACAGTTATAAATATAAATAAATTATTTTTAAAACCTATACAGTTCCAAAGTAAGTAAAGGTGTTAATTTTTATGTGCTTATAGGTATTGCATAGATAACATTCTTGAATTAAGTAAGTGAGAAACCATTTTGTTTCTAAATTCTGTCTTTAAAAGTTACGGTAAAGATACCTACAAATAAGTATTTTTTAGCGTACTATTCCACAATAAATTGAATTCGTTTAATTCAAATATAATACGTCTAAAATAAAGGTACTTAAATAAAAAAGTTTTTAAAAGTTACTTTATTAAATTCACGGTTCAAGCTTATCTTGGGGAATTATCGCGAACAAGTCTGGAGTCCGCCTATAAATAAGGGTCATATTTATATAATAAGTCACCCCAAGATTTACCCAACTTTAATGTTTCTTCAGGGGCGGTATACATCGCATTGCTGTGTTGACAGTTGATACAGATATTTTTTTAACCATTTCAACACAGCATGACAGACTAAGGGTGTATTTAATTTCATCCTGACGACCAGTATCACCGGTACGTCTTAAAAAAATTCGTTTGTCACTGGGAAGTCTGATTTCAAAATAAATTAATATTATTTCAAATTTATCTGGTTTGATAAAAATAAATGTTAGCATTATGTTATGTTTTTTACCTAGTTGTGCAGAATTTCAACTCAATTTATTACACTTTTAACACATTGAAAAATTGTGAGCATCGTTGTATACTGTTTTGTTTATAAAATGCTTAGTTACATTTTTTTTTAAATATTGTAACTAAGGCAATAACGTAAGAAAGACACAATTTATATTTTCTGAACAAAAGTTATCTCTGTAATAAGCATAGTTAAGTGCAACCACGACTCATCTGCACTCTGCTACTTATACTCCGTATAATCTTTACAGTCTACATAGTGTAAAACAAAGTCGATTCCCGAAGTCTGTGCATGTACGCGTAGATCTCTTAGGCAATTTATCTCTTAGATAATTTATCACAAAAGGTTTATATTATAATACTAGCTGTTGCCCGCGACTCCATCTGTGACAAATAGGGGTATAATAAAATAGCCTACGAACTATTCTCAGACCTACCAAATGTACACAAAAAATTTCATGAAAATCGGTTAAGCCGTTTCGGAGGAGTTCGATAACAAACACCGTGACACGAGATTTTTATATATTAGAAGATATATAACAGGCAGTGCGCCCCGGCTAGGTATGGCTGTAGTTTTGGGGAAAGAGCAGTGCCGGATCAAGCCAGTGCGGGGCCTGTAGCAAATTCTATAAAGGGGCCCTAAAAAAAAAGGTCAGAAAACGTTGGTGCGCGTTATGCGCGGGGCCCGTAGCGTAGCATTTGCTACTCTTGTTACGTGGCTAATCCACCACTGGGAAAGAGAGGTGAAAATGTGAAGTTATCGCCTTTAATTCTAGTCTTTCTTTATTTTTCATATTTTTTCTAAGTTACACCTGAGCGAAGCCGGGACATGTCGCAAGTTTAAAATAAACTTTAGCTTCAAAGGGAAAAAGGATACATATATCAAATTAAAATAATAACGAAAACGGTTAATGGTATCGAATGCACAGAGAAGAATGCGAAACGCTCGGCAGGTTAGCTTGCGTGACTAATGAGTTTTCTTTTATTTCTTATTGTTTTTCAGTTGTTGACCCGCTATCGACGTTTGTTACGTCCAGCGAGCCAGCGCTGCTCGCTAATTATACCACTAAAATGATTTATTCCGACCGATTGTTAGCCTAAAGATTAGTTTAGTTCCGTAAATTGGTTCTGGATTCATGTCAACAGGGCATTTTAATGCGTGATATTAATCATGCTTATAAATACCTAAAAATAAACTGACTTTTGTGTGGTAATGACGGGGTTGTTATGACGTACCTATTTAGAGGCGTGCATGATTCCTATTCGGGTCTATAATGACTCCCATAAAATTTTTGTTCCGAATTTTCAAGCTCATAACGTTTTCTGTCATAATTTTTCTTCGTCATATTATCGGAAGTCATAATATTAAACAATATAAATTGGAGTTACGATGTTCTTAAGTCATAATTATTGTAAGGAATAATAAGTAAAGTCATATCATTCAGTGTCATGAATGCATCACTCTTCATAATGTTAAAGGTAATAAAGTCACTCATAATAATTATTGCATGGTCTTTTTTCGCAGGTCATAATTATTTTTAGGCATAATATTACTTTTTAATAACATTCAGTGTCATGGTTGTATGACATTTCATAATATTAAAGGTATCAATCCTTTTCTGTGCTGTCATAAAAAAATACCTAACATCGAAGGCTAAGGCGGGAGCTACGCTACGCTTCGCTCCCGCCTTAGCCTTCTGAACCTAACCTGTCCGAGTCGCTTCTGCCCTGAAAGGTCTTGCTCGCTCGCTTCGCTCGCTCGCTGCCAGCGATATGCCTTACAATGTTTCTGAATAATTATCGATATTCCTTTATATGTTATAGATTTCGATGTATATGCTTAGTGCATTTTAGGTAATGCAAAATTATGATTGAAAACAATTATTAATTTAAGATATATGCCTTACAATTTTTCTGTATAATCAACGATATTCCGTTAAATTTTATTCATATCAATATTATGACTTTTTAAAGTTATGATCAATAGGATTATGGATCATTGCAGTTAGAACTATAAAGCGATATGCTTTAAAAAAATTATGACCATCGATATTTATGAGCAAGAATATTATGGACATCGATTTCTGACTTTCAAAATTCGGATAAAAAAGATTATGGGAGAAAAGGGGCTCCCTTCCTATTCGTATAGCTTAAAATAATGTTTAGAGGGTTTTTGTCAATGATGAGGTTGAGAGGAATTGGTGTGAAATATTTCATCGTTATTCATGGATAAACTACCTCACGATGGCGATGGAATACTACTAAACCAATAGACGTAAAGTGCAAAATTAAGTTCTTCTTCAAATTTATTGAATCAGGCGTTACTTTGCGGAGGTCCATATTAATGAACTAAAACAATTACTTTGCTCACCCGCGACCTTACAATAGTTACGTTTATGCAAGAAATGTGCGTTCATGCAGTTCCTCCACCTCCACACTGTACGAACACACACAAATCACATAAATTAATAAAATAAAAGTGTATTTAGTTAGGTAATATTTATTGTATCATGCATGATTTATAACAAAAACGATAGCTGCAAAGAATAATAAATAAAAGAATTTAGAGCGTTTATACCTGCTGAGCTGGCAACGTTGCATTTTTATTAGTTTTTCACGATTATTCCATAAAAAACCGGCCAAGTGCGAGTCGGACTCGTGCACCGAGGGTTCCGTGTAAATTTATATGTATCTATGAACATCCAGTCTTAGCAGACCCCTGCTCCTAAGCAAAATGTGCGTATTGTGGGATCATTGTAGCTGGGTTACTGATATAGATAGATAGAGAAAAAAAATTATGCTTTTCGTAATTATTCCTTTATCTGTGCTATAAGACCTTGCCTCGTACCAAATTTCAAGATTCTGAGTTCACGGGAAGTACCCTGTAGGTTTTGATTCCCTTGCGAGTGTCGAAAAGTTGCGGCATAAATAGATTGGTTACTGATATAGTGATATAGACAGACAGACAAAAAAAATAATGTTTTTCGCAATTTTTCCTTTATCTGTGCTATTAGACCTTGCTTCGTACCAAATTTCAAGATTCTGAGTTCACGGGAAGTACCCTGTAGGTTTTGATTCCCTTGCGAGTTTCGAAAATATGCGGAAATTTGCGGCATAAACGGCTGTATCTTTTGTTTGCGTTGGCTTAGAAGTTTGATTTTTTCACAGCTCCAAGGGACAGTAGACCTGAGTATTTGATATAAATTTCAGCTTGATACTTCCACGCGTTCCTGAGAAAAAGGGTCTTGACAGACAGACGGACAGACGGACGGACGGACAACAAAGTGATCCTATAAGGGTTCCGTTTTTTCCTTTTGAGGTACGGAACCCTAAAAATTGAATGAAAATTAAAAATGTGGTGTATACGAATTTTTCTAATATATAAGTTAATGTGTATACTACAATAATTATTCGTGATAAGACTTTTATTTTCTTTAAAAACCGTTAGGTAATAATTTGTTCATTTTTAAAGAAAATAAAAGTCTATCACGAATAACTATTGCAGTAGACACATTAACTTATATATTAGAACAATTCGTATTGAGCACATTTTTAATTTTCATTCAATTTTTATGGAATAATCGTGAAAAACTAACAAAAATGCAACGTTGCCAGCTCAGCAGGTATAAATAAACGCTCTTAATCAAAAACATTACCCGCTGCTCTGTAACTAATTTGCTGCGCAGGGAAATGTTTTAGTAACAAAAAAATGTAATAAGTACCTGTATGTAAGTACTTTTAAAACAACGCATTTTTTTAATTTTCTAAAATTACCGCATTTGGGGTTTGCGGCTATAACCAAATATGGAGTACGGGCAAAGATTAAAAACACACAATGACAATATTTGGCAGCAGCGGTGGCGGAAGCCGGCACGGAACCTCGACATAGTATACGACGTGTACTTTTTTTTAAGCGCATGCCAAACGGTTTATTTTATTATAGTCGTTATATTTTTGTATGAATGAACATTTTGGAATGGAAATGAAAATTCGTTCGGTTCAGATTTATATTTTTGCAAGCAATTTTTAGTGTTTGCAATACACCATCATAAGCTTATGGAAATTATTTACACACCTAGGACTTATCATCTCTAAAAAAACATATTGTAGGTATGTTTTGAAAAAAAAGCGACTGCGTAAAAATATTTTGTTATTTACCCCTAAAAGTGGCCCCCTTGTTTTAAATTAATTTATTTACGATACATGTCCGTCTTTGGATCACCGAACTCACCGACTTACATTATGCCTATGAGTAACTTACCTACCAAATTTCAACCTAAATTCTTTAGGAAGTTTTGAAGTCGTATAAGTAGTATCGGAAATCCGTGTGTTCCCAGGAGAATTCCGGGAAAATTTATTCCAGGAATTGCTCTCACAACTCAGACGAATCTAATGACACCTGATACTTTAAAATCCATGGAGCCGTTTAGGCTGCAAGGCGTGCCAAATAATGATACCCTCCTTTGGTAGTCAGGTAATAATAAACCCTATCTCGTTGCAACTATTTTTGATTAAAATTGCCCACGTTTACTCTGTACGCCAAAGTAAACAAAGTTCGCCTAGGTGCGAACGGAGTGGCTTCGCTGGTACGAGGCGAAGGCTTTTAATATTGTTTTACAAAAGTCATGTTCACATTTCGCATTTACACAAAGTTTCTTTCAACTTGTTCTTGTTTTGCTTTACTTTGGTCTTTGAAGCATTATACGTGATCCTCGTGATTTGTTTGGAGATAAATGAAAAGGCAAACATTTTACAAGTACCATTTCAGGATACCAAAAGGATTTCATAAGTGATGATAATAAGAAAATAATATACGAGCATTACGTTACGAGTACATTAGGAGGTTGTGCCATGTTCTTTAGTGAAAAAAAAATATATTAGTTTTCTAAAACTGTTCCTTAACAAGTAAGGCATATAAGTAACACAAGCAGATTCTTTTATATGAAATGGGGAAAACGAGCATGCGGGTCACCTGATGGGAAGCAATTACCGCCGCCCATGGACACCCGCAACACTAAGGGTGGCGTTGCCTGCCCTTTGAGAGATAGATAGGCTTGTTTTTAGGGTTCCGTACCTCAAAAGGAAAAACGGAACCCTTATAGGATCACTTTGTTGTCCGTCTGTCAAGACCCTTTTTCTCAGGAACGCGTGGAGGGGAGGTATCAAGCTGAAATTTATATCAAATACTCAAGTCTACTGTCCCTTGGAGCTGTGAAAAAACTTCTAAGCCAACTCAATTAAAAGATACAGCCGTTTATGTCGCAAATTTCTGCAAATTTTCGAAACTCGCAAGGGAATCAAAACCTGCAGGTACTCCCCGTGAACTCAGAATCTTGAAATTTGGTACAAAGCAACGTCTTATAGCACAAATAAAGGAAAAATTGCGAAAAGCATAATTTTTTTGTCCGTCTGTCTATATCAGTAACTAATCTGCAATGATCCTACACTGCGCACATTTTGCTTAGGAGCAGGGGTCTGCTAAGACTGGATGTTCAAAGATACATATAAATTTGTACGAAACCCTCGGTGCGTGAGTCCGACTCGCACTGCTGTCCTAGGAAGCTAGATTCATATCTTCGTCGTGCGTGGGAAAAGATTCTTGAATTACCTAAAATAGTTTTTGTTCAATAGCTCTTCATAAGTTTTACGCGCAGTCTTACACGAGCCTAAAAGAATTTGCTCAAAAGCCTGATCCTTTAAATTACTTTTCAGTCTATGGACAATAGCAACAAAAATCAGACGAATAGTAAAATTAGTTTCAATAACATTAATTTGACAGTCTTCAGATTTAACAATAAGTACAACGGAGAGAGTATCTGTATCATAAATCGCATGCTGAATGCAATAAGGGCCGAAGTCAAAATTTTCGAGTTTTTGTGTTTAATCCGGAATCGGAGTCGTGTGTGTGTGTAGAACATGATTCCGGATTAAACTCAAAAACCCAAAATTTTTGACTACGGCCCTTATTGCATTCAGCAGGCGAAATATCCTCTAAGTTTGCTGTCACAAAACCCCGCACTAGGTGCAGGGATAACTCCTACTCGTAGAATATCAAGACATAACTA
Organism: Archips crataeganus; assembly: GCA_947859365.1. Classification (NCBI taxonomy): domain Eukaryota; kingdom Metazoa; phylum Arthropoda; class Insecta; order Lepidoptera; family Tortricidae; genus Archips; species Archips crataeganus. The sequence goes on along the minus strand of OX402055.1, from coordinate 12,741,642 downwards.
AGCGGGATTTCACTGGAGAATCAGAGACACTCGTAACGCTAGCTGACCTATCTTTGCGAGTGGCTGTAAAATGTAGTTTAGCTGTAACGGCAGTTTAGCAGACAAAGCGACGATCATAGCAAACGTCTTTATAAGATGTTTATCAGTTTTCTTCCAGACATACTTGGAATTTCTTTCCAATATAGACCAAACTGCTTCTAAACAGTTTGCACTAGTCTTACCAAAAAAAAATTTGCTCGATTGGTTTATCTAGAGATTTGTTTGTCATCTACATGTACAAAAATATTTTAAACAGGAACGATTCGTATTTTTGTATGTTTTAACGAATAAAATCAAAAACTACAGGACCGATTTCAAAAATTCTTTCACCGCTAGAATTCTATGTTATCCTTGAGTAACATCTATATATATATATAAAAATCAAAGTCCTGACACACTCACTCACTCACTTATTTACTCATTCATTTTTAACGACCGCTTTCGCCTAGTTGGCAGTGACCCTGCCTACGAAGCAAGAGGTCCTGGGTTCAAATCCCGGTAAGGGCATTTATTTGTGTGATGAGCACGAATATTTGTTCCTGAGTTATGGATGTTTTCTATGTATTTAAGTATTTATTTATCTATATAAGTAATATAAGTATGTTTATCCGTTGCTTAGTACCCATAACACAAGCTTTGCTAAGCTTACTTTGGGACTAGGTCAATTGGTGTGAATTGTCCTATGATATTTATTTATTTATTTATTTTATTCATCACTGACTCATCAACGCCCAGCCCAAAACCTTGGTAGATTTGATGGAATCTAATTATGATTTCGGGTTTACTTCATTCATATATCATTATCATCCTCATATCAGCCATAGGATGTTCACTGCTGTACATCGGCCTCCCTCATTGATACCCAATCGTTACGGTTGGAAGCGGCTTGCATTCACTGTGAATCTGCGGCCTTTACCAGATCATCCGTACCTACCTGTCGTTGGTGGACGTCCCACGCTGCGGTTGCCAGTCCGTAGTCTCCATTCGAGAACTTACGATAAACAATAATATTGTTTTTTTTTTTAAATCTTTATTTTAAGGAACTTTGATCAAGTAAATTGAACATGTCAGTTCCAATATTGTTATTAAGTATAGTCGACCAAGAAACTCCTTTACCACCCTAAAGTTCAATGTCAGTTGTGTGACTTAAGACATCAAAGGCTATTTTCACTTACAAGTCAATGTGACAATCAGCCTTATTGTTTTTATTCTGATGTAGGAACTGTCACAAAAAATGGTAAAGCACTTACTTGGTCGACTATACCTATATTAATTAAATTAGACTTGTGTTTATTACGGGATACGGGATACGATCAGTTACCTTTAATGAGTGACCCATCTACGTGTCTACACGTGATCATGATACTAGTAATTGCGTCAAAATATCGGGCAGCTTATTGAAAGTATATTATTTTCACGTGTATACTTAACTTTTATGCCTGGTGCATATACTTAGGTGACAATTAACGCAATGAAATAAGAGATAACGTTTTATGTGAATTTAGCGACATAATTACTTTATATGAGCTGCATAAGGTTTTCCTTTGAATCCTCCGTCGTGGACTGCATTTTTCATGGGATAATGTAGGAAGGAACAAAATGAACGACGGCTTTAGCTCGCCGGCAAACGCCGAGATAAAACTACCGGACCCTTATTTGAATTATGGGACTTTGACCAGCCGGTGTCTTTGAGCGACTTTATTTCGTTCCGAATAAAACGTTAGATAAATTTAATTAAGCTGCGGAAACTCATTGAGGTGAATTAAATTGATATTGAAGCTCAGTCCAGAGGCAGTGAAAACTGAGATGAGTAGAGCAGAGTGTGCTGGCTATGCAGCGAAATTGTTAGTAAAATTTCATGAGTGAACGAAATTTAATTTTCGTAACCGCACATTGTGTTTTTTAATACTAACTAAAAGCACGTATACATTAAAACAAAAACAGCCATGAGCTCATTGCTCTTATTTTCAAGACCTTAAAATTCACAAATGCGACTAAGGTTTTCGCATGATCATGTCATCTGTTCTTTCCCGATGAGAAGAAAATCCTGAGGCACGTTTTGTAAATGTATAGGTTGCATACCAACACCCTCGTAAGATATACACATTGATCAAATCAAATGCATCATAAACATCCAAATAAATCAGGTCGCGCAGACTCGCAAAACAGGCGAGCTCTGAAATAGAAAAATATTACGGAATACCTCGCACATGCAAACTAGGTGGGTGTCGTAAATTCCTTGTTCCTACGCGTGGCGACATAACAAGACACGCAGTTTACGACAAGAGAACCATTCGCAGCTCAATCTTCACTTGTTCCGTGGATATGGTAACATTCAGATGCAGTTACAGGCTAAATTGGGCGCTTCCTCCGTTCTCCACGGTTTCTACGCTTCTATGCCACTACAAGCTGTAGTGAAGCTGGATATGCAACCTTAAATAATATAGGGTGATGTAGGGTGAGATTTACAATGTCACATTTATAAGTCACAACACTTATTTATATAATGAAGTCTAACTGTCCGAAACAAGTTTGATCACATACTTAGGTAAACATTATATTAATGTGACTATTCAACATTATATCTTTATTTAAAAGATATAAACGCGCCTTAAGACCTTCAAGAATTTTAAGTTGTACATATACAACAAGTTAATTATAAATCATATATCATATGAAAATCATTCGACGCTTAATTGATAGAATTAACTGATTTTGAGTTGTCTAAAATTATTTAAAGTAATTTATTACTAAATGTTGTAAGTTTCAGTGCCTATGTGATTTCCTTTTATTATGAGTGACTTTTTGGATACCTTTTTAACTTGCTGAAAAGTATGAAAAACACCACGCATGTTTTTTTTTGCTTTTCTTGTATACCGTTAAAATAACTTTACAAACAAAAGTAATATACGAAAGATTTAACATTGAAAAGTATTGAAAACAGCTGCATTCTTCTGTTTTGAAAAAGTACATTAAGTACTGCAGAGGGGATTGCCGGCCAAGTAGTTATAGATCTAGATATGTACGAGGCCTACAATGAAGGTTTTCTGACAGGTGGAATATCGCTAGATGGCGTTAGTATCGTAAGGTCTATTTGACGTTACACCCATACAACAAATGTCAAAGTTGGCAAACGGACCTGACGATATTAACGCCAAATAGCCTCTCATAGAAAACCCTCATTCCTGTTCGTGGCAGAGGCTTGTATAGATAGAGCTTTTCTCAAACATGCAACGAAATAAATAAAAAAAAACTCGAAAAAATTAAAGGTTTATTTCTAGAGGAATTATAAGTAAACTAGATAAAAAAAAAATATAACTAACACATTAATTACTATTTATTTCATTTTATTTCCAACTCGGATTTAATAGAAAACTGAGATAATGCATAAATATTTATTTTTAATAAACGTAGTGGTAGAATGTCATAATGAACCAAAAAGCAAATATTGCTTATAGTTTTTTTTTAATGGCTGAATGCCATGATGCCGTTTCACTCTGTGTGGAATGGAAATTAAAAAAGATCACTTTGCCGACCTAGGCCGGCAATTTTGTATGAAATTCCATTATTGATCTTTCGTCTAGCCGCACCTGCAACGTGATACTACGCGGCCTATTATAAGGAACATAGCTTCAATATTTCATTGCATGTTTGAGAAAAAAATATTTTGCATTTAAACTCTTTAGTCCATCCAGTATCTTTATTTCTCACTGCTCAAAGTAGGGGTGCGCACCGCCGTGAAATATTTTACGATTCTACATAGAAACACAAGCCTACCGAGAAAGAGAGCCGAATTCGTCCCTACTCGGTGATTTGTAAAGATATAGTGCTGCTTGTACCGCAACATATGCTTAGATGATACTTTTCATTTTTATTCGGGGTTTACTTAAGTCAATTATCGGTCCGCTGCATTCATCATCAACCCATCAATATTAATTTATCTTTCTTATAACCACATGGAATTAATTTTGTCTGTGTCCCATGGAAATCGGTTATTTTTACGGGATAATTATGATGATGAAATAGTCATGAGTCAAACTCACAGCACACACAGACTTTGGTTTGGCCCACGCCCACACGATAACGATTTTGCAACTTTGTTTACGAAAGCAATCACTTCAATTTTATTTTGGTTTGGTTGTGGACTGCGCCGACAAAATGATTGAGATCTTTAAATTCACGTTGGTTTAGGTACTCGTATATTACGCAAATAATAGGTAATTAAAGTTAAACCGGATTATTAAGACACAAAAGCATTCACTCATAACCTCAGAACTATTTTTAGGCAATATTTAACCGTTTTCGGAGAACTCCCTCTTATATATATAAAAAAAAGCTCTAACTGATTTTGCAGCTATTATTCTTAAGATTGAAGGCCGTGAGTTTTTCCTTACCATCAATTAAAATCCCGAATAGGTAGATAAGTGTGCTTTCATTATATTTTGTCTAAATCAGTATAAACACAACAAACAAATCATAATAATGCAATATCTCTATTCAGCGAGGTCTCATGACCCAAATCTGTCAATTGTTATATTGAAATGAAATTAAATATTTATTTTAAGTAAGTACACATATTTTATAAATGTTATAATTTTTAATGTTTTTCGAATGACGTCTACAGACCGGAAGACTTGTGTTGGTAGGCCTCCAACAAAATGGAGCGACGACCTGGTTAAGGTGGCGGGAACGCGTTGGATGCGGATGGCGCAGGACCGGTATGTTTGGAGAACATTAGGGGAGGCCTATGTTCAGCAGTCTACGACTTTCGGCTGAAATGATGATGATGATTATTATTATTATTTTTATCGGTTTCCAGCTCTGAGAGCGAGGCAACGTTTTCATGCCTACACACCTCACTGCAACTACTATAAGAGCGCAATAAGTCGTAAGACTTCTTTTTCTCAATCATGTATACCTACTTTTGTCAATCGGGTGCAAAATTAGTAAATTAATGATGTACTATGATGTTCATATAAGAAAAGATCGTAACGCTGCTAATGCTCATAAGTAGGTAGATAACGAAAAAAAAGTGAACAAAATAACTAAACATAAGTTTTCTCAAATTTTTCACCGAAAAGCCAGGTTCACCGAAACATGGCATAACCAAATTGCGATAACACTTAGCTCTATATTTAAGATCCCGGAATCTCATTCCTGCCACTATCAGAATTGAATTAATTGCACACATTTGATGCACAGAAATGTACATTATATCAGTTCACCAGTTGAATTATTGTGTTATGTTTACTGGCTGCCAAATTGGCTCAATTATTCCTTTGCACTTGCAGGATACACTGTTACATAGTATGCATACAAGCTCACTCCCAGTATCAGGGATTAGTTTCAAATTGGTCTGAGCTTATTATCTCGAAAGTGCATCGTAGGTCGAAGTAACTGAATGAGTGTGTACATACATCTGTATTTGTGCATACATTACTTAGAAATAATACTAGTTAATAAGAATACACATTAAATTTAATTATTTAAGTTTTATTCGAGCGGCTCAGTAAATAAAAAGTTTTATCTACTTAGGAACCTTTAGTTTTATTTCTTATTTTCGTAATAAATTTCAAGTTTTTTAGGGATTTCCTTGAGAGCATTGTTTAAAGTAAAATTGATTAAAATTGATTAATAATAAAACTTACCAAAAATATCGGGATTTAAATTAACTTTATTTTACTTTATAAAAAATAAGTAATTGATATATTATGTCAAATTTAAAATTATGACAGCTCTTTTTTCTGGTGGAAAAGGTAAAGGAAACATATCTATTCTGTGGTATTGGTAAATTCAGATATATATTTTTTTATTCTATGTATATTTTTTGTATTTTTTTTAAATATGGAGAAATAAATTATAATAAATATTTTTCACCTCACTAGCTTGGAAAGCCGTTTTTGTTTGTTTGATATCTATTGAGAAAATCGCTTTTTATCCACATGTGAAGAAAGAGTTTTGACATTTGAAGGCAGCTTAAGTGACAGCTAACAAAACGTAAAACGTTAAAAGTGCTGAATTTTAACATCACAATTAATGAATTGCATCGAGTAAAAAACACTAAATACAGTCTTACAACTTTATTTTAATTCATAATTATCAGTATTCAACATTAACCTTCATTCTTGTTGTAAAAACGGATAAAATGTTATGACAGTCCAAGTAAGTCGATGTGCGAACAAAACGCATCCGAAATAATAAAAAAAGGAAACTTAAGTCAAAACTTTTCAATTAAGCCGTCAACGTTAAATATTCGCATGATTTTCAAGTTATTTTGTTATTAAAAATGAGTGATTCGAGTGACGAAGACGTATACACCTGTGGAATTAAACCGTGCAAAATGCGGAATTGAGCTTATTGCCTGAAAAATCCCGTTTAAGATACATGAAAGCGTTGTTTGACCTTTTCAATACATGGAGACACAAAAAAGGTGCAAAACCTTTTCTTATTTTCCTCGCTGTAGTGAGGTGAAAAGTTTTGTGTTATACACGGGTGAAAAGTTATTTTACGTCTCGTGTGTTGAAACACTCGCTATCGAAATGATTCTATTTTTGAACCACTCGCTTTGCTCGTGGTCAATCATAGAATCCTTTCGATAGCTTGCGTTTCAAATGAACACTCGCAGGTAAAATACAACTTTCCCCCCTTGTATAACAAATAACTATTTCCGTGTTCAGGAGGCAAAACTTTTCCAATTCCTGTAGTAATTTTCAGGTGTCAAAAAAATAATGTATAATGAAATTTACCATAACTGATTTTGTATTACGTCTTATTCAGGCTACATAATACTGGTGTTAGAATTGCGAAGGTGCATGTTTCCAATATTTCGCCATTTTGCGTATCCATAGGGGATGCGTAAACAATTTGTCGAGTCAATTTCAAAACTATATATTGCACCCTAGGGGGCATAAATTTGCGCCTTCCCTTTTAATATTTACCACGATATAACTTACGTCTTTTACTATTATAACGTTATTTTCTGATAGGAACAGACTATTCTACTCCATAGGTACATAGATATTAAGAGGTAGGTTTTGCATAGTTTTGTAAAGAAATATAAATTTTGACTTTAGATGTTAGGTACTAAGTAAGTAATCGCTGTTTCTCAAAATCTACTTCGTAGATCATGCCATGAAGAAATTCCTTCCTAAGTTTATTTGTATAACGGAAATACTGAGATAAAGCTTCTCCTTTCCAATTATAGTAATTGATTCGATAAGACACGGGTAAAGTTGCTATTTGACGAGGGATCCTACTCTATGAGAAACTTAGGATCCAGGGAAATGAAAAGACGTGATTTTGGTGGTTCCCAAGTGTATCGAGGTTCTATTGAAATGGTTTTGTTCTTTGAGACAATGCGCTGAAAGAGAATAGCTGAAAAATCTTCATGCCCTACCTTTTCTTGTTTATTTTACCATGATTGCGAATCGCTGTCCACGCCAGAGGTAGGTTCGCGTGGCTGTGATCCTATTAACTTGAGATGGATTTTGGTACTATGACTAAGAAAAACGAGGAAAACTTTTGTTTATCAAAATTATACTTAAGACAATCTTAAGTAGGTATTTGCTCGAGTAGCTGTGACACGTCTTATAGCGCAGCATGTAAGTAAGATGTACGTACCTACCTACGATGGCGGTGAAAATTTTGCCTACACTCCAGCTCAAAAGTACTTTGTGTTAGTAATTACGTGTATTTAGTAGTAACTGCAGGAACTGTGCCTAAAAACTTACGGTGATGGAGTTCAATAATCGTGGAGTACAGTCATGCCCCAATTATCCGGGCTAATTGAGATCTGGGGCAACCCGAGTAATCGAAATTTGGAATCATCAATCTCATTTTAAATTATCGAACATCAGCAAACTTCAGTGTTTCCGATAACTTTTCCATTATGATTTGTTGTCACTTCCACCAATTAAGCTTGTTTCTAGTTCAAAATGGATTACGCAGGATCAAAAATCATGTTTATATCTACGTAATAAGAATTCCAGGAAGAGTCTAAAATTATTTAAAAGAAGGAAGAAAATAATGATTACAGGTAAGTGAAATTGCTGAAGACATTTCAAAAACAACAATAAAGTTCTTTGAAGAGCAATTAGATGTCACAGAAGACTGCTCAAAAAATTACGAATTGGAATGCACAAAAATATTGTGCAATTGAGCCGGAACCCCGTCAAATGAACGACGTTACAAACGAACGGTACGGAACGAGTAAAACAACATGCAGCGAAAAACAACCTGTTTAACGTATCTACTTTTGTTTTACGGCCGGCAAACACTGCCCTTTTACAAAACGAAACAGAAATGCAGTGAAAATATAAAAATATCGCCGTAGTGAGATGCGAGTTGCATCGGTTCCCTCGGGGTAGCGTTTGGGCTCGGCGCGCGCACTGCACCGAGAACCGTAGCGGACCATTAACCGCTGTAAAATAAGTTGTTACTGCATAACATGCTGCTATTCTGTTAATCTTACTAATTTTGGTTCATAAATTTTAAATTAAAACCAGTTTTTATTTTGTTAATATCCGAATAAATTATAAATTTAAACATGATGGCGAAAAAAAAACTACTTAGATTTAATCGCAGGTAATAACTTCATGTTTACTCAAAACGTTTTGTGTTTTTATCTCAAAAGGTTTTGTGTGACCGAAATAGGTTTGCTCAATTTTATGGACAAGAGAATTCTTCTACGTCCAAAGAGGTGTAAAATACTCAAGAAAACTTAGTTTTAGGATTTAACGACGTGTCTGCACTTTTGAAATGTTTTGTATTGCAAGTTGTTAATATTTAATGTCCCTTTTTACGAGAGCGTCGAGACCGTTCTTTCTCGCCCAGACTCCTTGCGTTCTGGTGTGAAACTAATTGATGTAGAGATATAAATCTACAGATACAGTTAATACAGTTCTAGATGTAATTGGTACTAATAATAGACATTAGAAATATCTTGTTTAAAACCTTCTTGAGCACTATGCCTACGACAAAATGCAGATGCAGATGGTGTCCAAGCATCAGATCTGTCGCCGAAGCACTTGACTGACCTATTTATATGTTTGTATCGTTTTTCAATCCCAAAGTTTCATCCTGCCTATCTGTCTGTATGTCCGTGGCTTAACTCCTGACTTTTAGTAGGTACTAAAAACTTTTTAATAGTATAAAATATGTATATATAAACTGTGAATATTAGTTTACCTTATCAACACGTAAAGTGATAAGTAAATTTTTTTATCTCATGGTGAGGTAGAAGGACATATATTTCAAAAATATTGCGGGTTTGCTAAAACCATTTTTCAATTCAGAAAGCTTGAAAATGCTAACGCTAATGCTTGTTGTTAGTGTTAAGTTCCGTTCTAGGTAAATGTTGTTTTGTTTCGGGCATCTGAAAAAAACGTAATACAGGGTGGCCAAGGCCAACTTGGAGGTATTTAACTTTGTATTGCCGCCATTTTGTTTTGGCGGCACATATGACAGTTGTTGTATGAAAATTACTTTGTTGTAAATACGGCAAATTTTTTATGGTGCGTTTTACGACCGAACAACATGTTTTAATTCTTTTTAATTATTAAAACGTTCTACTCCACCCAATCATGTATTGGAAACTCTAAGAAAATTGATTAAACGGCGGTGACATTGACTGGCCCCCAAGATCGCCTGATTTAACACTTTTTTCTGTGGGGCTATCTAAAGGGACGTGTTAAATTAACGACATACAGGACAAAACGTACGAAGGCGAACTTATCCCTTAAAGGAATTTCTTCTACTTCAAAGTCAAAGTCAAAATTGATGCTCCTGTGAATGTCGAAGAATCTACTAGCGGTTCGAAAAACCCTGTTGAGAAGAATTATTAAATTACATACATCTAAAGTATTAGCAATTAATTTTATAGTACGCCTTAGATATTAATGTTTTCTTCACAATCGTATTTGTTTCCTGTTTTAATTGTATATACTAAATATTTTTTTTTTTAAATTGTGATATTTATTATATTTTTAATGTATGATATTGACATATTTTGATAGTTATATTTACAATTTTGTGCACTATAATTAATTATTTTTATTTTACATTATTTTGACGATCATGCTACGAATTCTTGTACTTTTGACATCAACGCAAATTTATATTGTAATTATTAACATGAAATAAATAAATCTAATTTAATCTAATCTAATCAATGGATTTGAATATTGTATCCATTTGGTCGGTTATTGTTTTCGGGATTTTATTATAAAAACGTATGCTACTTCCAAGAAATGACTTTTTGGTTTTTAGCCATTCTGTAAGATGGAACTATAAGCTTCCTCCTGTTAACTTTTAAACGATTGATCGGACATCAGAAACAAGAGTAGACAGTTTTGTGAATTTCTGATTAATACAGTCAACAGAAGTCGTAGCAGGAATTATCACGATGCGTACAGCAGCATGGCCCAGTGAGGCCGTAACTTCACGCGCGGCCGCCGACGGTAACGAGGAGCCACATAAAATAAAATGTCAGCAGCGAAGGGATCCTCTAAATTTACCTAAATGCCAAATAAACTGCGAATCGCTTTAGCATTTATGAAGACTGCTCTAGATTTCACTGTTGATCTTTTAGAGTTCAAATTACATTTGTTTGTACTTTTGAAGATATATGCCACCATTTTTTTACCTGCTTACCATTTGTCGTCATGTACACAAAGTGCCCTATTTAAAGCCCTAAAATTGTAGGGCCTACATGTAGGGCCGTGCTTGCAGTGCCACTGCCAATCGTATTGTATATTATATGGAGGACCTATTTTTTTTCTATACTAGCCTTTATCCGAGGCTTAACTCGCGTAAACCGTTAGATCTAGCAGTCAATTTAAAATTTCCATGGAAATCGCTTCTTTTACGTTGTATGACGAACACCCGTGTACAATATTATGCCTCTAAACTTAGCGGTTACGATTTTGATATTTTACATGGAATCTGCGGGAATATAAGTTATTTACATACCAAATTTAACCCAAATCCGCCCGAACGTCTTAGCGTGAAGGAACACACACACACACACACACACACACTTTTTTGCTTTTATAATATCACTAGGATTATCGGCCCTGTGCTAATACGATTGACAGCGTCACTGCAAGCAGGGTCCTAAACGCAGGGCTTGTGTAGAGAACTTTAGCGAAATTTAAATATTGCTAAAGTTTTAAAATATATACGTTACATATTTTTAGTCATGTCGAGCAAATATTTATAACTTTATGTTAGTTGGGGCGGTGGCCGAAACTCACGGTCTTACGAATAAACCAAGTTCTGAGCCGCAGATTGTGAACTTGGGTGATTAGTTACTCTACGGTTTGGCGATTTTAATATCTCTACACGTGTGGCAAACATGATATTAAGATATATACGAGTGATAGAGTTAATTTAGCGGAAATCGCAATATTTCTTTATCATACAAATATTACCCATATATTCTGGGTATCGTAGGCAAAGAAAAATACCGTTCCTTACTCAAACTTTAAATCACATCTAGATCTAAAGAGGGTCAACTCAAAATAATATACCATTTTAATTCAGACCTTTTAGAAATTGACTGAAGTCTAAATTAGAATGGTATATTATTTTGAGTTGACCCTCTTTAGATCTAGATGTGCGAATGTACCTATTCGGGTGATCAGTTAGTGCAGTGGCGTAGCTAGGTAACCAACGGCCCTGGGGCAAATTAAAAAATGGCGCCCTACTGCTATGTAAACTGATTAGGTTTTATCAAATAAAAATACGAAATATACAAATACTTTAAAAATGCTAAGCTACTTAAGCTCTTTTTTGTGCAACAAACAACAACAAAACTAAAAACAAAACTAAAAATTATAATTATTTATATATTGGCATGGTAAATTCTTTCTGATAAATGCTTCCAATCTCGAATCCCGTACACCAAACATTATTCCTTTGTGAAGCAAATAACCAACAGGGTTGACAATAGGCAGCGTCTAGTATTTTGGAATAACACAACCATAAACGATTAACTGGCCCATATTCAGAACACGAAACGTAGTACGATTTTGAAAAACACCTATTGTTCTGGTTGATGTCTGTTGAAAAAGGTCCTGAAGGCTGTAAAGGCCCCATATCAAGAATTTGACGTTTTTCGTTATCACTTAATATTTTGTTCGTGAAGTTTCCCAAGTCATAAGAAGATTTGTCGTACACATTTTCGAAAAATGTAGAGGCCTGTGGTTCCTCCAAACCCTCCGCTCTTATGTGTGTCATGCAAACATCATCCACGTTCACATGATCGGCGGCGGAGGTATCTCCAACTGCAATAATTGTCGAATCTTCTTCAGTAGGCTTCTCAACCAACACTGCAGTTACCACATTATTTGAGTCACTATCAATAGAAATATTTTGGCCAGATGTACTTGCAGAAGGAAAAAACTTGTCAATTTTGGGCAATTTTTGTTTACTATCTTCTCTTTCTTTGCGTTGTTTGCGTTTAAATGCACCACTGGGTTTCTTCTTTTTATCCATAATTTTATTTTTCTGATTTATTTAAACAATACAATATTAGATTGTGCTCGAGTAGATAGGTACTCACTGTTCACTGACGACGTTAAAACTAAAATAAAAGGAAATAGAAACACAATGATACGCTACAAGTGTCGTTGGGAAAATTGGGGAATCCCCGGGAAAAAAATTATCACCGTTAGTGTTACCACATTTAACGGTGGAGACCATGAACGATCTCCTGCCCGCGGACCTGAATTAATGTACCTACTGCAGGTGACTTGTATTTTTTCACGATATTTCGCGTTATACAATGAGCTGTAGCCGAAATCTATAGATTTGACACGATTTATTGACTTAACGGACATCAATATGAGTGGTAAAATCAAATAAAATTGAACCACTATATTGACCAGTACAAAAAAGTTTATTGACATTAGCTTACTTACTCCTGATACAGCATACATTTTTTAACCGTTCTCGAAAAAAAATTCATAATAAAACGCACATCGATGAATAATAAAACGCACATATCACTATCCGTCAAATTGACAACACTCACTGCCAACCTACAGAAAGAATTAAGGGGAATTCCCTAGGCATAACTTTTGAATTTCTCTCAACTGAGTTGTCATGATTAAAGTAGGGTTTGCAATCTGTCATATTTATTTTAAAATTTCTAAAAGTTCAGTTCGATCGAGATTTCTGGTAAGGATTCGAGGGCCCCCTGAGCTTGAGGGCCCCGGGGCACTGCCCCGCCTAGCCCCTTAGTAGCTACGCCACTGTGTTAGTGCTCATTTGGGCATGGTTCTGAATATCGAAAATTGATATGTATATGTTCGAAGAAAATGTGTATGTGAAAAAAAGATAGTGCGTGGAATCCCTCCGCGCGGAAGAAGTGAAACTTCATAATTTATTGAATCAGGCGTTACTTTGCGGAGGTCCATATTAATGAACTAAAACAATTACTTTGCTCACCCGCGACCTTACAATAGTTACGTTTATGCAAGAAATGTGCGTTCATGCAGTTCCTCCACCTCCACACTGTACGAACACACACAAATCACATAAACCCAACCATCACCACCACCAAGCTACACTGACGCGTTTCGAACTCAACCAGAGCTCATCTTCAGAGTTACCACAACCGTATGCTATGCTACCAAATGTTAAACTAACAAACCAAAACAAATGTTTTAACTTGTCACTGTAACTTCTCAAGTACCCACTTTATTTTTCTTATTCTCAAACTACCCCACAAAAATTAACTTTTATTGACATATTTAAAACTACCTTGAATTTTTTTGTTTATTTATTTATAAGGCATATTTAATTAATACTAACTGTTCAAATTCGACCCAAGCCGCAGTAAAGGAGAAGATACTAAATTTACCTGTTCATTAATAATAGACCCCATAGTGTTGTACCTAATTATTTCCATGCATTCCAGAGCATCCAGACGCAACCCCTTGCCGCAATAATGTAACACTTCATAAGAATCTGAATCTAACAATGAATGATTTGATTCCAACAAATGTTTTGCAAAATTCGATCTATCTGGATGCTCATTCCTATATGCCGAAACATGCTCTTTAAATCTAGTATTAAAACTTCGGCCTGTCTGTCCTACGTATATCCCATTGCAGTCATTACAAGTAAGCTTGTATACCCCCGATCTAGTTCCCTTATCTACCTGTTCTTTGTGGTTACATAGCCTAGAGTACAAAGAGTTGTTAGTCTTAAAGGCAACATTAATATTGTTTGATTTTAAAATGCCATAAATCTTATCAGACAAACCCCCGACGTAAGAGATGCTAGATCTATATTTGTTAGTAGACTGAGAAGGTAACGCAGCGTAAAGCATGCTATTTACTAACCGTGCCTGCTTCTTTTGAACTAAACTATCTACCATTGATTTTGTATAACCATTTGAGATCGCTATCTGATAAATAGTACTCAACTCTAAATCAAAATGTTCCTTAGAAAGAGGCACAGTCAACAATCTATTAACATAACAATGGAAAGCAGCCAGTTTATGCTGCCACGGATGATTAGAAGATGCTGGTATAACAGCATCTGTGTACGTGGGCTTACGGTATATTTTAAATTGATGTTTACCATTTAATTTTGAAATCGTTAAATCCAAAAAGTTCAACGAACAATTTTCCTCCAATTCTTTTTTGAACCTTATCTTTACGTGCTTGTTATTCAAACCATTAATAAACACGTCAAGCTGTCTCATACTCCCTCTCCAGCATAGAATCAAATCATCAACAAACCTAAAATAGTACACAATATTACTATTACCCACAATATACTGATTCTCAAAATGATCCATAAATATATCTGCCATTAAAGGACTCAGAGGTGAACCCATAGCTAAACCATCACTCTGTAAGTAATAAAGACCATTGAACCGGAAATAATTTTGTTTCATGCATAAAGTTACCAAATCTATTAATTCACAAACTTCACCCGGATGCAACCGCTTCCTTTCTAAGTGGTCTTTTAGAATTTCTAGTGTCTCACTATATGGTACGTTAGTAAATAAACTGTCTACATCCAAAGAAAGCAACGTTGCATTCGGCGGTATGCTGATGTCCTTAATTTTACTAACCAAATCTAAACCATTTTTTAAAACTATAAGAAGGACACAAAGAACAGGTAGATAAGGGAACTAGATCGGGGGTATACAAGCTTACTTGTAATGACTGCAATGGGATATACGTAGGACAGACAGGCCGAAGTTTTAATACTAGATTTAAAGAGCATGTTTCGGCATATAGGAATGAGCATCCAGATAGATCGAATTTTGCAAAACATTTGTTGGAATCAAATCATTCATTGTTAGATTCAGATTCTTATGAAGTGTTACATTATTGCGGCAAGGGGTTGCGTCTGGATGCTCTGGAATGCATGGAAATAATTAGGTACAACACTATGGGGTCTATTATTAATGAACAGGTAAATTTAGTATCTTCTCCTTTACTGCGGCTTGGGTCGAATTTGAACAGTTAGTATTAATTAAATATGCCTTATAAATAAATAAACAAAAAAATTCAAGGTAGTTTTAAATATGTCAATAAAAGTTAATTTTTGTGGGGTAGTTTGAGAATAAGAAAAATAAAGTGGGTACTTGAGAAGTTACAGTGACAAGTTAAAACATTTGTTTTGGTTTGTTAGTTTAACGTTTGGTAGCATAGCATACGGTTGTGGTAACTCTGAAGATGAGCTCTGGTTGAGTTCGAAACGCGTCAGTGTAGCTTGGTGGTGGTGATGGTTGGGTTTATGTGATTTGTGTGTGTTCGTACAGTGTGGAGGTGGAGGAACTGCATGAACGCACATTTCTTGCATAAACGTAACTATTGTAAGGTCGCGGGTGAGCAAAGTAATTGTTTTAGTTCATTGAAACTTCATGTTAAATAAAATTACTTATATGCATCTATGTGTTTAAATTACTCACTAGATGGCGCTTTTATCAAGTCTCATAGATTTGCGGCTAGGCAAGCAACCAACTACAGCGCTAGTGAAACAAGTTACATAACTCGTCGCTAGATGGCGTTGCTCCTCGTGCGCGCGTTATTTTCAATAATTTTTCTTGATTTTTCGTAATTCTCAAAGATATTCAATACTTTTTTTTACTAAATACGTTTAAAATACTTTATTCTACGATCTACCATTAAAATAGTTTTGATTTTTACAAGTTTTCATACTAAACCACGCAACTGTTCTAGACTTCTGGATCACACTGACGAAGTTTTTAACATCCGTTAGTATATATACAATGCGAACGTCTCGTCACCGTCAATTTGCGTTGCGTTGCATTGCGTTGCGTAATTAACGCAACACATCCAACACAACGCTTGTTGGAAGTCGCATTAGAAGTTTCACTTCAATAATATGTTTATGGTCGAAGTGACGTCCTTTTTGTCCTTACTAAGAAATAAATAATATTGATTTCATTCACTTTTTATTTTATTACTTTGTTAGGTTAATAACAAATTCCTTAGATATCAGTTAGATTATAAAATAACCTTTTAAAATGAAAAATCTACGACTAAATGTGTGGGAGTGTTAAAATGAAAAATCTAAGACTAAATGTGTGGGAGTGCTTAATGTCAAAATTTTGGATATTTTACGTTTTATTTTTAACGAGTAATTGATGTAATTTTACTCATTAGGTAACGTAAATACTTTCGATATCAGTTTAAAGTTTTTTGACAGCTTTAAAAGTTACGGAATAATCGAATGTGCACACTTAACGATTACATCCTGTATAGGGTGGAAAAGATGGATAGTGAAAACTTCGAAGTATTTAAAACAAAGAAAATTCAAAATTGGTCTGTTTAACTTCACAGCCCCTTGACGAATTCATTAATTTTTTATAAATATTTATTATGATATGATAAATTTCGCAAATATATTTTATGGTATAAAACTCTCACTGTGGGAATACAACTCTCACTTTGCCATTTTTTTTATAAAAAAGTAATTAAGTGACGGAAGATTTCTAAAATGAGCTTCACAACCTCTCCTCACAAACTAATGGCACTGTAATTATTTCAGTGATACCAAAACGCTCACGAACGTCTCTGTGTTAAGTTTCAAAGGTAACGGGATCAGCTCTTTAGCTCCAATGATTGACATATTTCACGTTAAAAGCGTACCATTGTCACTCGACATTTTGTAACGGTACCGTCACGAACCAACCACTTGTGTGATCTCTACTTGACTACTGATGGTGATTGCAGACTTATTGCCTTTCGCGGTCTGAGCCTGTTCCTTCTGCAGATGTATTCTGTTTTACAAACCATTTGTTTGTAAGTAAACAAATATTACAATACGGCATTTAAAAAACTTCAAACACAGCATTTTAACTTAACTAAGGAAATGAAATAAGAGTTCTAGTCTTTTCCGCGTGGTAGTTACTATAAAACCAAGCATGAAATCCTCCTTATTATCGTTTTACAAAATCGTAAAATAAACCCTATTAACATTTAATTATTGGTTTCTATTAGGGTAGGCATCAGTGGCGTGGCGCTGTAAGAACTAGATTCCCACCGGGTTGTCTAAACTTTCTACACATTTTTAAATTGTACACTACTCGTAACTGCGAGTTGTTGCACCCGTAGACATGCTTAACTTACGCTTTTCTTACTTTCCGGATAGCCCAATGAAAATGTTCACTCCACCCCACTGGTCGGTATGTTATGAAAATTATTTATTTATTTGGTAACTACTAACTAGCTTTAACCCGCGGCGGTTAGTAATCTATGAAAAAAGTTAAGGTAATAGGTATTTTATAGCCAGCCGCGTCGTTCGCGCGGTCAACGTCTATTGATTGCAGACTAAGTTAGCATATCATCTTGTAAGCCGATATACTTCAACTTTTATGGAAAACGCCCCTATTCTTGTTTCGAGACCTAATTTCGAGATATTAAGTACCTACACAACAACAACAATCACGAACAATCTATTTTTTTTTCTCGTACGTCAAGTTTCATGTCAATCCGTTCAGCTGTTATTACATGATTGACTATCAACCATTTAAACATGCAAGCATCCAAATATCCAAACATCTTCACAAACTATTTCATATATGATATTAGAAGAATTACATTTTCGGTTTTCCGACATACACCAACATACTAAACACTAATAAACAATGAACTCAACCATGACAGTTCACGTGTTAATCTAAATAAGCACCCACATATCCGTTGCCAGTGCTGTGGCCGCACTAGGAGGGTTCCATAAATCACGACCGTCATAGTTTAATAACGGCTGACAGATTTGAGAGCGCTGCAGGAATCCAAGCAATATGTCACGCAGTCACGGAGCGTCGCTCACTTCTCTATCTGTGACGGGTACTGCGAAGTTACATCCGTATCAGTAACGCGGATGGGTACTAAATGAAAAAATACCCTAGCTAGAGAAGTCATGACAAGATTAGATTTTTGTTTACCCACATCACATACTTAGTTCTGTTAAGGTGCATACCATTTCATGTTAAAACTGAGTTCAAGACATTATTTTATAACGCAGAATACTTAAGTATTCTCATGACGGTCAATTTGAACGCATCGGGTACCTAATTACAGTATTTAGTGTAGCTAGATCTAAGTATAAAGTGCGTTACCTTATAATACATCTATTTTTTCATTCATACAGTCTTTTAGGTATTGCATTTTGCCATATTATTCATAAACAACTGAATTGCATGCTGTAAGAAAAGTTTTGAAACTAAGATTGTATTGGAGTGCAGTTTAATTTATGCAGCTTAACAAAATTTCAACTTTATCTCCTTCGTTCCCGGGTTCCAGTTTTGAAACTAAGATTGTATTGGAGTGCAGTTTAATTTCTGCAGCTTAACAAAATTTCAACTTTATCTCCTTCGTTCCCGGGTTCCAGTTTTGAAACTAAGGTTGTATTGGAGTGCAGTTTAATTTATGCAGCTTAACAAAATTTCAACTTTATCTCCTTCGTTCCCGGGTTCCAGTTTTGAAACTAAGATTGTATTGGAGTGCAGTTTAATTTATGCAGCTTAACAAAATTTCAACTTTATCTCCTTCGTTCCCGGGTTCCAGTTTTGAAACTAAGATTGTATTGGAGTGCAGTTTAATTTATGCAGCTTAACAAAATTTCAACTTTATCTCCTTCGTTCCCGGGTTCCAGTTTTGGCCAGTTACCCGTCTTTCTTTCGGATAATGTTCATTATCAGTTTCCCATTTTAACCTTTTCGAAAGCATCAGAGAAGGGTATCAAGGCACAAACGATTATTCGGTTCTTTAGAAGCTATTCGACGTAAGGATAGGTTTGTGTAAAGGGCAGGGTACGGGAAGTTTCGAGCGGTCCACTGGCAAAAACTGTTCTTTCACCTCGTTCGTTCCGAAATTGGAATTGCTTACCAAACGCCAGTTCCGAAGGATACGGCGGGCAAACTTCGTCGGCTACTCCTTTCCATGCTATATGACAGTTTGAGATTTTACGTGCAAGTTCGTTGGTTAGTATAGAAGGTAAAAATCGTTACTTCTTGTATTATTGCCGGTCTTATCTCAAGAGAACATTTTCGTTCGCCAACAATAGAACTATTTTGTAGGACAAAATGCCTCGGAACATGTTATTTCGCTAATGATTTTTAATACGGACCAATAATAGTCTACTAAGTAAGTGTTTCGGTAACTAAGTAAGTACCACCGAAATGTGTTGCGGTCAAAGACGGATTTTTTTATAGAGGAATTATTTTTAATTATTTTTTTCACGTTAATTTTGTGTTTCATTATCGTTACGACAGAATTATGTTTTACTACCGTATTTAATCTTCTTCACTTAAACTATTTAGCTTGTAGTGTTAAGAACGTCAAGTATGATAGACGCGTTATTAAAATTCGTGAGAACCCGAAAAATTTCACCTCAAATATTGTTTTCAAAGTAACGTTGTACCGCGCCCCTTTGTTCGTTACACGTCGCCATAAAATGGTTGCCTATATTCCGGACAACTTTTCAGCGGAAAGTAGAAAACGATATAAAGTTCCACTTTGACGTCTCTTTACACACTTCTGAAATAGGTACGGAAGTTTTTTAAACGTTCAAAAGTAAGCAAAAGTGCTGAGGCCAACCGGTAAACTAAGCTTACTTGTGGTTGAAGTGAGTAGGTGCATTATACGACGTGTGACTCACGTGCTTAGCGATCGTACCTAATGCTGGCCTTGTTATGCGCAATGTTATTTTGTTTTATATGGTTTCCTTCGTTAAGTGGAGCAGTTTCAGAGTTTCCTTCGCACGTCTTGGTCTATTTGGTCCCTTTAAGGGATAAATTCACCGTAGTACTTCTGTTTATCTTGTTATCTGTCAATTTCATGTGTTTTATGTACAATTAACAGTTTTACATATACATATATTGATATTTGAGTATCGACTCCAAACAAAACATGACTAAAAAAAAGGTTTTTTTTTTTTTTAATTATTTTCGTAGGTATTTTTTAAAGTCTGTTGTTTTTTTAAAGTTTTTATTTCTTGTTTTTTAAGTGTACTAGGGGCGTTCAATAAAAAGTGAGAATGAGTATGTTATAAACAACTTTTACTAAATGTAATTTTATTTTTCGACATAGTCACCTTTTAGCATAATACACTTAGTATATCTTTTTTCTAAACTTAAAATTCCATTTTTAAAAAAGGTCTCATCTTGAGTACTTAAAAAATCTTGTACTGCAGCGACTACCGCGTCGTCGTCTTCAAATTTCTGGCCTCTCAGGTATTGTTTCAATCTCGGAAATAGGTAGAAATCACTGGGAGCGAGATCTGGTGAATACGGAGGATGCTTAAGGATATCGAACCCAGCATCACGAATTGCAGCCATTGCAACGGCGGACCTGTGTGCCGGGGCATTGTCCTGGTGGAACAGCACAACTTTCGAGAGTTTACCTCGCCGTTTTTCGCGGATCTCATTGCGCAATGTTGCTACTTGTTTGGCGTATAAAGTGCCCGTAATAGTGGCTCCATGCTCGAGATACTCAATCATTAATACCCCTTTACCATCCCAAAAAACAGAGCCCATGACCTTACCGGCAGATGGGCTCACCTTGAATTTCTTCGGAGTTGGAGATGATGGCCTTTTCCATGTCATAGACTGCAGTTTCGTTTCAGGGTCGTAATGATGGAGCCATGTTTCGTCCATTGTTATAAATCGCGCCAAAAAAAGTTCCCGGTCTTGCTGCATCAGGTTCAAAGCTTCTTGACAAATCTCTAGTCTAGTTTGTTTTTGCGTGTCAGTAAGCATTCTTGGTACCCAACGCGCAGATACCTTTTTCATACCCAAGCGTTCATGTAAAATATTATGCACGCTCCCCGTTGAAATCTTTACATTTTCAGCAATAAAACGAACTGTGACACGACGATCCGCCAAAACTGAGTTTTCGACTTTTTTCACAATTTCTGCAGTTACTGCTGTAGTAGGGCGTCCGGAGCGGGGGTCGTCCATTGTCGATGTTCTTCCATGTCTAAATTCGGCGCACCAACGTGCGACTGTCGAATACGGAGGAGCATTAGACCTTAAAGTGTACCGCAAATCCAAATTGACTTGGTCCGTAGAAAAATTTTTCAAATACAAGTATTTGGTAACGGCGCGCAGTTCAATTTTCTCCATTTTCGCTAACGTACTCAATAGCATTGCAAAGAAATTACCGTATATTTTTTTAAGCAAAAGACAGTTAGTTTTTTTTTTCATAGCAATCAGCTAGATAGATTAGCTTTACCGGCCAGTATTTAATTTCGTAATATTAAAAGAGTTTGCATCTCATTCTCACTTTATATTGAACGCCCCTCGTAACTTATATAAGTTACAATAGTTTAGTTAAAACTGCTTTTCGTCTTTTACAAAATATTGCTTTTCCCGATGCAGGGGCATTCGGTGCTAACTAGTTGAGGAGTCCTCCTTGTGCTTCACCATCAGCTCTACTTCACCGACGACGACGGTGACGGGTACAAATTGCTTAGCAAAGGTTTTAAAGTCAAGACTTCGCAATCCGTGCAATTCTTTGAGTAGTTTCAGCGGTCATCCGTGGTCTTCCTCATCAGTTTTACTTCACCAAATGGTGTTTTCGTCCTAGAATTGTACGAGTTACTACAGAATATACGCTAATCACTATAGGCGTGTCTATAATAGGTATATGAAGAGTTCCCTCGATATCCCTGGGATCCACCCATCAGATACTGACTTGGTGATAATAAGGCCACACCAGGGCCCAATCGCATAACAAAGTAGGTACAACTAATATTACAAGCGGAACTCTCGCTTCAATTATATTAACTAGAAAGGGAGTTCCGCTTGTAATATAAGTTGTACTTTGTTATTCAATTGGGCCCAGGAGTATTCTTTTAAATAAAAAAAAGAATTCGGAAAATCTAATCACAATAAAATTGAACAAACTGACTAAACGTAAATTAGAATATAGATTTATCTCCTTTTTTTATTTTACACATACAACACACATACAATTACGCCTCGTTCCCAGCAAAGGGGTAGGCAGAGACTATTTGTTTTTTGTTTATCTTTCGCTTCCAAAACACTCATTAGTCTTTTCATACATGATCACCGGTTTCGGGTACCAACTCTTGATCTGCGACCTTTCTTCAAGACATCCCCAATCTAATAATAACAACATTCCTTTATTTTTTGAAGTCGGTTAAAAATAAATTTTAAATGTAGAACAAGGCATCAGACACCGGCCCTTTGTATCGGCGACGAATACGAGCCCTGTTAAGCTTCAATTATTCGAAAAACGCGCCTGATTGAGAGAATCAGAGATGAACCCTTTCACCTACTGCCCTTGTTTCCAATTAAATTCATATTATTGGACTGAAGGACATACATCAAAAGCAAATAAATTACGCATTGATCAAGTCGCGTCGATCCAAACGCGTGAACGCGCGGCTGGATTTATTTGATTTCTCTGCGTCGCCTACTTAGTTACGAGGAAACTGAGGTCGTTAATTCCGACACGAAATGCTTTTTTGGTACCAGATTCAATATTTGATTGTCTTTTTCGTATTCTCAGGTTTCTTGTCACGACAGAATGTTGATTTTGTTTAAGTACTTGTTTTATGTGTCTATTATGGTTACCTATTGTTTATTAATATTAGCTGTGGCCTGCGACTCCGTCTGCGAATAAT
Source organism: Archips crataeganus (assembly GCA_947859365.1). Classification (NCBI taxonomy): domain Eukaryota; kingdom Metazoa; phylum Arthropoda; class Insecta; order Lepidoptera; family Tortricidae; genus Archips; species Archips crataeganus. The sequence continues at coordinate 12,718,461 of OX402055.1, read as the reverse complement.
TCGTTTATCGCTGTTACGAAGGGACTGTACGATTTTTGGGATAAAAAGTATCCTTTATGATAATCCAGGGCCCTATTTAATAAAAATTACAAGTTGTAAATTGTATCAACAGGTTACAATTCTACAAGTTTCTGTTTAATAAAAACTTTAATTTACAACTTTGGTTTGGTGGAAAATTTACAAAATTGTAAAATTGTACCTACAATTTCACATAATTCTGTTTAATAAAAATTTTCACTTTACAGGTGATTGTTTACAATTTTGTATGGAAATTTACTTTATTAAACAAGTAATTGTACTTACAAGTTTACATTTTTTGTAAATTGTAGTATAATCCCTACAGGTAACCTAGGGATCTGTCAGAAATTAATGAAGTGTGCTCCGACGATCTGAATAATTAAAAATCATGGTTCTAACAACGAGTAGTGACATTAGCTTGAAGTCCCGGGTTCGATTCCCGCGTCAGGCCTGATATTTGTAAAAAATACGAATGTATGTTCTCGAGTCTTGGGTGTCTAATATGTATTTAAATATATATAAGCATATTTATCCGTTGCCAAGTACCCATAACACAAGCTTTGCTTACTTTGGAACTATGTGTATTTATTTATATACATACAGCAAATATTGCTTATAGTTTTTTTTTAATGGCCGAACGCCATGATGTCGTGTCACTCCGTGTGGAATGGAAACGAAAAAGATCACTTTGCCGGCCTAGGCCAGCAATGTTGTATGAAAATCCATTATTGACCTCTCGTCTAGCCGCACCTGCAACGTGATACTTCGCGGCCATAAGGAACATAACATCAATATTATCATTGCATGTTTGAGAACAATCTCTTTATTCTCGTAAATTAGAGAAAAAATTGTAATTTTGTTGTTGTTCTCCGTGACTTCAATAGGGTAGCAAACACACATCCATCCATCCGTACAAACTTTCACGTTTATAACATTAGTGAGATGGGATAAATTAGGAATTCACGTCCAAATATTACAGGGATTTTAGTATAATATAATGTGAAGATTTTAACTTTACTTTTACGCATAAGTTAGCTACCTTCCTGAAATAAATTGGAAAGTAATGAAAGTCTTAAAGCTTAACTAGCATTGGAGCTGGAAATTCTGGTGACGTCAGCATCAATGTTAATGGCTGCCAGCTTTAAGGCCGCCAGGGAGTTGCAAGGAAATGCCCACGATTCGTGGAACTCAATTGGACGGCGCCGGCCCGACGGATACACTTGCAAGCAAATAAATAATAAGCATGTTTTCAGAATCGATATTTATAGATAAATAGCCTGGTATCTAGAAACAGTGTTTTTTTACCAAGAAATTGGAAACCAGTGTGGGTCAAGTTCATGGAACTAAAGACTGCAGTCTATCTGATAGTCTGCAGAATATCTTATTAGAAATGCCAAACTGAAAGTTAATGCAATGCCAACAATTAATACACTTGCATATTTTATTCAAGTAACAAATAAAAATAATAAAAGTCTATTTTAGTTACATATATACATACATACATCACTCCTGTATCCCAAAGGGGGTAGGCAGAGCACATGAAGCGCTACATTTAATATTAGATAAAAGTGGTACAATAGTGACAGGTCTATTTTAGTTCAGTGATATACATATTTATTGAGTACCAGCTGTTACCCGCGACTCCGTCCGCGAAGGATAGGGGTAGGTATAAAAAATAGCCTACGACCTATTCTCAGACCTACCGAGTATAAAGAAAAAAGTTTCATAAAAATCGGTCAAGCCATCTCGGAGGAGTTCGATAACAACACCGTGGCACTAGATTTTTATATATTAGACTAGCTGTTGCCCGCGACTCCGTCTGCGAAGAATAGGGGTTGGTATACAAAAATAGCCTACGACCTTTTCTCAGACCTACCAAATATAGACAAAAAAAATCATAAAAATCGGTCAAGCCGTTTCGGAGGAGTTGCACTTGGCCGGTTTTTAGGGTTCCGTACCCAAAGGGTAAAAGCGGGACCCTATTATTGAGGCTCCGCTGTCCGTCCGTCTGTCCGTCCGTCTGTACACCCGTCTGTCCGTCCGTCCGTCCGTCTGTCACCAGGCTGTATCTTATGAACCCTAATAGAGACAGTTGAAATATTCACAGGTGATGTATTTCGGTTGTCGCTATAACAACAAATACTAAAAACCAGAATAAAATAAATATTTAAGGGGCTCCCATACAGCAATCGTGATTTTTTGGTCGTTTATGCTCGATATTGATAACGGCAACAGGTAGACGCTTGAAATATTCACAGAATATTTAGTTATATATTCACTTAAAAAATAAATGATGAAATTAAAATAAAACAAATATTTAAGGGGGGCTCCCATACAAAAAACGCGATTTTTTGCCGTTTTTATAGATAATGGTACGGAACCCTTCGTGCGCGAGTCCGACTCGCACTTGGCCGGTTTTTTTTAATATTAGATTTTACATCATCCTTCTAATCCCATTAATATTATAAATACGAAAGTTATTATTTCAAGTTAAATAAAGGCTTTGGATAAAAAACTTTTTAACAAAAAATTAAACCGCCGAAAAAACTGAAAAGCAAAAAATAATACCTTTTTTGTTTGACCTTAATCTAGGTACCAGTTTGAAGTCGGTGCCTCAGCACTTAGCCAGGAGGAGTGGACCTATAATCGTCTACCTGATTGGCTTCTATCACTCCTCCTGGCTCGTGCTGAGGCACCGACTTCAAACTGGTACCTAGATTAAGGTCAAACAAAAAAGGTATTATTTTTTGCTTTTCAGTTTTTTCGGCGGTTTAATTTTTTGTTAAAAAGTTTTTATTTTATACTTTTTTTCCATCCTTGGGGTAATTTTTTTTCCAAATTTATAATACCAACTTCAAGGTATACCCTATCTATCCAATAAAAAAGAATTATGAAAATCAGACTACTCTGTAAAAAGTTAGTCAATCATCCCCTGTTTTCCTACCCTTAGCGTAGGAATATTATTTCCAAATTTAAATGGGATCACCCTTGGGGTATACGCTTTCCAATAAAAAAAGAATCGTCAAAATCCGACTACTCTGTAATAAGTTATGCGTGGTCATATAGTACAATCAGTAACTGAACAATCAATCATCCCCTGTTTTTCTGCCCTTAGGGTAGGAATATTGTTTCCAAATTTAAATGGGACCACCCTCGGGGTATACGCTTTCTAATAAAAAAAGAATCATCAAAATAGGACTACTCTGTAAAAAGTTATGCGTGATCAACATAAAAAAAAATATATATATATATATACACGTCGATTTGAGAACCTCCTCCTTTTGTTTTCGTCGGTTGAAAATTTGGTATGCACAGTAGGTACATAAATACCTATGTAGCTGAAGTTCTTAAACAACACTTATGCTAGGTACTCTTTACAAACACGCTTTAACTTTTATCCCGATATTCCGATGGAATAAAACCCTAAAATCTGCTTAGTATTAGAACTTGAATTTTTCACAGGCTTCTTTCTTGAAAATACAGAACGATATAAATAATTTTTGAGAATTCCTGCGGGAATTTATTAAAATCCTGAAATTTCAATTTAACTGCCCGATCTATTGATTTACGTATGCGAAGCCACGGGTTGAGACTACTTTTTGTATATAAAATGTACAAAGCTCAATTATTATTTGGCTGTCGTAGTTAAGATATTATTAAACAACTAGCTACTGCCCGCTGCCCGCGACTCCGTCTGCGAAGAATAGGGATAAACAAAATAGCCTACGACCTATTCTCAGACCTACCGAATATAGAGAGAAAAGTTTTATTAAAATCGGTCAAGCCGTTTCGGAGGAGTTCGATAACAAACACCGTGATACGAGATTTTTATATATTAGAAGATTCTGTCCGCTTTTAGGTCAAAATATAGCAATGAAATTACAAGTTAGGTAATTGTGTAAGTTTGTGTAAGAACACTACGTTACACTTATTAAATATACATACATTAGTGGTGTTAACTTGGCTATAATTTCAAAGCCGGTTATTGAAGACTAAGGAATAAATCAATGCTCAGCTTTGAAGTAATCGTACGGTTTCCCGGTGTTGTGGTTTCGACGTCACATACAAAATATTGTTTTGTGCTCATTGGCAGGTAAAAGTATACTTCAAAGTATCAATTACACCCACAAAATCTAGCCACATGCAGGAAAACGAAGCCAGCGAAACATAAAACTAGTTTATACTACATGAAATAATAAAATATTCTTTTATAACGGAAAATAGCATCATTAAATTTGCATTTGTGCTAAGCCTATCACCGTAGACGGATCTTCGTATTGTACGCGAGGGAGTTGTTACAGAGACTTTAAATGCCAGGAGTCATTAAGAAAAATAAAACCTTCAGCTAACATTTTTAGTTTTGCGTCTAGACAATTAGGTACGCGGAGTATTAAAGTCGTATATCGTAATAAGAAAGATTATTTGAGGGTTGTTTTATGAACCCTTCGTCGTGAGAGAAAGAGAAGGCAGTAGGTAAAGGAGGTGGCGCTTAAAGCCGGCCGGTGCACACCGCTTGCACCAGTTATCTCTAGACCGCCGGCAGCGTCGGTCGCATACAACCCGTGGCTCAGATGTTGCGTCCCAAACTTTTCACGAGTTCTCGGGAAAATATTATACAGTTCCAGAGTTGACCGCCCCTTTAATCACTTCTTTGCGTGTGTCGAATGCAACCGAAAAGAGCGTTTAACGTGTGTTTTATGGTTCAGTTTGTTTTTAACGACAAAAAGTTACAGTTACGTGCTTCCCCAGTTTGGAAACAAACTTATTTCTATTCAAGACAGTACGATTAGTAGCCCTGAACTAGGAGAAAGAAGTGAAAAAATCATCGGAATACCAAAAGAGCAGTTTTTGCATTTATTTACATGGGCGCCCAAATTGGGGCTAGCGTTATAATTATTTCTGAAATTCATGATAAAAAATACTGTAAATAAAAGTAATTAGCATCACAGTAGAAAAAATGAACGGTATAGGTGATGTTAGTTTATTGAAGAATGGAAAAATGCTTTTGGCATTACTTGTTTTGGATTGGTTGTTCGCAGGAAGCACGGACGCCACAACTCGTAAGTCATTTTATTTAACTCACTGCATGTTTTGTTTCTTTGCATTAAGAACTTATTGTCGCTTCAACCATTAACTAGGATACTTATGTAAAAAAAGTCCACTAATTTTGTAAAATGATTAACAAGAAAAAGCTTCCTCATAATCATAAATCACTGTCATATACATATATATATATACTCACCACCGTTTAATAAAGATGAAGATTGAATATGTAGAAATATGATGGTATGCATGTATTACAATATGATAATTCACATAATCACTTAGTAGATACTGCGAATTATGGACAGGTTAAGTAGAGACACATAGACGCCGGTACTATTAAAGCTTTCAAATTATTGCATCCTACACCTTACAACCATCATTGACTCACGCTTCTTTACTAATAAACCACTCTGACTTTAATAATTAATTATCATAACAATTTAATATCTCTATTCATAGCCTTAGTAAATTAAACTAAGCACGGTCGCTAGATAAAATTTAAATGGTGAAAAGTTTGATCAATACTCTATTCTACTGGTAATGAAATAACCGTAAACCAATATAGTGATTGTTAAAACGTTTGCCCTCTACCGAACTTTCATTTTGTGGAAAATGAACACTGACTTTTTAAAATAACAACCGTTTTCGTGTTGTTGACAAATCAAGCTTTTACGAACGCGTGCCATTTTGTTTACAAACATAAAATTTCAATTTGTTTTCGTGTTGGTTTGCATTTCTCACAGTTATTTTCTGATTAAAATTTACACTTTGCGTATGTATGTATACGATTGTAAAAATGCTCCGACAATGTTGACATAATCGTTTAATTCTGTTATTCATGAAGGGTTCAAGGGCACCTAACTCTTATAAAGTTTGGTCTTTATTTACAATGTTAACGCTTGTTTAATAATTTGGATTAGGCACTTAATTGCCGAAATTGCGAACCAGACTTGTGCACTGGGGGGTCAGTACATATCGAGTCTACTGGGCCGATTAAGTTTAAAACAGATAAATAGACCGACAAGTCACAAAGACATACGATTCCGTTTTTTCTTTTGAGGCATGGGATTATAAATCTTACTAATATTATAAACGCGAAAGTTTGTATGGATGTATGAATGTTTGTTACTCTTTCACGGTAAAATGGTTTGATGGATTTTGATGAAATTTGGTATACAGATAGTTTATAACCTGGATTAGCATATATAGAATACTTTTATCCCGGAAAATTACATAGTTACCGTAGAATAGCGGATCGCTGGCAGCAGCTAGTATCTAATGTACTAAAGTCCGAGTATTTACATGTTACCTACATAATGCAGGAGAAGTAGAAAGAGGTCTTTATTGTTATTCAATATTTAAAATACTTTGTAAAGGCCTTTTTTTAAAACATTTTATGCTATTATTACCAACTTTTATTTAGTTTAGGTGAAATCTCGCAAGTCGGATTACACCTACCTACTTTCCGTGATCGGATTGACTTGAAATTTGGTTTCTTAGGTTCTATTGGGTGACAGTATACATAAGTACCTACAATAAACTACTATAAGAAAAAGTTTGTCATTTTGAAAATTTATGGTTCTTTTTGACAAAAACTTCTTTATTATTTTATTAGCTTCACCTGTAACAATGTAAGTAAACAAATCTTTCAAGTTGGTTTTTACCCACTTCAGATGATCCGTATTAACTAGAATTGTCACATGTATGTGTTGTGTGTATGTAAATGCGGTAACAATGTAAAAACCGTCAGCAAAAAGGGTGTTTTAAAAATTGAATTATTAACTGAATCTTTTTAAGGTAAATAAATGGTGGAATCTTTCCCCTATCTCTTATGATGGGTTGACGTGTAGTCAATTAGTGGGATAGGCCTACCAGGGGGCGCTTGTAATGCCTGTGACAGCACCGGAAGGCAATAAGCCTAGTTTTAGCATCCCATTATACTGTCGTTTAGAAAATTATGCCGATACAGTTACGTCGGTTAGTGGAATTAGGAATAGATGTTAATCTGCTAATAGCTGTTGCCCGCGACTCTCTCTGCAAAGAATTCGTTTATCGTTACCCCGCGGAAACTTGCAATTTTCCGGAGTGAAAAGTATCCTATGGCATTTCCCGGGACACAAACTATTTCTATACCAAATATCATCTAAATTGGTTCTGTGGTTTAGGCGAGAACAGGTAACAGACACACACACATTTTCGCATTTATAATATTAGTATGGATGGATTTACATTTGAAGTCGGTTGATTTTACTGTCTTAAGAAAAAAGTTAGTTTATTTCAAAGACTTGTTCAATCTTTTGATTCTGGTAGGAAGTATTGCGTAGTAACTAATTATTTCGAGTTTTTGCAGGTTCTTCGGCTAAGTTCCTTCAATCTTCTAAGCAATTTAACTAACTATAAACTCGAGCCTAGCAATGGATCGTAATGAGCTAAGGGTTATTTATTAAAACCGTTGTTTACCTCGCCACCAAAATAGGCCTACTTTTAAGTATAAAAAAGCCTTAATTGAGTTGAAATCAATACTCAACGCTTTTCAGTCCAAGAACTTAACACGCTGTAAGAGCGTGGTGTGTATTACGCAAAAGGTCATAATTATTTTTTAAGCTCATTAACGGTTTTGACCTGATTCCGTCCATGTAGTTACACACGAAATAGTCGCGTGCCGCCGAATTAATTTGACAGAACATGCTTAATTTGAGGGTATTTGGCAATTATTCGACACTGGTCTAATATTAAGCCCCCTTTTCTTTCCTGACCGACATAGGAATGGCCACACGTTTAAAAATACTATAACGTTGAAATAAATAAAAATAGATTTCTCAATTTCCCAAAATTGTGCTGGCTAATTCGACAAGTAGATGAATCGAGTAGATTTACTTGACTCAGCATGATGTCTACGTAGTTAACTAAAAGAACGAAAGCAATAAGCTAGAGTAGTAAAACCAACTTGATTTAGTTGGTTCTGTATTACCACATCGAATGTAGTCAATTTTGACAAGCAGCAAAAAGAAAAAACTGCAGCAATAGCGTGTCTTCTCAAATTGGAGAATAATGTATGTTGTCTTTGATACATGACATCAAAGTAGCTTTAGAAATTTTAATGAATGTTGGAAATAAAATTGAACAAACATTGTGTTACTTTGATTTACGCAAGACTTCATTTGTTTCACTTCGCAGGTGTTTCATTTACAAACGGCTCCTATACAGCCTGTTCTCATTATCCAGAAGTCTAAAAATATGTATATATACCTTTAGCTTTAGTTAGTTTTAGTTAGATTTAAGTTAGTCCTAAGTTTTTACTGTTTTTATTTCATATTTGTTTATTAAATGAATAAAAAATATGTATGTATGTATATAAAACTATTTATTGTCTGTAAAACTCATGAAATTAACAGATATGTAACAAGAGAAATGGATATACAAAGGCGAACCTACCTAAGAGATCTCTTCCAGTTAACTTTTGATCGATTGACAGGACAATAGAAACAAGTGTAGGAAGACATGTAACGGAAAGTAAAGAGAACCGAAATATGAAATTAAAATAAACAAAAAGTGCATTAAAATAATAATACATATAAATAATACGTATTTACGTTGTAATAATACGTTAATACATGAATACGCTCCAAATTCTATGGGAGATGTCAAGAAGTGTACCAAACAAATCAAAGTTATATCCAGTAGTGCTATTCAACGTCTTTGGTTTCGTAAACGATATCCTTTAGATAATTGACTTCCTTGATGTGGCGCTTAATCGCCCGAGGTTTGATTAACTCTTCTTAAGATTAACTACGATAGGACAGGTCCACATGGCCATTCCTTAAGGGAATATTGCCTTTATTCTTACTGGAATCATCATCATCATCATCCCGGCCTATATACATGTCCCACTACAGGACACAAGCTTCCTCTCAAAAAGAGAGGGCTTGGGCTATAGTTCCCACAGAGGCTCACTGCGGATTGGGAACTTCACACGCACCATTGAATTTCTTCTCATGTGTGTGCAGGTTTCCTCACGATGCTTTCCTTCACAGTAAAGCTCATGGTAATTTTGCACATTAATTCCTAAAAGCTCAGAGGTACGAACCCGGGCTCGAACCCACGACCCTCGGCTTGTGAGGTGATAGATCAACCACTAGGCCACCATGGCTTAATGGAATAAGAATCTAAAATATCATGAGCATTTAGGTACTTTATTAACAAACATTATGTGTGACATAATTGCGTTGGGGTTTTTTAAAATTTTCAATTTATAGTTATTTAAAAATAAATCAATTTTATTTACACAAATAATACATATTACAGAAACATAATAATAATATACCCCTAAAAATACAAAATATCATTGTATTTTTAGGGGTCCATTATTAAATATCAATTAACGTGATCATTGAGTAGGTAAACAATAAGCAGTGTGTAGGGTATCATTTGGTTGGTTCGCGTTTTGCTAATTTGGTCGCTGTTGCTGAAATGGATAGCGCTTTTATCGTTCAAAGGCCAAGAAATTAGATAGACATTTTCGCACCGGTGTGGGAAGAAACGATTGTGATAGGCACTTTGTTGCTTGGAAATACAATTCCTACAGATTGAAAACAAGCTTTATAAATTTTAAACATATTCAGTAAACGGTCGGTATTTATAGTATTTTTCGTTTTTACGCTTTTACGCTTTTTTACGCTTTTATTAGCTTCACTTGTAACTATGTTTGTAACTAAGTATATATACTTCGTTTATTTTAGCATTAGGAAAAGGAAAACTATCTTGAAGAGTTTTTTTATTGAATAATTCTTTAAAAAAAAAGAATCATCAAAATCGGACTACTCTGTAAAAAGTTATGCGTGATCGATCATACATAAAAAAAATATATATATACACGTCGACTTGAGAACCTCCTCCTTTTGTTTTCGTCGGTTGAAAAAATAGTAAGTACAAATTAGGTACGAAACCAAAAGAATATAAGCAAACAACCTTACGTCCTTGCCAATTGTCACATACTGGCAGTTATTTATTTTTCAAAAATGTTTTTCTAAAAAAAGCCATGTTAAGATCGCTTACCTTCTTTCTATATGCTAAAATAAACGAATAATAATAATTTATTGAATCAGGCGTTACTTTGCGGAGGTCCATATTAATGAACTAAAACAATTACTTTGCTCACCCGCGACCTTACAATAGTTACGTTTATGCAAGAAATGTGCGTTCATGCAGTTCCTCCACCTCCACACTGTACGAACACACACAAATCACATAAACCCAACCATCACCATGTGATTTGTGTGTGTTCGTACAGTGTGGAGGTGGAGGAACTGCATGAACGCACATTTCTTGCATAAACGTAACTATTGTAAGGTCGCGGGTGAGCAAAGTAATTGTTTTAGTTCATGAATAATAATAGGTAGATAGATATAGAGACCTAATAATTAATGATCATAAATTTATGATTTATGATCTATTCATTTCTTTGCCTTCTTTCTTTCTGACTTTTTCTATTTTTTGGGTTGTTTTTCCTTGTTTTAATGCGCCAGGAAGATCTATCCTGGGTTGTCTTCTCTGAGAGTTAGAGTTATTGTAAGTATCTAGTGGGTTTCGAGTTACTTTGACTTTTGTTTGACACGTGTCTTATTACTTCCTGTAGAAGTCATCTGAGTGTCCACCAATCTGAGCCAGCTTGGTAAGTTCTGATTTCCTACGAGGCAACGGACCCTTGTAAGTAGTGGGTTAGGTTAGGCTACGTTAGGTTCGTAGCTTGGGAGTTTTCTCCTCCTTTCTCGTGCCAGTGAGTTTTTTGCGTAGTGTCAGGGCTCTCCGGTCCGCGCGGTCTTTCAGGACGTCTTATTACGGTGGACATAAAAGGAAAGACGCATATTTCTGTTAGCTTTTCCATCCTAGTAGCAACATTGTATCTAACTTGACTAGTATTCTTACCACTAATGCCTATCTCAATATCTTCAGCTTTTATTTCATGTTATTTTTTTCTTTATTGGGAAACAAACAGTATAAATATTACAAAGTACAGTAATACAAATTAATATTACAAAAGCCAGAACAGTTTCCACTGACGGGTAATAACAAATTTGTTTAGAAAGGAGCGATATCTTAATGTAAAATTAAAGTTATAGATATTAACATAGAGATATTGCAAACATATCCAAACCAAATGTCGGCTTTTGTTCGTGTGCCTTTTTTGTGGCCCAGTATTCGACACCATAATGTACATTGATTTGATCACATGAAGATATAATTATTATGCTTCAATTACAATCAATTAATAATTTGTGCACAACATAATTCCTGAAGTTAAATAGGACTACGCCATTGATTGCAAACTTGTTTTAAATAAAATTCAACATTCAATAATTGAACGGAATAACCAGGATCAAAGTGTCAGTCAGAGTTTAATACCGGTGCTTTGATGAATTTATTGTTGTACAGACAAGCTCGACTACAGCGGGAAATAGTGAACGAGACGATGAATTGATCGAATTACTTTTAAGGCAATTTTTGTCCAAAGTTTAATTTTCCACTACTCATCATAATCGTCATCATCCGGAAGACGTCCACGTCTACTGTCCGTCTGTTGTACAGAGGGCTCCCACTGCTACTTGCATCCACCAGTTGCCCGCGACACTCGCAATGTCGTCTGTTCATCTAAGTAGTAGGGCTTGGCAAAGCTACGCTTTCCAGTTTATCACGAATAAAAAACATGTAAGCTTTCGACAAAATAACGAGTAATCCGGTTTAAGTAATTTTCGGTCAATAAATAGTTAATTCATTTAAATATAATTTGGTCTGATGATAGTTAACCAAGAGTAAGCCAGTTCTTAATACCCGTGCTTTCATTTATTTATTGTTGTGCAGACGAGCCGGGGTTCAGCGGGCCCATTGCGAACGTGACCGCGCCGCTGGGACGAGAGGCTATACTGGCTTGCACTGTGCACAATCTCTCCTCTTACAAGGTAACACTAGAATGATCTGCTCACTTTTTTCTAAATATAGGTTGGCATCCCGTGCTAGGGTCGGTTTCCGTCCAATATGGACTCACTAAGAAGTTTCGCTTCCGTTACAAGTACAAGGGATAATGGAATCTGTGCACCGTCCAATACCGGCAGAACAAACTTTATTATACAAATAAAATAAAGCCCCTTCGGAACAGTCGAACTTGATGTAGTATTAGTCACCATGTAGGATTGGTAGTACTAGCAGCTGGAGAGAAAACGTTACCCCCGTAGGTTATCCCTGCAGGGAAGGGGGTACTCTTTCTTTGCAGCTGACCGTACAAATGCCTGGTAACCTGCATGTTCATCAGCATCCTAAGCCGTTTTTGTATTGGACTCGAAGGACGCCGATGGACCACTACGTGTTTTCTGTGTTCTTTACCATATGCATCCTACCTTTAGGTGGCGTGGCTGCGAGTGGACACACAAACGATCCTCACAATCCAGTCGCACGTTATTTCCCGCAGCCGACGCGTAGGCGTAACGCACGGGGACCACACTTGGTTCCTACACATCCGGGAGCTGCGCGAAACCGACCGGGGCTGGTACATGTGCCAGATCAACACGGACCCTATGAAAAGCCAGCTTGGATATCTTGATGTAGTCGGTAAGATTGATACATGAAAAAAAGTTTAACTGCAAATTACTCTACTAATAGTTCTAAGGCATGCTAAATCTTTACCTATCTTTAGATCTATGCTTTAAGGAACTCTATCTATGATCTTATGCATGAGAATTATAGTCCGTTTATTTACAAGGTCTGCTGTGTATCTATGTCTGTTTTATGTTTGGTTAAATTTATATACCTAACTAGCTATTGCCCGCGACTCCGTCTGCGAAGAATAGGGATATAAAAAATAGCCTACGACCTATTCTCAGACCTACCAAATACAGAAAAAAAGGTTCATAAAAATCGGTCAAACCCTTTCGGAAGAGTTCGATTTTTATATATTTGACTAACTTGACTAGCTTTTTCTCGCGATTTCGTGCGCCCACAAATAAAATGTATGGTCAACTCTCGATCTCTACCCCGCGGGAAATTCCAAAAATCCCTTTTTACTGCACCTCTATGATCCTAAATTACTGAGATAGGGTCCCGGTCCCGTTGAATTGAATATATAAATCTCATTTTCTCCTTACCCTGTGGGATTTTCCAAAAATCCTATACCTAGTTAGTTTTTTACTTTTACAATCACCTACTTTGCATGCATAATTTGAAGTCTCTTAAAATTATGGTTATGGAGATAAGACTACTTTGAGGCAAAAATATAAATCCCATTTATTCCCTTTTCCTTTGGGAATTTTGAAAAATCATTTTTTAGCGGATTCCTACGTCATAATAGCTATCTGTGTGCCAACTCTATAAGGCGCAGGTTAGGCCGCACATGGAGTACTGTTCTTATCTCTGGGCTAGGGCACCCAAATACCAAATTCTTCCATTTGACCGCATCCAACGTAGAGCTCCTCGATTTGTTTATAATCAGGCACTCTGTGGCCTACTCGATCCTTTGGCTTTGCGGAGGGATGTGGCGTCTCTCTGCATAATATTATACCGTATTTATCATGGGGAGTGTTCTGACGAACTGTTCGAATTGCTGCCTGCGGCTAAATTCCGCTACCGCACTTCGAGGAACCGTCTGTCTTTCCATCCTCACCATCTTGATGATTGGCAGTCTAGTACCGTGCGTTTTAAGCGAAACTTCTTTCCTCGCACGACGAAGATCTGGAATCTGCTTACTGCGGCAACATTCCCGGAGCGTTACAACTTAGGGATCTTTAAAAAACGAGCCTACCAATTCCTAAAAGGGTCGGCAATGCACTTGTGATTCCCTTCGTGTTGCGGGTGTCTATGGGCGACGGTGATCGCTTTCCATCAGGTGACCCGTCTGCTCTCGTTTGCCCCCTCTTATATAAAAAAAAATCAGCACATAAGTTCAGTGGTTTGAACTGTGCGTTAATAGTGAATTAACGCACAGTAACGGTTGCCTTATATATATATGTACAGATGTCTGTTTATATTACTTTTTGTTTTATATTGCACTACCTGCTGATGAGGCAGAAGGTCGGCGCTTCGAACCTGGGTTTGCACCTCTGAGTTCTCGGAATTTATGTGCGAAATTACATTTGTAATATTACCACGAGCTTTTCGGTAAAGGAACAGTTCTATATTATATAAAGAAATAGTTCTATATTTTGTGTGAAGTATACAATGCAATTATCCGGATTATTTTTGGCACCCGTGTGTAGGCTGGAAATAATGAATTGTAGACATAGTAGTTTATTCTATAGTGTTCTTTGTTCGGTTTCAAATTTCGGTGTTTGACTTTTTGATATTTTTGCTCTACCACTGTAATGCTCTCCTAAGGAACCCATAACGGTTATTGTAGAATCGGAACAGGAAAACCAACCTTATTATTGTGATTAGTTTCTGGGCGTTCGAGATCCGCTCGGGAAAAATAGGGTGGTTCTTGGAGGCAATACGAATTTTCCTGAGCATGGGACCTAAATTAAACAATTTATTAGGTCAAAATCTCTATTTTCTGTGAAATTAATTAAGTCGTTAGCCCCGTTTCCGAAAAGCCATATGTATCTTTAACAACATTGCTCGTTTAATATTGTAAGACAGATAGGTACTTAACTTTTTCTAAGTTTCAATGTCAAATGGATACATTTAGGTACTTTGTCACGAAATGAATAAAAGTTGCAAAATAAAAAGCGATTCTCCAACTTATAATTTATTTTATAAGGACGCCGCTTCGCAGACATATTTAGGTCTACGTCTGGTTAATAATTTTAGTTGCCCAGCGACCTAGGTAATGCAGCAGGTTACACCAATTTCCGCCTTGCGGGTACTTTGCTCGGGTACATCCTCTTTCCGTTGTAAGTACCTACTGTTGCCTTTTGAGAAGGTTATAAACATGTATATATGTATAAATGACGGATGCCTTCCTTTAGGTATGTCCATGACATGTATACTGGTGAATATTCTAGAACTCACTGACTCCCACTGTTTGAGGATTATGCCATCTCTGAGTGTGCAAATCGGTATCTAATAATGTAACACGCTTGTAATGCAAACTCAGCATTTTCAAACTTATAATTGCTTCTTAATTCATCTGTCTGAACTTGGATATGGTACTGAGATATACTAAGGGATTTCTAAGTTATGAAATATATTTATTATTCAATTTACAAAATATATCAAAATAGAGATTTCTTGATAACTTAATGGTTGAAAGTTAGTGAATGACCTTTTTTTATTTGAGAGTACAAAGAACCAAAGAGCGACAAAAATACCTTAATAATGTTATTTACATCCAAAGCAATTTTAATTAAATTTTCACTTCTCATGCTCTTAAAATGTTACTTTAGTCTCTGCATATCGGAACTAAAGCTCTTTTTTGATCTCTAGGGATTAAAGTAATTTTTTATTAATTTACTTTGGAAACCCCCAAACTGCCAATCACGGTGTTTGTGAATGGAGGATTATTGCCATTTTCAATGACTGGGCATAGACAATTTTAAAGCTTTCCACAGACCGCAGCGCGCTCCGTAGCGCTCCGTAGTGCCCCGCGCTTCGGTCTGTGGAAGCCTTTAGTTAAGGTGTGGAAATAACCTCAAAAATGACAACTATACTTATAAAAAATATTTAAAAAAATAATAATTTCGCGAAACACGATGAATAATTACGAATATTAATCTATTTAATTATATTAAAGATGAATTCATTTTATTATGCATACTTAGTCCAATTAGCTATGAAATAATTTTCAAGTTTGAATCTGTTGGCTAAATATGCAAACATTTAAAGCGTCCCTCAACAAAAAAAAACCGCGGAACAAATTTAAATTGCTATTTTAGTTCTGAACAGACGTCCATTGCTCGTATTGAGCGAACGTTGTATAAAAGTAATATTGTAGATTTGTATAAAACATCGTTTTTTTCCTCGCATTCAAAGTGAAAAGTAGAGTGTTTAACGCGAGACTAAACTACCATAATGACACGCTCTGCTCGGTTGGATAAATAAATTGTGTCATTATGGCTTGTTTTAGTCCCTTGTTGAACAATCTACTATTATTTAGGTGTTAGGATCTTTCACCAAGCAATTTCAGAACAACTAACTATGCTCTACTCTCCCTAATGGAGTGTAAATGGTAGTTTGGCTAAACACTCTGTTTTTTAGCATTTTTTTACTGTGATTGATAAATGTTTCCATACATTAAACGATGTTCACAGTCTATCGTGTCAAACGCGTAAAAGATCTGGCGAAAAATCTCCAAAGGGGTGGTTCAGTCAAATTAATCCAACCATCTGCTAAAATACTTTGGATTAATTTTAAAACGTTGGATGCGGATGGCGCGGAACGTCTGTTTGATGAACCTTGGGGGAGGCCTATTGTTAGCAGTGACTTCTTTCAGCTCAAACGATGATGAAGAATCTTATGAAATTTAAAGCCACTTTTATAAGAATGTATAGGATCTCCACTGATTTTCCCAGTACAATAAAGCCCTACTTTATCTGTTTTCGTTCCTGTTCAGTACCGCCAGACATCCTGGACCGCGGGACGAGTCGCGACCAGACGGTGCGTGAAGGTGCTTCAGTGAGCCTGACCTGTGCAGCCACGGGCTCCCCGCTGCCACAGATTATCTGGAGGCGAGAGCACTCCAAGTCAATCACATTGTCGGATGGGATACAGGGTAATACTAAAATAATCACTGTTGTTTTGTATTGGCATGCAAATATTGACCTGATAAAAGTCGCGAATAAGTGCAAGGTATAGCCGAAGAAACTGAACGCGTAACAGGCTGGAACCTTTTTGCTGCAAAAGTTATGTGGACATTCCTTACATCTGCCCAACAAATAACAATTTTTTTTCGACTGTAAGCACGTGTAAGCACTTTGAATTAGCATGCTTGTGCCTTCTTGATGAGATAAAAATTACATTGTTTATGCTTTTACTTAGGTGCAGGCGCATGAAATATGCTTTAAAAATAAACCGAATAATGTAACCTAAGACATAAAGACATTAAATTTTAATTGGACTATATAATATTTAAGCCGTAGCAGCCTAGAAGTTTGACTTATGGCCTCTCACGCAAAGGGTTGTGGCTTCGAGCCTGAGCTCGCACAGCTGCGAGTTTTTCAGAATTTATGTGCGAAATTTCATTTGCAATTTTACTACGAGCTTTTCAGAGAGGGAAAATATTGATTGTGTATACACCTGCAAAGAAAATCTATGGTGTGTGTGTGAAGTTCAAAATCAGCTTTAGGCTCGTGTAATACAGCCCAAGAACGCTCATTTTGAAAGACCTGTGCTAATGAAGATGATGTGTTTTTGTGATGGTTTTAATTGTTTGTAGTGTCGTCACTAGAAGGCCCTGTGCTGAACATAAGTCGAGTGAGTAGACAACACGCTGGGGCGTATTTGTGCATAGCGTCGAACGGCGTGCCTCCTACCGTCAGCAAGAGAATCTTGCTCACTGTCGAATGTAAGTAACAGTCAAAAATAGTTTTATTAAGCTTCTCATTATTCATAATCACTCATGTGGGCACATTTGTTTTGTGAGAATCTTCTCTAATGAAATCGGATAAGTAAGCACATGATCGACACAAACGGAGTTAAAGCTGTTGCCATGGCCAAAATCAGCCGGATCAGATAATCTTCAATTTATTATACGATAGCTTGGCCCTTTGCAGAACTTCGATGCCGTGGAAATTTCGCAAAACACATTCATATTCCTCATCTCTTAAATTAAAGGAGCTTCTATGTAAAACTTCAGCTTTCTAGATCGAAGAATTTTGGTTAGACGTTGATGAGTGGGTCAGTCAGGAGTTCAAGATTTTACACATTAAGTAATTATACATACACTCGTAAGTAGGTAACACTTTCGATCTGCATCATAATATAAAATACGGGTATGACATCTTATTTTTGTCGCACTTGACCGGTTCCAGTCCCGAACACGAAAAGCGATTTTACAAAAATACATAAATGCAGTGTTTATTGTTTTTAAAAATAAAGAAATGTCTCCTTTACATAGAATGTGCTATTGCCAATATTTTAGGTACTTAGTTTCCCTCTATGAATGAAAAAATGAAAAATTACAGTCTCCAAGATAAGCCCCGGTCGGACAGACAGATAGACGGACACGGCAAAACAATATGTGTTCCTTGCAGGCTTTACGGAACCCAAAAAAATACACAAATGTGGCCCCACTACAAGATGTTGCATATACACTATCTAAAAAAAACTGTATGCTCATTTCGTCCTCTTCCCGGCTAACTGTTGTATCTAAAGCTAGATACGACAATTAGCGGGGAACAGGACGAATTGTTCCCTATAACGTACAAAAACTTTTGAACTGAGTTGATGTTCTTGAAACAGTTCCGCCTGTGATCACGATAAGGAACCAGTTGGTCGGAGCGACGCTGGGTTCCGACCTCGTGTTGGAGTGCGACACGGAAGCCTATCCCAAGCCAGTCAGCTACTGGAGCCGGGACAATGGGGAAATCGTTCCCGTAGGTAAGTTATTAATATAATATTAGTCTCCTATTTTACAAAAGCATACGTAAGCATACGGATAAGATAATAGCGAATGATCAAAGATAACTTATTTGAGGTTTAGAGATCGAATCTCATTGCGAGCAGTATTCTGTATAATGAATTTGAATATTTGTACCTATACTTAATTTTAGTTTTGCTCACGTATACTCGTAATAGTCGACTAAGTATGCTTTAATATTTTTTGTGACAGTTCCTGCACCAGAATAAAAACAATAAGGCCGATTGTCACATTGACTTGTAAATGAAAATGGTCTTTAATGTTTTAACCTGTACAACTGACATTGAACCTTAGGGTGGTAAAGGAATTTCTTTGTCGACTATATTTAGGTGGAGTATTTTGTCTGATATTTACCCAATGACAAGTAAAACAAGCCGCTGTACTCGTAGTTGTTGTTTGTCAAAATGTTGTGTTAGTCCAAGGTTAATGGACTGTTAACTACGTCTTTAATCGTTACTAGGTTTTACTTAACTTGGATTAAATAATAACCACAGTTCTAGAAAACAAGGTACTTTTTCAAATAAACATCATTTAGTTTTGTCACATAAATATGAGCTTCTGTTAAATATTTGAAGTATCATTGCGTGTGACACTAATATACAAACGTTTAAGTGACGACCGCATATAAAAGTCAATACATGGTGAGCAAGTAAGTAAGTAGTAGTAATGGACATTTTGTAAACACTCAATTCTATTTAATGTCATTTACTCAAAAGGTCACTTAATATTTTTATCGTTAGCTGTAAAGGTTAAGACAGATTAGGGAATATATATTTTCGATAGTGCGTAGACTTATCCCTTTTATGGGGTTTCCTATAGCTAACTTTTGAACGGAAAATAGGAGTATACCTTTTCGGAAGTGAAAGACGCTATCATAAATTGTGTTATCTATAATTTAGAAATTACAGTGGAATGCAAGGATATGCTACATAGGAAGACGCTCAACCGATGTCGTTGGTTCTACTTAAAATAAAAACAATATATTTTTGACAGGAGGTGTAAATGATGTTCCTAACAAAAGATTATTATTCTCGTGAATATCTTGAACAAATCTCTAGTTCCATAAAGGATAAGCCTGTGCCAGGAGGCGTTGTAAATTGTCTTCCATTTTTTTTTATGCGTAGGAGGGGGTTTAGAACCCCAGAAGTTCGACGGGGCGTTCCGGTCAGTGCTCCGACTGCCGATAAAACGAGTCATGAGCTCGGATTACGGCGCCTACAAATGTGTCTCGAAAAACGCCTTAGGAGACACCGAGGGCACCATCAAGTTGTATCGTGAGTTGCGCTCTTATTAAAAAACGTCTTATGATTTCTTCCCCATACCTTTACGAATATGACACTACGGCTTTGAATTAATTAAGTCCAGAAAGTTACTAATGCCGTTTTAAGGTTGTATTTTAATAAATGGTTTAGTAAAATTATCTTTTATCTTACCTTGTTATTGTTTCATTGATATTTCGTTATTATTTTTTAGCTATGCCAAAACCAGCATCGGAAAGCAAAAATGGTAAGACATTTATTTTATTAACAGATATTTTAAAAATTATGATAAATAATTTAAAATCATGTTGGCCTTTTATTGATCCACTCTTGGATGTAGGCCTCTTCCCATTTCCTCCACTCTTGGCGATCATATATGATCTTGATGTTCTAATACTTTTTAAAATTTCTTTTACGTAGTTGTTCAGAGGATGAACATCGTAGCCGAAACAGCGTCTGAAATCACCCCTTTTGGTACGCAAGGTTGGTAGTAATAGTATTAGAGTTAATATTTGTAATACAGAATGCTTATTTTTATTTGTCCTACAACATTAATTATACTTAGGTATTACTTTTGAATATTGAGTAAATCAAGGTGCCCACGCTGTGTATCGAACACTCTTGTCTGCATTTTAACAAAGACTCCACTAAATAATCAGACAAAAGCGATTTTTAGTAATCAGCTGAGTTGCCGCGTTAATTAGTAAAATGTTTTTAGATTTCAGGTTACAAGATTACAACAGAGCTATCGCGATGGATGGATGCACTCACGGTTTTTTGCTTTCCTTAGTAATATTAATCAAGATAATCACGTCTCGAGGGTGATGTTTATGCAGAAAGTAGATTAATTTTAAACTATGTAATTAATAATTATGCTTCGATGTCTTTGAGACTGATATACCTAGTTGGTACAATAGAAATTACCGACGCTTGACAAAAGGGTTATTACTTACAGTATTAAGGCGTTAGATATGTATATGCTAGAAGTAAATATGTAATGTTGAATTCAAGTGCTTACTTTAAAACATATCTTGATGTAATTGAAAAGTTTTGTAAAGTAAAGTTTGGAGTGTTAAAATTTTTGTTACTTAATTATTTTATTGTTGTAAATGATAATAACGAAGTAGGTAAAGTATCCATTAGAAAGAAATATTTCGAACAAATTGTTGTTACAATATTAATTATGTGGCTGCGAATGAACAATGATCAACATTTGCCACAACATTGCTGGATTATGATTGTTTTATAAAGCCTACCATAATGAATTAAAAAAAAATGTTTTTTCATAACAATTCCAGGAAATTATTTGTACCTCATCTGTTTGCGCCTGTGAAGTCAGCCTCAAGCCGTTTTCGTCGCAGTCTCTTTCCCTTTTCCGTTTAATACTATGAGCGTGAACGAAACGGAATGATAAGAAGTTCGAAAATCGAATTTCGTAGTATAAGGCCAGGTTTGAGCTTAAAAGACATTTACTGCGACGCTATAGTAGCTTTCTTTTACAACGCAAACGGACGTGGTGCGAATTATATAGGCTTACTATTTTGCTGGGGCAATGGACATTAGTTCGAGTTCCATGACCCAATAACGGTTAGTTAAACACTGACTAAAATATTACGTTACCTCTACTAAATTGTGCCCTTTTTGATTCCGAAAGAAAACCGTTAAGGCCCGAAGTCTATGTTTTCGTTTGGTTTATTTAAGAAAATCTGAAAATGTCAATACCATTTCAAAAGAACAGTGTTGGGTCATTAAGTATTCGAGCGTTGGAGCTGCCTCACGTCGTGTTCACATTTTTTATGAATTGGCTGTAGATCTTGATGATGTACTTATTTATAAGAGGTCCTGTACTTCTACCAGATAACTGGAAACCGTATCAGAATCTTCTGCCATTTCTCAAAAACGTATCCACGGAAGTGATTAGAAACAAACGCTCTACTTAGTAATGACCCGATTGACATAATATTGAGCACCTTCGCTGCTCCAATATTGGTTTTATATGATAGCAAGTGTGCGAAATGAACAACTAAGACTGTAGTACGCAGGCAAAGTATACAGTATTTTCGTTTTTAATAAATAATGTACTTCGTTTCATGTCATTAGTTGGTATTGCACTATAAGTATATGAGTTGAAATGTACATTTTTAGGTATAACGTTTTTTAGGAAGTAGGATTTTTAAGTAGCTTATAGTTATTCATAAGGAAAGTTATTTTGTAAAATAATTACTCCTTGATTCGACATATCTGTTAGGTTAGAAGTTAAAAAGTTGCACTGTAAAGGTGCAAAGTTTTAGTCATACTATATACATATCTGTTGAGATGCAGGTTGCTTCTGTACTTAAATGCTATGTTATTTAAAAATAATATAGGTAGATGCATTAGATCATGCATCGTAGTTAAAATTTAAATTGTTTGTTTTACGAAAAGATATCCTGATCAATTACTAGAATTAATAGTACTATTATAATTAAGAAATTAATTATGTTGTCAATTTTATTGTCTTTTTTAATGGCGTCTGAAATGCCTTGTGGCCACGAAATACAATCAAGTTTCGATTATAGACTGAAGTCAATAAACATAGCCTCGTACATAAAATGTTATAAAAGGATTAAAATATCTTAAGGCACTTAGATAATACTTCGTTAGAGACCGTCAATTAAAAATGCTACGAGGTGTAATAATATTTTTAGCTTGAGAGAACCCGCCTCCAGCTCTGGCAGAAGAGTTTTGTTACGAAACATTCGCAGGCTAATTTACATTTAGGGCGTAGTTAAGGCAAAATAAAATTTTGATCGTTGTCGTAACTGTAAAATGTGGAACACTGGCCCGGAACCTTTACGCCCGAATAAAGTAATATTTCGACCACTTTAAGAGGGTTTATACCTGCTGAGCTGGCAACGTTGCATTTTTGTTAGTTTTTCTCGATTATTCCATAAAAATTGAATGACAATTAAAAATGTTTTGTATACAAATTGTTCTAATATATAAGTTAATGTGTCTACTGCAATAATAATTCGTGATAAGACTTTTATTTTCTTTAAAAACCGTTGGGTAATAATTTGTTCGTTTTTAAAGAAAATAAAAGTCTATCATGAATTATTTATTGCAGTAGACACAATAACTTATATATTAGAACGATTTGTATACAAAACATTTTTAATTTTCATTCAATTTTTACGGAATAATCAAGAAAAACTAACAAAATGCAACGTTGCCAGCTCAGCAGGTATAAACCCTCTTAAAGATGGCGATACCGATTGACCCGCAAACAGTCTTTTATCTGCCTACGCGTACACTTAACTAACTCATAAATATTTTTACTTTATTGTACCATACATATATCGATTTACACAGAAAGGCTTTAATTACCAAAACATTCCTAGAAATGTTCGACATTGGAATCAATTAAAGTGGATATTATTTCAGCTTTGAAACATTATTGTTTTCAATGATAAAATTAATGAAGCTGGATATTTTCAAGGCTAATGCTCTAAAATGACCAAATTATATTAAGTCATAAAATATCTTGTTTATTAAGACAAAGCATAAATACCGAATGTTTGAAAGTGTCGTAACCATAGATTTACTACAAGGACAGACAATGCAGGCGAGTCTGTGTAGCGTAGCTTAAATAAGTCCCAGTTTTTTGCACAGCGCAAGTTTACTCATTACTTAAAAAGATGTTTTGAATCTCCTTTAAAATACCTAATCCCGTACTGACGATTTTTAATCGGTTTCACACATGGCTGTGGGTTTCATTACTAAACTACGCTCGTGGCGTTGGGATGTAGATCCCTACGAGTAGAATTAGAATACTATAGCTCAGTACCCCACGTGGTTGTTAAGTCTGCCTCGATAGCATATCTGTGGTTAAAACTCGACGAAGTATTAATTAAGCGAGCTTAACTTTTTCGTGGTACACCGGAGACCGATTATATAGTTCACAAGAATAACAACTCTTGTTTTGGCTGCGACCTAGCATACCATCGTGTTTCTCGGAAATTACTTCTTAACAACCCAAGAAGTATTATATAAGGTGTAGGTGTTCGCTCCGCTTATTTTTGCTTTACTTGGGTACTACTTTCTTTCGTTTCCTTAACTTTTAGGTATTATAATGTAATGAAGGATTAAAGCTACAATGCTTCCAGGTAAAATATTCGTCATCATCATCGGTAGCACATGATGTTGGTACAAACGCCAAGAAGCACAATGGGTCCAAATGTAACATTGTTAAAAAGTACAAGACGTTTGTGCTGATAAGTTCTTATTTTTATGCTTCACGGATAGTTTTTTGTTTAATCTAAATATCATTTTGTCTCGAAGTTGCATGTTTATGTTGTGATCAAAATGAGCAAAATGCAAGTGAGTAATGTTTTTCTTATATTTGATTAAGTATATTATACTTTTTGAATTCTGCAAATCTTGACGTTGGGAAATTCAAACCCTTCGAGCATTTTGTGACTAAGAACGTTTCGACTGATTTTTCCCATACAATTTCGCTGTCTGGTTTATATTGAAGTCTAATATTTTTTTATCTGTTCAACAAGCTTCAATTTGGATACTTTTGACCGTTGCACATTTTGACAATGAGACATTTTAATTTATTGTTAGACATTTGTAACAAAATTACCTGTTACCATTATCATTCAATCACGTCATTATGTAAGTATGTAAAAAATGTAGGGTAAATTTATACAATTACTGTAAGATACAGAACAGTACCTATGTTCATATAGGTATGTCAAAAGAGTACATACTTAACTAAACAATAGAGAAATTGTATCGTATTTCATTAGTTTATCCATAGTGTCAAAATTCAGATGTACATAGGTACATGCGGACCACTAAATGCTTTTCCGTGAAAATAAAAACTTATGAACATGTTGCATTTTATTCTTATTTCCTCTTATGTTATGAGTAAAAAGCCTTTTTTCACTCTTTATTTTATGTTAACTATACTCTGTCTGTTTGTTGATCGTCATATTTTCAGGGTTCTGTAGCTCAAAAAAATGACTTCGTTGTCCACCTGTTCCCTTGTTAATACGCGGATTCTCAGGAATGCGTGAAGGTATCAAGCTTAAATTACTTAATATGAAATACTTTAAGGCCTCTCTTGCAACTACAAAAACAATATTTGTTTGGTTTACCCGATCAAAGATGGTTACGGGTTAAGTGAGTATCAAAACCTAAAGAGGTACTTCCCGTTCAAATATTAGGCAATTATGAAATTAACAAAAATAAAAAATTCACAACAGTAAAAAAAACCCGAAAAAAACTACACTTTAAAAACGTAATACACACACAGTCTTAAACTCCGTAATTCCCTATCGACTTCGCGCGGCAAACCGTCGAACATTGGCTCGAACGGCAGCCGCGCATTATGGGTACCGTACCGCCGCTCAAGCCAGCACACATGTTTGCCGCGGTCGAACAATGCTCGCGCGGCGGCCGCGCGAAGCCGATGCGCAGCTTTATATTAACAGCGTAGCGGTCGTTGAGGTGAACATTTAAACTTGAGTTCGACTACGGAACTCGAACCAAGTAACAAAAACTTCTATTACCAAGGCTTTTTATCATTAAACAGTGATATAGTAGACCTACAATGGTAACCATTGTGACTGCTTGTACTATAAAGGTTTTCAACAGAGCATTTTGGTTCTTTAACACAACGGTATTTTAGCAGGACGGTACGGAGCGGAACCGACTCGGATAGGTTAGTGTTAGTTATTTTTTTATAACCACCTAGAAATCTCCCTGTCCACAACAAACAATAGAACATTTGTGAAACATTAAATAACAAAATGAATATTACGCTCCATACATTATTATATGGTCGCCTTTTGTACCCCTGACCTTTGCGGGATAATGATTTTGCGGAATCTATCTTCTATCTATCTATACTATAATAAAACAGTAAAAGTAGAGCTCTGTCTGTCTGTATGTACACGCTAATCTCCGAAACTACTGAACGGATTTTCTTGCTGCTTTCGAAGATAGATGAAGCTTAAATTGGAACAACATATAAGCTTTGTTTCATTAAAATTGGGTCACAATGAAAAAAGTTATCCTCGTTTAATCTATACTGTTCGGGCATTGTAATCTTTTAATATGAGGGTAAGTCACAATACTACGGTCGGTTGGCGGCAGAAAAGCTGTCAAGAGAGTTCGAGGCAAACGAACGTACGGTTCACACGTGTTTTTGGTGTGTACTATTCTTTTAAACAAAGTACTGGTTTTTTGGTGATATTATTTCGGTGATCGGGATACTACATTTGAACATTATTGTGTGTGTGACATTGTGGACTCTGTGTAAATATAACAGCAGCAGGGGCCTGAGAGCAGACGAATGCTTTCCTTATATTGAGAGAGTACAATGCGTAGGGCCCTGGGGCTATCCTAATAGAAACCTAGGACCAGTGATCTCCAGCTGTCGAAGGGTTCTTTACACGAACATAATATGTTTACCTACTTATAATATAAAACAGTACCGTGACTGACTGACTGACAGACAACGCATAGCCTAAACAACTGGTGCTAGAGAACTGGTGCTAAGTAGAGACTTGACATTACTAAAGAAATTATTTTTCGAAATTCCTTTAGGATAGGAAAATATCTAAACTTTGTTGGTTTTTTGTCCGTGTGGGATAGAAATAAGTGAATTCAACTTCGGGCTTGATTTTAAAAATTCATTCACTAATAAGTATTACATTACCTAATGCTCCACATACCTAACATGTTTTGTACTAATATAGTAACACATAAAACTTACGAGTCATACAAAACCATAATTATAAATGCTATACTAAAGCAGGCATCGGCAAACCGCAGCTTGCGAGGGGTATATAAAAGATTTAGATTTTTTTAACCAAAATGTTGAAGAAACCGGCCAAGTGTGAGTCGGACTCGCGCACGAAGAGTTCCGTACCATTATCTATAAAAATGGCAAAAAATCACGTTTTTTGTATGGGAGCCCCCCTTAAGTAGTTGTTTATTTTAATTTATTAATTTATTTTTAAAGTGAATGTATAACTAAATATTCTGTGATTAAGTATTTCAAGCATCTACCTGTTGCCATTATCAATATCGATCAACAAAAAAGGATAGATTTGTTGAAATTCCCACGGGATAGGGAATAAACTGGTTTTATTATATTCACTAAGTAATGACCAATGATGATGAAACGATGGATTTTTGGATGTTGCCGCTGCTGGATTTTTGTTTTATTCAATGAAAGAAATGAAGAAGCTTTACTGCGCGGACGAAGTCGCGGGCACCAGCTAGTAAATATATATTTGGCAAATGATCCTACGGAATTTCATGCACTTGGATTTTGAATCATTTATTGAAAATGTTTGAATCAGTGATGTGAGTACTGAATAAATAGTTCAACCGTTTAAAAGTGAAAAGTTGTTCGAGGAAATGTTCAAAATGTGTAGTGATTAATACGCTAAACGAATTTCTGTCAATAGTTTTTCAGCTTACTGACTCATAAAGCCCACTAAATAGCTGCTAAAGGTTGAGTTACGAGACGTTAGTCTGCGAAACAATACATCTACGAACAAATCCATTGGTGTTACTCGGCGAAATGTTGTCTGCCAATCAATAATCTACGTATAAATTTTCGGCGAATAATGAGTAACCACTTTTTATACCCCTATTCTTCGCAGACGGAGTCGCGGGCAACAGCAAGTAATTTATAATATTTTTACCGTTATTTTGTAACACGTTGTAATTACATGGGTATCATTGTATTATATCTATATTATGCACTATTTAACTCCCTGAGACCCAGTTTATTTCAAACATCAAACTGCTTGTGCAATTTTTTGTAAGTACCTAGTTAGTAAATATATAAATAAATAAATAATAAATATTACGGGACAATCTTACACAAATCGACCTAGTCCCAAACTAAGCAAAGCTTGTACTATGGGTACTAGACGACGATAAACATACTTATATAGATAAATAAATACTTAAATACATAGAAAACATCCAAATCTCAGAAACAAATATTCGTACTCATCACACAAATAAATGCCCTTACCGGGATTCGAACCCAGGACCTCAGGATATTGCCGTCAGGCCCAGACAGAATAAATACACTGACTTTATGGACTGTCAAAAATAAACCCATGAAGATTCAACTTTAAAGCAGATCATCTGAACATTTAGTGCAAACATAATGTAGGTACTGGGAGCAGTTATTGCTTTGAAATTTACTTTGTACTGGGGCCTGAAGGGTTAAATTTATTCTGTAAGTATAAAAATTTGTAACTGTAATCTTCAGAGGTGAAAGTATAATTAGTTCAATTAGGTAGGTACATAAACGAGTGAATGTAATATAGAGTGCTGAGCAGTAATAAATCATTATATTACATGTACATTTGAGTAGCATTATAGTTATATAAGTACACATTTTTGCACTTCATTGTGTTGCGATAAAGTGCAAAGTCGTATACATAATCTTTGTACACGATCGTACCTACCTACTAGGTACACTTTCTTATATGAACTATTTTCATCGTGTGGCATTCTGCCCAAAATCTAGCCAGCGTTTTATGGACGGTGCAAGTTTTATAATGTTTCGCATAATCTCGACGATGTCAAATAACACACTGAGCCATGTTTATGTTGCTTAATTAATTCAATTAAAAAAAAACTTTCAGAATAAGATTTTAGAGAACTAAGTAATATCAGCAAAGAAATCCATTGGATGAATGAACCAAAAGATGTATTAGGATAAATTTAGTAAACTATAAAGATCCGAGTTTGACTTGATTAGATATTTATAAAGTTAGGGTTTCCTCCACACAATCTTGTCTCGATAGACGTTTTAGTGACGCCTTTGACGCTTTATAACGACCGCTAAATGTCGTCACCGCTGTTCGAGGAAACCTTAGACATACTTTACACCTTGGGATTTGGGACTTAAAAGGTTAGACCGCCTGGGAAATTTTTGGCACACGTAGAAATTCATTTTATACTAAGTCTTTTAGGTTGACAACGCATCTGTTTGGCGTGGGAGCAGCGGTGAACATGACATCAGAAGATCCACTTGCTCCTTTGTTTATGCTGTTGGATAATAAGGTAGGTTAGGAGAAGAGCAAAACGAAGAAAATATTAGGATCCGGGGTTGTGTTGTCTCTCACACTCGTGCACTCGTGATTTCATTACCGATTTCTTTCTTCCCTCATCTTATACCGTTCAATAGAAAGAAGTGCTAAAATCAATTGAGATTCCGAGTGCGTCAGACACTATAGCCTCTAATTTATTAATCTATCTCATCATTATCATCCCAGTCTACATACGCTCCACTGCCTGTTGTGCCCTGGCGCAGGTCTCCTCCCATTGCAGATTGGGAACTTCACACACACCATTGAATATCTTTGCAGGAGTGTGGAGGTTTTCCCGCGATGTTTTTCTGTATCGTAAAGCTCATGGTAAATTGCAAATATAATTTCGCACATAAATTTAGAAAAAATCGGAGCCCAGTTTCGAACTCATGACCTGCCCTGTCACGTACAGACCTGTCTGCTCTGCCAGTGGGCACTGCTTGACTGGAAGAAAGGGACTAAACGTAATTTAGGTACCTACACGAAGCTTCTACCTGTTTATGATTCGTTATCATCGCTTCAGCCGAAAGACGTCCACTGCTGAACATAGGCCTCCCCCAAGGCTCGACAAACTGATCGGTCCCGTGTCATCCGCATCCAACGCGATCCCAGGGTCACAGGAGGAGGATAAACAGGTCGTCGCTCCATTTTTTTTGTTTGTTTGTTGTTGTTTATGGATAGAGTGTGATTTTTAACCCCCGACACAAAAAGAGGGGTGTTATAAGTTTGACCGCTATGTGTGTGTGTCTGTCTGTGGCACCATAACTCTAAAACGGGTGAACCGATTCGGATGCGGTTTTTTTATTTGAAAGCTGGTTTTTTAGCAATGGTTCTTAGACATGTTTCATCAAAATCGGTTCAGCCGTTTCAAAGTTATAAGCTCTTTTATCAGCTGCGGAAGGGATCTTAGACGCATAATGGGCATTTACTATATCTTCAAACGCATGTGCGAACATATTGCGTTGGGGGTTTTTAAAATTTTTAATTTATAGTTATACTATGTTAAACTAAACGGAGTTCATTCATTCTCATTTTGAGAGGGGGCCTGTGCCCTGCAGTGGGACGTATATAGGCTGGGGTGAAACGGAGTTTTACCAAGAAACTAAAACATCAAGAGCTGAATTGTAATTAATAATTCTTACAATCGCAAAGTGCTTTGTTCTTAGTCGCATGAGCGGTAAGTCTCGTAAGTGCATCTTACACTAACCACTGCAAAGGGACCTCGCAAGCTAAATTAGCGGCGTAATATCTCACGAAGTGTCCCGTTGAATATTTGAAGCTGGTGCAGTCAGGTGAACCGGTGGATTGTAAATGCACTGTTTCCTTTGTTTACGATAAATTATATATGAGAACTGTATCTGGATAGTGCTACCCTGTGACCCAATTGTCTTAAACTGGATTTAAATCAATAGACTTTGTGTTAATTAAGTAGATATCCAGCGTTTTATGCAGGTTGCTACAGTGGTTATTATTATTTAAATATGTACATACTTTAGATTTAAATTGGAAAAAATAACAAGGATAATGCAAATTTATAATTGTACGAGTACAACTGTTTACTACTGTAGATTGTTCTAATAGGATAATAGGTCTTAATAGTATTTTATGCAACGGTTGTATAAGTGAGGTCTTAAAGGGGAGTGACGTGAGTTGAAAGACGGCATGAGCCGTTTTTAGATCAAATAATACATCGTTGCATACAATATTTTTTCTACTTCATCCATGTTTTTTTCTATTAACTTTAACTATGACAAACTATGGTAAAAGCAAACAGTAATCGAATCGACCGGAGCCAGTGAAAAATATAAAAATGTTTGACATTATAAATAATAAATAATAAATAATAAATAAATAAATATCACGGGACAATTCACACCAATTGACCTAGTCCCAAAGTAAGCTAAGCATAGCTTGTGTTATGGGTACAAGGCAACGGATAAACATACTTATATAGATAGATACATACTTAAATACATATTAAACACCCAAGACCCGAGAACAAACATTCGTATTATTCATACAAATATCTGCCCCGACGCGGGAATCGAACCCGGGACCTCAAGCTTCGTAGTCAGGTTCTCTAACCACTAGGCCATCTGGTCGTCTACATTCTGGTCGTCTGGTATTATATTTGACACATGTGATTGTCTATGGTAAACATTGTTTTTACTTGACGTTTGATATTAAAAAAAAACTTTTTTCTTATGTTGGCAGTAAAAAAAAATATGGGAAAGTTATATTTTTAGCAAAACCATATCAAAAACCATTGTTTTAAGCCGAGTTTACAGCTGCAGGAAAAATCGCGCAAGTGTAGTGCAACTTGCACGGTTTTCCTTGCAGGTCTAAATTGGCTTTAGTGTTGTGGCAGCTAGGCGTATCGTTATAACGACATTACGGCACAAGTGCTGTTATGGGCAATGGAGTATAGGTTTTTCTGAAGTCATATTATCTATGATCTTATTTAATTGTTCGTGACCATGTAAAAACAGATAAAAGTACAGAAGTAGAAAAAACTCATTTTGATTATTTTGATCATTGATGGGTACTTTTGCACCCGGGCAGCCCTCGGGGGTCTTTTTGACTTCACTTAGGCTATATAGCGAGTAATTTTTTAGGGTTCCGTACCCAAAGGGTAAAAACGGGACCTTATCAATGAAACTTCGCTGTCCGTCCGTCCGTCCGTCCGTCTTTCACCAGGCTGTATCTCACGAACCGTGAAGGCTAGAGAGTTTAAATTTTTGCAGATGATGTATTTCAGTTGCCGCTATAACAACAAATACTGAAAAACAGAATAAAATAAATATTTAAGGGGGCTCCCATACAACAAACGTGATTTTTTTGGTCGTTTTTGCTCGATATATCAATACCGTTATCAAACGGTAATAGGTAGACGCTTGAAATATTCACAGAATATTTAGTTATATATTCACTTTTTAAATAATTAAATTAAAATAAAACAAATATTTAAGGGGGGCTCCCATACAACCAACGTGATTTTTTGCCGTTTTTATAGATAATGGCAGGGAACGCTTCGTGCGCCGGTATGACTCGTACTTGGCTGGTTTTTATATTTAGGTATTATTGCACAATAGTAAAAATAAAAAAACCGGCCAAGAGCGTGTCGGACACGCACAAGGTAGGGTTCCGTAGCCATTACGAAAAAATCAAGCAATATTTTTCTGAGGATTTCGTATGTGTACGGAATCATCCAAGTTTAGGTATGTTTTATACCTTAGGCTACTATTTACTCTTAAACTACAAATAATTTCAAAGCAATCTTAGCCGCTATAATTTTCCTAGTAAATTTGATATATTTACTACCATTCTGAATTTTTTCAAATTTTTCCACCCAACAGTTTAGATTTTAGAGGGGGGGACGCTCGATTTTAATGAAAATTTTCACTTTAAAGTTGAATATTTCGCAAACAGATCACTGAATAGAAAAAACATGTTAGCAACCCCGCAATGGTTTTAAAAGACCTATCTAACGATACCCCACACTATAGGATTAGTCGAGAAAAAAAAAAATCACCCCCTTCACGTCTTTGGGAGGTACCCTAAAAAAAATTTTTTTATTTTTTTTTATTTTACCACTTTGTTGGCGTGACTGATATGTATATTCATGCCAAATTACAGCTTTCTAGTACTAACGATCTCTGAGCTTAGCCGCGGACAGACAGACAGACAGACAGACAGACGGACAGACATGGCGAAACTATAAGGGTTCCTAGTTGACTACGGAACCCTAAAAAGGTATTTAAATAAAGAATTTATAAATAATAAACGAAAAAAATTAAAGTTGACATAATACAGTAGGAACTTACATACATCAATGAATTGGAAAACCACAATGGAACGATTGAGAAATTGATGTACTTAGACCAAGAATTTTAAAAAGATCTTAGGGGTTTTCTTCAATCATACCTATTCGAGATTGACAGGGTAGACGAAACCCCATCTTGAGATTCTACATAGTGTAAACTATCAATATTACATTTGAAACTCGTATCGAAAAAATGTGATGTGTATACTTTTTGTTCGAGCTAAAATTTACAAATATAACCTTTGGAATAGTTCATTGCCGTTGTCTTGCGAAAATTTATTGCAAAATACGTCACGAAATGTGATTTTGATGTTATCAAGGCCCGTGGGTACCATCATTCACTTAGTTGCGTTAAACTGGCTAAGTTGAAGAAGTTCGTTCCACTGGGCCCGTCGCCCCGCGAATAAATCTCACTTGTTGATGAATAAGGCATTTATTTGATCTGAATTATTATATTAGTTACTAAAAACTCGGTGAAGAACGGTTACGATATTTCATGAAGATTTTACCAATACGTGTAATTGATTCAATTAGACCAGCTATACCTACTCAACTTGCAGCCCGCAGATTGCCTTCCGACGCATAGTACCAGAAACGCATATTACCTTATACGCGGATGACTAGAATTTCATACGTAAATTACCCGATACGTGGATGATGAATTCCATTACGCAAATTACCAGGATGCAAGAATTACGCATAATTTAATTTTCTATGAGAGGCCCCAGCATAAAAATTAAAAAAAAAATCAATTGATGTTCAACCATTTTCACTTTTAATTCTAGTGAGAATTAATTAATGCTCTGGCCCGCTGTGCTATTGCTACAACATAATTTGTGGCCCATACAAAAAAAAAGTTGAGTAGGACTGAATTCTAATTCTATTAGTAGGTACTTATAGATATTATTAGTCAAAATAATTTTAACTAAATGTTATGGACACCGTAATTTAAGTAGCTTACGAGTATTATGTATTCCTTAATTCTCAATTCGCACCGGGCCCACGTGGGAACTACAGCGATAACCCCTTTTAATTTGAGAGGAAGCGTATGCCCAGTATGCAGCAGTGAGACGTAAATAAACTGGATTATTACTATTACAAGCTTGAAAATGATAATATTCTGTAAATAAATATGAATCGCCAAATGTGTCGCTAAGCACAAAACTCAGAACCATTGCACCAAATTGGACAATTCTTACATTTCATTCAGGACGAGGTTTTTATGAAAAAACCGGCTAAGTGCGAGTCGGACTCGCGCACGAAGGGTTCCGTACAATTATCTATAAAAATCACGTTTGTTGTATGGGAGCCCCCTTAAATATTTTTTTATTTTAATTTAATGCTTTATTTTTAAAGTCAATATAATAATTAAATATTCTGTGAATATTTCAAGCGTCTACCTGTTGCTGTTATCGATATCGAGCAAAAACGAGCAAAAAAAATCACGTTTGTTGTATGGGAGCCCCCTTAAATATTTATTTTTTAGACGATCAGATGGCCTAGTGGTTAGAGAACCTGACTACGAAGCTTGAGGTCCCGGGTTCGATTCCCGTGTCGGGGCAGATATTTGTATGAAAAATACGAATGTTTGTTCTCGGGTCTTAGGTGTTTAATATGTATTAAGTATGTATTTATCTATACAAGTATGTTTATCCGTTGCTTAGTTACCCATAACACAAGCTTTGCTTAGCTTACTTTGGGACTAGGTCAATGGGTGTGAATTGTCCCATGATATTTATTTATTTATTTATTATTTATTTATTTTATTCTATTTTTTAGTATTTGTTGTTATAGCGGCAACCGAAATACATCATCTGTGAAAATTTCAACTCTCTAGCTATAAAGGATCCCGAGATACAGCCTGGTGACAGACAGACAGACAGACAGACAGACAGACGGACGGACGGACAGCGGAGCCTCAGTAATTGGGTTGCCATTTTTCTTTACCCTTTGGGTACGGAACCCTAAAAAAAGAGCAGCGGGGGTGAAGCCGCGGGAATTATCTAAATTATTAACTAAAAAATATTACGAATTTCACTGTATTTCTCGTAAGCCACGATTAAGAAACGAACACATTCAGGATATAGTTTGTGCACGACCTTTCGGTTACGAATAATGCCGGGAACAAAACAGCAGGTTGAGGGTCTAACTAAAATAATGTTTATTTAAAATTCCACTAGCGTCCGCAATGTAAGCCAGTAATAACACACGTTCGGGACAAATTAAAACAATTAAGTTTCCAGGGTATAAAAATAATGATGTTAGTGTGCCTACTTCATGAACATAGTTGCGTCCGGGATTAAACACGAAAATCTATGAACTATTTTTACTTTAACTTAGGCCTTTACGGTTGCTCGAGGAACAACTGTAGAGAATTACAGAAACCAGCTTTTTCCGTGGTCACCGGTCGCGTGACAAGTCGTAAGTGAAAAAGTCAGGGATATAACGTGTGAGCGCGCGGTGAAATCCGACGGCCGAACATTACCTCGTTAAACCAAACCCTGGATTATCAACTTGGAATTGCTCGACTGAGCAATATGAATATTATGAGGTAAAAAGCAATGAAAACTCCATTTTAACCCTCCTGTATTTCACTTCCCATAAAAACTTGGGATTTCGTGAAATTTATTGGGGGAAAAAAAGGTCTACACGGTCCATCATTAAAGGTAAATTGCTCTGCTTTATATCCGTTGAAATGTAAAGCGTTGAAAACGTTTGAATGCCACGCTCGTGTTGACGCCGGCCCTCGCGGCGTCGTCGGTTTTCCTTGCTGGCATTTCGTTTGTTTCGGCACCAACTTTTTATTAGCTGAACTATGATATACCTACGTAAATGAACTAAGTCACATATTTTCTACCCCACTCGCTTAATCGGTCGTTGGCCCCGTTTAACCCTCATGAAAGGGGGCTTTATCATTATGTTTATTTTCATTTTATGCTTCATTTCTGCGTGTATTGCTGACGCACACTTTGGGATAAATAAGAAAGTTTACACAAAATTACTCTTTGTTTCGTGAGTAACCAATACATTAATTATTAAGTCATCATTAATAAGTAAGTACCTACCTAATTTTGTTTAAAGTAAATTATATCATTCGTGTTTT
This sequence comes from Archips crataeganus, assembly GCA_947859365.1. Classification (NCBI taxonomy): domain Eukaryota; kingdom Metazoa; phylum Arthropoda; class Insecta; order Lepidoptera; family Tortricidae; genus Archips; species Archips crataeganus. The sequence goes on along the minus strand of OX402055.1, from coordinate 12,682,541 downwards.
TTTAATGCTATAAATATTAATTATAAACGTGTGTGTTTATTGTTTACTTATTTAATCTTTTGGTGTCAAGGCGCTTTCTGACATTTGACTTCTTCACGGGTGGGCGTCCGGTTCATGTCGCCTACGATCTGCCCACGGCTGAATTAGTTTTCTTTAATGGATCCATTACCTGGTCCACAGAGTTTGCGGTTAGTGGTGCCATTTTGCGGATCTGGTGACCGATTTCCAGGATATTCATGAACAATTTATTTTACTTTTTCATTCAGAACTAAGTATTTAAGGAATACGTAATTTATATATCATCTTAAACTAATAAGCTCGCCTTTGTACATACATAATATATCTCAACAGTTGTCAATAGTGTGTTTTTTTTATACTATTAAGAATTTACAACATACGTACACTTATTTTTATTTACGATGTTGCCTTCAAAAGTATTTAAATTTGGAAGTTACTCGAGTGTATGAATTTATGTTATATTTTCCTTTTACATTATTTCTGCGAGTCACATTTAGATGGTTGAAGTCGTGATATTGTAATACCCTAGCAAAATATAATATAGCATCATTAAAAGCCCTTAGATTTGTTTTTTTTTTAATACTTTATTTATTTGTTTGTATTATCTGTACTATCATTTACAAAAGTTTACCAGACACGAACTCATAAACAAGCGTTTTGTGGTAAACACTGACCGTGGACATGACGACTCCGATTTTGGTTTCTCGGCAAAGTTCGTAAATGGTTAATTAGACTGTTGGTAAAACTTTACGATGATTAGACCTATGAATAATTTAAGTAATTTGGCTAATAAAACACTTCAACATTAATGATAATTAATCATAAGGTATGAAATTTATTTACAAGCACTTAAGTTATCTTATAGTTTTACACGGAAATGAAAATGTTGCAAGCTAAGCGTGAAAATTTTTAGGAACGATTTCATACTAAAAGGAACGTTTGGAATATATATGAAAAGTATCTCCACGATCACGTTTGCAACATAATACTGAAAGATCCACACGACATATATTTAACTATAGAATAAAAATTTAAAAAACCCCAACGCAGTTCTGTCATACGTATGTTTGAACATAAAGTAAATACCCATTATGCTTCTAAGATACGGCTGAACCTATTTTGATGAAACATATCAAGAAACCTGCTTTCCAATAAAAAAATCGCATCCAAATTGGTTCACCCGTTTAAGAGCTATGATGCCACAGACAGACAGACAGATCCACACACACATATTATATAGCGGTTAAATTTATAACAACCCTCTTTTTGCGTCGGGGGTTAAAAAGAACAACTTTACTTATTTCGTTTACAAGTTTCAAATTATTTATACCTACCAAGTCTGTGTTCCATAAACGCGTGAATTCCACATTCGTATTCGAACTCGCGTGACGCCAAGTTTCAAGGCCGCGGGGCCCATTCAAAACGCACTACATAATATCTTATACTCGTAAGTGTATCGGATGGGGGCTGCCCACGTTTATAGCTTGCATGTCTTCACCTTTCGCCATAAAACAGGGTGTTCGCCGCACACACTTCAAACAAGCGGCAAAATGCAAGGACAATGAAAAAAACCTCTGTTTTTATTTTAGCGATCTTGTCAGACTGGGCAGTAATATTATGAGTCTTCTTGTATGAGATCGTTTCCAGTAACAGATATAGTGACTGTGTGCAAATGCATGCAAATGCACTTTATCACACTCATTCGCTCCAGTTTTGTTCCAGCCTAGTTTCGAGTAAAAAGTCGCTTGTACGTATAACTTAAAAAAATTAAAAACTCCCCAACGCAACTAGATCACGCAAATGTCTGAAAATGAAGTAAATGCTCATTATACGTCTTAGATCCCTTCCGCAGCTAACAAAAGAGCTGATAACTTTGAAACGGCTGAACCAATTTTGATGAAACATGTCTAATAACCATTGCCAAGAAACCTGCTTTCAAATAAAAAAAATCCGCATCTAAATCTGTTCACTCGTTTAGGAGCTATGTTGCCACAGACACAAACACACACACACACACACACACACACACACACACACACACACAGACATACACGGTCAAACTCATAACACCCCTCTTTTTGTGTCGGGGTTTAAATAATAAGAACTGCATGTGTCTTAAATTAACTGACCCTACAATTTGTATGCCTCACGGCTCAACATAGTGATACAAAATATTCATAAGACCTCATGTAACTTACCTGTGTTGAACAAATAAACGAATTTGAATTTGAATTTGAATTTGAATTTGAATTTGAATTTGAATTTGGGGGTTAAAAATAAAAAAAAACCGGCCAAGTGCGTGTCCCCGAGCGCAGTGTAAGGTTCCGTACAAACATGCAACGAATATTCGATATTAAGTTTTAATCGACTATTATTCTTTAACTACCTAGCCTGCTAAATTTTGTAATGGTTTATTTTTAAATTTGGTAAAGATAATATGCTACTATTCCGAAAAATTTCAGATTTTGCAATTTTGTAGAGGGAGGGGTGGGCGGGACTTAGCTCGAACGAAAAATGAGCGCTTGAAACATTTATATTTTGCAAACGAATCCATAAATCGAAAAATGATTTAAATGATTTTTGTCTGAAAAGTCGGTTTACGGACGATAGTTTAACGTGACAACGTCATAACAAAACATTGATGTCGAACGCTCAAGCCGAATGTGCCTTTCGCTCGCTCGTGCCGCGCTCTCGCTCCGATCGTTCATCGGCTCGAGCGTAACGGGATAATACGTTATGTACGTATATATGTATGTACGTATGAGTCATCCTTTTTCGTGTATGCAGCCGGCGTTCATCGATTTATTAGTCGTAGTCACGTCAAAAATCATTCCTACTTTACGTATAGGGGAGTTTTTTTTCCTAAATCTTATTTTATCACTTTGTTTGCATGACAAATATAATGTACCTTAGCAAAATTACAGCTTTATAGCATTAATGGTGTCGAAGCTAAGCCATGCCAGAACGGACGAACGGACGGACAGTCAATAGACAGACGGACGGACACGGCGAAACCATAACAGTTCCTAAGGAATCCTAAAAAGCTGTTGCTTATCAATCGATAAACGACAATCATTATCACATTGTCTTGTAAACGGCAGTAGATACTTGTCACGTAAATCGTGCCAAGTGTATCATTTAAGGCGGTCGAAAGCGAACAATAGGCGGTAATCAATAAGAGCCTCCGGGCGGGCTATTGTGTCCCTAATGGGGAATTAGCTATTTGCTCCATGACGAAGACAAATTATATCCCCACTTCGATTAATTACAGAGCTTAACTGCGCTGTCGATTATGGGAATACACGTCTACCTGCAAAACGGCATACTGCATCGGCGTTGATGGACTTTCCGTGTCCAAAAAGCCGATATTTACATTTAAGAGTACGTACGCAATACGTTGATTGCTAAAACTTCGACTGTCCAAACTTTTTATAACTTTTTGATTAAAAAATTCATAGTGACAAACGAATGAATAAATTAATTAATTAGGATGAAAAGTCATTCTATCAGAGAAAGATTTAACTACAGTTGTCAACATTGTTAAACAGAAGCTTGCTTTCAAAATTGAATAGCTTCAAGATTTTAAAGGAATTCAACAGGAACGAGTAACTTTCAGTATGCTCCGATACCCGACTTGTTGTTTTGTTTATTTGTTTGGCGCCAGTACACAACTTCGATGTTGCTAATGTCAGCCCATAAATCGATATTCAAATCAAACGATCTCCGAAGAATGATAATGCCAAGTCAACTTAGTACAATGTGCAAATAAGTTTGCAAACTGCGGCAAAAGTTTATTCAGGGTGTTCGGAGTTGACTTTATCTGAAAAGCTCTGTTTCACGACGCGAGAAAAATGTTGCCATCAGCATTGGGTATATTGCGGTACTAAGTCGAATTATTATTAGTTGTGTTCGTGACTCCGCAATGTATTATTAATCGCACGATTTGTTCTCGCAGATACGTAACAACAGCGATTTCCAGATAAATACAACCTAGAGCTCTTCAAGGACAGAGTGAATAGGCTGTTACTGAACCAGTGAGATACACCCTTGGCCTCATCTGCACTTTTCATCACGTGAGATAGTGGTCAATCACGGGTCAGTAAAAAAACACCTATAAGCATGTTTTGAAAATTTAATTCAGTAACGTTAGTAGTTGAGTTTGAAGGAGTCAAATAAAGCCACTAAGCACGCAGAGAACATAATATGCCGACAAATAATTAAGAAATGTCTGTCCATCATGACTGAAGTTGTCTTTTATTTTTAATTTTATCGCATATAAAATAGTAACATGCGGATCGCCGCCTCGACGCAGTGTTCAAGGTGTTATTCTGATACATCTCTATTCATTCTAGCGAAGTAAAAGTAAAAAGCTGAATTGTAGCAGTCATCGTCCCGGGACTCGTAAAAAGAAATTGCTTCCAGTCGGGCGACGTTTTATTGACTTATTAACATCGATATCAGATCGTAACACTTGAATCTTCGATCGTCGGCAAGCATTGAGTCAATCTGTTAAGCCAGTTTTGTGTTTTATGAACTATATTTTGTCTCTTAAAATGGAAGCGACGACTTTAATAATACATCCATACGAACATGTAAACAGCCTGTACGTACAGAATACATGACAAGTTCAAGTTCCATTTCACTGCATTGTATTTGAATAGTTTGCAAGTTTACAAAATCTGCAACAATTTATATAACTAGACGTAGCGTGGTAAATAATGAATACAATAAATGAATATCACGACCATTTGGCACCAATTGACTGAGTCCTGAAGTAAGTAAAGCTTGTGTTATAGGGTACTAGGCAATGGGTAAACATACCCAATACATTATTAAACACCCTAGACGCGAGAACAAACAATCGTATTTTTCATACATAATAATAACATCTTCCCTAAATTAAAATCACGTTTCAATTTCGTTCCTATAAGAACTCAATTTTGTTAGTATGAGAGGTATATACCTAGGTATGTACGTAAATTGAGATATTACATCAACAGAAGTAAAAAGTGAGCCTAAACTGTTGTCTGAAGTCAGTCTAATCTGTTGTGTGAAATAAGACATAAAACCGGCTAAGAGTGTTTCGGGCACGCCCAGGATAGGGTTCCATAGCCGTTACAAAAAACCTTTCATTATCTACAAGGTGAAATCTAAAAGGTGATACAGAATTAGTGTTTTTTACTGGCTGGACAACATAATGGATTAACTCAATTGTTATATTTAATTAGTCTGGTAAAATTTAGGATGTTCATACTTCTAGATGAAATTAAATCGCAACCTCAATGTATGGACACCTCAAATTTAATAGGACTAATTTATTATATTGTCCAGCATTAACTGAGTAAAAAACACTAATTCTGTATCACCTTTTAGATTTCACCCTGTATATTGAGTACTAGCTTTTGCCCGCGACTCCGTCCGCGTGGAATTAGTAATTTAGGCAGCTTATTTTTTTAACTAATTTGCTTTTTCATCAATTATGGCTCTCTTAGTTCCTCGATATAAACCCCCCCGCACCTCCCACCCCCCTCCGCACCTCCCACCCCCCGCACGCCCCCCCCCCCAAACAGCACCCCCCGAACACCCGCGTTCGTCCCTAGTCAAGCGTGCCTATACAAGTTTTACTTCAAAAACTCCCGCACCTTCCCGGATCAGTAGTTCCTGAGATTAGCGCGTTCAAGCAAACTCTTCATCTTTATAATAATTAGTATAGATAGGTAAAAAAGTTAAGTAAAAGACCTGTTGTATGTAGTATGTCCGTAGAGTGTCCGTATTAACTAATTGACGTCTCAAATTTGAAAAATGCCTTAAGCTCTATATGAATTCTGCGCACTACTGCATACAACAGGTTCTTTACTTAAGGTTTCATTTTGCCATAATTTTACTATTAATTATACTATTTGTACTCATTAAAAACTATTAACAATTGTCAAACAAACTGAGCAGTGATAATTTTCTTCGATTAGGTAGTTAATTTGGTATATTTACTCTCATCATGATTCTTTAACAGTTAAGGTTTTGGATGGGAGGGCGGGACCGGCGTCCGCTCAACTTTCACATAAATTTGCACTTTAAAGTTGAATATTTTGCAAACGGATCACTGTATCGAAAAATCCTCTCCACAATCCCGTCATAACTTTAAAAGACCTATCCAACAATATCCCACACTGTAAGGTTAGATGAGGGAATAAAAACACCCTCACTTTATGTCTATTGTATTTTTTTCTAGATTTTAATTTTATCACTTTTTCGGGACAATTGCTACATACGAGGGGCGTTCAATATAAAGTGAGAATGAGATGCAAACTCTTTTAATATTACGAAATTAAATACTGGCCGGTAAAGCTAATCTATCTAGCTGATTGCTATGAAAAAACAAACTAACTGTCTTTTGTTTAAAAAAATATACGGTAATTTCTTTGCAATGCTATTGAGTACGTTAGCGAAAATGGAGAAAATTGAACTGCGCGCCGTTATCAAATACTTGTGTTTGAAAAATTTTTCTACGGACCAAGTCAATTTGGATTTGCGGGACACTTTAGGGTCTAATGCTCCTCCGTATTCGACAGTCGCACGTTGGTGCGCCGAATTTAGACGTGGAAGAACATCGACAATGGACGACCCCCGCTCCGGACGCCCTACTACAGCAGTAACTGAAGAAAAAGTGAAAAAAGTCGAAAACTCAGTTTTGGCGGATCGTCGTGTCACGGTTCGTTTTATTGCTGAAAATGTAAAGATTTCAACGGGGAGCGTGCATAATATTTTACATGAACGCTTGGGTATGAAAAAGGTATCTGCGCGTTGGGTACCAAGAATGCTTACTGACACGCAAAAACAAACTAGACTAGAGATTTGTCAAGAAGCTTTGAACCTGATGCAGCAAGACCGGGAACTTTTTTTGGCGCGATTTATAACAATGGACGAAACATGGCTCCATCATTACGACCCAGAAACGAAACTGCAGTCTATGACATGGAAAAGGCCATCATCTCCAACTCCGAAGAAATTCAAGGTGAGCCCATCTGCCGGTAAGGTCATGGACTCTGTTTTTTGGGATGGTAAAGGGGTATTAATGATTGAGTATCTCGAGCATGGAGCCACTATTACGGGCACATTATACGCCAAACAAATAGCAACATTGCGCAATGAGATCCGCGAAAAACGGCGAGGTAAACTCTCGAAAGTTGTGCTGTTCCACCAGGACAATGCCCCGGCAAACAAGTCCGCCGTTGCAATGGCTGCAATTCGTGATGCTGGGTTCGATATCCTTAAGCATCCTCTGTATTCACCAGATCTCGCTCCCAGTGATTTCTACCTATTTCCGAGATTGAAACAATACCTGAGAGGCCAGAAATTTGAAGACGACGACGCGGTAGTCGCTGCAGTACAAGATTTTTTAAGTCCTCAAGATGAGACCTTTTTTAAAAATGGAATTTTAAGTTTAGAAAAAAGATATACTAAGTGTATTATGCTAAACGGTGACTATGTCGAAAAATAAAATGACATTTAGTAAAAGTTGTTTATAACATACTCATTCTCACTTTTTATTGAACGCCCCTAGTATGTCCAAGAAAAATCACAGCTTTCTAGTACTACTAAGTCTGTAAGATGAAACACAGACAGACAGACTTGGCGAAACTAACTAAGGGTTTCGTTTTTGCCATTTTTGCGCCGGAACCCTAAAAAGATTATAATGGTAATGTGAAAACTTTGTAGAGACCAAAAATATTTTCGCAAAATAGTCAACTAATTGAGCGACATTCGTGCGAGTATGTACGTTATTTATGCTGCCTATTTACCGTCGGCATATCGTTCCGTACGGAGCTCGAATTTTCATGCAAATTTGAACCGTTCACGTAATTTTTTATGTCTAATAAAAATATTACCGTTACACGACTATTTGGAAACTGTCTACTAGGATAACAATCTTTATTGATAGTTTATTAAACGATGTTTGATATAAACTTGGGCGTTGAGATGGCACGATACTAATTTCTGGTTTAAAAGGTTAATTTTTACATTTTGTAATAAATAACGATTAGGAATAAATGCGTAAGCGCTATTGATTAGGTAAAATAATATCTGTGGAATCAACCACGATGATTAATATTTAAAGTAGGTACGTGATAATGAGTCATTTGCTCGTTTTGGATGAATAAACTTTCATCACCATCCCACTGCTGGGCACAGGCCTCCTCTTAGAATATGATGGCGTGGGATATAGATCCCTCGTGGGTTCGTTCGGATCGGGAACTTCACATACTTACACTATTGAATTGCTTCGCTGGTGTGTGTGGGTTTCCTCGCGATGTTTTTCTTCACCGTAAAGCTTCTAGTAAATTTAAAATGCAAATTCACGCATGAATTCTGAAAAACTCAAAGGTACAAGCCTGGATTTGTACCTACAATCCTCTGCTTGAGAGGACACAGATGAAACTCACGGGTTAAACAGGGAATAAATTATGTTCGTGTGTTATAGAAAAAACATTTCAGGTCAAACACCGGGAGTCTGAAAGAAAGGGTAACTACTCCCTTACCGCTTTTATAAGTTTGTAAACTCTCAAAAAATGTGTGCCACAATCCCGAACAACTGACCGAGTCATTCAACTGAAGTGCTGGTACAATACAAAGAGTTCACACTACGCTCGCAGTTGGACTGAGTACCCCCTAGGGAAGGCCCGTCGTGATTTTCCACCAAGCTACACGTATGTTATGAAACATAAATACAATTGTTTCGCAGAGGAAAAATAAATAAAGGACACGACGATTTGTTGCGGTGATACCGAATAACGTCGGCTAATATCGTTTCAGTACATTATTTATTGCCTGTCTACGTATAGGCAAAACCATATATTGTTATTGTCTCTATGATGCTAAGGTATTTTATTGCTCACTATGGGCATATACCACAAATACCAATGTCAGGCCAGAATTATTAAGGCTCCCATTGTTGTCTAGAATAGCTACGCAGAATAAAAGCAGTAAGTGCCGTAGCAATTCGTTTATAAAGTTGGTGTTTCAAAATTTTATCAGGTGATTCATCATCTCAGTCTATATACGTCCCACTGCAGGGAACAGGCCTCCTCTTAGAATGAGAACGCTTGAGCCGTAGTTCCCACGCACACCTTCACACACCATTGAATTACTTCGCTGGTGTATGCAGGTTTCATCACGACTTTTTCCTTCACCGAAAAGCTCAGTAAATTTCAAATGTAATTTCGCAAGTAAAATCCGAAAAACTCAGGAGTACGAGCCCGGGCTCGAACCCATAACCTCTGTTTGAGAAACCATAGGTCAAATCACACGGCTGTTTAGCATCAGGTGATTGGGTTACTCGTAGTTAGGTTAGTTTGGGTCTGTATAGCGATCCGAGTGTCACCTCACCGACGGTGCTGGTTGAAAATCAGCGCTAGGGTGCTATAAACGCCTCAGCATTATGCTTAGCCACTGTCTGATTTGAAACAGCTCTATTTTTATCCTTCATGTTGGTATTTGTAATAATATTGATGTGTCTTGTGTTGTTGTATATAAATTTATTTTCTTTCTTTCTTTTAATAAACGCGTCTGTAAATGTTTCCAGACTTTTTATATGGTGATGACTAATATTTTCATACATTGGGTTGGTTAATGTTAAGTGTACCGCGTCAAAGACTTGATTATATTTTGAATCAAAACTTCCAATGAAGAACTAGAAGGCTGTTCCATCAAACTGACCCAACCGCCTGCAGGAACATTCCGGTTTATTTTTAAAACCAGCATAGCCTTTGTCTCGTCTGCGGGTAAGTACCTAAAGCCATAAAAAACATAACCCTGTCCTTTGCAGTCGGGTAAAAAGTGGAATGAATTGCGTAAAAATATATTAATTGAATTCAAACTTGATGGGTTCAGATTCATGTTTAATGTAGGCTAAGAGGTCTTCTAGATTTGCATTAAAATTAAGTATAGGTGCTAAACTTATTGTCTAAAGCGCTGACGGCAGCTTTCGCATTCTTTTTGGCAAACGGTATAGATGGTGACAGAAAGAGATGGTGAAAGCGAAGGCAAGCGCTCGCGCGTTAGTTAACTTACGGCCTCTGTTGTATGTAGCAGTGCACATAATTTATATGGAGCTTAAATCATTTTTCATACAACAGCTAGGTCATTTACTTAAGTTTTTCCCCTATAAGGATAACTATTCCATTATTCACAAAAAAACTTTGTTTCGAAGGGTCCTAGAATGTTTTTGGTCGGTTGTCCTGACGAGGGCAAACGTTTTTTTACGGTTTACGGTTTAAGATTATTTATTTCTCAAAAAGATTTACAATCACTTACTGAGAAAACATATCTATCTTACTTAATAACTAAATGAGAAGCGCGAACGGTCATGCTAACAAAAACAAAGTGGGTAGAATATAAATACTCAATCAAGTACAGATTGGAAGAAGTTAAATTGTAAGTTTAAAATAAAATACATGGCAAGTTACACGCTTGTTTTAACTGTAGTTTAAATGTTAGTTAAAATTTTTTTTTAGGGTTTCATAATAGGTACTACAAGGAACCCTAACCTTAACCTTAGAAACTGGTAGTGCTATAGGAAGCTATGATTTTGCATGGATATATATTAACCACTCGGACAAAGTGGCAAATTAAACATTGAAAAAGAAAATAGGGTGGGTTGCTTCACCTACACGTAAGTTAATAAAATGGGGCTGTTTTTTTTATGCCTAACCCTATAGTGTTGGGTATCGTTCGATAGGTCTTCAAAACATTGTACTAGGGGCGTTCAATAAAAAGTGAGAATGAGTATGTTATAAACAACTTTTACTAAATGTCATTTTATTTTTCGACATAGTCACCTTTTAGCATAATACACTTAGTATATCTTTTTTCTAAACTTAAAATTCCATTTTTAAAAAAGGTCTCATCTTGAGTACTTAAAAAATCTTGTACTGCAGCGACTACCGCGTCGTCGTCTTCAAATTTCTGGCCTCTCAGGTATTGTTTCAATCTCGGAAATAGGTAGAAATCACTGGGAGCGAGATCTGGTGAATACGAAATATGCTTAAGGATATCGAACCCAGCATCACGAATTGCAGCCATTGCAATGGCGGACTTGTGTGCCGGGGCATTGTCCTGGTGGAACAGCACAACTTTCGAGAGTTTACCTCGCCGTTTTTCGCGGATCTCATTGCGCAATGTTGCTATTTGTTTTGGCGTATAATGTGCCCGTAATAGTGGCTCCATGCTCGAGATACTCAATCATGAATACCCCTTTACCATCCCAAAAAACAGAGCCCATGACCTTACCGGCAGATGGGCTCACCTTGAATTTCTTCGGAGTTGGAGATGATGGCCTTTTCCATGTCATAGACTGCAGTTTCGTTTCTGGGTCGTAATGATGGAGCCATGTTTCGTCCATTGTTATAAATCGCGCCAAAAAAAGTTCCCGGTCTTGCTGCATCAGGTTCAAAGCTTCTTGACAAATCTCTAGTCTAGTTTGTTTTTGCGTGTCAGTAAGCATTCTTGGTACCCAACGCGCAGATACCTTTTTCATACCCAAACGTTCATGTAAAATATTATGTACGCTCCCCGTTGAAATCTTTACATTTTCAGCAATAAAACGAACCGTGATACGACGATCCGCCAAAACTGAGTTTTCGACTTTTTTCACAATTTCTTCAGTTACTGCTGTAGTAGGGCGTCCGGAGCGGGGATCGTCCATTGTCGATGTTCTTCCACGTCTAAATACGGCGCACCATCTTGCGACTGTCGAATTCGGAGGAGCATTAGACCCTAAAGTGTCCCGCAAATCCAAATTGACTTGGTCCGTAGAAAAATTTTTCAAACACATGTATTTGATAACGGCGCGCGGTTCAATTTTCTCCATTTTCGCTAACGTACTCAATAGCATTGCAAAGAAATTACCGTATATTTTTTAAACAAAAGACAGTTAGTTTTTTTTTTCATAGCAATCAGCTAGATAGATTAGCTTTACCGGCCAGTATTTAATTTCGTAATATTAAAAGAGTTTGCATCTCATTCTCACTTTATATTGAACGCCCCTCGTAAATAAGTTGCTACGGCCATATTTAGATTTAGAGATTTTGCTAACGGATCTCTAAATCTAAATATGGCCGTAGCAACTTATTTACAATGTTTTGAAGACCTATCGAACGATACCCAACACTATAGGGTTAGGCATAAAAAAAACAGCCCCATTTTATTAACTTACGTGTAGGTGAAGCAACCCACCCTATTTTCTTTTTCAATGTTTAAGTTAGCAAAATATTACGCTTTTTTTTTATTAGACTCAGTTCACTACAAGCTTAACCTCTAGCTTGAAATATCTGAAAAATAAATAATGGTATTTATTATTTGTCGCTTGATAGAGTAAGGTACCCAACACTGTGAGTGGCCAGAGACACACTTGGTTGGTTTCATAGCTTAAAAATTAACCCGCTTCTTGGAGTACCCATTTTAGTTTTTTACGGCGGCGTGTACAATTTTAAGGGCTGGCCGTTAGTTGTGAGGGTAACATCGTAAAATTATTTATTTATACGACCTAATTTCAGCGGTATGCTGGTCGACAAAGTATTTTCGATTCTTATCGATGCCGAATCAAGGGTCAATGCTTCAGCGCACACGTTGGACGATCTTATGCATTTTTTCAATTTTACTATTTACCATTATTATTATTTACTATACTATACCTACTATTTATTTGTATTACATTTACTTCACTGTTGTTGATTTGTAATAAATTGTTAATTTTCTATCGGAGTTACGAGTAGTAACGTTTTCTGTAGTAAATGAAAGTATCATTGGCGTTACATTTATTAGATAAGGTATACTATCTTGATTTGGATTATGTTTACAAGGGAAAAATATTTCTCAGCTCTTTACTGTTTATAGTTTGTTATGAATATACTATTTAGTAAAAAGCAGATGACAAATGGCCTTGGTTATATTTTTTTATACAAAAATATTATATTACTATATTATATTATAGCTATTACATGAAAGTTTATTCATGAAAAAAAAGCTTGTAACGTTGCATAATACCGGCCCCGTAACAAGCCCTATAATGAGCCGTAACGTTCGATCGCTAACTTGGATATGGCTAGGTAAGCTTTCGTGTTACACCGTTAACCTATATTTGTGTCCAGATTTCCAGTCTCACCTTCAGGTACACCCTGAGCTAAGTCTAGCACGCGACAAACAACTTACGCGTAAGTAGTACTGAACATACAACAAGAGGTGTTTATAGAGGTAAACATGTTTAAGCTTGAGGTTAAAAGAACGATAATGTGTCTGTCGTTAGTATAGTACAAACATAAATGACCTAAACCATTTAAAGCAAGATGAAATTCGTCGTGTGGCTTTTTTACATAAAACTGACCCGTGATTGACCACTATCTGACCTGAGGAAAAGTGTAGATGAGGCCAAGGGTGTATCTGACTGGTTCAGTAATAGCCTGTTCACTCTAGCATTGAAGATCCCTAAGTTGTATTTATCTGGAAATACAGATGACGGGAGCGAATTTCGCAGTTCAATTTTAAACATGATTTTATTTTACTTTTTTTTGTACCTTACTCGCAAGTAATGAATAGCCCGAAGCCGGTGTAATCCCAATTAGTCTTAAGTTCATCCAGCTTGAAAACAGGAAAATCGTACGTTATAATAAATTCACGGGAAAAATCTAGGATGAAAATCGTGTAAATGTATCAAATAAAGATACTTATCGGTCCTGCATGGAACGCCGGGACATGAATAAAATTACAGCGCATATTAATTTCTGTTTAAGGCAGTGAACTTCCTCAGAGTCCGCATATTTTCACGCGAAGCATTCGTTCCCATGATGTATGGTGCTTCTTTAAGCAAATTAACTAATGAATATTCATTGAATAAAAGCCCGCAAATCTGCGAGAACACTGCGTTCTGCCGCGCTTTCATTCATGTTATCATCTTCGCAAACACATTTGGCGACACAAACGCGGTGGGTAACTATCCTTAGGTAGGTATACGTATTTCGTTTTGATTCGATGTTAAAATAAGTCAGATTATATTTCAAGGAAAATTCTTAGCTGTTCTTGTTAATCTTGAATTTCAGCAACAAAGTTTTCTAGAGGCCCTAGGCTAAAATAAGAAACTAAATCAATATATCTTGTCAATGATACGCATTACCGTTATAATAAAAGTAAATTAGAATTATTAGAAAATACTGAGAAAATAATACGCTTTAAACATGAAACTACCGTGAGACTCACTCATAGTGAAAATAAACGGATCACTCACGTCTTAAAACGAGTTTAACTCGACATGTTTCGGGCTAATCCGTAGCCCTTCCTCTCCGTAGCCGTGACGTGCGAATCCGAGAGGAAGGGCTACGGATTAGCCCGAAACATGTCGAGTTAAACTCGTTTTAAGACGTGAGTGATCCGTTTATTTTCACTATAAAATAATACGCATTACCGTTATAATAAAAGTAAATTAGAATTATTAGAAAATACTGAGAAAATAACAGTACACGTAATATTCTACCTCCACAAATCAGATAATCAGAAACCCATTACTGTGCCAAATTATTATCATTTCTCTCTGGATGATAGGTAAAAAGCGGTTTCCCGGTAAATGTGATGATTCCCGTCCCATTAGGCATCAGTTGCGATTCGTTCTCCGACACGCGATGTCAGCATTATCAAAGAACACGTTTTTGTTTAGATTTTTCCGCCCGAATTTTCGCTGAGTGTTTGTAATGCGAGCCTATCATATCCGTTTATTGACACTCAAGCTTAAGCAATTACTCCAATGTAAATTGACTAGGTTCTTGAGAAATGTCTCAAGACCTTGTAATCAATATTTTGTATATTAATTAAATATTAATGTTAAATTGGCGTGTAAGGGTATTGGTTACACGGTGGGTAACTGAAATATAAATGAATAAAACTCAAATATGTTTTGGAGAGAGGTACTTCGAATATTATTTTAATAAATGTAAGTGTTACAGTGTGTATGCCGGCACTCCACCGATAACCGTTGGGGTAGACGAGTTCTTGAGTGGAGACCACGGATTGGCAAACGTAGCGTGGGACGTCCTCAGACCCGGTGGAGCGATGATCTTGGCAAGGCGGCTGGCAACAGCTGGATGAGAGTGGCTGAGGATCGTGCTCAGTGGCGTGCCATGGGAGAGGCCTATGTCCAGCAGTGGACGAACATAGGCTGATGATGATGATGATGAAATGTAAGTATACCTAATGAACATTTTCTGCAATATTTATATTTTGTATTGAACTAGTACTTGACAGGAATAATCATATAAAACAACGGTTAAATATTTTATCAATATTGTTTTGTAAATTTAAAAAGATGCGTCTAACATTATGATAAAACAATATTACAGTAAGTCACAGAGGTAGCGTTTTTTTCAAAGCTCATTAGTCGGGTGTAGAGTCATTTTTGGTCACCGTAGTGTTTACCTACTAAAATCTATTTTAAGCTCTGAGTCATTTAAACTTTATGACTTCTACAATAATACCAGTAACAATAGGTACCTACGTCAAAGAAATTATAAAAGTAATACGAAAACGTTTAAAAAGTCGTTAAAAAGAACAGATAGAGCAATAACCGATTTTTTGTTGGTGAACCTACGTGTACAGTAAATAAAGTGAGAGGAAACGCAGAGAGCTTGAATTACTGATTAATTTTACGTTGGCAACGACCGAGCCGGATCCACTTCAGAGCAAAAAAAATCTTTAGGAATTGGCGATTTTCAGAGTATCACCATCAGTTTTACAATTTTATTACGAACTAATTATTTATTCAGGCGCGCTTTATTTTCAATATTGCGTTTTATTTTAGTTCGCTTTCATTCTGGTTTTAACGCTGTATGAGGCGCGTGGAGATAGATTCAATTGGTTCGATTTTCTACAAGGACTGCACTTTATTAGATGAATTTTTAATGATTACATTACCAGAACAGTGATAGACCTAATATAAGTATAGCTTAGTCTAGTCTATTCTACTATTAAATAAGGTAATGGCCAGGAAAGTTGAATTATTAAATAATAAAAACTTTTTAACAAAAAATTAAACCGCCGAAAAAACTGAAAAGCAAAAAATAATACCTTTTTTGTTTGACCTTAATCTAGGTACCAGTTTGAAGTCGGTGCCTCAGCACTAGCCAGGAGGAGTGAACCTATAATCTTCTACCTGACTGGCTTCTATCACTCCTCCTGGCTCGTGCTGAGGCACCGACTTCAAACTGGTACCTAGATTAAGGTCAAACAAAAAAGGTATTATTTTTTGCTTTTCAGTTTTTTCGGCGGTTTAATTTTTTGTTAAAAAGTTTTTATTTTATACTTTTTTCCCACCCTTGGGGTAAATTTTTTTTTCCAAATTTATATAATAACAACTTCAAGGTATACCCTATCCAATAAAAAAGAATTATGAAAATCAGACTACTCTGTAAAAAGTTAGTCAATCATCCCCTGTTTTCCTACCCTTAGGGTAGGAATATTATTTCCAAATTTACATGGGACCACCCTTGAGGTATACGCTTTCCAATAAAAAAAGAATCATCAAAATCGGACTACTCTGTAAAAAGTTATGCGTGATCATACATAAAAAAAAAAAAAAAAAAAAACAAATATACACGTCGAATTGAGAACCTCCTCCTTTTGTTTTCGTCGGTTGAAAACCCGACAAAGTGCGAATCGGACTCGCGCACAGAGACTTTTGTACAAATTTGTAGGTATGTCAAAATTTACGCTGTGAACAGCCGTATTTATTAAATCCTGTGTTAGCAGAGCCCTGCTTTTAAGTAAAACTCAGTGTGGGATCATTTTATATTGGCTAGTCGGGATCTCTTTAGTGTTTAATTTAATTATATTTTTTATTATTTGGTTGTTGTAACGGCCAGAGTAATACAAAATCGGTGAAAATTGACAACATTTCATTTTAAAAACACTTTAAATGTGTATACGATTCGAAAGCATTTTGCTTCCTGAACACTACACTATATTTATAAAAAAAATTATATTGCTTAATATAAAAAATACAAAAGAATAAAAAATATGTCCTAATTTTACCAGTCCTATGATACAATACTAGATAAAATGCCAAGTCACTGCCTTTTGCCAAAGAAAAAATAAGCTGCCTAATAATTTTGTATTTGATATAACTACGAAATTAGATTTTTGAACTTCGTATCATGCCATTCCTTTCACTCTTATGCTTAGTACTATTTACTAGCGTGAATGGAACGGCACGATGCGAAGTTCTAAAATCGAATTTCGTGTAAGAAAACCGGATCACTTAAAATCTTCTTTTTTCGAAGGAGACAAGACTAAAGTAAAGGGTCTATTCTACGGTAGAACTGGAGTTACGCCATTTTAGAATAAGTGAATAATAATAAATTAAATACCAACCCTGGTGAAAAAAAAACTATCACATTTCCAAACCAAGTACAGGAAACCAATAAAACAAAAGGCTCAAAAAATTAAATATTGTCAATTATAAGCGTCTTGGTTTTACGGTTCAAGAGATTGAGCCCTGACTGATAGACAGACAGCGGAGTCTCAGTAATAGGGTCACGTTGGCATCCTTTGCGTACGGAACCCTACAAAAGTAAATTTGGAAAATAATTAAAATTATGTATACCTAGGTACTGTTAGAACAGGCTCGTGACTAAAGATAAGTAAGTACCTAAGGGCGAAACCATCTGCAATGCACTCTTAGTACAATAGTAATGTCACGTGCCGTGGTTCATGGCGGCGTAAATTGCAGTGGAGGAACACGCGAAGCTTTGCTGAAACACAGTGCATGTGGAAATAGAAAGAATTCGTCCATGATTGGCATGGACGTAGTAGTTGTTTATCGACGTTTTGTTTTGTAATTTCATAGGAAAAAAATCATAAAAATGGGGACCAAAACGTACCTATTTTTTATTAATAAGGGACTTTGACTTGTGGTTGTTTAATAATAAAGGTGATTAAATACATATTTACAAATAATAAATAAATAATAAATAAATAACAAGAAACGAAGCTTAGATAAAAACGTTTATCAAATTGAATCACTTTCCCTTTATTCTACCGCACGATATAAATTGTATTATGATGAAGAATTTAATCAGTTAAAACAATTTAAGTGTTAAATTTCCACACACAAGTTGTCTTCAAGGACAAATTACAAATAATATCAATAACTCGTAATTGACACGTGGCCTTCGTCCCTTGTAGCTCTCTAACTAAATGTCTATTAAATAATAAGTTTGCTTAGTATAAAATTGACGTTTATTTCGTCGAAAGGTACCATTTAAATTCAACTAAAGTCCAAATTGAAATAAACGGGATCTGCTCCAATTAACATTCACCTACGTTTTTGTTTAGTTTGCACAAGTTGATTCCCTAGGCCCCGCAATTGTTTTCAGTGTTATCTCGATGGGGCCGAAGTTGCAGCAACACAGCCCGTCGTAATGTGCTTAAGTGAACGATGTTCCCCTAGCGAATTTACAGAGTTTCACAATTTGATGTTCTATGGGTGAAGTATTTTATTTGCCTTTTTTGCGGGAATTAAGGTCTTTTCTCTCTTCACCGGAGGGTACGAAGTTTTGCTTTTAGACGAAATTGAGCTGGACAGGTATCTATGTGGGATATAGTTGAAGTAAGTTCGCTGGGAACACCTTGGAAACAGACTAGGAGTTTTTGAAGTACTTACCCTGACACATCGTTTAAAATTGACGGTAGATACTCGATATACAAGTAATTAACCGACCGGATTTTACCGGTTTGTGACCGATTAGTATGCTAAGGCGATAATTGACTCTAGCTGTACTTAACTGTAAACTTTTGATGATAATGTTCAATTAAAATGAATCATACAGATGCTTATTTCGCGAATTTTGTGTAACAAATCACTTCAACGTTATTTTAGCGGGTTTGGTTCGCCGATTAAATTAATTGACGTGTCCGGCTTTCAGGTCGAGGCATCGCTGGCCGCAACTTCCATTAGCCATCGCTGTTTGGCCATGCCCAGCGCGATTGACACTATCATAACATGTTTAAGGTTTTTTAAAACCTAATAATGGCATGCTGGTAATAATGGAAACAAAGATTTAATTAATCAACATTCACCGATTCTGTTCTATCTAATCAACTGCAAATAATTAATAGTAAGTAATAAGTTAGCTATGAAGTATCTTTTTTTGTACATATTTTTTCAACTTCATTTTTTTATTACTTTTACGGTCATCCCGTGAAATCATACATTTCGTACTAAATACAAACTGAAATACAGATGCACAGAAAAAACCCCAGAAAAAAGACCAATGCTGGGAATCGAACCCAGGTCCTCAGCATTCCGTGCCGCGTGCCATACCCCTACACCACCACTGGTCTAGAGATTAGACACGAATCTTTCCTATACATCATACATTTCAATCTGCTAAATCATCACCTTATGCAGTGACAAACGCACATCTATGTTACACCCTCATCGAGAGATTTTAACACTCCTTCGGAACTAACCGCTCACCTGGACAAGAGATGGCGCTACTGTGCAACTTTAAACAAGTTAGCTATGAAGTATCTTTTTTTGTACATATTTTTTCAACTTCATTTTTTTATTACTTTTACGGTCATCCCGTGAAATCATACATTTCGTACTAAATACAAACTGAAATACAGATGCACAGAAAAATGGTCTTTTTTCTGGGGTTTTTTCTGTGCATCTGTATTTCAGTTTGTATTTAGTACGAAATGTATGATTTCACGGGATGACCGTAAAAGTAATAAAAAAATGAAGTTGAAAAAATATGTACAAAAAAAGATACTTCATAGCTAACTTGTTTAAAGTTGCACAGTAGCGCCATCTCTTGTCCAGGTGAGCGGTTAGTTCCGAAGGAGTGTTAAAATCTCTCGATGAGGGTGTAACATAGATGTGCGTTTGTCACTGCATAAGGTGATGATTTAGCAGATTGAAATGTATGATGTATAGGAAAGATTCGTGTCTAATCTCTAGACCAGTGGTGGTGTAGGGGTATGGCACGCGGCACGGAATGCTGAGGACCTGGGTTCGATTCCCAGCATTGGTCTTTTTTCTGGGGTTTTTTCTGTGCATCTGTATTTCAGTTTGTATTTAGTACGAAATGTATGATTTCACGGGATGACCGTAAAAGTAATAAAAAAATGAAGTTGAAAAAATATGTACAAAAAAAGATACTTCATAGCTAACTTGTTTAAAGTTGCACAGTAGCGCCATCTCTTGTCCAGGTGAGCGGTTAGTTCCGAAGGAGTGTTAAAATCTCTCGATGAGGGTGTAACATAGATGTGCGTTTGTCACTGCATAAGGTGATGATTTAGCAGATTGAAATGTATGATGTATAGGAAAGATTCGTGTCTAATCTCTAGACCAGTGGTGGTGTAGGGGTATGGCACGCGGCACGGAATGCTGAGGACCTGGGTTCGATTCCCAGCATTGGTCTTTTTTCTGGGGTTTTTTCTGTGCATCTGTATTTCAGTTTGTATTTAGTACGAAATGTATGATTTTACGGGATGACCGTAAAAGTAATAAAAAAATGAAGTTGAAAAAATATGTACAAAAAAAGATACTTCATAGCTAACTTGTTTAAAGTTGCACAGTAGCGCCATCTCTTGTCCAGGTGAGCGGTTAGCTCCGAAGGAGTGTTAAAATCTCTCGATGAGGGTGTAACATAGATGTGCGTTTGTCACTGCATAAGGTGATGATTTAGCAGATTGAAATGTATGATGTATAGGAAAGATTCGTGTCTAATCTCTAGACCAGTGGTGGTGTAGGGGTATGGCACGCGGCACGGAATGCTGAGGACCTGGGTTCGATTCCCAGCATTGGTCTTTTTTCTGGGGTTTTTTCTGTGCATCTGTATTTCAGTTTGTATTTAGTACGAAATGTAGTAAGTAATAATTGATTACGTTCATATAGCCATTTTGTATTGAA
The DNA here is from genome assembly GCA_947859365.1 of Archips crataeganus. Classification (NCBI taxonomy): domain Eukaryota; kingdom Metazoa; phylum Arthropoda; class Insecta; order Lepidoptera; family Tortricidae; genus Archips; species Archips crataeganus. The sequence goes on along the minus strand of OX402055.1, from coordinate 12,661,570 downwards.
ATTCACTAATACTATTAGCTTGTAATTTGTTATGCAATTGGGCCCATAATCTATTTACTATAGTAAATGTACCAGTAAACTTTTGATTCTAGATAAATAAATATATAAATAAAAATATAAGTCTTGGGAAACAATTGCTGTAAAAAATAATACTTGATCTCTAACAAGTGAAAATATAGTATTTTATGCAACTGTTGTATAAGTGAGGTCTTAAAAGGCGAGTGACGTGAGTTGCGATACGAGCGAATGCGAGTATCGCAATGGAAGACGGCACGAGCCGTTAAGACCAAATTATACACCGTTGCATACAATATTTTTTCTACGACTCGACTCTACTGTACTGTACTGTACCCTACTGTAGGGTACAGTAGGGTAAAATAGGGTACGGTAAGGTACAGTCGGGTACAGTAGAGTAAAATAGGGTACGGTAAGGTACAGTCGGGTACAGTAGGGTAAAATGAGGTACAGTCGGGTACAGTAGGGTACAATCGGGTGAAATAGGGTACAGTAGGGTACAGTCGGGTACAGTAGGGTAAAATAGGGTACAGTCGGGTACAGTAGGGTAAAATAGGGTACAGTAGGGTACAGTCGGGTAGAGTAGGGTAAAATAGGGTACAGTAGGGTACAGTCGGGTACAATAGGGTAAAATGGGGTACAGTCGGGTACAGTAGGGTACAGTCGGGTGAAATAGGGTACAGTAGGGTACAGTCGGGTGAAATAGGGTACAGTAGGGTACAGTAGGGTAAAATAGGGTACAGTAGGGTACAGTAGGGTACAGTCGGGTACAGTAGGGTAAAATAGGGTACAGTAGGGTACTGTACCCGACTGTACCCGACTGTACCCTACTGTACCCTATTTTACCCTACTGTACCCGACTGTACTCTACTGTACCCTATTTTACCCTACTGTACCCGACTGTACCCTATTTTACCCTACTGTACCCGACTGTGCCCTAATTTACCCTACTGTACCCGACTGTACCCAACTGTACCCCATTTTACCCTACTGTACCCGACTGCACCCTACTGTACCTTATTTTACCCTACTGTACCCGACTGTACCCAACTGTACCCTATTTTACCATACTGTACCCGACTGTACCCTACTGTACCCTATTTTACCCTACTGTACCCTATTTTACCCTACTGTACCCTATTTTACCCTACTGTACCCGACTGTACCCAACTGTACCCTACTGTACCCTATTATACCCTACTGTACCCGACTGTACCCTATTTTACCCTACTGTACCCGACTGTGCCCTAATTTACCCTACTGTACCCGACTGTACCCAACTGTACCCCATTTTACCCTACTGTACCCGACTGTACCCTACTGTACCTTATTTTACCCTACTGTACCCGACTGTACCCAACTGTACCCTATTTTACCATACTGTACCCGACTGTACCCTACTGTACCCTATTTTACCCTACTGTACCCGAATGTGCCCTATTTTACCCTACTGTACCCGACTGTAGCCGACTGTACCCTATTTTACCCTACTGTACCCGACTGTACCCAACTGTACCCTACTGTACCCTATTTTACCCTACTGTACCCGACTGTACTCTACTGTACCCTATTTTACCCTACTGTACCCGACTGTACTCTACTGTACCCTATTTTACCCTACTGTACCTGACTGTACCCAACTGTACCCTATTTTACCCTACTGTACCCGACTGTGCCCTACTGTACCCTATTTTACCCTACTGTACCCGACTGTACTCTACTGTACCCTATTTTACCCTACTGTACCCGACTGTACCCAACTGTACCCTATTTTACCCTACTGTACCCTATTTTACCCTACTGTACCCGACTGTACCCTATTTTACCCTACTGTACCCGACAGTTCCCTGCTGTACCCTATTTTACCCTACTGTACCCGACTGCTCTCTACTGTACCCTATTTTACCCTACTGTACCCGACTGTGCCCTACTGTACCCTATTTTACCCTACTGTACCCGACTGTACTCTACTGTACCCTATTTTACCCTACTGTACCCTATTGTACCCTACTCAATTCAATTCAATTCAGTAGTATAAAATTGGGCATTTTAAACCAGCTTACTTCGGGGTAGCTTTCAGCTACCCCTTAGTTTCGTTGTTTTAAAATTCCCAATTTTGAATTTCTGCTCATTATTAAAAATTTGAATCAATACCTTATTAATATCGGATTATTGAGAGGTATTCCGTTCAGCGTTCCGTTCAAAATCACTTCGACTGCGTTCGCGTTAAGTGTACCTATGAGGCATCCCGTTCAGCGTTCCGTTCAGCATTCCGTTTAAAAACCATTTCGATTGCGACTCTTTCGATCATCCAAATTTTTCATTCTCACTCACTCGGGGCAATCCAAATACCTAACATTGATGTTAAGTTCAAACCATTTCGAGTAAGACTTTCATGCTTGTAACACGCGCGCATTGGTTGAATTGATCTTAAAGAAGTATGAAGTTTGTAAAACAAGCTCAGAGCTTGCAGTTGGATGCCGTTTGTTCAGATCGCAACAACCGTACTTTTCGTCATGGTGAACTCTTACCTGACACAATTCGTTGTATAATTTGCGGTCCTTCTAATTGTGGGAAAACTAATTTAATTGTTGGTCTTTTAATGCATGAACAAGGGCTACGTTTCCAAAATGTTTATGTATATTCAAAAACACTGTTCCAACCTATGTACCAGTTTTTGGAAAAAATATTGATGATGATTCCATCAGTTAAATTTCAAAAATATCGCGAAAATGACGAAATAGTGAGCCCGAATGAAGCTAAGAATAATTCAGTTATCATATTTGATGACGTTGCATGCGAAAATCAAAACAATATAAGGGATTACTTCGCAATGGGAAGACATAAAAATATAGACAGCTTCTACTTGAATCAAACTTACAGCAAAGTACCTAAACAATTAATAAGAGACAATGCTAATTTAATAATTATTTTTAAACAAGATGATGTTAATTTACGCCATGTTTATGACGAACATGTTGGAACCGATATGTCTTGGTCGCAGTTCCGGGAAATGTGCGCAAAAATATGGACCGTACCTTTTAGTTACTTGGTTGTAAACAAGGATTGTGCCAGAAATTCAGGATGTTATAGAATGGGATTTGATACATTTATTGTCTTGGATTAAGTGTGATACTTAATGTGTTCCATTTTCAAGAAACTTTTATTTCTTCATATGAGACCATCGAGATCGGACATGAATCTTAAAATAAATGAAGAGAAGGCATTAAAAAGAAAAGTGTTTCAATATGCCGAGGCAGTCAAAAAGAAGGTGAAACTGCTTCGTGACATGAAAACTAATAATAACATGATATTGGAATCAGTGTTGAAGCCAATAACGGAACCGCTTAATGAAATGGTTAAAACTAACGATAATAACAACTTTCACTCCAACGATACCGATTTTGACGACGGTGAATTTAAATGGCAGAAGGCCGCAAAAACATTAAAATTTAGTCCTGGTGATGACAAGAGAAGTAGCTTTTATAATCGGACAATTGTACAAAAATCTCCTGAATCTAATAATGATGATGAGATATCAAATGGTTGCGAGTACGAACAAGATGATGACAGTGAACACAAAGATGACGAGGAAAGTGACGACAAGGATGACTTGGAAATAACAAATGATATGTCATTTAAGACATCTGACTCGTATCCTTCTCCTCGCGAAGATCCTGCATGGCAAAAGCAATACGATGTTAACTTGAACATTCCTTTTGGCATAAGAACAGAGCGTGATAAGCTAATGCTAGGATCTTATTCAGTTTCCATGAGTAACGAGAAACTTAAAGTAAATGGGCATACTTACGATTTGACACCGGGCTTATACGATTTGCTATTTAAGAAATTGCCTGATTTAAGTATAATAACTGAAGTCGACAAACGTAATTATAAAATGCTGCTATTAGAAACGAATGCTCATAGGCGAGATTTTAATCCCCATAAACCAATAAAAAGTAACAAGGGCATGAAATATTTGTATATTATAAAACCGCTTTTCAAATTAACCAAAGAACGTGAATTAAGTGAAGAAGTATGTACTCAAGGCAAAGGATTACCAGTAATGAAAAGAGTTAAAAGAAATGTTTCGTATGTATATTGGGATAACCCGAACGAATTAGTGGAAAGATTGAAATTACTCATAGCTTCCCGTGATGCTGGTAACACAGGATTAGATAATGAAATCATATCTATTATTGAAGAACTTCATGAAGCTGGTTTGGTTAATTAATAATATATAAAACTGTTGTTTTACTTTTACCGTCAGTCGAAGCCGGGCTTTTGTCAACAAATATTAAAAATGAATATAGACAAATTCGGTCATCATGTTCATAAACGTTTGCGTGTATCTGATGTTTCTGAAGTTACAAATAAGGCTTTGCTGCGTTCAGATAATGGCGCTTTTGATTTACAATCAACGAGATTGAAGGGGGTAGCAGATCCTTCATCACCTGATGATGCGGTTAATAAGAAGTATGTCGATCAGCTTTTCCATAATATTTACGAGAAGAAGCATCTGGATTCTTTGTTTGACATTATAAATTCTCAAATCTATCAGCTTGCGAATCAGTTGAAAATAAACTTTTATACTAAAAAGGACATAGATAATATTTTAAATAATTTCAAACATGGCAAAGGAACAAGTCGTGAATGAGATACACAGATCGGCAAGAAGAAATTTCAAGCGTCGTGCAGTTATATTAAAAGGAATTGACGATTTGTGGCAAGCAGATTTGATTGATTTACAGAATTTACAAACGATTAACAAGGGAAATAAATACATTTTAGTTGTTATTGACACTTTTTCAAAGTACGCGTGGTGTACTCCAACAAAATCTAAAACCAAAACCGAAATAAAAAATGCATTTGAACAAATTATAATATCAGCAAAACGAATACCTAGAAACTTACAGACAGACTTTGGAAAAGAGTTTTACAATAATGAATTTGATTCTTACTTAAAATCCTTAAAAATAAACCATTATTCCACGTATTCAATTAAAAAGGCATCAATTGTTGAAAGGGTAATAAAGACTCTCAAGAACAAACTTTACAAATATTTTAGTTTAATTGGAAATTATAAATGGGTTGGAAAACCTTTAGATAACATAATCCAATCTTATAATCAAACTGTGCATAGCACAACCAAATTTAGACCAAATGATGTTAATTTTGACAATGAAGTCGAAGTAAAGAAAAACATAGAAAAAAGACAATCCAATCTACGCTATAAATTAAACAAACTTAATGTAGGAGACCGTGTGCGTATAAGCAAGTACAAAAGTGTGTTTCGGAAAGGTTATATGCCAAATTGGTCTACAGAGTTATTTACTATTAAAAAAGTTAATCACACTCGTCCGGTAACTTATCATATTGAAGACCAACGAAAAAACACTATACTCGGTACATTTTACGAACAAGAACTTCAGAAAACTAAGTATCCAGACGTTTACCTTATAGAAAAGGTAATCAAAAAAAAGGGAGAAAAGTTTTATGTTAAGTGGTTAGGACTTGATGATAGCGAAAACAGCTGGATTGACAGAAATGCCATTGTATAAATATATTTATAAACATTCGCGCTCGAAGCCATTAGCATATAGAACATGAAAGGAAGAGGACTTCTAAATAATATTATAAATCACTTACCATTTGAATTGCACTTACCTGGGTACAATTATTGCGGACCTGGCACAAAATTGCATAAACGGTTGCAAAGAGGTGATAAAGGAGTTAATGAACTGGACAACGCGTGTATGCAACACGACATAGCTTACGATAAATATTCTAACCTAGCAGACCGACACCGTGCAGATTTAGAACTTTATAAAATGGCTAAGCAAAGATTGAAGTCTAAAGCTGCTGGAAAAGGAGAAAAACTTGCATCATGGTTAGTTAGTAAACTGATGAAATCTAAAATCAAAGCTGGTGCGGGGATAAAATCATTTAAACATTTTGTTTCTAAAATACGCACTGAATTGAAAAAAACAAAATCTAAAAATAAAGGCACTGCAATCGGCCAAGCTTTTGCTGCTGCAAAAAAAGTATTCCTTAACAACAATACGAGTAAAATGAGAGTTCCTCGTTTAATACCGATCCCGAAAACTGGGGGCATATTACCACTGATACCTATTTTCGCCGGACTTTCTGCCTTAGGATCATTGGCAGGAGGAGCTGCTGGAATCGCTAAAGCTGTTGGTGATTATAAAGCTGCAAGGAAAAACTTAGCTGAATCAGAACGTCATAATAAGATGATGGAATCTATTGCATTAGGCAAAGGATTACACATTAAACCTTATAAAAATGGAAAGGGATTGTGTTTAGAACGCTCAAAAAACTAAATAAAAGGCTACCCAGACGTGCTCTTACGAATATTGATATTTTAGAACACTCAGCAGATATTCCATATTTTCGTGGTGTTTACATGAGAGATAGTTTGCCAAAGCGCCCAAAAAGAGTAGAATGTGCAATCATAAATTTAGATAGTTCTAAAAACCAAGGGACTCACTGGGTAGCCTATGTCAAAGATAATAATTATTGCGAATATTTCAATAGTTATGGCGATCTTCAACCACCGCTAGAATTAATAAAGTATTTAAAAAATGACATTTCATATAATTATAAGACTTACCAAAAATTTAATACTTTTAATTGTGGACATTTATGCTTAAAATATTTAAAAAATTTTTGGAATAACCGTTTAAATACGTATGATCAATAAAAAGCTTATCATTCTCACGATGTCTTTCACTTTGTCCATAACGGGATCCTCCTCCACCCTGATTACGAACCATTCACCAGCTCTACAACTAGATGGTGAATATGAATGCGGTCTGCTATACATGTCAACTTTTAACTCGATACCTAATATAGACTATAGAAATAATAAGTTTTATTATGGCGAAAACGAAGTAGTACAAATTCCTGAAGGGTCGTATGAACTTCAAGATCTTGATGATTATCTTAAAAAACACCTCCACGGATGTAACTTTACACTAACATGCAATAATAATACGTTAAAGACATCAATATTGTGTACTAAAAGTGTGTATTTTAATAAACCAAATTCGATTGGCAAGTTACTTGGTTTCGGGGAAGAAAATGTTCGGGCGAATATATTAACAGAATCCCCTTTTCCTGTATCCATTCTGTCTACAACCATAGTGCGAGTTGAATGTGACATCGTGAGCGGATCATTTGTAAACGGAAAACCTAGCCATATAATTCATGAGTTTGTTCCTAATGTGCCTCCTGGTTACCGGATTATAGAAACACCCAAAAACGTTATTTATTTTCCCGTTACTCAAAACAGCTTAAACTCACTCAAAATAAGAATATTGGATATAAACGACAATTTGGTTAATTTACGTGGTGAAGAGATTCAAATATATTTACATCTTAGAAAAAAATGATAGATTTCAATAAAAGAGTGGTATCGCACACCAAAAGCATTAGTGCTCATTGTGCTATCAAGAAAAGAAGACCTAAAGAGCAACTTACAAAGGAAAATAAACAATTCTTAAAAAACATAGGTTTATTAAAATGAGCATACTAAACTTATCTGATGCTTTAAACTTCGATAACACGATCGAAAGTTTCGAATATCACTCTTATAAACCGTACGTAACAAGTTTCAATTTAAACGATGAAATCCGTATACCTATTAACCAGCAAGATCTGTACGTACTACCATCAGCGAGTGCTTTATACATAGAAGGTACAATTGCAGTATTCAACAGAGAAACAAAAGCACAAGCGAACAGTGTTCTTTTCACAAATAACCCTATACTTCATTTATTTCAAGATATTCGTTATGAACTGAATGGTATCGAAATAGATAAAATTAAAAACGCTGGGGTCACAACAACAATGAAATCTCTTGTGTCAATGAATGGACTCGAATCATCTATGTCAAAGTTATGGGGTTGGGACGTTAACGGCACAAAAATTACGCATGGGTCATTTTCTGTATCTATTCCTTTAAATAAAGTTCTAGGCTTCGCGGAGGATTATAACAAAATTATTATTAACTGCAAGCATGAACTTATTCTTTTACGAGCCAATACTAATTTAAATAGTGTAAAACTGAATGCAAATGAGTATATAGATAACATAACTATATCGAATATAGTATGGCGTATGCCACACATCAAGGTTTCTGACCGTGAAAGATTAAGTTTGCTCAAATATTTGGAAAAAGATCGAGCTATTCAGTTAGCATTCAGAAATTGGGATCTGTACGAGTATCCGCTTTTACCTAAAACGTCAAAACATTCTTGGGCTGTTAAAACTTCATCTCAAATTGAAAAACCACGATATGTTATAATCGGATTAAAAACACACAGAAGAAATGTTTCTGACAAAGATATATCATGTTTTGATCATTGTAATTTACGAGATGTCAAAGTTTTTTTAAACTCGTACTATTTTCCATACGAAAATATGAACGTCAGTTTTTCGGCTCAAAAATTTGCTATATTATATGAGCAGTACGCCAAATTCCAGCAGTCTTATTATAACCGTAGCCAAGCACCTTTGCTGAGTCCGATAGATTTTAAAGATAAAGCACCTCTGTTTGTTATCGACTGCTCCCGTCAAAACGAAACCCTCAAAACAGGATCAGTAGATGTGCGGGTTGAATTAGAGTGTGAATCAGATATACCTGAAGATACCGCAGCTTATTGTCTTATTTTGAATGATAGTATTGTAGAATATAGACCGTTGACCAATATAACCAAGAAAGTATCATGAAACTAGACTTTCTAATCGTTGATCTTCAGGGGTTTAAATCATCTCAAAATGAATTTATTGTTAAAGAATTTGCATACAGTACAAATGAACACACGCAAACGTTTTTAATAAAACCTCCATATTCATTTTCTACATTATCGGAAAATGAAAAGATGCAAGTGAAATGGATAGAGAAAAACCTAGGCATTTTGTGGCGCGAAGGATATGTCGATTACAGAGAATTTAAAAGAGTGATTCATAAGTACTTGGTGGGCAAGAAAATATTTGTAAAAGGTTTAGAAAAAATTGAATGGGTAAAAGATTTGTGTGCTAATTGCACTGTAACAGACATAGGCGAAAAAGGCTGTCCTAATTTTCAATCTATGTATAATAAATATTGTGTCAATGACAGCTCGTACAACTGTTTACATCATAAAAAAGCTTGTGCGTTAAAAAATGTCCTATGTCTCAAAAAGTGTTATTTAAGTAATCCTCATTATTTTAATTTTAAATAAAATCGCAATAACTGATTATTTGAATTTTTATTTTACCCAGTTATAGTTCGGTAAAAAATCTCTAAATATCTACGAAATAAAACAAATATCTGTGTTTATTACATATATTTTGTCCTATTTATTATAATTAACATAATTTAATTTATTGTAAATAAAGTTCTAAAAGTTCTAAAGTTCAAAAACTAACACTGTAGCCACTGATTTTTTTTGAAATTTTATTTATAACTCCTTCAGCACCGTCTATGACCTCGTCATAACCATCGTCCGTCACATATTGTGCACTTAGGATGACGTTTTCCTCGTCGTCACTACTGCCTTTCTTCAAATCTAATATCTGTATTTTTATCAGCCTTGTGCCATTCTCCGCTTTATTATTTATGACGAATGAAGACAGACGGTTATGACCACTTTTTTTAAATACTTTGTTTTCTAAGTTTAGTTTTGCTCTTTTTTCTTTATTTTTTTTCTGGTTTCCGCTTCTAATTTTCTTCACTAACTCGTTTTCCTCTTCGGGAAATTGCACTTGGCCGTAGTGAAAAAACAGGTCTTCAGATGTTTCGTTAGTAATTTCGTTGACGTTATCCATTTTCTATAACAAAAATATAATTATTACAAATAAATGAAATAACTATCCATGTAATTATTTAGGAAATGTTCACAAGAAATAAATAACTTGAAATCCACAGTTAAAAATCAGTCCTAAATTATAAAACTTAATATAAAGTTGACTTACCAAACTATGGGTACGGCTCGGTTTGAGTTAATTTGAAGAAACGTACTACTGTATTGTACTCAAATGAACGTAGTTCGATATGAATGAGTAGTGATTTATTATAGCAGCTTATATATTAACTGGACTTCTTGTGTTAGCAAATTTACCTTAAGCACGTGTCGTGAATATGCGATAAGCAAATTTCATTCAAAGTATCGTCATGCGGTCATTGCTGACTCGACATTGTAGGTGAGGTGATCGACCTGAGGTCGTGAAGAACACGTAACAACGTGTTTTAATCCTACTCAATAATGTTAACAATGCGACGTATGCATTTAGAGCAATTAGTTGTTTACGTAGTAAAACACAAATATTCATATATATATCTTTATTTCAGACTTCAATATTTTATAACACAGTATATGTAATATTATAGGTACCTCTTTAAATTGCTGATTAAAATTAATTACATTAAATTAAGCTTAAAATAAATTTATACAAAGAAAAATTTATAATATTGAACTATGACCCCATGCTTTAGTTGAAACCTTGTCTGCTAATGTAAGTCGCTTATCGTCTTTGCTGGATAACGCAATTTTATTAACCGTTTGCGTAAAGATCTCATGTTTAATGGATTTAAACAATATGTTTTTTTTTCTTATAATTGTATTCTTGTACAAAACATCTCTGTAGTTATCTAATGTTAATTCCTGGACAGCAGGTTTTTTTATTCCTTTTGCTTTTTTAAGTATCAAGTCCTCGCTTTTAATACAGTACAGTTTAGAACGTAGCCCTACAAACTCTGAGATAATTTTACCGCCTAACTCGTCTTTAAATAATCCAGGAATCTTTTTATTTATTAAAGGAATCTGAAATTCATTTGAAATGTTATAATTACTTGTATCAAAATATTGCATGAATTGATTTTTCAAATCATCGTAAAAGTCTTTTGATTCTATTTTATAAATAAAACTATCAGTGTCTGTATAACATAGAGAAACGCGATCATCATAGTAGGGTTTTATTACTGAGTAGTGAAATTGATACATATGGCTTTTAGAAAGTTCAAGTATCGTGAATCCTACGTATATTGGCTTGTCTAAAACAACCTTTTCCGGTTTCATTTGCACAGCGACAAAATTATCTGAAAATATAGTGGCGCTGTGAAAATTTGGACGAGCAATTAATTTACTAGCACTAACAAACCTATTTGTTGAGTTTCTGTCATCACACCAATAATTTACTAATTTAACATCTACGCGTCGTTCATTGTCTTCCAGAGTTTTACCAAATACTGCGTTATTTTTTAACTTGAAAAGATCCTGTTGAAATGGAGTTTCTGCATTTTTCCTCAGCTCTGTATTTAAATCTATGTATTTTTTCAGAAAAGGACTTTGTCGGAACGTGATTACTCGGTGAATTTTCTTTAGAATCAAGCCATTCCGCAAACACGTTTTCAAGTGTACGTAATGAATGACATATTCATATTTATCGTACAAATTTGGAATTAATTTAGAATTTTTCCCTCCTGGAGGTACAAATTTTTCAGCGCAGAATGGATAATCATTATGCAAAGTATGTAATTCCTCAGGATACAACAAGTCAACCTCAAGAATAAATCCAAATTCTGCGTCATCTGAAACTGACATAATGTCTAAATGCTCTATTTCAACAGGATCTAGAAAGCGGAAATCGGATACGGGTAATGATTGGCTCATACTATAACCATATAAGTTGTTACAATCAATATATACTAGAAAGGCGTCGGGCTTACTGTTATCGTAACTTTCCATATACCTATTATTAGCAAGAGCATGTCTGGTTGAGCACATACAAATACCACCTCGAATGCCTTTTTGAATAAGACGAATTGTTTCTAAGTCAGATATTAACTCTAATTTAACTCCAGTTTTCAATAGCATTGCGTCAAACGATAGACTTGGCAAAGTTAAATAAAAAGCCGGATCCAATTGGTAATGAATCTTACAAATTTTTCGGAAATTTTCAAAAATGTCAGACAAAAGCAAAACATCAGTTTTTATATACAGATCTGTGTATTCGCCCATGTCCTTTAATTGGAAAGTATCCCATACATTTTGGGCGTGCTTGTAATCTGTATCACTGATATGTTCTGCAGAAAGAGAGTTGAAAAACAAGCTCTTTTCGGGTAACTCAGTTTCTGTAAATTTTTCCCAACTGGACATGTAATCGTAAGGATAAACTCCTTTGCGTATTAATAAATCAAATTTGGCTTGTTGAGGGAAAAAATTACTCAGGTGTAAAAAATCTGCTTTACATAAGCCCTTTGCTAACTTTTCTAAACTCGTCCCTAAAAATTTAAATGAGTCTACAAATCGTATTTGCGCATACTGATTATTGGATAACCTCAAAAATTTTGTAAATGAAATATAGTTTTCTTTGTTCTTAGGTATTACTTTTATAGGTCCTGAACATTGTCCCAGTTCCTTGATAAATAAATGGCAATCGTACCCTGACAAGTTGTGAAAGAATACAGGAATGAGTTTCGGCACACGAAAAATCAAGTTACAGTATTGATGCGCCGCACCGCGGTATGCTCCTGTTAAATGGCAGTGGTCTCTTACTTTATCCCAAAACAGGGGGGTATGACAAATGTGACAAGTTGTAGCGTTGTTATATGCTAATAAGTTTTCATGGGTAACACTCATAGGGACTTCGTTATTTAACACTTCATATATTTCATTTACATGTCTATACAAATATTTTAAAAACTTAGAAACGCAATCAGGTCCACGATACTGGACAAAACGATTTAGGCTTTTGTCGTAAGAACAAACTATATGATAAGCAAAAGCTGAAGGTAAATGAACTTGATTTTTCGAGGTAAAACTAGCCGTTGACGCCTGTTCACAACCATGGTAGGGCATAAGAATGGTTTCAAAGTCAGCATACACTACGAAGGGCACGTCTTGTTTGCGGTCAAAATGTTTAAATTCAAGAAATGTACCCTTATCTGGGAGCACAGTGGCTATCCCGCTGCAAGTATGTCTTATATATCCGTGTTCTGTAGCAAAAAATACGAGACAGTCTTCGCAAAAATAAAGTTTACCATGATGTTTAGTAATTTGAGAACGAACGAGTCGCGGTAAATTATTTATTAAAACGTAGTGCGATTTAGGACCGTTCTCAATTAAAAGTAAATTAATTTTTTTACGTCTAGTGTACTCGGATCTGAAAACTGGTCCTACAACTGTACGATTGTTTTTTAAAGAATACACATTGATGCTTAAATCAATATTATTCTGCTCGAAAGTAGCAATATCTGAAAACGTTACTGGAAAACACATGTTATCAACATTCAACACACTATTAAAGTGTGGGTATGAAGTCGTACGCTCTTTATGGGTTTTAGTCGGATAGAGCGCAGCAACAATACTCCAAAGAAAGCAATAACTATCTTTATTATGTATGTTGGTGCAGGCTCTTTTATTTTTAATTAACTTTGGCAACTCTATGTAAGAAGAACCTTTTAATGGTTCGTACTTGTTGATATTTACCTCTAAATATAAATTGGATAAAAATGTCCAACCACTATCGCGTTCTTGAAATTCTTCGATCTTTTTTTTTAAACCGTTCATTACATTTTGATACAGTTCTTTAAAATTATAGTTTTGGTGTACTGCAAAGTTTTTTGTAGTAAAAGATTTAATTTCCTCTTTGTCGTCTTTAAATAAAAGAAAGTTGCAAAAATATTCAAAGTTGATTTTTAAACAATCGTACTTTTGCAGACGTGTGGTTATAATACTTTCTAATTTAGGCGCTAAAGTAATCAGAAACATTTCGGGTAAAACACATTTCAACTCATCAGATCCAAATAATCTGTAAGACGATATGCGACCTCTAAATGCAGACGATAGTTCCACCGCGCAATCAGTTGTTGTAATCACGGTATTATTTTTGTGTTTAGTACTTCTTAAATGTCCCACCCATTTATTTTTTTCTACTTCGAGTGAACATGCAGTGCAGAAAGGCATAGTTAATTAATCGTATCTTATGTAATGTAGCTACTTTAAAAATATAATAGCAATAATAATATATAGGTAATCAATAAAAGTTTAAAAAACCGAACGACATGTTAAAGGACCGGTTTCACCACACAATGTTAAATATTATCGACTGATTACTGCTGTTAATGTCTACCACCTGACAAGCTAAATCAGGCTTTAACGTGGTGTTAGCAACTAACAAAGGTTGGTGGAATCAGTACTTAAGAAGTGAATGTTATACTTCTATAAATATAAATTTACAATTTAACACATTTAACATTTACTGAACAACTATTTGTAGGTAGAGAACTTAACGTCTACTTTGTCAAAAAGCGTTTTCAAATCCTTTACACAATTTTGTAAAGATTCCCACTCCGGAGTGTCTACATCTATTTGGGCTTTCAATGATACTTCTATAAATATAAATTTACAATTTAACACATTTAACATTTACTGAACAACTATTTGTAGGTAGAGAACTTAACGTCTACTTTGTCAAAAAGCGTTTTCAAATCCTTTACACAATTTTGTAAAGATTCCCACTCCGGAGTGTCTACATCTATTTGGGCTTTCAATGATAGAAGGGCCTTTTTCCACCTATCTAGGGGTGACTCACGGCGAATGTCGTCTGTACTGTAAACCCGCAGTTCCACGAAGTACGCTCCGTTGAGGCTGCAAGCTCGCTTCGTCACTCCATTTGCAACGCGATTTGTGATCGATGAGCCAAGGTGGTCCACAACAGACGGGAGTTGGTTTGAAGAATTTGACTCAGGGAATAAATCGAAAACATCGAAAGGATTCTTTACTTCTTTTTTATTCTTCGGTACAGAAACGTGCCTGCAAACAAAAATATTAACTTATAAATTAAGAGAATATAGTGTCTACACGTATTAAAATACAACTTTGAACGACCGGATAGCCTAGTGGTTAGTGGCCCTGACTACGAAGCTAGATGATCCGGGTTCGATTCCCGGTAGGGGAAAATGTTTGTATGATGATTATCCGTTGTCCAGTACTCATAACACAAGCCTTGCTTAGCTTGGGAAACGGGTCAATTGTTGTAATTTATCCCAAGAAATTATTATTACCTACTATTATTAAATTTAATGAATTATTACCTGCTCGTTTTTGCTCGCTTCACTTTTGCTTTTTCAACTGATTCCTGGTTCTCGAATTCTGAATCCGACCTGAAATTAAATGTAAGAAGTAAATAAGGATTTTAACTATTATTTATATTTATACAACTGCAAAATATATTGCTATTTCCCATCGACGTGAACAGGTTTTAATGGTATTTAATAAAAACGAAAATATAATTTTACCTTAAGTTATCCGCTTTTCTCTTTTGGGTTGTTTTCTTCGATTTATCACCACCAGCCTTGCTGCTTGCAATTAAGATGCTTTCAAATTCAGAGTCAGACCTGAAAGTAAATACCGTGTCAATATATTATGAATCTGAAACAAGACATGGTAGTGTTTTAACGGTGAGTAGTTACTTACATTATAATGTTATGCTGTAATACTGTTGATTAAAGAGACAGCTGCAGCGTTACCTCAGATCAGCGAGGAAAATGGTGAGGGTCTACAACTGTCAGAACTTCTTCTATGCACTACGATGTCCAAAATCGGAAAGGAGAGAATAATCAGAAAGACGGTAAATTAATAGCCAAATATTGTTGATTCCTCTAAATGTATTAGGGCTGTCACGTTTCATAATCTGCTGGTTATACATGCAAACAAGAACGATATATGTCCTCTTCAAATCTGCATAAATCAATAAACGATAGTTTGATTCACAATTGATAATTAACGAAACGATGTGATTTACTTAAGTTTTTGTAAGAAAATTAGTACTTACAGGTCGATGGGCGTAAGTATTTGAATGTAGCTTGATGGTAAAATTATTATAAATTTAATCTACCTAATATATAAAAATCTCGTGTCACGGTGTTTGTTATCTAACTCCTCCAAAACGGCTTGACCGATTTTTATGAAACTTTTTTCTCTACACTCGGTCGGTAGGTCTGAGAATAGGTCGCAGGCTATTTTTTATACCCCTATTCTTCGCGGGCGGAGTCGCGGGCAACGGCTAGTATATTTATAATAGTTTTACCATTAAATATAGACTATTATATATTGATATAACAAGTTGCATGCCCTAAGCAAATATTTTATATCGCTGTTACGTAAATTATTTACAATATTAGTGTTAATGCCAGCCCTGAAAAATGTTTTACTTGCACATTATTAATGAGTTCGATTCGGAAGTTCATTCACCAGCTAACTTGCAACGTTGCGCAATACGAATTACAATAAACACGTTGCGCAATCGAGCAATACCTAGTCAGTCGATAATTGTGTATGATATTTAAATTAATTAAAACTCTCTACATAAACACTTAACTGAAAAGTAGTTTTCAGTTCAACTAACCTTATGTTCTTATCTTATGTTATGTTTAACCTTATGTCACGGCTTTCATTGAGACCTAATGACATAATATGTTAAAAACCATCAAGCCGTTTACAGAACTTGCTAATAGACAAACATACATACATACATACATACATACATACATACATACATATAACGGTTCCGATAACATCAATTAAAGATTATATATTTATACTGATTACAGCGCCACCTGTTAGCAAAGTCGAGAACTCATTACAATACTATCAAACATCAATCAATTAGTTTAGCAACCTAGTTCCTAACATCAATGGTTCCGAACAATTTCGATAGAGGTCGTCCCATCTATGAATGTAGCATGCTATGTTGTAATCTGACTCCCACATGTCTTCGAGTTTAAATGACTGAAGAACATAAACATGTATATCACTTTACAACGTCTTTTTAACTAAACCTTATGTTGTAGTCAGCAAGACAATTTTTAGGTCCACGCGATAAAGTGAGATACGACATTTAAAAAGTGTGATAAGTATTGTTAATACATAGATGGAGCAACGGTGCTTTAAACACCAATAAAATCACAATTTCACTTAGTTTCTCGCAATACCGATTTTAAAACATATTTTGGTAGTCACTACTGTAGTGAGGTACACATTTGTAAACTTTCGTAATTTAAATAATTTATACTTCACGGTTAATTTCAGCGTAAATTAGTTTAAACCTAACTCACGCTAACGATGTTTTTAGATTGTTCGGTATAAATAAACCCGACATCCTCATCATTGTACACGTAAAAAGCAGCCATATAGAAACGTCCACAGAGGACGCCGGGAATGTTATCGTCCCGGGTGGCTCAAGCTTGACTGCGAAGTCTGATCAGCTTTGCGGACGAGTTGTGTAAAGCCTCGGTGGGAGGCGTCAAAACCACCATGCACGCCAAAAGCGGGGTCATATCGACATGCTCAAAAAGAGCACCGGGAACTCAGCATCCTGGGTGGCCTTCAATCTTGGTTGTGGAGTCTGATCAGCTTCGCAGTCAAGTTGTGCAAACACCTGAGCAAACCTAACGTCAGCTTGCGAGCAGACCGTGATGCGCTCAGTGGCTTAAGCCTCATACACATCGGACCTGATCAACCCGGTGTGTGTGGTGTGTATTTTGTTTTTGAAACATAAAAATTCCACACTAATTTGGAAATGTATCGTTTGAGTCAGTCAAACTACTCGGAGTATCGTTTGTAGTCCAGCGCGTCACCGTAGCGATGCAATCATGTTTGATGCAATTGAAAATGGTATCTGCACTTTGCATCGAACGAAAAACATCGCATTAAAGCAATGCGATGAAGTCATGTTGTTTATCGATTCCTCAACATGAGTTATGACAGAAGTGCCTGATCATGGTTTGCGAGCAATTTAGCTCGCATCGAACTTGGTAGGCGTCGATACTTAAAACTCAAAATCGTAAATCGAATCGTAGATTTAAAGTAAAGTAACCTCATCGAGTTTGGTAGTAACGGTTCAGAAAAATGTAATTGAACATTTAACTCACCGCAAGAGCGTGAGAGCGAAAGCTATATTGATATTTATGGTATTGATTAAAATTTTTATAAATGAGCAGTAATTCAAAATTGGGCAGTTTTGGAACAAATTAAATGAGGATAGCGAAGCTATCCGAAGTAATTTGGTCTGAAATGCCCAATTTTATACTACTCAATTCAATTCATTTATTTAAATAGTTTTAGTACATAGTAATAATTATTAGTAGGCACTTTACTTAATCTATGTTAGGTATTATATCTAGGTACTATACTAATGGCTCGACTTAAGCGTCTAACCGCCTCTACGCCTTCTACAAGAAGACTAACAGGTTACTACTAAAATATAATAATGCCTAAACTAGGATACATAAGTAGCCTGTATCTTAGGCAAAAAATAAAGGACCTTAAAGTTAACATAATAACCAGAATACAAATTTAACTGTTATTTGAACTTAGAAAAAAATAAAATATGAAAAGTAAGTAACTACGGCTTAAATAATTTAATACATTACGAAACTAGAGTCAGAAGGTTTTCGGTTTCTACATAGGATAATGATTGTAACCACTCTGCTAATTTGGTTTTACAACTATTGTAGTTAAGATCATAGATATTCTGGAGTCTATTAATTTTGTTGAAGAGATAGGGGCCCAAGAACGAAGCGAATTTGCGCATGAAAGCATGCCTAGGGCGTGGCGTCTTAAATACTATGTCTGACCGCCTTTTGTCAGAGATACTGCGGTTGTAAGGGGCGGATTTGTGCTGATCAAGGATGATGTTTAGGATGAATAGTTGGCGCACAGTTAGGACTTTGCAGGATATGAATAGTTCTCTTGTAGGGACAGTACCCGACTGTACCCTATTTTACCCTACTGTACCCGACAGTTCCCTGCTGTACCCTATTTTACCCTACTGTACCCGACTGCTCTCTACTGTACCCTATTTTACCCTACTGTACCCGACTGTAGCCTACTGTACCCTATTTTACCCTACTGTACCCGACTGTACCCTACTCTACTCAACTCAGCAGGTCTAAACTGGGCTTTAGTGTTGAGTGTACCCTACATTTAATATTATGTGGCAGCTAGGTGTATCGTAATAACGACATTACGACACAAGTGCTGTAATGGCGAATAGATTAAGTATAGACTTTCTGAAGTCATATTATCTATGTTCTTATATATTTGTTCGCGACCATGTAAAAAACAGATAAAAGTACAGGAGTAGGAAAAAGTACTTTATAATACAATACAATACAAAAATGATATAATGATCAATATATAATGATATAATAATGATAGCTTAAACCCTTATTCAAAGAAAAGCATAGAATTTTAAAACTAACTAAGTCAACTGATAAATAGACCGACAACCAAGTTATTAACATATAACTTTTTGCAAGTAAAGGGGTCAGGATATCTTGTTCAAGTAGCTTAGAATGTACGGAATCAAAAAAACCCGCCAAAAAAAAATAGATCAGGCAGTGTATAATAATTGAGATTGCAGGGGAAAACTATCAGCCTCGGGATTGGAAAAAAGTATACGAGCCAAATACATAACGGCAGAGCGGACACTGCTCGCGGTATAAAGCGGGCTCGCACTCGATTGCTTTCTCTCCAGGATTCTGTTTTTTTTCACAGGTTTGTAATAGTTGCGTATTACAAACGTAAAAGAATTTTGTTGATAGAATTCTAGCAATAAATGTTTAAATTAACAAAATCAGTTTTGCAGCTAAATTAAAATGTTTGAAGTAGGGTGCGTATAATAATTTTGTAGTTTTAGTTCAAAGTTATGTGATATCAATTCTTTTTTGAAATTGATTTAGCTAAAACTGTAATTGCATTGGCTTATGAGGTGTAAGTATTAACATTGTTTACAGTGAAAAATTAGACTTTTTGATATAAAAATCTGTAAATACAAGGGAAGTGTAAATAAACAGGTACTACAATGCTTACACCTGCACTAATGTAATGTTAATGCGTTTCAATGTATCGAAAAGTAAAATTGTATTTAAAAATGTTAGCATTTACCTCAAGCATGTTACGTTAGCTGTTGGGTGTACCTATTTTTGAACCACATATATTATTATAGCTTGACATTACGATCCATTGAAAATCTAAAATTTAATGTAAACATAAACAGTTTATTCTTAACACGAGTGCGAAAATGTCGTGAAAGTTTAGGGCAGTGAAGCTGCTCTTGTTTTTTCTTGTTTTTTAAAAAACGTTAAATTCTGTCATAATAATTGGATAGGGTTCACGGATCCGCGGGTCTCGCAGCATCTTTGTCGGAGATCTCCGTGATCAATCAACTTGGCAGTTGACGGAACACTTACATTTATCTTTACTTAAGAACGGCGAGCATGGACAATGTCACACTTAACTTTGATAGATTTTGACAGAGTTGATGAGACTTATATTAACTGGCAGTAAAGGTTGGCAGTTCGATGTCCGTGGCTACCGCGGCTTAGTTGAATTTGACGTAGAAACATTACTTCAATTATTTATTTTTTAGTGTACGGGATAATTTCTTATATTGGTGGGTGGTAGAACTTAGTGCAAGGTTCGCTCGGATCGCTACCGCTGTCTTACTCGCTGATCTTGTCGCTAAGCAGTGCTTGTGCTGCTGTCGTCTGGCGTGAAGAGTAAGACAGCCAGTGAAATTACTGGCACATGAGGTATTCTATCTTCCCTTTAGGCTGGCAACGCATCAGCAATCCTTTGGTGTTGCGAATACCCATGGACAGTGATGACTTGCTAGTTTGAATTCATGGAGTACAGTACAGTTCTGTTAATAGCGGACAGTGTGAATCGTTTTAATTTTTTTTTTATTAGATGACCAGATGGCCTAGTGGTTAGAGAACCTGACTACGAAGCTTGAGGTCCCGGGTTCGATTCCCGTATCGGGGCAGATATTTGTATGAAAAATACGAATGTTTGTTCTCGGGTCTTGGGTGTTTAATTATGTAGGTATTTAAGTATGTATCTATCTATATAAGTATGTGTATCCGTTGCTTATGTAGTACCCATAACACAAGCTTTGCTTAGCTTAATTTGGGACTAGGTCAATTGGTGTGAATTGTCCTGTGATATTTATTTATTTTATTTATTTATATTGTTAATTTTTCTGTACTTACTGTTTTTGGTGTTCAATAAATAATATTTGTATTGTAATGTTATTATTGAGAGGTGAAGAGCAAGTTACAGGCAGGAAGCGATACGAAAGGACATAGGGTAGTTTTTATCCCGGAAAATTACATCGTTCCCGCGGGATAGCGATACCTAATTCATCGCAGACGGAGTCGCGGGCAAAAGCTAGTAATAATTATATATCTGAAAGTGTGTCTGCCTAATAGTGTCTGTCTGTTACCTCTTCACGATTAAACCGCTGAACCGATTCAGATGCAATTTGGTATAGAGGTAGCTTGAGTCCCGAGAAAGTCGCATAGTTCCCGCGGGATAGCGATAAACGAATTCTTTGCAGAGAGTCGGGGGCAGCAGCTAGTACTATATATACTTTACCGGTCGGTGGTACATTCTTCGACATTCATACGTAAGTGTTTGTTATACTTAGCTGAAATAGATTTTTTATTTTGATTTAATTAATTTTGATTTTGTACAAGAAAAAGTTCCCTTTTATTTTTTTCTCGCGACTAATTTTTTTCTCCCAGAAAAAATTTAATCGGAATAAATACTGGAGATTAAATGCATGCAAAAAGCCACAGACTCAATTTATATTTATGCAATTAAGTAAATTCCGATATGCTATACTCTTACTCGTAGTCGAATAATCACTGCCGTTGAAAAAAAACCACCGCCCATGTACCGGCGGCACCGGTAAATAAGATAAACTGATCGAAAAACTCGTGCGGTTAAACTAATGTGGTATCCTACATTTCAATCTACCCGTGACTAGCTAAAAATACAGCTCTGAAAATCAACATAGTTTTAAAACGAATAAATTTTATATGATTAAATCCTATTAGCTTAATTATTATGTTGCTAGAATAGAATAATAGAAGATACCTGTTAATATATGTTAATAGAATTCTGATATACAGATGAATACAGATTGGGTACTTCTGTTCATGGGGTTGGTGCATTTATTTCTCAACGAATTGGGAAAATACTGCAGAGTGGAAATTTAATACAACTACCTATATGGGCACCCTGATACAATGAAAAAAATAATTATGTGCATGTGGTTAAGTTATTTGTTTGATTTTCATAATATTGTGAAATACACCGGAACTAAAATTTAGTGATATTCTTAAACACGACTTAATTATTTAGCGCTTAAACTTTCCTTCATGTTCTAAAAACAATGCAGTGCTGTTTATAAGGTAATTATTTTGGCTTACAGTGTGCGGCGAAAGATACACATCGTTATACAAGTTGAACATTGTGGGGAAATTCAGCGCTTGTAAATTGCTTAAGAATGCCGTAGCCAGAACAGTCTGCGTTGAGACTTCGATGTGTACATATTACGGACTACAAAATACGGTTGATACCTACTACATTGTTTAATATTTTGAATTGATATATTAGCTATTTGACCAAGGGAAATGTGAATTTTCTGAAATGACCAGCGATTGACAGCGATTGATTGATTGAGGTCAAATCTGCAACTTATTTGGCCAGTAAGAGCCTATGTAGTCTAGCCTGGATGAGGCCTAAGTTGCATTAGGACGAATGTAGCAAACCACTTTCGCTTTGTATAGGTTATATAAATAGTATACTTACATCCTACAGTATGTATCCTACATTCAGATGTAACTGCACTGATAAGACTAAAGATGAATTATTAATTAAATCGGACGAGAATAAAAACTTTGATGATACCTATTGTCAGGGTAGAGCAAGCGAGGGGGTTTAGATTGAGTAAAACCAAATAAGCTAGCCCTAGCTTTATAGGCGATTTGGTTTTTACTGTAAGCCTGTAAATGTAAATTATATCAATCAATAAATAAATAACGGTTTAAGACGTATATTTAGCCCCTAGGGTCTGACAGAAAAAATTATAACTCGAGGGTCGCGGATTCGAGAGTTGAGTGAGAAAGCGTTTCTTGGCAAGGCTTACCTGGATTAGGGTCCGAAGCGTAGACTGCCGGTGCTGGACGAAGGCTGGAGACAGGTAGTGGCCCCAGGTTCAGCAAGCGGCAGGAGTAGGCCTTGTCGTAGAACAAGGAGAGGTCTTCGGCTCCAGGCAGCCAGCCGAAGAAAGAGTGCAGGAGGAGATATGCGGATGTTGGAGTTGGTACCAAGTTCCAACCCGTGCTGTGCCGCCCAATTTTGGGCAGAGTGACACTGAATTTAATTTTATAAAATATTGAAGAAAGTAATGTAGTTCTTTCCCTTTTTTAGGAGAGTATGATGATTTGCAGAATGCCGAATCTTGACCGTGCGCAGCTTTTAATGCCAAATTTTTAGCGTATTATTAAAAATCA
Source organism: Archips crataeganus (assembly GCA_947859365.1). Taxonomy (NCBI): domain Eukaryota; kingdom Metazoa; phylum Arthropoda; class Insecta; order Lepidoptera; family Tortricidae; genus Archips; species Archips crataeganus. Next base: position 12,638,184 of record OX402055.1, on the reverse strand, counting down.
GCTGTTCAAGCGAAAACACCGTCAAAATTCGACAACACCACTCACATACCCTCTACTAAAAAATCACTCATGAACAATGTAGAATTTGTCTATGGCAAAGTTATACGGATCAGATTTCTATTAAAAATAATAAGCAATTCTCAAAAAGCTAAACCAAAACTGTCTCGCAATTAATTAAAAATTAGGGGGAAAAAATGTTTTTAATAGATTACGCTACTAGCACCATCTAGCGATCATTGGAGAAAATAATCTATTTTTAAAACAGCGCCATCTAGAGGCGTAAGGGAACACTGCATTGTGACACTATGCATCATTGCAATGTCCTTGTGCACAATAGTTTAGTGTAACCAAGTGTAACTTTAATTACTAGGTAGGTACCGAAATCTAAAAAAAATACTATTTTAAGAACAACAGACAAATTGAAGAGATAATATTCCTTTTAATTCTTGCTAGATACAAAATGTGTGTGTAGTAGTTATTAATGGATATATAAAATATTTTCCTGAAAACACGAGTAACGAGTTACTTCAAGAAAGTATCACACATATTTACTTACTTTATTCCATTTGTTAGTTTACTTAAAGTTAATGTTATAGTTTGTTATTTTCTCGTTAAACAAACATATAATATATTTGTTTGTCAAAAATAACAACTTGTTATGTTGCTCGTTGTGTTCTTTTATTTAAATAATAAAACAAAAACAAATAAATTTCACGTACCTAAGTACTTACTTAATTTCATACTTTCAACCTTCTTTCAACAGAGCGTGCTACAGTATTTTATATTAATGTTGAGAGATTTCTTGGAAAGTCGGAGTCCGTAACGAAATAATATTATACTGACAATAAGTACATCATTGTTGATGCAACCCCTTCTGGAATCCGATGTACCCATAAACATGAAGGGGAAAGCAATTAAAATATATGTACGACATATGCATAATAATATATCTTGTAATAGTGGGATCACTAATATATTGTAGGAGATACCCCCTGTATTTTATGGCTGTTGGCGACCCTTGCCGATAGTGAAGATAATAATTAAACATAATATAATTATAACTCAGAGTAAATAGCATAATGTAAGTATTAGTATATTATTCGACTTACCGTCTCCTGGGATGACTTTTATTATAATCCTATTAACGTCATGTACTATGCTACAATTTATCTTTCTTCTTTCTTTTTTCATTTTCCTTCTTTATTATAATTTCAATAACATATTACAATGAGCGTTTCAAAAATATACTAGTCTTTGAATTAGACAGATGTTCTAAGGTCACAATGTCTATGCCTAGACAGACATGCCTGGCAAGAGAAAGACTTAGACGAATTTTCAGCGCGACAGAGTAACACACACACGCATGGAGGCACGCACACATTCACAAACAACTCGCATTTACAATATTAGTAGGATTACCTCGTCGTTTAAACAACATTGCATCGGCTATAGTCTACAGTGTACCTATCGTCCTAATTAAGTCTCATATTATTAATTATTCAGTTGTAGTACCTATTAACTACGAATACCAAAATAGTCTCTGACGAATACATTATAAAAATACCAAAAAATAAATACCACGGGACAATTCACACCAATTGACCTAGTCCCAAAGTAAGCTAGGAAAGCTTGTTTTATGGGTACTAGGCAACGGATAAACATACTTATATAGATAGATACATACTTAAATACATATTAAACACCCAAGACCCGAGAACAAACATTCGTATTTTTCATACAAATATCTGCCCCGACACGGGAATCGAACCCGGGACCTCAAGCTTCATAGTCAGGTTCTCTAACCACTAGGCCATCTGGTCATCTAAACCATTATATACATATACACATTATATACATTGTATACATTGGTAATAAAGAGTTCAAAGCCGTGGTAACCTAGTGGTTTGACTTCTTAAGCAAAACATCGTGGGTTCGAGCTCCGGCTTGCACCTCTGAGACCACCACCGAAATTAGATTTGAAAATTACCATGAGCCATACGTGAAAGAAGACATTGTGAGGAAAATTGCACACTCCTGCGAAGAAATGCGATGGTGTCTGTGAAGTTCCCGATCCGCACCCGGCCCGCGCGGGAACTTGACCCAAGCCCTCTCACTCTGAGAGGAGGCCTGTGCGCAGTAGTAGGACGTATACAAGCTGAGATGGTGACTAGTTCTTATTTGGCATCAAAAGGCAAGTGTTTAATAAACGACGGCAGCCTAAAACATGAGGATACTGATATTTCGTAAAAACCTAGTCCTATTTTAACTCCGTCAAGAAATTTAAAATTACATCGTACAAGTAAGTACTATTTGCACTAGGTATGACGCGCGCCAATAATTACAACCAAGAGGTAATAACTGCGACATTGTTCACAAGTACCTCCACGACTTCGCAGTCATTACATTGAGATATGCCAACTAGTCACGTTAGCAACTCGAGGCAAACTTGGAGTTTCACACGTGAAGTCTCAAAGTTTTACTCGTCATCACAGAAATAATAATAAAGAGGATAGAAATGCCTTAGTTCCTATTTTCTTCCGGAACTCGTGTCGCTGCTTCATCCCCTCTACTTACTGTGTTAATGCACACACGCAAAAGACCGGAACCGTACTACGCAATCACGCACACAATTACTAATAATTTTGCTTACAAACAAATATGAAACCTTACACCTTAGAAATAGCGTTAAATAACACTCAACGTAAGTCATACTCACATTTACACAACGGCGCTCTTTATTGGCCGCGTCGGCATTATGTCTGTACTAGTCGTAACCTGTTTTTTTGACCGTACCACGAACTTTTGTGCAAGACAGAAGGGTTATCAAAAATTACTTTACATTGCTGCGTATAATTCAAAACGATCTGCGTTTTTATGGGCATGAGTAGCAATGGTATATGAAGTTTCGTATTAATAACGTGTAAACCAATATTTCATAATGAAATATTTTCTCAAGTTGTATTTTGATATAAACCGCATTATTACATTAAATTAATACATACCAATGAAATGTAATCCCCTTATTAGTTTAATTACACAGTGTGGACGAGTTTCCGCAATTGCTAATGCTGCAAAACACCATTTTAAAGCACTTGTTACATACCCACGTTTCAAATAGCACTGAGCCACAAGTCGCGCGCTTGTGACCTACGAGTCACAAGCGCGGCGCCAAGGTCACGCGTCTAAGGCACTTCTATCCTCTTTATTATTATTTCTGTGCTCGTCATCGTCATCCTCTCCAGCCTTTCTATATCCCACGGCTGTACACAGGGCTCTTCTTACAATAAATTTAATACAGGTCGTCATCAATATTATCCCAGCCTATAGGAGGCTTCCTCTTGGAATGAGAGGGCTGGGACCGTAGTTACTGTACTGAACTCGTTATATAGGTATTATTTTTTTTGAAAAAGTTTCAATAACAAACCTTGTTTAATGACACCGGTCAAGAAAAAAAAAGAAAAAAAGAAAAAAAAGAATGGGAATTGACAGGAGGGATGTCGGAGAAAGAAAACGGGGATACCAAATTAATTTTATCCAAAAGGAGAAAAGTGATCCTTAGAATTTGATCCGCGATTGTGTGAGTGAAGTGTCGTGTGGTGTGTGTGTGTATTTTTCTACGGTTATTTCCTCATTCTTTCCACAAACGTGACGACTTGAAATGACTATGAATTACGGCGTTGGGAATTACGACAACGAAAACGTTATAAACAACAGTCGATTTATTTATCAATCATCATATAGCGAGACCGTATAGAGCTGAAGGAAAGGCTTCGCCTAGTCAAAGATAATTAAATTTGGTTTCCAAGAAAGCAGCATCGAGAGCTGTCAACTTGATGTCTAATCTACGGGACATACGAGTGAAGTTATAATAATAACAAACTTGTGATAATGTGTTTGGGATTAAAATGACTATAACTCAGTGTCTATTGAATCGGGAGTGTTCTAATAATGAGAATTGTGTAGAGAATTAAATGGTGTATCAGTGTGAAGTACTGCCGTGAGTCCAAAATGATATTTCGCAGGCTAATTTAACTATTTTCAGAAATAGTGGGAGCCTAGAGGCGCGTGACGTCAGCTGTCATGTGGAGTAGAAGAATAGAAGTCAGGAGTCTACGTCAAGGGTTGATGGAGTGAAGATCGAAAGGAATCATTTGACGCGTAAGTCAAAATACTGATGTCTTATTGGGGAACTATGGGGAATTTAGATAATGGAATAGTGATGAATTACATACAAATATGACAGGGATCAAAGTGACGACTGGAAATTCAACAATAATTTATATTTTAAACCAAAGCATAATGGACTTATTTCCAGTATATTATTATATCCGTCATACGTCAGGCATTGGAACTATTGGACCAATATAATAGACATCGCAGGGATACATGATCTATGAAACCTCATGAACCATATCAGGATTGAATAATGATTTTGATGCAATATTAATATATAATTTGTTTGACATGGATATCCATTCACTGGATATGACGGCGGGTTCCTGATTGGAGTTCTGCTGAGAGCTGCGAGATGCAGTAAGCTGTGAGGAGAGCTGCTGGAGTATGGAGATGCAGACTTCGGGGCTGTATGCTGGGAACGCGATGCGTTTGGACCATAATCTTAGCTAAGTGTCTTTATAATTTTAATGAACTAAAACAATTACTTTGCTCACCCGCGACCTTACAATAGTTACGTTTATGCAAGAAATGTGTGTGCGTTCAATAAATTATTTATAATTTTATTTAACGTGTCAGTAGGAACTTATACGAATATTAAGAACTTCTATCAGCTATATCGGCCCTCCGTATATTTTAATCAAACGCGATCTTAACTTAAACCTACCGGGGTTGACTCTCGCGGCTAAACATTTATTGAAATCATACATATAGAACCAAATTACATAGTAAGATAGATGTTTAAGTCAACGGAATTTAAGGTTCAATTTTAAACAAGATTTTGATGACTGACAGTTAATGTCAAGATCAGTAATAGGTTTCTATTTTGCTAATACAAATAAACATGACAATAGGTTTAAATATTTAAATTTTAGAACAGGCCAATTGAATCTTTGTTTAAATAAATTAGAATGTCTATTGGCATTTGATATCGAGAAACCACTTTGAGTTGAGCTATACAATGTTTTGAATTGATTTTATTTTTATTGTCTTTTCTCTTGGAATTATTATTTAAATTTAAATCTTTTTGAAATCCGAAAGGAATTATCTTCGATAATTGACAGTGGATCTGAACAATATTCTGACTGAGAACCTTGTGCGTTTATGTTGTCATACCTTCGTCATGAAGTAATATTTGAAGTGAATATTAACTGAGCTACTGAAGACCTTGTCTTGAGATAATAGTTGAATTGAATATTATCTGAACAACCGGAGATCTTGTAACCTACTGGGGAACCTATCTTCGATAATACCACAGAGTATTTAAACAGTGAAACAGTTGTACCTTCTAGGTAAGAACTCCCAGTATAATTTAATAGGGTTTATTATTATTTAACCTTGTGTTTTTATTATGAATTTATTTTTGGGAAGTAATTGATCAATTACTGATAGAAATGGATAAACGGCCATATTATTACTGTTTATTACCTTTGTTGTGCTGTTATACAAGTCTATTTAGACTTATGGTGTATTGTATTATCTATTTTATTTGCTCCAGTGAAAGAATATCATTTTCAAAATTCATCCCTTGATTTTGGTATAAAATCTGTTAACCTATTAGAACCTAGAATGGGGTTTCATAATACTTGAGACTAAATTAAACCACTAATACTTACCAGTCCTCAATATTAACCTTGGATCTAGTCAGACCAGTATAGAGAAAGTATTTCCCACACTTCTATCCGTACTATTACTCTGAGAGTGGGGAAGTGACAATACTGGTAGGCACAAATGCCAGTATAGTTACGACCGACCAAGTGGAATGGTCCTGATAGCACGCAGTTACACCATCACGTACCATAGTACAGACGATACAGTTGCGATGGCTAGGCTAAGCAACGGTTGATGTGAAGCTTTCATTATGCGGTCTGTAGATTACCAAAATTATTATTTGGGTGCGAGGATTGGCGATATACGTATGGTCTCCAAGGGTCAATTCTGCCTCTGGCGTGCTGAAGGTTGCCCCCTAGTGTTCGGTCTGACCAATCGGCACGTAGTGATTATGCGTAATCCAACGGGGTGTCTACTTACTCGCTCGGCAATAGGTGTCGTTAGTGAGGTTGCGGCTAAGGATAAAACGTCCCTAGAGGCGATCCGTGCAGAATTGGGTGTCTTAGGGAGGTACGTGGGGGGAGGCCAATTACTCGATCTGGGTTGTAGACCAAGTAATGGAGCGTCCTTCAGCTTACTCATACATTAATCGAAGTACCTTCTTATTATACTAGGGTCTAAGGGGGGGAACAGAAGTAGTCTCAAGTGAGTAGGGTAGTTACTCCGTGTAAATTTTAGGAGTAATAAAATCCTACCACAGGGGTAACTACATCCTTGTTTGTCCTCTTATTCATTTGGTGACCGATACATACGATCTATAGACGGGCGACATAGTTTGTTCTTCCCTCTTGAAATGGTCGTGGTAGGATCGAGGAAAAGTGACCAGTATGGAGACGAACTTTACTGGAAAGAGCGGGGAGAGGGCTCTTCCTTTACGATTATAAGACCATATTTCTATAGAATGTTTTCTGGGGCAAATAAATAATACTAATTATTAAACCTTTGTCCATTTCTGTCTGAGGATTTATATTTAAGAATTTATACATATATTCGCTATAATCTATCTATTTACATGAGTATGTAAAGTCTAATAGTTCACCTAGTTGTGAACCCCGGTCACTAGTATTATTTTAAAAGGATACCATAATGTAGGGAAATATATAATAAACAGACGATCACGCCAAAATAAATAAATATTATCGGAGCCTAAGGCTTAGCACATTACCAAGCGGCCCCAGTGCGAATAAGGAACTCTATATACACTATTTCGATCCACCCCGGCTTCGCACGGGTGCAACTATATTATACACTAGCTGTTGCCCGCGACTCCGTCTGCGTGGAATTAGTAATTTGGGCAGCTTATTTTTTTTATCCAATTTGCTTTTTCATCAATTATGGCTCTCCTTAGTTCCTCCATATAAAAAAATTACCCGCCCCGCAATTCCCCCCCCGCACTCCCCTCCCAACCCCACCCCCCACCGAACCCCCCGCACACCCGCGTTCACATTCACCACAAGTCAAGCGTGCCTATAGAAGTTTTACTTCAAAAACCCCCGATTTTGAAACATTCTTCCGCTCCGCTCCACTCCTATTGGTGTTAGCGTGATGATTATATAGACTTTAGCCTTCCTCGATAAATGTGCTATCTAACACTGAAAGAATTTTACAAATCGGAGCAGTAGTTCCTGAGATTAGCGCGTTCAAACAAAAAAACCTGTTCGATTAATTCTTAAAATAGACGTATCTTTCTTATTTGTGAACCGATTAAAATGAAACAAACACTAAATGTTAATCCAAGAAAATACCAACATATCATTGAAAACCGCATCCTTCTAGGTTAAGCCGTTTCTGAGATTAGCGCGCACAAACGCACAGACAAACAGACAAACAGACAAACAGATAAACAGACAAACAGACAATAATTCTAAAAATCATTGTTGTGGGTTCTATTGCGCTTATAAATAGCCCTTGTAACAGTGTTTCTCAAATGTCTTCAATGTACAGACACCGACTTGTTACAGATTTATTATATGTATAGATGTATTATATATCCCCCCTCCCCCGCACCCCCCACCCCCTTGAATACTTACTCAATCCAGTCAACAGAATAGATATCGCCATCTGTTAGAATCGTTTGGAGCTAACAGATAATTGTGTGTGACTGTCAACAATAAAATAATATTGCGACTATAAATTGAGATGTAAGCTACTCTATCTTTCAAGTTGGATCAAACTGCACACGATGTGCAAATTTTATTAAAATCGGTTAAGTAGTTTAGGAGTCCATCGCGGACAAACAACGTGACACGTAATTTATATACTTACTAGGGGCGTTCAATAAAAAGTGAGAATGGGTATGTTATAAACAACTTTTACTAAATGTCATTTTATTTTTCGACATGGTCACCTTTTAGCATTCCATTCCATTCCATTCCATTTTTAAAAAAGGTCTCATCTTGAGTACTTAAAAAATCTTATACTGCAGCGACTACCGCGTCGTCGTCTTCAAATTTCTGGCCTCTCAGGTATTGTTTCAATCTCGGAAATAGGTAGAAATCACTGGGAGCTTAGATCTGGTGAATACGGAGGATGCTTAAGGATATCGAACCCAGCATCACGAATTGCAGCCATTGCAACGGCGGACTTGTGTGCCGGGGCATTGTCCTGGTGGAACAGCACAACTTTCGAGAGTTTACCTCGCCGTTTTTCGCGGATCTCATTGCGCAATGTTGCTATTTGTTTGGCGTATAATGTGCCCGTAATAGTGGCTCCATGCTCGAGATACTCAATCATTAATACCCCTTTACCATCCCAAAAAACAGAGCCCATGACCTTACCGGCAGATGGGCTCACCTTGAATTTCTTCGGAGTTGGAGATGATGGCCTTTTCAATGTCATAGACTGCAGTTTCGTTTCTGGGTTGTAATGATGGTGCCATGTTTCGTCCATTGTTATAAATCGCGCCAAAAAAAGTTCCCGGTCTTGCTGCGTCAGGTTCAAAGCTTCTTGACAAATCTCTAGTCTAGTTTGTTTTTGCGTGTCAGTAAGCATTCTTGGTACCCAACGCGCAGATACCTTTTTCATACCCAAGCGTTCATGTAAAATATTATGCACGCTCCCCGTTGAAATCTTTACATTTTCAGCAATAAAACGAACCGTGACACGACGATCCGCCAAAACTGAGTTTTCGACTTTTTTCACAATTTCTTCAGTTACTACTGTAGTAGGGCGTCCGGAGCGGGGGTCGTCCATTGTCGATGTTCTTCCACGTCTAAATTCGGCGCACCAACGTGCGACTGTCGAATACGGAGGAGCATTAGACCCTAAAGTGTCCCGCAAATCCAAATTGACTTGGTCCGTAGAAAAATTTTTCAAACACAAGTATTTGATAACGGCGCGCAGTTCAATTTTCTCCATTTTCGCTAACGTACTCAATAGCATTGCAAAGAAATTACCGTATATTTTTTTAAACAAAAGACAGTTAGTTTTTTTTTCTTAGCAATCAGCTAGATAGATTAGCTTTATCGGCCAGTATTTAATTTCGTAATATTAAAAGAGTTTGCATCTCATTCTCACTTTATATTGAACGCCCCTCGTATATTAGATTGAATTTATACGCAGGCCAGGTTTGCTTCGCTGTAAAGATCATAGTTAATTTCAAATGCAATTTCGAACGTGAATTCTAAAAACTCAGATGTGCGAGCCTGGGCTCGAACCCACGACTCCCACGACTTCAAGTGATCTTTGACAAATGGATAATAAGGTAAACGTCCCTATGCTCGACACTAAGCCAATACATGGCACAGTACTTAATGAACTATTTAAAAAAATAATGTTGAAGGATAGGTAATCCATACATGGGCCGGACATGTCTGCCAAATGCATCCGGACCGATGGACACGAATCGTTACCGAATGGGTTCCGAGGGATGGCCAAAGGAGCAGAGGCAGACCCAAGAGAAGATGGCTCGCTTTTCAGCTCGATTGGCAGGTGCATGCCCAGGATAAGGAAGAATGGCGTAGGAAAGGGGAGGCCTTTGCCCAGCAGTGAGACATATTATAGGCTATATAAAAAAAGATAGGTACCGACTAAACAGTTATTTAATTTCTTTTTTTTACATATTTTTGTCCAGTATTGGAAAAAGGCCTCCTTCAAAGAGTTCCGCGACGACCGGTCCTGCGTTACCCACATCCAAGTGGTTCCCGCGACATTTACCAGCTCGTCAGTTGGTCGAAGGTATCATACTCGTGTCAGCCAAAGCCAAAAGACATCCACTACGGAGTCTTTTGGCTGATACTTACATCGTTTGTTGTTTTATCCACAACAGAACGGAGAAGGTATACATACCATCACAAATAAAAAACATACGGTTTGCAAGACTGTAGCGAATGTTGTATCTAATATTATGGTAAATTTAGGCCCAAAAGAACATAAGCGCCAGAAAAGGAGTAGTTTCATGTGAACCATAATTAATTATAGTGTTTTATTGGAACCAAATAAACAAACAAACAAAGCAATAATTACCCCCAAGCTGCAAAAGAAAGTTCAAGAATAATGTTCTTCTCCGTTTACACCAAAATATATTTAAGAGATTAGTATCATATTTTTCAGTCTGTTTGTTATATTGAAATGTAATATCCGCGCAAACAGTCTTTTATACGGTAGCTTTTGCAAGTTTTGGATGTGAAGAACAGCGTTTGAATTCCAAATTGGTTTACGTTCGCGGATGGCAAATCCTACAACCTATAACTCTAGTTCTGATTCAATCAAGAACAAGATGCCAAAATGGTGGAAAATAAGCAACAGCTACGAAATAGAATTGAAAACATACTTTTTAGGTTTCGTAGCCAAAATGTTATAAAAGAAACCTTTACAGTCACAGCCATTTTACTCGGTAAAAAGGGTTCTATGAATGAATTTTTTTTTGTAGATGTTTGAGTAGTTATACGAAAAAAAAGGAAATTAATTATAATGCGTGGTCCGACATGCCTGTGGCCGGTTTTTACAATACGCACAATCATACGCACATATTTTGTGCGCCGTCAATGAGAATACTGGAACTTTATAAACAGTAATAATGGAATTTGTGCAGGTAACGTTGTGTTTTTGAAGGGGTTTGATAAGGAATAATTATGTCGCCAGATTAGCAGACAACATGTTCCACAATAAAATATAGACTAAGTATATGCAGGATTATTGTGTGTGATCTGATCCATTTAATCAAAATAATAATTTACGTCCTATATTGTCCACTTCTGTGCTTCATGTCTGTAGTCGTCTGCTAATTCGAGATTAAAACGGGGAATCCCTAGAAAGCCACATTATTATTAGTCCTCTAATTACCCAAAAAATCCGTATTTTAAAAATTTGCGTGCAACTTAGAAACTACAAAAAACAACTTCCTACGATATCGTAAAACCACTTGTTAACAATTCTCTCAGCATCGTTATGCTTAAAGTAGGTATATATTTTACAAATAACTAATGACAATATCGAAATTTTTACAAATAAAAACTTCACTAATCCAGTTTGAATCTTGTACCTAATTGTTACCTGTTTTAGGTTCTAAACTAACAGAGTGCCAGCTATATGTGGATTCCCAGTAAAGAAACCCGTAGCGCCTGATCCTCGAGCTTTCTATTTAATTGAATACAAAAGTTAAACACTGTGAGTCACTTTATCCGCCGACGAATATTTGCAAAGCCCATTTGCCTGAGAAAAGCATTTTGTAGCCAGCCTTTTCCTTTCTTAATTAGTTTTATATTAGGGTGCGATAGCTCTGTTAATTCGCTAATTTTGGATCAGACTATCTTGTTTTGCATTAAAAAAGGGAACAATAAACAATTGAATGCTTACAGACTGTTATAGAATTACAGCTTCTCATTAGGCAGTCTGCTGGCAGATTGCGTTCGTGGTTTGCTTGTTTGATGCTAAGCAAATGCAGTGAGGCCTAGTTTCTATACATAGCAAGTCGTGACGTTCTTTTAATTAAGTGTATTATCAATGGCTTTTCTACATACTTTGAGTATGTCATCGAATTATTATATATATATATATATATATGTTTTGACTAAGTCACTCGAGGAGTGTGATTCTCCAAAAGAGCTTATGTCTATTCATGTATCTGTAAGTGCAGTTCCGCTTAAAGCAGATGATTAGGTAAATAGTATTTTGTCTAAGACTAAAGTTTTACTTTAAAAAAAAATATATAGCCTTCTGAGATCCACCTTGTTTCAAACATCGAAGTGCTTGCTTGTGCAATTTTATGTAAGGTAAAAAGGTCAAAAATATGTTTACACTTTCCTACCTTGTCACGGTCACTTCATGTTTGAACTTTTGGTCAAAATCGTTGGAAGGTATACAGTAACAAGGTAATCTCTACCTCTGTGTAAAGATATCTTTGACCTCGTATATACATAGCAAATATTTGCTGACACACTAACTCTATGGACTGTCAAAATAATTCCGTGGAAATTCAACTTTAAAGCCGAGGATTTGTACATTTAATGCAAAAATTTGTAATGTGGACAGTTAGTTTAGTAGTTTAAATATTTCTTGTAAACCGTAACATTTACCCCACGCGACAGGCCATGCCTTGTGTTAGGTTCAGCATAAATATGTGACTGTGTGATTTTTTTTTGGAAATAAACTATTTGTATACTTTGAAACTTTAATGTATACAAAATTTTGTACCGGGGGTCTCCGGAGGATAAAGCCGCCTATTGCTTATTTTGTGAATTTTATATAATTACCTGTATATTGTATTGTTTATATGGCAGTCATTATTGTATTTGTATAATTATGTCAAGGTTTTATCAAATCGGCGTATTTCGTCCTCATTAACTGCATCGAAACGTATTACGTGGATATTTGTGGATTACTTTATTTCTAAAAAATAGTTTCCAATGGAAATAAACCCTTTTGAAAAGGGGTATGTATTGCAATACCGAAGTACGAAAGACCGAATGTATTAAAACATCGAATGGGTCAAAAGACCGACACGATTTTTTTCTGAAACCGTAAACTTTTCAGAATTTATTACAACGGCTTCATACAGAACCCATTAGGTTAGGTTAGGTTTGTTTTATAACAATCTTAAAAAGTTAACGGTTTCAGAAAAAAATCGTGTCGGTATTTTGACCAATTCGATGTTTTAATACATTCGGTCTTTCGTACTTCGGTATTGTAATACATACCCTTGAAAAGACACTTCTCACTTCATCATCATCATCATTCTCACTTCATTCACGTCTAAGTCGCAGTTGTAATACTTATCCAGATTTGCCTGGCATACATTATTACAATTTACTACTTGCAATGCTAAAGTTTTCTAGCAAAGCTGAGCCAGAAGTTTCACTTCTAGTCACCTCTTACTACAAGAAGGCAGGGCCTACAAGTTTAAGCTGAACTTACGGTGTTGTCCATTCTAGACGAGGTAGTTTTTAATTGAATTTGTTATTATTGTTCAACACGGTCTAAACTATGTCGTCTGCCAATCCGTAAGCAAATAGATTTGCCCTATCGAGATTTTTTTACAAAATGTCCCATATAAAATAGACCGTCGCTCGTCTGCTGCAATTTTCATTACAGCAACTGTAAATGCTCGCGAAACAGTGTGCAAGCAATGTTCACTTAGATTATGTGTAAACCGTGTATCGCATGAAATAAATCATTTCCATAGAGCTGGCTGCAACGTCATGGTCGATTGAAAAGCGGAAATTAAAATGTTTACGTATAGAACATTAAGTATTATTTATGATTTCACTGTTTTAACCGAGTTCTTTTCGTATGCAGCACGTTTTGATCAAAAAGTGTATAGAAAAATACATAATATTGTTGTTTTTGGGTTGTGCCTGATCATAGATTGATCAATTAAATTAATTAGACATAATTTTGACACAAAGCTGACAAACAATATAATTAGTTTAGTATTATTTAATACCCACATATGAGTGTGACTAGTTATAAAGATTACATATCCGGCATGTTACTTGCTGGTTATTGTTTAAAAAAAATCATGTCATATATATGTAATGGAACTAATTATATTATGTATGTCTGTCCCCAGAATAATATTAAAACAATTAATAACATGAAAGTTACGAATGAACGTTATGTTTTAGTTCGCCATTTTAAAGTTCTAGGTAAATATGTAATAGAAAACTTCTCATAATTGTAACACATGTAGGTACGAGTACTAACCAAAAATAAAAAAGCTCATTGAGTTTTTTGGTGCTGGCAGCTGAATTATTCTCACGAGACGCTGTACTTTCTCATACATTAAAATATTCGAAAAGCTTTTAATTCAGCCCAAATTTCATTAAAGTACAGTGAAATTGGCACTTTAATAATATCAAAATTTATGAAAACATATTATTTACTAATGAGTTGCTTACGTTTTATTAAGAGGGCTTCATATTAATTCTGCGCACAAAATTAAATTTGACGACCTAGTTACAAAGTTCTTGGTAGAGTTGAACCCATTTTATTTTTTTTAACGACGAGAGATTTGGCGCTGCGTAGAGATGTAGCTTCACTGTGCATCTTCTATCGCATGTACAACGGAGAGTGCTCCGAGGAGTTATTCGGGTTGATCCCTGCCGCATCCTTCCGCCACCGCCCTACGCGACAACACTTCCATTCTCACCATCTCTGGATGGTTGGTTGTCTTCTACTGTGCGTTTTTCCAGAAATGTCCTGCCTCGCACAGCAAAGCTCTGGAATGAGGTTCCTGCTGCGGTATTCCCGGACCGATATGACCTTCAAGCTTTAAAAAAAAGAGCGTACTCCTACCTAAAAGGCCGGCAACGCACTTGTGACTCTTCTGGTGTCGCAGGTGTCCATGGGCGACGGTAATCGTTAACCATCAGGCGATCCGACTGCTCGTTTGCCCCCTATACCATAAAAAAAAGTCTAGTGCAGTTTTTGAATCATGGTTTTTATTTTGGTTTTCTGGTTGTAAGGGTTTCGTACCCAAAGGGTAAAAACGGGACCCTATTACTAAGACTGCACTGTCCATCGGTCTGTCTGTCTGTCACCAGGCTGTATCTCATGAACCGTGATAGCTAGACAGTTGAAATTTTCAAATAATCAAATACTAAAATAAAATAAAGATAAAAATTAAAGCGAAGGGAATCCTCGGTGCGTGAGTCCGACTCGCACTTGGCCGGTTTTTTTTCTATTGGTGTACAAATCTGGGCAGTCGGCTATTCGGATTGTAAGTTATACCGCAAAATTAGATGCGAAACCCTAACAGAATCATTCCGTTGTCCGTTCCGTGTTCCGTTGAATACATATGTTTGTCAGTCTGTCAAAACTGAATGCTATCAAGTTAAAATTAATAATTAATACTTGAGGGCTATGATATAATAACAATTAAAATTAAATTAAAAATGAAGGGGGGATACCAAACAACCGATACTCAATGACTACACCCTGTGTGTGTGAAGTTCCCAATCCGCACTGGGCCCGCGTGGGAACTACAGCCCAAGTCCTTTCAGTCTGAGTGAAGGCCTGTGTCCTGTAGTGGGACGTATATAGGCCGGGATGTCGATAGTTTTCGAATAAATGCGTGGATTGTTTTACAAACAAACTAAAAAAGTTTACACTGTTGCAGAGCGCCCGTTTTTGTGAATTAGTTGTGAGTTGGACAGCAGTAGTACGTACCACACCAATTTATTAAGTTACGTAACAATTACTTGGCGTGTATCCGTTGAATTCAGGGTCCACGTAAATGAGTTACCAGCCACACTCACTTTGAGTATTAATTTGCAGATAGTAAGTATTCCCAGAAGCAATATCTATCGCATTATCATTTGCGCTGAAGACTGTGAATGTTGCTGATAGTTACGCGACCTGCTCTTGCAAAAGCTTTATTTCAATGTTTATGGGTCGCGAAAATATCGGGGTCCTTCTGCTTAATATCATAAATGAGAAAGTTTGTAAAGGTGTTTGGATATCATGTTTGGATGTTTGTTACTTAATATCGGCTGAACGGGTTTAGATGAAACTAGGCGTACAGATATACAAAGATGTAGATTGAGACATAAGATACTCAATATCCTGTTAAAGCGTTTCCGTGGGAGAATATTTCAACTTTGACAAAGTATAGAATAGAGGGTGTTGTCCAAGAACGTTGAAATACCTCGGCTTTCAAGATAACTTGTTAACTTCGTTTACAACAGATAGATAGCGTTTAAAAATGTTACTGTAACCTTTTTTCTGGCTAGACTAAATCAACTTAAGATTATAAGGCGGACTAGTACGAAACAGAGTTAACGATATAACTCCGAGTTAAGAGCTAACCTAGGGTTTAGCAGCGTCCAAATGTATAGAATTGTAATACATGACTCAAGGTTAACGATTCAATTTTTTAACCCTGTACCTCTACCATGAGTTTACACTAGTTTACGTGACCGCACTCGCTAGCGACGGCGTAAATTATTTGTATGGAGAATTGTACAGCGCCTCTAGCGGTCACTTACGGAAGTACAATTCTCCATACAAATCATTTACGCCGTCGCTAGCGAGTATGGTCACTGTGAACTAGTGTAAACTCATGGTAGAGGTACTGGACCTTGTAAGTGGCCCTAAATATTTCTCGTGAATGTATTCCTAATGCGGGCGAAACCACAAGTTAAAGCTACTATACATATTTACTTAGATAACAGGAAGATTTGCTCTGTGGCAAAGTCTACCTTACTACAAAACGTTTTGTGAAGTAATTTCACTAAAGTTTGTAACTCAAACGGTTTCTGTAAAAACATATTTATTTTCTTAAACATAAATTGTATTCAGAACAGTCGTCCATTTTACGTAAACGTTCCGAAATCAAAACTTTGCCAGCGTACCTGTAACACCTAGTCTTCCAAATTATTCGTGCCTTAGTGCCAAAATGCTAATTACCATAGCGAAAACGACGGCCAGGAAAATGAGCAGCCTTCGCCAAGAATCATGAAGAGGGCGGTTCCATTAACTTTTATTATACGCTATTTTAAACCGTGTCGTCCAAATTAGTTGGTTCTATTCGCAGAACATCTTCCTAGCGCTTACAGCTGTCTTCATTACATAAATTACTTTCTAAATTAATTTTGTACGTAAGTGGATGGTGTTTTTAACGTGGATTGTTTGTTTGGATGTTAACATGCTCTTTGTTGTGTTGTGTTGAAGCCTGGCCGATGCTTATAACAAGCGCTTTCAGGCTATACTCAGGGCTAATTGCGTAGGTAACCTGAATTGCGATCATAATTGCCTTTAATTGGATCTACAGTCATAAAATTTAGCATGAAGTAGATCGTTAGACTTTTTTAATTAGAGTTTTGTATTCGACATAAGGACCTTCGGTAATTGTAATTATAATCGTGGGTCGTTACGTGTTTTATTTGAAACCTTTTAAGTTAAACAGTAAATAGCTATTTTCTTATTTTGAGGGCATAGGCATTACTTTAATAACTAATCTCATAAAGTTGACGTGGAGTGTTAAATGCTCATTTGAAAATGTTAAATTTTGCGTAAGTTTCATTCCATTGAATGGCTAGTCAAAGTCAAGCGGCTCTTTGCTGCAATGAGCCCTCAGCAAAAAGGGTTTCAGAGAGGTATTAGCATTTAGTCAATAACGTCCCGATTCACGATTTGTCGATTAAAATACCTATACCTATTTTTCTTGAAGTGGATAATTTGAGCTACAATAATTTTATTTAACTTTTTGTTCAAGTGTAACGTTTTCATTTAAAGATTGTAAACTCATCTAAGTTGTGGAAAACACAGTGAATAACATCATTGTTACAATTTACAATAATAACTTAAGTAGTTTTGTGTTGTAATATTGTAGTAAAATATAGACATTGAATGCTTTGTCTCTGAGCATATAAATCGATGTCCCCTACGTAAATCATCGAAAGTCAATTTCTGCACTTTTCAGTATAGCGTTTTGAAGTTGGTTTATGGTATAATTCCGAAAATATAAAGATCACATTGACTTCATATATCCATAATAACTAATAATGTAAGTATTTATCTTGCGGAATTTTTATTTTCAGGAAAATTATAATAGTTTTCTGGAAATTTGAGTTTCGATAGCATACGTCGTGATAAAGAGAATTACATGTATCGAAACTGCCAATTTCGATTTTTTACGCCGGAATTATTTTTAAACGTCTTATCCAAAATGGTAGTTTCGATTATTTACTTCGACAGCAGTACTGCGGTAGCTAACGTAACTGGTAGTGTAGATGATCTAAGCCACAAAAAAAAATCTCTATTATAGCTATTTTACCCGTTTCAATATAAACGCATAATTTTTTGAGACACTTTTTAGTATGAATACTCAAATAAAATCAGTATTGTTTTGTTAATTGAAATCTTTATTCAGAAAATCATTTTTTTATTTCTAGAAATAAGACTTTTAAATCACTGTTATCATCACAGCTTATTATTTTATAATTACTGCTTAGTAATGGCTAGTGAAAATCAAAACAGTTCTCAACAAACTACAGATGTAGTAAATAAATAAAAATTATTATAAGAAAACTCGTAACATACAACATAAATGTATCCAAACGCTCTAAATTACTAAAGAAAAAACTTCTCAAAAACTCTTTATTGCACGAATGAATGAATCTTACTTACTTATATGAGAAAAAAAAACGAAATACCTTTTTGGCTCACTAACTTCCAACAAAATATGAAATATAAGTAAGCATATTCTAATTAGAATCGTCAACATTATCACCAATACTGTACTGTAATTAATGTTTTTTTTTTTAATATTCTTTAGGTGATAGGTATCACCCCCGATTGACATAAAGAAATAAGATCTTTATATTTTGCATCTGTAATAGTCAGTAGGTTACCATTTATGCCATCATAAGTTCAGCGTCATCATTAATTATTTTCCCACTTCTTCTAGTAGTGATAACTGTGTTTAAGCATAATTGCTAGCCCTTTAAATCGTATTTAAAGAAAAGACAATTTGGTGCATTTTTTTCTACCCTGACCTCTTTGACTTTGTTCCATATTACAAAAATGTTCGCTTATTAATACAGCAAGTCCAACATCTCCAAGTGGACAATTCAATATTAAAAGTCAAATGTACCACAAATAACTTCGGGTGAATTTTGAGCTACTATTTTGTCATCTGCTTTAAATTTTCTTGCAATTTTTTTATTTTCTATATGCTGAGATTGGGCACTTATTTGATCTTCAGTCGGGTTTGCCTCATTTGAAAATGCATGACATTTGTCGCAAATGTCTTTCTTTGGGACATAGAATCCAACGTTCATTGTGCTCATTTACTATATCAGTGTTAGTACTGACGTAGTGTGACAGATTTACTTTTATAGTTTGGCAGCTGATCCCATTCTTTGTACAAGGAAAACATTTTTTTGAAGGATAAGTTATTATTCAGATAAAGTTTACAACTACTTTCTCTTACTTTTTTGGTTGCCTTTCGGTAAATTTGTCTGCTGACTGCTGAGTATGTACCCCTAATTTCCGAAAATTGGTTAATATTCTTTGCCGGGTGTCGGTATCAAATTTATCGTAACATTTTAATTTGCACGTAGAACGACACATCTTTTTCTTTTTTTCCTGGGTTTGCTTTGAATTTAGACTTTCTCTTTTGGTTTAATGAAATGGTCGAGTTCGGCGAATCACACTCTGATACTGTTATAAGAGAGCTAACGCTAGCTATGAGGCCTGGACTACTGGTAGGTGTAGGTAGTTTCCCGGATTCAGTCAATGGAGAAAACTAACTTCTAATGTTGCTTATTATCTTCAGTTTGGCTTTGTATTGAGATTTCAAAGTCTTGTAATGGGGATGGCACTGGAGTATTTACTGAGCTACTTAAAATAATTGACTCCTTATCACTGTTTAATGTTTATTGCAATTAGTACTTTTTCTACTGTCGCTTCCAGAATAGAAAAATGTGGCGTAGCCAAGTTTCTGTCTGAAGATAGTTCTTCGTCAACTATTCCCTCGAGGGTGGCCCATTCTGTGTCTCCAAAGGTACAAGTTGCAGGTAGCGAAGAATCTGAAAAATACTAGTACCTAATGATAGTTTGATATTCTGATCAACACAATACAATATCGAATCTGCCAGTTTTGATACAAAGTTAACGGCAAATTCCAACGTACAATATTGAAACTGGCAGTTTCGATACCAAGTCAATAGTAAATTTCAACGTACAATATTGAAACTGGCAGTTTCGATACCAAGTCAATAGTAAATTCCAAAGTACAATATTGAAACTGACAGTTTCGATTATTTAAGTCGGTAATACTATTAAATGTTCATAATTAATAATTATTTGTCAATAACTTGACCGTAACTGCACACTATTCCTATTAACAACGTAAAATACACAATCTCTTTAAAATATAATCACTAAAAATGTTCAAACTTACCAGCTTTAGGTTTTTCATTATCGGTGGCTGCACTGTCTTTTGTTATCAAACCAAGATTTTTTTAGATCTCGACGCATTAAATCTGTTGTACCTCATTATTACGTGTTTTAAAAACAAAAATCATAGTAAAATTGTAACGTTATTAGCTGATTGGTCGCTTGTTGCCAACTGATCGCCTCCCGGGCTTGTGCGACGTATACTATTGAAGCTGTTAGTTTCGTCTCGTTTACACGACAACTATTCCCACGTAAACAATCGAATGTAGACTTACGATGATCCACTAGGGAAATGTTATAATGGTTTCGATGTTTTACGACTCAAATATCTGCTTAAAAATAAGAATTTTCTTTTTTCCTTTCGGAGATGTAAAATATGGCTTAAAAGAAGTAGATTACACGAATAAAAAAAACACGGCAATTTTGAGTTTCGATGGTTTACGTAGGGGCCATCGAAATATAGATTTAAAATCTAGAGACAATTAAGTCAACAAAAAATATGACCATAAAAAAAAATGAAAAATGAAAAATGTTTTATTTGTTAGGTAATAGGATTTTACATAATAGTGGCTGGAGCCTCCTATTAAGCTTGAAAAAGCCTGTGTCAGGAGGCACCGCTACACACACACATAGGAACATATGTTACGATACAATACAGGACTGAGACAAAGCGTTCAATATCTATATTTTTAAAAATCATAACGACCAGTCTCATCAGATCCTACGATTGTTAAGTCTACTTACGACATAATAAAGTACCTACCTATATTCTTTTCACTGTATCATGGTGCGGGTGAAACTTGACACACCGTTTTGTTACACTTAGACAAAATTACTGTGGTGTATTATATACATGGCGTATTATTTAAATTCGAGTCAGGATATGTCCCGAGTTAAATATTTAAACTTAAACATTAAAAAAAAATATTGTACACGAAAGAAATTGAACCTTAATAATTTTAATGATGGGACACAATCTACCACGACTCACGAGTTTATCGATACTTATTAATTTGTAATGTAAATAACGATGCGCTTTAAAAAAATGTATTCTGTGGCTTTTACCAAAACATCCATCCATCCATCCGTGGACGTCCTACGCTGCACTTGCCAGTCCGTGGTCTCACTCGATACTGCGTGCTATATGTCCTGCCCATAGCCATTTTAACCAGGTAGCAATGACATATGTAGACATATTTTTTACGAAGACCATTTGAAGCCCTTATTCCGCTCTATCGCAGACTTTAATACTGTTTAATACAAACAGTATTAAAGGTACGAATATCGTGTCGCAAGGGTTTTCAAATTCTTCTATTAAGCTGCCCTATGTTACTCAGCATCATCGAGAGACTGTAGTCTCAGTAAGCGTCGTTCAGCCATAAGTTCAAGGGTGTACCTGAGTACAGTCAGCCATAAATATGGTCTACCACCCTACGGTTGAAGTTCATTTGCACGTCATAATGCAAAGAGGTCGATTTTCCCTTGCAATAATATATTATGATGACAGTGAGTGACTAATGACTTCACTCAGTTAGAAAAGTCAACCTTAGCGATATTTAGATCTCGCAGAAACTTTTGTCAAAATTGGTAGACCACTTTCTTGACTGACCGTACTCCACTCTCTGAAGAGCTTCGGGATTCTACTGGTACAACGGGACTTATAGAACTGAGACCCTACCGTATGGACAATTTATACGAACTTGTTGCTGATCTCGTCCATGCGTGATCTTCCAGGTAATCAAAGCTAAGCTCTAGTACTTAAGCTCTCAAGCTCTAATTGAAAGTTCTTGAGATTTCGATCTGAGCGCGATAGGCAAGAGCGTGGACTTCATCAGACGGGACCGTTTCAGTTTAACGCTCACATTCCATGTGCCTCAGACTATTAAGTGATCACTGCCGATTTTCAGCCTATCTATCACAGAGACATCATTGAACACCCGTCTCTTGCCCGTTATAATAAGTCTATCTATGCGGCCTATTTTTGACATATCTAAAAATTTTTACGGAACCCTCGACTAGACTTACCTACTTACTTTACTTTATGTGATTTCATGAAATAATCGTAATCGTAAATTTATATTACCTATTAATTACACATAATTGAAGTTATAAATTTATAGTTTTATCGATTCGAGTTTTAAAGTTTTCACTTCTCTAGTCTGTGGTTTTGACACCTGCCACCCGCACTAATGTGAAAAGAATATAACCTAAGTGTTCAAAGGTCAAGTTTCGTTATCAAAAACATCTTTTATTTTTCTTTAGAAGGCTGAAGGAAGATATCTTTATTTCCTCCATCAAAGAAAATTAAGTGGAGCAATAATGAAGTTAGTCTATTCAAACAGCACAATGTTATCCGCCAAGAATGTTGGTAACCGGGTGCTACTTAAAACTAATGCTATTTATTTACTGCTTTTTAATTCTCTTAACGTACCGGATTGGTCGGACTAATTACACGGTCTGAGCGGCTCGACTGTCCATCTGTAACCGTGGTGTCGTGGGACGCGCCAGTTAATTAGTGTACTGACCGACACCAATGTGATTTATTTAAATTTCGGACGCTTTTTAACGGTTGAGGTTTTTCGCACGATAAAGGTAAGGGGGTTTGCGGTTTGAGGTCAATTTCATTGGCGCCTCTACAACTTTTACTGTTCTCAATTAAATAAGACTTCATACCGTGAAAATGGATGTTAAAATACAGTTATGAATTCAACGTTCCCAAAGTTAGTGACGGAATAATAGGATATTACTAGCTGTTGCCCGCGACTCCGTCTGCGAAAAATAGGGGTATAAAAATGTGGAAACCAGATAAAATATAAAATGTTCAATAACAATAAAAAGCTAACTGAACTCAACGAAAGAAATCGAAAAAAAAAACTAAACATTGAAACGAATTTAAAACACGTCGATGGCAGTCTTTCAAAATTTAACGCAACGATAAAATGCAGTCGGAGGTATGCATGAAGTGACATTAAATCCGATGCAGCCACTGACTCCCATGCCTCCGACTGCATTTTATCGTTGCATTAAATTTTGAAAGACTGCCATCGACGTGTTTTAAATTCGTTTCAATGTTTATTTTTTTTTACGATTTCATTCGTTGAATTCAGTTAGCTTTTTATTGTTATTGAACATTTTATCTTGTTTCCACCTTTTCAGTATTTCTGCAGGCGGGTTTTTTTGATTTTTTAATTTATTATTTTATTTTCACCGCCAGCGGGTTTTTAGTTTTTTTTTTTAATTACTTCTTAATTTCTTGCTTTTTAGTGTAACCTCCTGAGACCCAGATAAATTATTGAGTATTTGAATTAGGAATCCGTTGCTATTTAGTTAAAGTTCAAAAACAATTTTGTAATATGTAGGTACTTAATTTTCCACATGGGTTTCATAGAGAAAATTATTGCTCAAAGATATCTGAGTAAGTAGGTACGTGTACGTCGTCGTATTAATGCATTGATTGCCAATTTACTATTCCAAATTAAATTTAAACACATGATTTGTATATTTTTTTGTAATCTCTATTAAAATTCCTTTATTTTGATACCCTAAAGAAAGAAAGAAAGATGACATTTATTCACTTTTACAAGACACACAAATACAAGAAAGTACACACAAATTCATACAAATAAACAAGGTTCACAAAACAACGAAGTAATAAATACACAGATCTGCATGTGTACTACCCTACTCGATAGGTTTGAATAAAAATTTTTTTTTGAAGACTCACAATTTAGTGGCAAAAATCCGTCATTTTGATTTTTCATGAATTTCATGTATTCTGTGTTACTCGCGTTATCAAGACGAATCCAATGACGTATCATTTATCAAAATCGGTTCAGCCGTTGTGTAGTTACGAGAGGACATAGGAATGGACATACATACATACATACATACATACGTGTCAAACACATAACCCTTCCTTCTTCGCTGTCGGGTAAAAATAGTCTACGACCTATTCTCAGACCTACCAAATATAGACAAAAAAATTCAAACAAATCGGTCAAGCCGCTTCGGAGGAGTTCGATAACAAACACTGTGACACGAGATTTTTATACCTATATATTAAATAGATGAAAGAAGATTCAGGTACGAATAGAAGCTTGACGCATAAATCTTCAGACTTTTAGACAGTCGGATGTCATTTAGCATTCGGTTGGACAACTATAGCAGCAGTTGGGCAGCTATAGCAAATACACCGTGAAATTTTAGTGGTTGTTTTCCCGAAACGAGGTGATTTAGTTTCAATTGTACAATCGATTTATAATTACTATTTTGACTGGAGTCAAAAATCCAATTGTGAAAAACGAAACTCGAATATGACCGCAAACCAATAGTAACGCTTCGTTGGTACAAGTAGCGTACGATCGTACGATAGGTTAGGTACCAACGAAGCGTTACTATTGGTTTGCGGTCATTTTCGACTTTCGTTTTTCACAATTGGATTTTTGACTCTAGTCAAAATAGTAATTATAAATCGATTTATTGAATCAGGCGTTACTTTGCGGAGGTCCATATTAATGAACTAAAACAATTACTTTGCTCACCCGCGACCCTACAACAGCTACGCCCATGCAAGAAATGTGCGTTCATGCAGTTCCTCCACCTCCACACTGCACGAACACACACAAATCACATAAACCCAACCATCACCACCACCAAGCTACACTGACGCGCCTCGAACTCAACCAGAGCTCATCTTCAGAGTTACCACAACCGTATGCTATGCTACCAAACGTTAAACGTTTAACGTTTGGTACGTTTGGTAGCATAGCATACGGTTGTGGTAACTCTGAAGATGAGCTCTGGTTGAGTTCGAGGCGCGTCAGTGTAGCTTGGTGGTGGTGATGGTTGGGTTTATGTGATTTGTGTGTGTTCGTGCAGTGTGGAGGTGGAGGAACTGCATGAACGCACATTTCTTGCATGGGCGTAGCTGTTGTAGGGTCGCGGGTGAGCAAAGTAATTGTTTTAGTTCATAAATCGATTGTACAATCGATACTAAATCACCTCGTTTCGGGAAAACAACCACTAAAATTTCACGGTGTATAAAGACTCGTTAATTTGAGAGTATCAACAGTTCAATTACAAAATCTTAGCCTCATTTATAGCTTTACAGCTTTATTAAATAGCACTCGCCTTACATTTTCACGGCGTTACTATTTAGTATTGATAAATCATACTCACCTGAAACGTCTCAAATATATGAGAGTGATTTTATTATGTATTATTTACGAGACAGTGTTTTATTTACGACCTCACAGTTATAAGGAGAAGAAACACTATTGTCAACAAAGTTTAGTATTCGCTTACTTTGTGCTTCACCAGTCGGTGACGGCGGGGCAAGGTCCGTAAGTGAGAAGTCGGTTATCTACCTCGCCCTGTTGATGCAGGGTTGCCTTCAAAATGTAATAAAAATTTGTAGCCCAAGTGGGAGATGGTTTAGGGCTTGATTCTGTCGCTTTCTATTCACAATTCAGTTTAATTTACACAAAGTGCTTGTTTATTGTCTGCATTTTATCCACATACTCATAGTCGCTCGACATTGTTTCTCGTCTAAATGATAGTTAACAATTGACAGTCTTCATACGCAGACGGCGCTACATGAGATTGTTCCATTGAGAAAAAGAAGTAAAAAGTGGATTCCAAATCTATACATATAATAAATCTGTAACAAGTCGGTGTCTTGTCAACTGTCACCAGGGCTATTTATTAGCACAATAGAACCCAAAACAATGATTTTTAGAATTATTGTCTGTTTGTCTGTTTGTCTGTGAGTTTGTGCGCGCTAATCTCAGAAACGGCTTAACCTAGAAGGATGCGGTTTTCACTGATATGTTGGTATTTTCTTGGATTAACATTTAGTGTTTGTTTCATTTGAATCGGTTCACAAATAAGAAAGATAAGTCTATTTTAAGAATTTATCGAACAGGTTTTTTTGTTTGAACGCGCTAATCTCAGGAACTACTGCTCCGATTTGAAAAATTCTTTCAGTGTTAGATAGCACATTTATCGAGGAAGGCTATAGGCTATATATCATCACGCTAACACCAATAGGAGCGGAGCGGAGTGGAGCGGAGCGGAAGAATGTTTAAAAATCGGGGGTTTTTGATGTAAAACTTCTATAGGCACGCTTGACTTGGGAGTACGGTGCACGGTGTTGAATGTGAACGCGGGTGTGCGGGGGGGTGCGGGGGCGGGTAATTTTTTTTATATCAAGGAATTAAGGACAGCCATAATTGATGAAAAAGCAAATTGGATAAAAAAAAATAAGCTGCCCAAATTACTAATTCCACGCGGACGGAGTCGCGGGCAAAAGCTAGTAATAAATAAAGTATATTTAATTTTTATTGTAGATTGTTACTAATACAAATTGAGACATTTTCTCATATTGCTTGATAGTTATTTTATTTCTCAATATCACTTTAAAATGTTAAACGTTTAAATAAACGTTTATTTTGTTTTTAAACTACTTCAATTTCACCGCCAGGACTAAAGGTTCATGTGAGCAAAACCGCGGATAAAGACTAGTACTACATGCTCGTATGTTCATACATGCATATGTATGAATCATATACCTAAACTAATATCCCAAAGCAACATTGGCAACCCTAATTTGTGTGCCGGATTTATTTACTCACGTCTGTTGCGCGCACCTGGTTCGTTCACAACATTTTTGCACCCCCGTTATGGAACACGTAACTGAAATCATTCCTTTGTCTTTCACTGTCTTCAAATTAACACAGCTAGGCACCTACCAGTTTTATGAATATGTTGTGTGTAAGGATATCATAATTGTGCAGTGCAACGGTGCTGAAGTGTAGAAGAAATTGAGAACAAAACTTTTATTAAAACCGGTTGTCTGTAAAGTCGGCTTACGGACGATAGTTTAACATAACGAAACATTCAATAAAAATTACCCGAGCGCTAGTACTAAGATTGTATTACGTAATATTGCAATTGGCCTTCGCCGCTCTATTGCAACTGGCCTACGCCGCTCTATTGCAACTGGCCCTCGCCGCTCTGTAAGTATACATGTAACGTTACATGTAACCGTTACGTAACGTTACAATGCGTCATCCTTTTTCGTGTTTGCACCCGGCGGCTGGCGTTCATCGATTTATTAGACGTTGTCACATCAAAAATTTCTTTCATGTCTAGGTCTACGTATTCTTCGTATTAGAATTGATGATGAAATAAAATTAATCTTAGATTTTCTTTCTTTTACAAAACCAAAATGTTTATTAGAGGAATTTTATCTTTCACGTTGACCGTATTAACTAACTAACTAGCCGCTAGTCAATACGGTCAATGTAAAAGATAATGGCAAGGCCGGCCAAAATCAGGTCCACCAAGGCATTTGAATTTACCCGCCAGCAGAGCTCTTTCGTCGGCCAGCTAGCCGGCGCACGGTGGTAGCGCTTAAACCTGATTGATCGGTTAAAATTTTTGCTAAAAAAAATTCTGTTGAATTTTTCCCAACATTGTACGACTTTGCTATGCAAATTTTAAGCAGGTTTGGTTCCACCTATGTGTGTGAAAAAACATCTTCTACCCTATCATACATTAAAAATAAATATCACACATCTCTCAGTTCTCTCACTGCAAAACATCACTGTATATCAACATCAGATTTAAACCAAATATTGATAAATTACTATCACGAAATTCTCTTCGCAGCTCATCATCATCAGCCTATGTTCGTCCACTGCTGGACATAGGCCTCTCCCATGGCACGCCACTGAGCACGATCCTCGGCCTCTCTCATCCAGCTCTTGCCAGCCGCCTTGCGAAGATCATCGCTCCACCGAGTCTGAGGACGTCCCACGCTAACGTTTGCCGATCCGTGGTCTCCACTCAAGAACTCGTCTACCCCAACGGTTATCGGTTCTTCGGGTTATATGGCCTGCCCATTGCCACTTCAGCGTGCTGATGCGGTGGGCTATGTCGATAACTTTGGGTCTCTGTCGGATCACTTCGTTACGGATTCGTTTTTTTTTTTCGTTGTTTTAGTATATAACATAATCTACAATAATACGACACGGATTGCAAAAATATGTAAACAGATTCAAGATTACCGAGTACGTAAAATTGTACCCAACTCAAAGTTTGCCCAAAATTTGGGCAAGTCAATATTTTATTGAATGGAAAGAACATTTTTTTATGACTACCAAAACTAGTACCACTCAAAGTTAGAGAGTAAGTGAAAACACACATCGCCGTTCAAACATTACACACGAACACCTCTAAACTACTTGTACTTGCGGTGTGCAGGTATCATTAAATTTAGTTCCACAGTTTGTACGGCAAAAGTGTTCTATATTTACTGAGGCGAATAAAGGGAATATTTGTTTATTGCATACGACATTACCGAAGACCATCCAGGCTTGGTCGTGAACTAGTTGCACTCGGCGGGTTCCATTACCTGCTGCTTGGTACACCTCCGCCACGCTACATTAAGTCACGCGATGCTCACATTACATCGCTGAAAGATTTCGTTTCCACTTACAAAATCACTTTGTATCTGATGCTCTTTGGCTTTCTTTTGATGGGTACATCCTTTCGGTATCTCATCGAGTTGTACGTCGAACAATAATGTCCCTTTTCCCTATTATAGCGGGGTTTGACCTGTAAAGTCCTCTAAAAGATCGGATTCTAATTTCAGGGTAGATAAAGATCAACGTTCCGTTTTTGGAATTGTTACAAGGCTAAAAAAGAATGAGAATTAATGTACATAGGGATAAAATGCTTTTTTTTCGCAATAATGTAAGTACATAAAAAGTACGCGAAATTTCTTTGAAACGTAGAAAGTGAGTTTGATTGATTTGACAATGAAACAACGTTTCTAATTTGTCCTTATTGAAGTATAGTTACTTTGCCTGATGCATGTATATTAGATTAGTAATATTTTTGACCTCAAATTCGGGGATATTCAACGCCAAACTTATGACGTCTATTCAAAGGAAGTATTTTAGCGTCAGCTTGACGTCTGCTGCAAGCCAGATACAATTTCACGCTGTGCCAACTTGCAAAATTCATCGCAATTTCATACAAAATTCGGATGAAGTTTAAATTTAACTGTTCATGTGAAATCGTCTTGTTAACAGAAATAAAGAGTCGTGTTTAACGCGTAACAGAGTCACGCAAGATATTATTATCTGATGTTTGTGTTTTTTTATGTATTAGTAAGTTTTTTTTTTCTTGTAATAATTTAGCAATCAAAGTGTTTTGGTCCATACTGTAAGATTTATATTGTACCTACTGATTAAATAAATTAGCAAATGTTGGTCATGGTTTTTAATAACACATAATTTTACATGACTATTTTGATGTTCTTGTATACCAAACCGATCTTATTGTAAAATGAAATTGGTTATAACTACCCCATTTAACATCTCCGTGTGAAATCGTAAACCGCGGCTCCTCTGTATTGGATTAAGATAGTGCTGTGATGTTATCCGCGAGGATTACGTCCCTTTCTAAGACTTCTTCAGGCTTATTTCGAAGACAAATATTTTATAAAATAAATGCGTAGCAGTATATAGATTGTTTTGGTTGCTATCTCTCTTAGAGGAAATAAACTAAAATTTTCTTACTCGTTTGTCTAACGTCTTTGTTAGAATAGGTTAGTGGTTTTTCTTCTGATGCTATAATATAATACTAAGAAAAAGTAGAATATCTTATTTTTAAGAAATCACGATTAAGTTTTTGGTTGTAAATTCAATATAAAAGAAAGTTAAAGAAAACGTACAAATGTTGAAGATATCATCTTGTTTATGCCACTGAAATTGTACACGAGTTGTGTCTATTAAGACAATTAACTAGCTCTTCTCATGAAGCTAGCTTTGTAAGTTGTATAAAGGCAAACTTGTATATTTAGGTCATCAGACATCCGCTCCTTGAATGTTTAATTTCTAATTTTGAATGTCTCATATAAAATGCAGAGGAACAAAAGTGGTTAATCTGTTTGGGAAATTTGTAGAAAACCGACAAACTGGTAACATCAAGGGATTTTTCTTTTCCGGCTTATTGGCTTTAGCGATCTTAATTAGCTTAAATAATTTTACTAGACAGTGGGATTAGGGTTTAAAATTAAATCAATTCAAGTTCTAAAATTATGTTGCTGAAATATTTCAGAGGATAGAAATTCCTAGGTACGCTTTTTGCGCGCGACGGAATTTTGAGGACGACATTGGCCGTCGTTTGCAAACTGGATCTTGCAAAGACGTTGCGAATGTATTTGTGAACTACATATACTTAGTTGAATGAAGTTCGTAATGACTAATGAATGAAGTATGGCCGCATTTGCAAATAAAAATAAACGTGGTGGGCTAAAGGCTCACGGGCATACTTTGCTCGCCGGTCAAGCACTGAAAATCACAAAGGTTACATTGCTTCAAGGGACGGCCATATTATCCAACATTACCTGCCAGAGTCAAGCACTCGTATCACATATGCTTGTATTTCCGTTAGTGCTTAGTCGTTTGTGTTTTTGTGCGCTTTTTATTCATTAATTTCAGCCAACCTATGTGCCACTGCAAGATACAGGGCTTCCCTCAGAAGGAGAATCCTTGGGGCGTAGTTCCCACACTCCATTAAATTGTTTTGCAGGTGTCTGCAGGTTTCCTTACGATGTTTTCCTTCACCGTAAAACTCATGGTAAATTTCAAATGTAATTTCGAACATAATAATGTGATCTCAGGCACGAACCCACAACCCTCTGCTTGAGATTGAGAGGCCATAGGTCAATTAGGCTATACCACGACTTCTAAAAGTACAAGTAATATAATATACTAGTACAGATAAGTACATCATTCATCAGGCTCATGAGTTAAAGTCTCTTTAAATTTACACCCCATAATAATCACCACCCAGTGATCACAAAAAGCGGTAGGTACGACAACAAAGTCCGACCATCTTAACTCTGGAAAATCAACTGGCTATATTCTTTCCCGAGCATTTCTAAAAAAGTTTGAACATTTAATTTTGGACTCCGAATTGCATAGAAATTTACAGGTATAGCCTGAATGCGACTGAGCTTAACTAACACAGCCCCCAAAAAGGTCCTGATTATTTTTTATGGAATTTTCCTTTTTTGTTACCACATCGTGGTGGGTAACAAAAAAGGAAAATTTTCCAGACAGACACAAAACCTTATTTTAGCTCTTAGTAACTCAAGTACTAAAAATACATGTTTCTTCTTCTTAGTCTGACACTTGTCAGAGTGATCGTGGTTGCGCAGACGAGGTACACGGAGAGATGTTCGGTGGGTCGCAAACTTTTTCGCGGACAGCCCTCTTAGCAATTTGCAAATACGTATTTGGGTATTTTAATATACTAGTATGTTTAGATCTGTGTAATCTCATTGTAGGTATTATACAAAGTTTCGCATCAATACAGCACGTTGTTATGAAATAATAACCAAACTATGTTAGAGGAGTCGGCTGCAATGAAGATGCTCGCGTCTTGCGACAATTAAGTAATTTATCTAGCTATAACTAACTTATTTAGCGGTAAAAACCGTACCTAGTACAATTTTTTGGGCCTCTTGTTTGCTGAAGAAGTAAGTATCTATGGGAAATTTCAAATTAAACTTTGTGGTTGCTGGAGAGATGCTCTACAGCAACCCCAATTTCAATTAATTGGACTCCCCGATCTATTGAGGTACAATTTTTTTAAGTAAGTACTAATTCGATACATATTGGGTACATCAGCGTTATATCTTAAAAAATCGCAAAACACGTCACCACTGTGGTTTGCCAGGGAGCATGGCTTAATTTATTACTTTATGCATTGTTTTATTGAAAAACAAATTTGGATAGTTATAAAGATGAAACGAAAGTTATAATTTTTATTCATTTTTATTTCAATTTTGCTTTTTCTGCTTAACTTGGGTCGAGCTTTGATCTCTCCTGGTAAAAATAAATTATATGACTGTTGGTCAGCTGATTAGCTTAAAAATATGTTCTTAATGTACATAATAAAATGTTAAACATTTTATCATTAAAATATTAATAAGAAAAAGAAATGCTGAAGAAAGCATAACGGACACCGCAAATTTGGTAAGCCAGTACGACCACCCAAGCTAACTTGAGACGCGAGCTGTATCAGAAAGCACTCAGCTTAGAGCTCTAGTTAAATTAGGCCTTAATACACATCCAATCGAACAAATTTAAATCTTTTATTTCACTCATTTTATTAAATAATGGTTCAAATTCCAGTTAAATAGTCTTTTAGCATGTTTACTAATAAAATAAGCGAAATTAAAGATTTATTCGATTAGTTTATGCATTGCCGCTAAGTTACTGGGACGAAGTCATGAAGCAGATTAGTTAAGCAAAATATCAAATAAAAAATAAAATAGCAATGGGACTTGTGATTGTAGGACCTATTCCTGTGAAAACTAATATATTGAAGGTATTAACTTAAACTTATAAGAAGAAGGAGTATAATCGATTTATTCCATAATTCCACCACTGAGCATGTTTGAGCAAGTAATCTTTATGCAAAATCACCCACATAAAACCCGAGTGGGTACCGAACCAACAGCAATAAAAACGATTCAGATTGCACTAATATGTTAATTTCCTGGAGCAGAGCGTTTTTGTCGGTTCAGTGCATCAACTTTTGCTATTTGACTGTTCAGGCTGACATAGTGCACTTGTTACCAACAACGAAATAAAGCTGTAATTAAATAAACATTTTCAGGAATGTATCATGTGATTTTGCCTAATTCGTTATACGAGTATGTTGAATCTCGAACATTTGTGAAGGTTTTTTTTGTACACTAAAAGCGTTACAGTGATTTTATTTACGTTTTTTGTTAATGGATGGAATTGGGTTCAGTGTTACGCTGACCTGTAAAGTGGTTGTTACTGTGAATTGAAATATTTCACTGTTGTTTTTTTGGTTAATATCATACTGTTTTTTTTTCATGTCTTCAGGACTCAGGTGCTACAAACGCAGGCAATTGCGTTAAGTTACTTTCCTTCCTATCAATGTGTATCTATGACTTGAGTTGGATTTAGTGGTTCGTACGATTTTTTTAAACTGCGAGACCCCTCAAAAGTGGTTGTTCCGTGCAATGAACTCGAGGAAACTATTAGTAAGTTCCAGGAACGCGGGCCGCGGTGCCGAGTTGGCGCGGGGGCGTGGCCGGTGAACCGCCACAAAAATTTCTACCTTTACAACCCTTTACTTAGACCACAATTGCATTTATCTTTGACTAGGCTTTTGCTTACTTACGAGGGGCGTTCAATATAAAGTGAGAATGAGATGCAAACTCTTTTAATATTACGAAATTAAATACTGGCCGGTAAAGCTAATCTATCTAGCTGATTGCTATGAAAAAAAAAACTAACTGTCTTTTATTTAAAAAAATATACGGTAATTTCTTTGCAATGCTATTGAGTACGTTAGCGAAAATGGAGAAAATTGAACTGCGCGCCGTTATCAAATACTTGTATTTGAAAAATTTTTCTACGGACCAAGTCAATTTGGATTTGCGGGACACTTTAGGGTCTAATGCTCCTCCGTATTCGACAGTCGCACGTTGGTGCGCCGAATTTAGACGTGGAAGAACATCGACAATGGACGACCCCCGCTCCGGACGCCCTACTACAGCAGTAACTGAAGAAATTGTGAAAAAAGTCGAAAACTCAGTTTAAGCGGATCGTCGTGTCACAGTTATTGCTGAAAATGTAAAGATTTCAACGGGGAGCGTGCATAATATTTTACATGAACGCTTGGGTATGAAAAAGGTATCTGCGCGTTGGGTATACCAAGAATGCTTACTGACACGCAAAAACAAACTAGACTAGAGATTTGTCAAGAAGCTTTGAACCTGATGCTGCAAGACCGGGAACTTTTTTTGGCGCGATTTATAACAATGGACGACACATGGCTCCATCATTACGACCCTGAAACGAAACTGCAGTCTATGACATGGAAAAGGCCATCATCTCCAACTCCGAAGAAATTCAAGGTGAGCCCATCTGCCGGTAAGGTCATGGGCTCTGTTTTTTGGGATGGTAAAGAGGTATTAATGATTGAGTATCTCAAACATGGAGCCACTATTACGGGCACTTTATACGCCAAACAAATAGCATCATTGCGCAATGAGATCCGCGAAAAACGGCGAGGTAAACTCTCGAAAGTTGTGCTGTTCCACCAGGACAATGCCCCGGCACACAAGTCCATCGTTGCAATGGCTGCAATTCGTGATGCTGGGTTCAATATCCTTAAGCATCCTCTGTATTCACCAGATCTCGCTCCCAGTGATTTCTACCTATTTCCGAGATTGAAACAATACCCGAGAGGCCAGAAATTTGAAGACGACGACGCGGTAGTCGCTGCAGTACAAGATTTTTTAAGTACTCAAGATGAGACCTTTTTTAAAAATTAAATTTTATGTTTAGAAAAAAGATATAATAAGTGTATTATGCTAAAAGGTGACTATGTCGAAAAATAAAATGACATTTAGTAAAAGTTGTTTATAACATACTCATTCTCACTTTTTATTGAACGCCCCTAGTACAGCTTCGCTCGCATGAACCTTTACACAGACAGGCAGTCGAGTCTTTCAATGAGAATTCTAGAACATTTGCGTCGTGGTTTTTATGAAGAAAACCCGTGCAAAATTTGTTTCTCAAGTCTTCAGCGGTTAAGATTTTGGGATTTTACATGAGAATAACCTGATACCGTTGGAATATTGAAACAAAAAATAGTTTATGTTTATTTTTAGAGATCAAGCCATTTTTGCGTGAAAAAGTAAGACAGACACACACAACCCACAATCACACGTTTATAACACGTAGGCTAAGAAATAAGCAGCGAGCGCAATTTGCAAGCAAAACTTCTTATCACTTCGATATTTGAAGGCACAGCTGTGAATGTCACATGACATAATGCAGCGGATAAGGTGCTTAAAAATATGTAAACACGGCTCTTGTCGGTGGCGGTAGAGCGTATCCCGATATTTGAAGAACCTGTATACCAATAATGTGCAACGCCGACAGGTCCTACCTACATATTCACATTCTGATTGTTTACAGTGTGAACACCGATATGTCTCACACAGCATTTTCATATCAGTTCAGAGTTTCATATGCGAAAATAGAATGGCACCCATTGCCGTTATTTTTTTTTAAATTTCCTGTCTATACAATTTCCACAGCTGAGCACACTCTTTTCAAATTGAGTGCGAATCGGTAACTTCGCACACACCAGCTTCGCAGCGCTATACGCTGCCTGGTTTCCTCATGATGTTTCCTTCATTGAAAAACCCATGGTAAATTTCAAGCGTAACTTCGCACATAAATCCCGGGAAACCTATGAGATCCGGGTGGTGGGTATGAACCCACGACCTTCTGTTTGAGACGCTATTGGTCAAACCACTACTTTGGCTACTACGGCTTTTCTTTTTACACAGCGCCGTCCGAACGATTTAAGAACCAATCGGAATAGTTTTAGGCAAGATATATGACCATTATAACAAATGCAAGTATCAGAGCGTGGCCAAGAGTTTACTCGCTGGGGCAATAAAGGATCTCCCGCATTCAAGGTGGCAAATATATCACCGAATAAAAGATTTATACCTATTCGCTTAGGCGTAGGAAATCCCAGGGTCCTCGGGTCTCGGCCGGTTGGTGCATTTTAACATAATGTACATGAACAGACATGAAAATAAATTATTCATAGTATTGGACACGGATTGATCTTAATTCCGCGGGAAGGGGATTTGTGGCGGGCCGTCGGAGATAAATGGTCGATAACATTTTTATTGGCTACTGGTTGTTAGCTGCGCCTGTGTCCGATGACGTGACGTTTGTGTAAATTGTGTAAGTACGTATGCTAAAGTGGGGTTTTCACGTAACGAGTAAAAACATCCCAATAACAATAGCAAAGACATTGCGGGGCTTAATAATTTATCACATAGTAATTTGTTCGGTAACCCTGCTACCTATAGCTACCGGATGAATTTATTTGTAACGTGGAACCCGGCTTAATCCTACTAATCTATACTAATATATAAAGCTGAAGAGTTTGTTTGTTTGTTTGTTTGAACGCGCTAATCTCAGGAACTGCTGCTCCGATTTGAAAAATTCTTTCAGTGTTAGATAGCCCATTTATCGAGGAAGGCTATAGGCTATATATCATCACGCTAACACCAATAGGAGCGGAGCGGAGCGGAAGAATGTTTCCAAATCGGGGGTTTTTGAAGTAAAACTTCTATATCTCGGGATCTACTGCTCCGATTTGAAAAATTCTTTCAGTGTTAGATAGCCCAGTTAGATAGGGCGGTTTGGGAGCGGTTGGGGGGGCGAGTTGGGAGCGGGTTGGGGGCGAGTTGGGGGCGGGCTGAGGGCGGGTTGGGAGTGGGTTGGTTTATTATGAAGTTTCACTTCTTCCGGAAGGATCAAAGGAGAGCCATAATTGATGAAAAAGCAAATTGGATAAAAAAATAAGCTGCCCAAATTACTAATTCCACGCGGACGGAGTCGCGGGCAAAAGCTAGTAATATTATAAAGCTGAAGAGTTTGTTTGTTTGTTTATTTGTTTGTTTGAACGCGCTAATCTCAAGAACTACTGCTCCGATTTGAAAAATTCTTTCAGTGTTAGATAGCCCATTTATCGAGGAAGGCTATAGGCTATATATAATCAAGCTAACACCAATAGGAGCGGAGCGGAGCGGAAGAATGTTTCAAAATCGGGGGTTTTTGAAGTAAAACTTCTATAGGCACGCTTGACTTGGGAGTACGGTGGTGAATGTGAACGCGGGTGTGCGGGGGGGTTCGGTGGGGGGTAGGGGTTGGGGGCGAGGTGCGCGGGGGTGCGGGGGCGGGTAATTTTTTTTATATCGAGGAACTAAGGAGAGCCATAATTGATGAAAAAGCAAATTGGATAAAAAAAAGCTGCCCAAATTACTAATTCTACGCGGACGGAGTCGCGGGCAAAAGCTAGTTTTATAAATAAAATCCGAAAGTTTGTGAGTGTTGTTTGCATACCGAATATAAGGTCAGTCTACATAATTATATTTTTTTCATATATCTCTTATGTTGATATGATGTTGTATCACGATCTAGCTTTAAAAAACTAGTCCTAAGTTAAACTGCACTACACAAGTTGATGAGAGACTTTCAATATTGACGATGGCGAAACACCTTCATTACTTGTTTAAACATTACTTCGGAGTTCGCCGACAGCCTCAATTTGCCCGAGCTCGAACTATTAATCTTATGTTTGAATCAAAGTTTCAATGGATAAGCTCCGAAATTAACGCTAAGGAAACTAACAGATCGTGCGGTATTCGACGCGCTTCCAAGCGGTTCGATGATTTTTGATAGCTGTATGCTTAGTATAAGTTTTACTTCATCAAAATACTTCTCGATCGCGTTTACGTAAAAATTTCAATTCTATGGAAACATGGACGCGCGGCCGCGGCGGCGCTGTCCATGTTTCCCTAGTAATTGATTTTTTTACGTAAACGCGATCGAGAAGTATTTTGGTGAAGTAAAACTTATACTAAGCGTACAGGGCCGGATGTTCTGCTGCTTCCGTTCGGAATCACTATGGCAATACACAGAAAGGTTGTTCACTTTGTTTGTGATCTTTCAGGAAGAAAATAAATCTGATCGCTGACATTGTACTAATACAAAATTATATCACTCTGCGAGATCATTTTAAATGATAGTTTTCATATTTTATCCGATGTATCAACCGATGGTAATCATCATCGTTCTTATTGCTTAAATATTAGGTACAGCTAGCTAGGTGCTTACTTTACTTTAAATAAAGATTTTCATATTTTTATAGGATACTAGCTTTTGCCCGCGACTCCATTCGCGAAGAATAGGGGTATAAAAATAATAGGGGGTAGGGGTACAGCCTTAAGACCTATTCTCACATCTACTGAATACAGATAAAAAGTTTCATAAAAATTGGTCAAACCGTTCCGGAGGAGTTCGATAACAAACACCGTGACACGAGATTTTTATATATTAGATTAGAAAGATGATTTTTGTGTATCATAGGTAACTGTTTCGACTACGTACGCTGTATATTATACTTATACTAGCTGACCCCGCAAACGTTTATAAAAATAGCCTACGACCTATTCTCAGACCTATCGAATATAGAGAAAAAAGTTTAATAAAAATCGGTCAACCCGTTTCGGAGGAGTTCGATAACAAACACCGTGACACGAGATTTTTATATATTAGATATAATGTGGTGTAACAATTTTTCATATAAAAATATCATATGTAAAAGGTTCTAAAACCCAAACTTATTCGTGATTTTTGTTTATTTCACTTCTGTCATATTATGGACAAGCATACACTCTTTTTTAATTTAACTTTGGTTGTTCTTATAGCTGCCCCACAATACAGATTATGTGAAGATTTCAAGTGTCGACCTTCTTCTTCTTTGTCGACAGAGTGGTCGTGGTCATCACTTCAGGTGTTTGGATGTTGGTGTTGTTTCAGTGTGGTCCATTATAGTTCAAAAGATATAAACATACAACGAAGTTTTGGCACAGGCCAGTTACCTTTCAGGTACGAACCCCTTAAAGAACTTGTGTGTAAAAAAATCCTAGTCACTTTTTATACCATTAAAATCTTATTGTTAAAGGTACAATGCTACTTGACACGGATTTGTCATTTCAGAGGCGTCGGCAACTTTTTTTATGGTATCATCACAGTACATTTTTTTTCATTTCTTTATTAAAAGAAATCCAATTTAATAATTAGTTTCAGATTATCAAGCGGTGTCCCACACTAGGCAATGCATATCACGTGCTGATCGGATTCGTTTAAAATTTTAAAGTACAATTTTAAAATACCCTGATTATAATACAAAGTATTCTTAAGCACCTACGAAAACAACTGAAGACGTGAGTTGATGAAAGGGGAATGTCGCATTTTTTTCATTTTCGGTTTTATGCCATAAATGAAGGTACTAGGTCATAATGCAACACCGAACGCTATCAGTTCTCATGTTTTTAAACTATAACAGCTTTAAACCCAGTGTATGAAGGACCTATGTACAAGAATAAGTTACCTTCTTCGTGAATTAACGTGCTAAGGGCACATGACTCTAGAAGTGGATACCAGTTTGCGAGTGAATGTAACAGAAGAAAGTGTCATGTACGCACTTAGCTCCTTCATCCATGTTATGAGACAAACTTTTATTTTCTCTTATTCTGACATATCCGATATCCCAAGAAAAAAAGAAAACGTTAGGGACCAGCTGAAATTTATGAACTCTGAATGCAGGTATTTTTACGAAGAAATTCTACTAAATCAATAAATTTTGTTACATACAATAAACCCTTTCTTTTATTTTACTTCTTTTCATTGTAGAACAGCACCCTTAAATAGATTTTGTCCGTTTCATAGGACTTAGAAATAAAACGCTCACAATTTAAATTTGAACTAACTGACGCGCGGCCCAAGCGCAGCGGGACGTTCGGTAGGCTACCCCCTTTCTTCCTCGCGTATCGGGAGACAGACCAGTGCGCACGCGACACGTGACAAGAAGCTAGCATTCGTAAAACTACAACTGCCAACACGGCGTGGGCTCATCATCAACAAATTGTTTTGGTAAGTATTACTGTGTTTGATATATTTATTTTATTTAAATAACATGTAACAAAATTACAACGTAAAAACCTTTAACTGCGATTTACTCGAAATAATGTTTTTGTGACATACCCCCTTCATCCACTCATGTCTTCAACTATTATACAGGGTTATTTGTAATTCACTAGCATCCTTTTAATCCTAAACTCCTACCACTTAAACAAATGTTTTTTGTTTTACGGCTTTTGTCATAACTTAATATTTTGGTGTAATAACGTTTTAAAAATTTAAGATTTACTCTTATTTTTACGATACTCTGTGTATTTGTATGGGAAAAAAAGTTCTCCATTTTAAAAAGTCGTAAAACAAAAAACATTTGTTTGAGTGATAGGAATTCAGGGTTAAGAGGATGTCAGTGAATGAAAAATAACCCTGTAAAATAAAGTTTATTTTTTATATACTTATTTACAGTTTTTATTTAAAAGGAATATTATTTACACTGAGAAAGACTGCCACATAGAATTAAAGGACAGCTTGATAATATCCATTAAATTTGCCATTGTTGGAGTATTTCCAATAGGGATGTTGACACCACCAATCAACTGACGTACTTTTTATGAGCTGTCAAAACACATTTCTCCCATAGAGTTTGAATGGCAATAGCAACATATGACGTCACTTGTTCGCAAACTCAATTGACTAACTATTTATTTGTTTTAAAGCAACAAAAAATCTAATTTTGCAGCTAATCGAAAATTAATCTGGGTTTTAGGGCTAAAATAAAGCGTTTTTTTACTGGAGTCGTGTCTTCGAATTATTTTTTAATGGTGTCAACATCCCTATTGAAGTAAGTGCCTTAATTTTCCGTGTAATA
Organism: Archips crataeganus; assembly: GCA_947859365.1. Taxonomy (NCBI): domain Eukaryota; kingdom Metazoa; phylum Arthropoda; class Insecta; order Lepidoptera; family Tortricidae; genus Archips; species Archips crataeganus. Next base: position 12,597,615 of record OX402055.1, on the reverse strand, counting down.
ATATCAGAAACCATAATAGTTTTTCCTTTTTCAAGAGAGGGAGTCTTTGCTTCAGGTACAATAAAATGTTGACAACTGCTGGCATGTTTCGTAAACAATTCAAGGGTTCTTTTCACATAAAGCCTCGACCGTTCCCCGTGATAGTTTCATTGTTCGTCACTTCGAACTCTTCTAACAACAAATTATTTTTCCTTTATATTTCATTCTACGAGAACGAAGTCTTTGTCGTAATTTTCTGATCATTACCCGAGTGAAGGATGGTTTATAGTGAAAAAGCCATTCCGTTGATGTTCCAATTTTCTTTGAAAGTCTTTTAGTAAAATATTAGTGGTTCGTTTGGTCTCATCTGGCTTTAAAGTTTGGAAAATCGTTTAAGTGCGTTTAAAGATCAGCAAAAATAAACCTTTAGGAGATAAATAATTTTATTAAGCCCTAAGGACAGGATGTAGGACAATAATTATATTATACTTAATACTTGTATCCACTGATCTGTCAAAGTCATATACATTCTGTCGTATCGCAAATAATAAATTTTGGGTCAAATTCATCCCCAGGCGCTTCTTGTACAGGAAGAAATTACTTTTCAAATTTCGCTTCAGTTGCGTACATGGGGGTTTTATTCTCCTCACCTCCATAACGCCGATTTTGAGCCGAATATATTTCTAAGGATTTTGAGTATTTGACAAGACGCGGTATCCAAGGCCGCCATCCGTTGCCTAGCGTCGATGTGCGTCGCTAGGTGAAATCACCTCCGCAACCAATTAAAAAGCAGAATTTGTGACGTTCCTGTCCCAAATCAAAACATTCATAAGTCAAAGCTGCAGCCTTCATATTGTGTTTTTAATTTATGTTATTATGTGTTCTGTTTGTTTTCTGTTTACTTTTCTTATTTACAGCTGTTATATTATTGTTTATACCTAAGTTTTATCCTATGTCGCAGGCTATTCCCTCCTCCTCCTCCTCACAAGGTCAGTCTAACAACGATATCGCCTTCAATTATGTGAAATGCCAACTTTGTTCACAACCAAAGTTCTTCAAAGGCAATAGAGGATTGCAAATACATATCAGTAGAGTCCATAAACAGTCTGTTGATGTCGCCAACCTTTCAGACGCGGTTCCCTCTTCTCCTAGCTTACACACTCTTTCACCTCCCCAAAATAGTCTTCCTCTGGAACTTGGCCACCTCAAACGCTCCGTGCCAATCGTAAGGAGAATTCCACGAGGCGCACGGATAGCAGTCGCTACTTACCTGTCTCTTGCGATTGATAAAGTCGTCTCCGAAAATTCTCCGAACGCTTGGAGACATTTACTTACTTTTGCTTACCGTACACTCAACGCCAAAAAATCTATAAATAGTTCGTTAACTCAGCAAATCAAACGTAATTGCACTAATCCAGCCTCTCTTTCACCTTCTCAACCTGAACACCATAGAATCATTCCTTGCAGAGATTTATTTAAAAAAGTGGAACAGAAGGTTGATGATGGTGATATAAAAGGTGCTGCTCAATTACTTTTTTCCAGTGACACCGTTGCTCCTGATTCTCTTGAAACTTTAACCTCTCTTAGATCCAAACATCCACTACCCGCAGCGTCACTCATTCTGCCCGACCCTCCGAACTCAGAAAATGAAAACCATCAAACTTCTGAGCAAAACGTACTTGCAGCAATAAAATCTTTTAAAAATGGTTCCGCGGGAGGCCTTGACGGTCTTTCGCCACAACATTTTAAGGATCTTATCAGTGCGGCAACAGGTGACGCTGGCTCTACTCTATTAAAGAGTGTAACCAACCTCATTAACTTTATGTTATCCGGCTTGGTATGTTCTGAAGTGGTTCCTACCCTTTACGGCGCCAATCTATGCGCTCTTCAAAAAAAAGATGGTGGCATCAGACCAATTGCCATTGGCTCAACATTTCGGCGCATCTCATCCAAAATTTGTAGTAGACATATTTTTCAAAATCTTTCTGAAAATTTTCAGCCGATACAGTTGGGATTTGGCTGCAAAGGAGGGTGCGAGGCAGCCGTACATGCAGCGCGCACCTACCTCAGTAAGGGCGACTGTGAGGTACTTTTAAAGGTGGATGTTCGGAATGCTTTCAATTCTGTAGACCGAGGAGCAATGCTGTCACAGGTTAAAAGTGTTACCCCAGAGATTTATAGCTATCTATGGCAATGCTACAGCACTCCATCTCACCTGGTTTATAAAGACAACCTATTAAGCTCGGCAGTTGGCTGCCAGCAAGGCGACCCACTTGGTCCCGCCATTTTTAGTTTGACTATACACCCGGCAATTACATCTCTAAATTCAAAATTTAACACCTGGTATCTTGACGACGGGACCTTTGGTGGCGAGGGAAAGACAGTCCTTGACGATTTATGCAAAATTACTTCTCTATTTAATACAATCGGTCTCGATCTAAATTTTTGTAAATGCGAAGTTTACTTTAAGGAAAATTTACCTCTTCAAACTTTGACTGACTTAACTTCTAAATTTAATACACTGGCTCCGAACATAAAAATCATTCACAATAGTACGCTTCGTCTTTTGGGTGCCCCCGTCCTCCCAGAATCTATCGTTCCCCTCATTAATGAACATGTCTCCAAATACAATGATTATTCCGATAGACTCCTCAAAATTAACCCACACATGGCTTTGTTCATTATCAGATTTTGTTTATTTGTTCCAAAATTTACTTACATTTTACGATGCAGCCCTGTTTGGAAATACAAAGATTGCTTAATTCCTTTAGATGATCAGCTCCAAAAAACACTGTGCAAAATTCTAAATTCTGACATATCCGGACGCGCATGGACACAGGCTACTCTTCCGATCCGTTTTGGTGGCTTGGGAATAAGAAATTCTTCTCAAGTCGCCCTCCCGGCATTTCTTTCTTCTGTTCACAGTACTCAGGCTCTGGTGAATCAAATATTAAGCCCCTCCGTGGGTTGCCAACCGCCCGAGTGCTTTGACGAAGCTGGGGATGCCTGGACGGCTGCTTGCCCTAATACAATTTTTCCCACTGTCCCCAAGTCGCAACGGTTGTGGGATGAACCGCTCTGCCAACTTATGTCCGAAAGACTCATTAACTCTGCAACAAACCAAGCTGACCGCGCCCGCCTGTTAGCCGCTTCTGTGCCAGAATCCGGATATTGGCTCCAAGCTCTGCCTTCTGCCAATATTGGTACTTTATTAGACCCCATTACTTTATCGTTTGCGATTAGCCTGCGTCTAGGTCTTAATGTCACCCAACCCCATAGATGCCGTTGTGGAGAACCTGTAGATTCTCTAGGCTATCATGGCCTCTCCTGCTCGAGAAGCGCAGGCCGCATCTCTCGTCACGCCTCTCTGAACGACCTGCTCCGGAGAGCCCTTGCCACCGCCAACGTGCCGGCTATCCTAGAGCCGAACGGTATCGCACGTGACGACGGCAAGAGGCCCGACGGCATGTCGCTTATTCCTTGGAGGCAGGGCAGGAGTCTCGTTTGGGATGCGACCTGCGTCGATACGGTGGCACCTTCTCACGTTGCTACCACTTCAATCCGAGCAGGTGCGGCGGCCACTGCGGCTGAACACCTCAAACGGCGCAAATATGCCTGTATAGGACAGTCGTACTTATTTGCACCGTTTGGAGTAGAAACTCTAGGCGCATGGGGTCCAGGCGCGAAGGAACTCGCAAAAGAGATTTCTTCGCGCCTGGTAGAAACGACTGGTGACCAGAAGGCAGGTGGCTATTTCCGCCAACGATTAAGCCTGGCTATTCAACGCGGTAACGCTGCCTGCCTTCTGGGAACTATGCCGTCGGGTGACATCCTAAAAGATATTTTTTATTTATAAATTTTTAGTTTTAGGTTCAGTTTTATTTTCCTTTATTTATAAATTGTACATACTTTAGATTATTACTATTTAAATACAACATTATTTATTACCTTTAATATTATGAAATGTCATGACATTGAATGTTGTTACAAAGTAATGTTGTGGCTAAAAATATAAATATAATGTATTTCTTTATTTTTGAATAACTAGGCCGTACGTATAAAATCCAAAGGGAACTATTAATTTCATCGTAAAAGTATACCCTCTAGTCGTTTCAGTGCAGCAAAATATTTTTTATTCTCTCAACTGTTGTGCGACTGCATCATTTCAAACTGTTTGTATCGTAGCGTACACAAAGGGATATTTTGTATCGAACGTAGACCGATTCTGGAATCGATATTTTATAACAAAATAATGTTGTGAAACGTATTCGAAGTGCCAGTGGTAGCGTTGAATATGCGTTAAAATAATTTTCTTGTCATCGATCATACCGCGGGCGACGAGCGTGACGTCGACTTGTGCCGATTAAAACATGTGACGAACGACATGGGACGACCACGACACGACTATAAAATTGAAATTCGTTTTACGGAAAGTTATGTTTTTTATATTTCACTTGCGCAGAATAAATCGCACTTATAAGTTTGTATTTATTAATGTTTTTAAAGATAGGAACGAACGTAATTTACTGACAACCAACAGGTAAAAGATTGTTTGCTTGATTGGTATTTGGTGAAAGCTTATTCAGATATGACTAATGTGTTTAATGCTAATAATAATAAAATAAAAGAAAACTAAAAACGTGCTATATTCAATTAGACGTCTAAAAATATGTGGTATTGTTGAGCAAACCTTCTGGTAATAAAAGAAAAAAAAGGTAACTTCTGAGCCAAGGAAACTAAGACAGCTATTGAAATTGCATTCGACACTTCCCAGCTCATACAAAACTGTTTTTTTAGGCCTAACACTACGTTTAAAGTTTAAGTAAGACATTTACCTACCGACGTAAAATCTCCTTGGTCCTAATTATGTATTTTCTTTAGATACCTTCATTTCTGTATCGTCTCCCAATGAGGGTTTTGAAATGAACATGGACAATACTAAGTTCATGCTACACCAGTGCCGGTTACGTTTACCATGGATTTTTTTTAAAATTGTAGTCTCCCGAATAATCCATCGCGGATGGGCAGCGCACAGGAAACATCATGATGTGTTCTCGCCCAAAATTCCGCAGTTCCTGAAGCCTAGACTCTTCAATCAGTGTGTGTTGCCAGTGATGAATATGGGTCTGAGACGTGGTGCGTGACTGTTGGCCTCTCGAAGAGGCTCAGAATCACGCAACGAGCTATGCAGAGATAGAATATGGTATACCGAAATTTGCCGAAGAAGTATAAAGTCACCGACATAGCTTGGAAAATATGCAAGTTTAAGTAGTAATAAGCGGGCCACATCGCTCTGAGAACACATAAACGTTGAGGAAGGTAGGTTCCCGAGTGGCGACCACGCACTAGAAGGCTAGGCGTTGGCTGGTCTCTCATAAGGTGAACTAACGGTTAGAAGGTGGATGCAGATGGATAGTTGTCGTTGTTTTGTGACGTTCTGAGGGGGGAGGCTTTTATTCAACAGTGACTGTAGACGTTTGCTGGCTGATGATGATGACCTTTATTTCGTCGCATGTAAATGTTTCCTTTAAAAGCGAGAAACGAGACACTCGATAATCGATTCACGCGCGTCTAATCTAATACGTTAGTAGTTAATTATATTATTAGTTTAATGCGTCTCTTTGTAGTTTGAAACCTACTTCATTTGTAACTTAATAATACATATGAACTAAAACAATTACTTTGCTCACCTGTGACATTATAGCTACCTCAGATCAAATAAAAAGTACTTTTTATTTGATCTGAGATAGCTACGTTTATGCAAGATAAGTGTGTTCATGCAGTTCTTCCACCTCCACACTGTACAAACACTCACAAATCTAACTATCACCATTACGAAACTAAGTATGTGTGTGTGTGTGTGTATGTGTGTGTGTGTGTGTGTGTGTGTGTGTGTGTGTGTGCGCCCTGTTTCGAACTCAACCAGAGCTAATCCTCAGAGCAACACAAACGTTCACCATGCTACCAGATGTTAGACTAACCACCTGCCAAGTGCGAGTTGGATTTGCACATGAAGGCAGCTACATACACATGAAGGCAGCTACATATCGTGCAGTTGCAGCTTAGTAAAAAGGGTTCTTGTATTTTTTTAATTTTGAGTTTTTTTTTGTCATGTGGTCATAGTAATACATGTTCATAATAATAATTTCCGAGTTTCGTTCACATCGTCAAATTTCATCTAAATTCGTCTCAGTGGCGAAGGGTATTAACAACCCGATTCCCCCCGTGTTGACTAAACTTTCCAAGTAACCAAACTCTTGACTTCTCTTGTATTACTGCACTGTTTTTCAAAAAGAGTATAAATGGGTATGTTTTTAGGTTTTTTTTGCTCCGGCTTTACTTGCAAAAATTTTCACGCCCCGCCACGATTCGTCCATACATTTAAGCGTGAAAGAGTAACAAAAACACACCCAGAAACTTTCACAATTACATTAAAGGGTGAAATTTAAATTGTAATGCAAAATTGCTAATTTTGTATTAGTTTTTCTAACTCAATAAAATTAATGCTGGGCAACATAATGCAAAAATTCAATTCTTAAAATTAGACTGATAAAATTTAGGGTGTCCATACTTTGTTGTAATGAAATCATCATCATCATCATCATCATCATCATCATCATCATCATCATCATCATCATCATCATCATCAGCCTATAACAGTCCACTGCTGGACATAGGCCTCCCCCAATGAGCGCCATTGCGCCCTGTCCTCGGCTAGACGCATCCAGCTTCTACCAGCAGCCTTTCGCAGATCGTCACTCCACCTGGCCGGAAGGCGTCCTACACTACGTTTGCCAAGACGCGGTCTCCACTCAAGAACTCGTTTACTCCAACGGTTGTCGGTTCTTCGACAAATATGACCAGCCCACTGCCACTTCAACTTGCTAATTCTCTGAGCGATGTCGATGACCTTAGTTCTGTGTCGAATATCCTCGTTGCGGATTCTATCTTTCAGAGAAACTCCGAGCATAGCTCGTGCCATAGCTCGCTGAGCGACTTTGAACTGGTGGATTAGCCGTACTGTGAGTGTCCACGTTTCAGCTCCGTATGTCATGACGGGTAGGACGCACTGGTCGAATGAAATGGTAGAATGAAATCATAAACGCAATATATGGGCACCTCAAAGTAAATAAGACTAATTAAAACAACTGAGTTATTGCATTATGTTGACCATCATTAACCTGAGATAGAAACACTAATTTTCATGGCGATTTAAATTCCTACCTAGGACGTCCACCAGCCACCAACCAACCAACCATGACGAGACGAACGAGAATGAAATGGACAGACGATTTAGAGACCGCAGATTCAATGTGGATGCAAGCTGCTTCCAACCGTAATGATTGGGTATCAATAAGGAAGGATTACGTCCAGCAGTGGACGCCCTACGGCTGAAATGATGATGATGATTAGTACCTAAGATGAAGCAAAACACTAGTTTAAAAAGTGGCGTGAGTCAATCGACTAACCCGTTCAGTTTCAAGTACCGGCTGTAGGCACATCCCAACTAATAAGCTGCGGCAAGATTCGATTTGTAGCATTCGAACATGGCGGATGTAGACAGTATCTAATTTTGGTATTTCTGTTTCTTTGGCTACTTGAAGTATAATTTTGATAGTGTTTTATGCGGCGATTAACCTTAATTAAACAGTGATCACAAAATTCTATATTGCTCTCGTGTCTGACATTTTTTAATGCGCAAGTTGTCTCCACGTGGTTTCTGGAATTTTACTATCAAGTTGCAAAAACTACAATCACCGTACAACGTCGCTCCCAAAGAGAGCTTACTTTGACACTGGCGAAATTGTCCTTATATAGGACAGAAGCTATATTTTAAATAAATAATAATAATAACCTGCGGCAAGAAGCCACCCCAGTTCCTTCCCATAAAACTTAGTGTCAAGCGAATCACAGATAACCCTGACGCTACCACCTAGATCAAGTCAAAAATTAAAAGATATAAATCTTCTTCAATCAGATAAGCCCAGACGGAGGTGCTAAGTAGCAAACTTGCGCTATGTAATTAACAATTCATCGGACTTCGAGCGAAACCGGGAAAACTACTCGAAGTAAAGGCTTCTTTTTAGAATATTTATCTTTCCTTAACGGCGATAACAAAGTTAAAGGTTTATTTGGAACTGCGGCATCGTGTCTTTCACTTTATTATGTTTGTTGTTTTTTCAATGTATGATGACGCGATGGTCCCGAAGGAAGATTAGCGCCGTCCGTAAGGCGAATTTTGCTGATTTGGGACCATTTCGTGATACCTATGTGCATTTTTTATTCCTATCTTATTTTTGAATGCGTTTGATATCATGAATAAATGTTTTATTTCTTCTTTCTTTCTTTCTTATTTCTTTATTTTTTCATTATTATTATTTCTGTATTCTTATTATTGATTTTCGTCCGATTTCGACCAAGGTGATATTTTTAACTCTGCTATCGTTCTAATTGCTGACATGGTAGCTCTTTGTAATTAGTCAATTTTATTAACAGACGTGGTATTTCGATAGTAAACTATCCAAATAAATAAATAAATGAATTGCTAAAGCAAGGGAAACAGCAACACAATCGATCAGGCGACCAAGAACGCCTTCATCCTTGCTATAATTTATCACTGTAGGTATTGCATTTGTACTGCAGCAATATTGAACTGACGACTAAAGTTTAAATTTCAATAAAGTGTGCAGGCACTCGGCAAACGTATGCACGAGCGCGCGGATCCAGTAGAACATAGGCCTCCAGCCACTGCTCATAGAATAGTGATTTTTTTATAAGCATTTATTTGACTTTCAATGTTCGGACGTAAGTAAATTGTCTTCAAATCTTGTAAAGTGAATTTGAAATTCTTCTAGCCATCAGATTAATTTGAAGTTTGGTACAGATAGGTGTATAAAGATAGCATGACAATATACTATCAACAGAAATGCTTGTATTAAGTAAGAACTTATTTATGGATTTTTATAAATCTAAATGACTTTAAAATTATATGTATATAATAATAAATTAATCATGTCCTTGATCCGTGTGTATGACTCCATTAAGGAATTTTGAACAAACAATGTTCCCTGGTAACACATATAAAATGGTGTACCTATATAATTCGATCAAATTTAAAACAGAAATGCGGCCATTCAGTATCAGTTGGACTACTCTTGAAATGACACCATCTACACATGGCGAAATTTTAAACCCGACACAAAATACTACTCCCTTAAAATTTAGTTATGAATTGTTGCTGTCACTAACTTCAACCATTTTAAACTGTCGCAGTATTGCTGGTTACTGAGCCAAAGTAACAGGGTTTAGCTTATGAGCTGGACTTTGTCACAGTCTAGAATTATTTAAGTTAAAAATTTCGCTTTAAGCAAAATTTGGTAAAAAAATCATCTAAATGGCTCGAATAGCCCCAGCCCAACGACCCGAGTAGCTCCAGTTGCTCAGCACAAGTAAGAATTCCTTGAACCAATAGTTGTATTGTCGAGATATCTTATTACCGGCCTGAAGATATAGCCTAGTTACTGTTTAAAACAAACAGATATAATAATAAATAAAATATTGTCCTTGTTATTCGCTTAACTTGTTCTGGGTTGATAAAATCTGTAACCTGTAATTTTTTTTATATTAAAAGACAACCTTTACTGATTGAATAATCTATCAACACACAGCTCAAAACACTGAACGAATTGCATTACAATTTAGCACACAGTTTGTTATTATGACGTAGGCATGCAAGAAATGGTTTTTTAAAGTTCACCTCCTAAGGGAATGAAACGGCGATCCGAAGTTTGTATGGAAAAATAGAGTGAACTACGTTACCCCGAATTTAATGTGAGTTATGTGACAGCCTTAACCAACCGTGTTATACTCGTACCTAACTAGATTCAGAGCTTCACAAAGTTTTCCCAATTTTATTTAAAAACCTGTGAAGAATTTTTGTGCACTTATTGTAAAGCCTATTTAAAATTGTTTTCTAAAACTTCTTTACAGAACACTGTAAATAGTTAGCCATTCCTGTTTCGTTTGCTATATACTCGTACAAACTGCACGTAAAAACAAAGTTCCACTGCCTGCCAGAACGCTTTATTTGTACCCGTATTTTGCAGAACAGCTCGTAAAAATAGCGATTTGTAATTAGGCTGGCAGGTAGTTAGTAATTTTGTTGTTTTGAGTTCAATGAGTTGTTAATTAGGCAACTTTCAGGCCTGCGCAGACCCTAGACGTGAAGTGTCCTAGAGACGGGCAACATAGCCTCATTGTTAGGCGACCTATTACTACGCTGCATGGATACTGTCACAATTTGATTGGATATTTTTGAAAAATATGGACTTGCGTGGAAAACTATTCTTGCTATTGAAGTTTACGAATAAATTTTTATTGTTCACAATGAAATATTTATAATAATTCCTACCGGTTTTGATGATTATAAGACGGGAGGGAACGTGGGTGAAAGACAGATTAATATCAAAGGCGTTAAATGGGTAGTTAAATTTGAACTGTATGAAAATATAATAATAGCGTCATGTTATAAATACATTATTCTCTTATACCGTAATTCAGACAGAACGGTTCAGTTATAAATTGAATAATGGAGTATTAAATAAAAATAAATGTTTCTCCAATGATATCTATGAAAGCGTATTTGAACTTGACTTTGATGGCATTTTATATGATTTATATTCAGTGATGCTATGTTATAGCTGCATATCTACCAGAGATGTGCGAGGAAGCGGAACGGTGTGCGAGGGTAAACCTACCAAAGCAGGATAAGTGTACGGACGGGGCTAGGAAAATGAAATAAAATTAAGTATCCTATTGGTGGATTTATTTTTTCGCACACCGTTCCCCTTCAACGCTTAGGTATCTCTGATATTTGGCGGATTCACAGCCTAACGAGTAACATCACGACCTTACATAAAAAAAATAGTTTAAAGTATGTCTGATACGTTAAAGTTAGATTATTGTTGCTATTGCAAACAATAATGTAATTTCAACGACAGATAATTTTAAATATAAGCGCAACCACTTTTCAATAAAAAACTTACAAAGTTTGATATTAGATACTTATTGTTTTAAATTCTTAATATTTATTTCAAACTAAATACAAACTGAAATATAGATGCACAGAAAAAACCCCAGAAAAAAGACCAATGCTGGGAATCGAACCCAGGTCCTCAGCATTCCGTGACCACTATTGGTCAGTAGAGAGGGTCTTTTTTCTGGGGTTTTTTTCCGTGCATCCATATTTCAGTTTGTATTTAGTTTGAAATATATGGTTTCACAGGATGACCGTAAAAGTAATAAAAAAATGAAGTTAAAATTAATACAAAAAGATACTTGAACTACCTAACTTGTTAAATTCTTACTAATTTTGTAAAATATGTTTGAATCAATGCATGTCACAAATATTGCCCACTTCCACCGACGATTGCACTTAAATCGAATTAATTCAACGATGATTCTGCCTTCAGTGCAAACCCAATCAAACTTAGCAAACTCAAAGAGTGAGGATGTGCTCGTAAACGAGTGTTCAATTGAGCAAGATCTCGATTATCCTGAAATTGAAATCGAATGCGGCTGGAGAATTGAAAACGAACCTTCAACGACGATCGACTCGTTTTTTTCTTCTCGAGCACCGGAAATCTGTTACAAATGAGTAATAGAATTCTCTTAAGTTCGTTTTGTTATAATTAAATTATCCTGCTAAAAATTTGTTCAGGAAGCAATCGATGAAAAGTTGTTCCCTCCATGAGAAGTTAACTCATAGCTCCTATCAATATAATTATAATGTCATTTTGAAATAGGAGCTCGTTTTTGATAGTATAACACCGTTTTTATCCCAAAAAAGTCTCATTGGATACTTGTCATGTGTGACCTTAACTCCGGATAAAAGGTAGTCATAAGGCCGACAGCGCACTAGCTATCCTACTTATAATTTATGTCTCCAAGGGCGGAGGTGATTGCTTTTTATTACGTAATTTTTAAAGGGTTTGTATAACAAATTGCCGCGACAGACAAAGCAAGTTAGAATAAAACAGTACGATAAATTTAATGAGTGAATTCTAACGCGCTGGCTTGTAAGTCGTGCGTTTTAAGACTGTAAGTTTACTCAGAGCCTAATTATCATTCGCTTTTGTTCTCGCGAACGATGAACAAAGTCAGAACAAACAGTAGGGTTCAAGTCTAATGTCAATAAGTGTACTATGTACCGCTCTAGCAAAACTCCTAATTTGAATAAGTTGCAATAATGTGACGGTCGATAGCATAGCGCAACGTAGGGAAGTTCTTAACATAATTATTCATAGGTAGATACTAGATAAATCCAGTACGTGCATTGCAATGCCATGAAGAAAGAATCCCGACAGTTTTCGTGGGTAACCAAATATGAACAAAGTTTCTTTCTGTAAGTCTTGATATTATCATCAACGAAAACAGCTTCATAAATAATATTTAAGGCAATGTATCTAGAAACTTAATGTTTGTCACAACTCAGTATCAGATCAGCTGGTAAGGGTCAAGAACTATAACTAGACCGTTTTCAAAGTGAAATAAAGTGCTATTGCGTGTGCTTGGAACGCAACACGCCAAATGATAGTCGTGTTAACGTAACTGTTGATAATAAAATAAAGGGGAGAACAAGCAGGCGAGTGCCATTCGGTTTGCGCCCGAGAAAAATGTTATTTTCTCACGTTGCACTGAATAAACTGTCTTGAGCACTACAGGTTTTTACACCCGTGAGCAAGAACTGTAAGTTTACTTTATTATTTTTGACTTTATTGGTTTCTTCACGGCTTTTCATTGACCTACTCCATAAGCTTTATGAAACAAAGATTACGAATATCTAGATTTTGACATTACTATGTACATTTATATAAATATTTTTTTTGAAAGTATTGTATATTTTTAAATACTGACATTAGGTACTATGCACATTAATTGAATTTATAAAATACTACAAATTAGACTGATTAAGGAATTGTGTAGAACTTTTGCATGTCGTTCACCGACTGAAACTATGCTGTTGTACCTTAACATTCTGTAATATCTTTATAAGTATTCTTGCAAATAAAATAATTCTATTCTATTCTATTCTATACGTTACATGCTCTTAGACTTTGTGTACAATATTTTATAAGGACGGTTTTAGGAATCGTCTCCTTTTAACTACAAGAAATCATACTATTACAGTTCATTGCACTTTGAAATCTGAGCGTCCTAAGAATCTGCATACAGAGCTGTTTATGTGTTTGATAAAATCAAAATTTATGCATGTTTTCTTAGCTCATATGCTAAAGTTCCCAGACGTGCTAAATGTTTTCTTAGTGCACTAACACCGGGTTAGTAACAGCGTCTTGTTGATAGCAGCGCTAGTTTCCAGTTCGTCGCGCGTAACTAACAATATTGAGAGTTCAACAACATAGTACTTACAGTCGGAAATATCTGTGCAACTCACTGGAATACGGTTTCACCCGTGCTGCCCACACCTAGTTTTGTATTCTCACACGTAGTGCCAAAATCAACATGAACAAGAACGCCATACCTATTGTTATTTTGTAGTGATACTATTTGCTACTGATATTTCCGAGTTATTTTCAAATGTTCATCCTATGTGGCAACGCATATAGTCAACGATTTTAATTGTCAGGCCACTTGCCACTGTTCGTATTTTAGCCGTGTAATGCAAATCAGCATACATATATTTACGATTATAAGCGGCTTCACCCGATTTGCATTACACGGTTAAAATACGAACAGTGGCAAGTGGCCTAACAATTAAAATCCTTGACTGTACCAGTAAAATCCTTCTTTATGATGGATATTGTGTAAACTGTGGTGTAAATAGTTTTTTCATGAACATACACAATACAAATAAACATAAAAAGTATTTTTGGGCTAAAAGGAAGCGCGCAAATTTACCTATTGTCACTCAATTGATTATATTGAGGATGAAAATGTTGAATGGTGATCTTTAGTCAAAGCAGCCTGTGACATTTACAAGTTTAAACCCTCGCTATCACTATTAATAGCATAGGGTAATGTTATTATGCTGGAAACAATTGCTATGAAGTTTCGAACTATATTTAGGTAGGTATATCAAATAATGGTACATTACAGTTTAGTTCACGATTGTGCTGGATCTATCGTGGCAATGAGAAACTCACTTGCCCCAATGTTACCTTGTAAATGTCAATCAAAACTGCTATATAAAGGTAAATAAAACCTGTTCAAAAATCAACTACAAAGTCATTAAAATACCATCAATCATTTCTGTAACTGAGGGGCGGTAAATTTAACAAACAAAATCACTACCTACAAATATTTAAACTTATCGATTTAAATGTCAAACACCAGGGGTTGCTGATCTTTAACGGTTATTTGTTTTTTTTTTTATTGAAAACGAATAAAAATTAAAATTGAAATACAATCTAGATAATTGCACGAATCAAAGGTTTTTATTACGAATATGGCAATAAGGTACCAGAATCAAATTGAATTAATTGTAACAACGGACGCTTTAAAAATGTAATGCAATCAGTTCTCACCTTCCCTCAATAAAAAACACCGAAGAATTTAATATTAATGCAAAAAATCTAAAAAATTACGCTTCGTTACGCTTAATTAAGAGTTTGCAAGGAATCATTGGAGATTTAGGGGCGGCGCTCTTTACCGCTGGATTGTAAAATTAACAAAAAATGGTCCATTCTTAGCTATATTTCAGCAAATGTTGAAATACATTAGGCAATCACATTATCATAGCGAGTGCTTTCTAGAATGAAATTACAATTGACACGATACCTGACATTTTTACTTAGAGCGTGAGAAAAACTGAGCGATACGGATGACACGTTATTCCACTACATGCCTACTATACATCTACACATAGATATGGGTACAATTCTTGTTCCATAGCTTGACGTGTAAATTTTTATGAATTAAATTTTATATGACTATTGTAATCATTGATGAAATACATGAAATACTTAGAATTACTCCTTACAATGCTTTTTCCATGTATTATTCAATTTACCGTTTATTGCTTTTTCCCCTAGTCACCGATCGATGGAGTTTCGGGAAAACCATGAGTCGTCGTCTGGCAGGGTGGCTTGAAGGAGCAATTTTCTGCTTAGTTATTTAAAATTACGCTATTAAAGTGACCACTAGTACATAATACTGTGCCAGAAGTTCCGTATTGTTTTCGTGTTTATGTATCTTGATCAGTGACTATATGTATAAGTAACCTTTTAGCTAGAATAAAAGATATTAGCACTTCGACTTTCGTATTCGACTTCTTTATTTAAGACTAGCTGTTGCCCGCGACTCCGTCTGCGTGGAATTAGTAATTTGGGCAGCTTATTTTTTTATCCAATTTGCTTTTTCATCAATTATGGCTCTCCTTAGTTCCTCCATATAAAAAAATTACCCGCCCCGCAATTCCCCCCCCCCCGCACTCCCCTCCCAACCCCACCCCCCACCGAACCCCCCGCACACCCGCGTTCACATTCACCACAAGTCAAGCGTGCCTATAGAAGTTTTACTTCAAAAACCCCCGATTTTGAAACATTCTTCCGCTCCGCTCCGCTCCTATTGGTGTTAGCGTGATGATTATATAGCCTTTAGCCTTCCTCGATAAATGTGCTATCTAACACTGAAAGAATTTTTCAAATCGGAGCAGTAGTTCGTGAGATTAGCGCGTTCAAACAAAAAAACCTGTTCGATAAATTCTTAAAATAGACGTATCTTTCTTATTTGTGAACCGATTCAAATGAAACAAACACTAAATGTTAATCCAAGAAAATACCAACATATCATTGAAAACTGCATCCTTCTAGGTTAAGCCGTTTCTGAGATTAGCGCGCACAAACGCACAGACAAACAGACAAACAGATAAACAGACAAACAGACAATAATTCTAAAAATCATTGTTGTGGGTTCTATTGCGCTTATAAATAGCCCTTGTGACAGTGTTTCTCAAATATCTTCAATGTACAGACACCGACTTGTTACAGATTTATTATATGTATAGAATAGATAGATAAGATAGATATAGATTTATTGTCTCTACATACTATTTACAATATTTAAGTATTACAAGGTTGATAGAAATATCCTTTGGGGCTTTTTATATAGAATAATAACATGCTATTTCAAAGCTTGTCTTCTAATAACTAGCAGTCAGGTACGTGACGCAATTTCAGTCCCATTCCCAGTTTAGTTCTCGGTGTTCGATGAAAATCCTAGAGATTGGAATCCTACAGTGATGGCGAGGCCGGTAGTTTGCAGAGCTATCGAAGAACGTCCGATGTCGTCACTATCTCTATGACAACTGAATGCCACCCCGTGTTTGCTCCTTAAAAGGCCATTGTCATTGGTCTGGCATATTCCACACCAAACGGACCGTAACCATTATTTAGGTAATGTAGTCCTACCTTAAAACGTACCTCATCTCAAAAGGCTTAGAATTTTGAAAGCTCATAGACACAGCTGACAGTTTTATGCATTGTAACTAAGCTATTCGCCCGTTCCTAAAATTGTATAAACTGTATTACCTATATAGTCATTTGTTTATATAATATGTATACGAGGGGCGTTCAATATAAAGTGAGAATGAGATGCAAACTCTTTTAATATTACGAAATTAAATACTGGCCGGTAAAGCTAATCTATCTAGCTGATTGCTATGAAAAAAAAAAGTAACTGTCTTTTGTTTAAAAAAATATACGGTAATTTCTTTGCAATGCTATTGAGTACGTTAGCGAAAATGGAGAAAATTGAACTGCGCGCCGTTATCAAATACTTGTATTTGAAAA
The DNA here is from genome assembly GCA_947859365.1 of Archips crataeganus. Lineage (NCBI taxonomy): Eukaryota > Metazoa > Arthropoda > Insecta > Lepidoptera > Tortricidae > Archips > Archips crataeganus. The sequence goes on along the minus strand of OX402055.1, from coordinate 12,580,828 downwards.
ATTTTTCTACGGACCAAGTCAATTTGGATTTGCGGCACACTTTAGGGTCTAATGCTCCTCCGTATTCGACAGTCGCACGTTGGTGCGCCGAATTTAGACGTGGAAGAACATCGACAATGGACGACCCCCGCTCCGGACGCCCTACTACAGCAGTAACTGAATAAATTGTGAAAAAAGTCGAAAACTCAGTTTTGGCGGATCGTCGTGTCACAGTTCGTTTTATTGCTGAAAATGTAAAGATTTCAACGGGGAGCGTGCATAATATTTTACATGAACGCTTGGGTATGAAAAAGGTATCTGCGCGTTGGGTACCAAGAATGCTTACTGACACGCAAAAACAAACTAGACTAGAGATTTGTCAAGAAGCTTTGAACCTGATGCAGCAAGACCGGGAACTTTTTTTGGCGCGATTTATAACAATGGACGAAACATGGCTCCATCATTACGACCCTGAAACGAAACTGCAGTCTATGACATGGAAAAGGCCATCATCTCCAACTCCGAAGAAATTCAAGGTGAGCCCATCTGCCGGTAAGGTCATGGGCTCTGTTTTTTGGGATGGTAAAGGGGTATTAATGATTGAGTATCTCGAGCATGGAGCCACTATTACGGGCACTTTATACGCCAAACAAATAGCAACATTGCGTAATGAGATCCGCGAAAAACGGCGAGGTAAACTCTCGAAAGTTGTGCTGTTCCACCAGGACAATGCCCCGGCACACAAGTCCATCGTTGCAATGGCTGCAATTCGTGATGCTGGGTTCGATATCCCTAAGCATCCTCCGTATTCACCAGATCTCGCTCCCAGTGATTTCTACCTATTTCCGAGACTGAAACAATACCTGAGAGGCCAGAAATTTGAAGACGACGACGCGGTAGTCGCTGCAGTACAAGATTTTTTAAGTACTCAAGATGAGACCTTTTTAAAAATGGAATTTTAAGTTTAGATAAAATATATACTAAGTGTATTATGCTAAAAGGTGACTATTTCGAAAAATAAAATGGCATTTAGTAAAAGTTGTTTATAACATACTCATTTTCACTTTTTATTGAACGCCCCTAGTATGTATTTCCAAGCTGTCTTAACAAGCAAGTAATTCTTTATTTTGGCTTGAAATTTAAACTATTAAGCTTCTACACATAAGTTAGGTTTTTCTTCCATTATTTTCGAGGATCCTCACTCCTTTTCGAGAAATTCTCAATTTGGACAGCAAAATGTTTTATGTTGCACCGAACGATGGTAACTTCTCCTCGGGTCGTTTCCCGCGCAATAAGGCTGCTGGGATTCCAAAACTGTTCCTTGAGGGATTCCCTCGATATTCATTCGAGAAATATTGCGGCACTTCCATTCTGAATATAATAAAGTAAAGCGCAGCCTAGTCCGCGAGGTTCGCTGGCCTATTTGACACGGTAGGCAGCAGTTTCATCTAACATTTTTGAAGAAAAGGGAACGTGAATTTTCAACCGTATTATAATTTTATTTACTTGTGACAGCGCAAAATCTCCTTTCCGTAGTGAAAGTTTGTGCACAGGTAGAATAATACGATTACAGAAATCTAATTTGGAGCTCAGTCTAAACAGAGAAATAGCGTGTTGCATGAAGTTTCTAAATAGTTAGTGATTTTCTTCGTATACTTGGAAGTCAATTATGCATGACCCTGATGTAACATTTCCATTACTATGTTATTATAAACATATTCAAAAACAGTTTTGGTTGGATGCGGATGGCACGAGACCGATCTGTTTGGCGAGCGTTGGATGAGGCCTATGTTCAGCAGTGGACGTCTTTCGGCTAAAATGATGATCATGAATGGTGAATTTTAGTTAGAGCTTGTATAAGTACACCGCATTATCCTATTACCTACGTATACTCAAAGTTAATCTTTTATTTAAAATTTCACGATGTTATTGATTCTTAACCTTAAAAGCCAGAGATAAGTGGATAAAGTGATAGATTACTTAGGTTCGTTTATCGATAAATAGTTATTGAAAAAAGTTAAAATCATTCAAACATTTCGAAGAATTCATATTATTTGAATAGCCAGATATCGCGTAAAGTATCTATCTACTGATGTAAAATTTAATATTACATGAGCAATGATTGATTTTCAGAATGGATTAAGTGCCACTTTTTTAGGGTTCCGTAGTCAACTAGGAACCCTTATAGTTTCGCCATGTCTGTCCGTCGGTCTGTCTGTCTGTCTGTCCGCGGCTAAGCTCAGAGACTGTTAGTACTAGAAAGCTGTAATTTGGCATCAATATATATATCAGTCACGCCAACAAAGTGATTGAATAAAAAAAAGTAAAAAAAAATTTTTTAGGGTACCTCCCATAGACGTAAAGTGGGGGTGATTTTTTTTTCTCGGCTAACCCTATAGTGTGGGGTATCGTTGGATAGGTTTTTTAAAATCATTGTGGGGTTGCTAACATGATTTTTCTATTGAGTGATCTGTTTGCGAAATATTTAACTTTAAAGTGAAAATTTTCATTAAAATCGGCCGTCCCCCCCCCTCTAAAATCTAAACTGTTGGGTGGAAAAATTTGAAAAAATTCAGAAGGGTAGTAAATATATCAAATTTACTAGGAAAATTATAGCGGCTAAGATTGCTTTGAAATTATTTGTAGTTTAAGAGTAAATAGTAGCCTAAGGTATAAAACATACCTAAACTTGGATGATTCCGTACACATACGAAATCCTTAGAAAAATATTACTTGATTTTTTCGTAATGGCTACGGAACCCTACCTTGGGCGTGTCCGACACGCTCTTGGCCGGTTTTTTATCTGACCGAGATAATATTTTAATACATTTAGCATTGTATTAAATGTTAATACAGATGGACAGGTGCATGACCGACCATTCATTCAACTTAAGAGGATTCAAAAGCCAAATGCGGGATTAGTCCTGAGGGCCTTTTAAGAAATCTACCGAAATAAAGACATTTCCAACAAATGTTACAGAATGGTGAATTTATTTGCATAATTCAGCAAACCTAAATCCTTTGTCCGCGGCCCGCCGCTGAAATAATAAATTTACCCCATGTTCTGCACTCCAAATGTTCTATCCGAACAAAGTTATTTAGCTATTTAAAAGCTGCCGCCTTTGAAGGGTATTTACACTTGCTATCCGAATTTAAACTCGGAATAATCCATTACTTTATACTTTATTCAGGTGCTTTAGTAACTATAAAAACAAGATAATAATCTTTTATTTATCTCGTATCGTAGACTGTAATTCTTTGGTGTTTTGTCCCCTATTGAGTATTCCGATCGCATGCGACTTCGTCGATTCCACCGCGAGCACAATATGTGTAAATTTAGAAAACGTTTTCGGCACATTATTACGTTTAGGGATTTTCAAGAAAATTGCCTTATTACATTTTTGAGTTGGATTCTCTGGCTTGGGTTTATGTTGAGTTATATTTATATCAGTGTTATTGCTATTGACTTCGCGCACGTTTTAATATTAGGATATTTAAGTATTTTATTGCGCTAAATTCTAGGAGCTATATAGATACAAGTAACTACGTCGAAATATCGAGAGCTTAATAAAGGTAATCACGATCCCGTATCAAATCGTAATTAGCCGTTAATCATTAAAACTGTAATAATTTTAGCTTTAGGATAAACAAACTAATTCTACAATTAGAATGTATTTGTATACTAATTTAAAACCCTTTTCAGAATAGGCTGTCTATTATACGGAAAAAATTATTTATGTAGTACAGTCAGCATCATAATTAAATAGTAAAAGTCAATGTCTCCAAATATACCGCTACATCAGAAATGTCCATTAATACCGACTCATCCAAAGTCAACAATTGTAGGTGGGTGTTACGGTGCCAACGGCGACTTGACAGCTACCAAGTATTGGGCGCTTTGTGTGCTCGTGAATTTGTACACGGTGGTTGACCTGAACAATTTGATCACTTTGGATGAATCGGTATTAATGGACATTTCGGATGGAGCGGTATATTTGGAGACATTGACTGTCATTAGGTATCTTTATGATGTTGACTGTTACAGTCATGTAGTGCCTACAGTCACGAAGTTTACTTTAGGACATATCTGTCACAATGTAAATAATGACAAAACAAAGTTTTATTTTTTTCATAATAGATCACAAATTATTGATCGTGGCCTTACAAATGATTGACAAACTACCTAGGTATCTTATAAAAAACGAGAAGTAATTAAAACTTTGCCGCTTTTAAATTTGATTAGCAAAAGTAAAGCATTTTATATCATACAAAAATTTCGTTTGTCAAAAAAGAAACGTAACTACTTAAGTTTTCTTCTTCTACTTGCAACTCTTATTTTGCAAAAACTCTTTACAGCAATTTAACCTATATGCAATCAGCCCGTAATAGCCGTCTTGTTAAGTGATCTTACTAATTAATAATTATATAATTACTTGTTCAGCGTGACTTCGCAATTGGTCAGCAAAGAAAAGCCGTACCTAAGTTGCTAACGATCAAGTCAATTTCGCTAACCGAAGACATTTGAATGTTCACAAAAATACGAATATTTGGCTAACCTTTTAAATATTACCTACCCGTAAAAACATTGTTACCCTTCAAAGTTAAAAAATTAGCAGCGAAGAAAAAGGTATAGATGAAAAAGTTTTATGAAATTTAGCCTTTGAACTTTTTATCTTTGTACTTACAATATTGTTATTATATTGTGAACACGCCTTTATAAGCCTAGCTACAAAATTGAAATATTTAAGCAACTACCTACCTATAACACCAAAGTTGTCAGTACCGTGCGTCGCAATATTAGATAGCTTTTAAGCTTGTCTGGAAGGTTAAAATAAACTAACGAGGGACTTTAATAAGATATCTAGAAACGGAGACTGAAATATACACGATCCATAAACAACACAAAAAGACACTGGAAATGTTCATCGAAGAAAAATCTAACAAGCAAATAGAAATGTAAACTATAGTACATTACTGCAGCGGCCGCGAAATAGGGGATTGCCGGCCGAGTAGTAATAGATGGCCGAGTGTTAACGAGGCCATCTAGAGATACGAGGCCGGCAATCCCTGTTCGTGGCCAAGGCTTGTATAGTGCTTTTCTCAAATAAATCCAAGGAAATGACACGAATGTTCAACTTATATATTCATATTTAATTCAAATTGTTTTTTTTTTGATTCCCGCCAAAATATTTTTTTTCCAGCAATTTATTTGTAAGCTGTTCCAGTTAATGTTTTTGACGCAAAATCTTGAGATGATTTATATTTATTAAAAAATTACGACCTTATTAATTGGTTATTTTAATAAATTGTTAACAATAAACGCCAATCCTTATTTATTTTATTAAATCTAGCCAAGTAAGATATTAAAAAGTAAATTCACAAACTAAATTTTTCTTAATTGGCAGTATGTCATTGATAGTCAATAAAAGAAAATACGACCCACTAAAACAAAAGACAATCTCTTTGCTGGCCTTGGCCAGCAATGTTTGTATGAAATTCCATTATTGTCGTCTAATTTGAAATTAGAACGAATCTTCCTCAACTGCTATACAATGGCATACTTCGTGTTCTATTGTCACGACTATAAGGACCACATTTCCTTGGATGTTTGAGAAAAATGCTTTATTCAGTGTTTTTTATATTGGAATTTATTGTGTAGGTACCCTTTTTTATTTCAAATCATAAACTTTTCTTTCTTTTTTTTCAATTTCGTTTCATCTTGTCCTTTATCCGCTCACTTTATCGCATGCTTAGTAATAAACGGGCTTAACTCAAAATCGTGAATTATGGTAAATTGAGTTTAAAGTTTAAACTTTAAAACCGATTTACCATAATTCACGATTTTTGAGTTAAGCCCGTTTATTACTAAGCATGCGTTATGTTGAGGTTTTGGCTTTTAAAAACAACTTACTAAGTAACTACAATATATTTATGCACTGTCGTTTCCGTACCAGCCGATAATAGATTTTTGTTATGTACAGTCAAGTGTAAAAATAATGGGTGCATACAACTTGCTTATAAATATGTTACATAGTCGTCGTACTTGTATTACGTTATCGGCACCTACGTCATGATGAGAAGATTAAATCGATACAATACATATTTTTTCACTGGACCGTACATTTAGCAGTAAAAACATTTAATCCAAGGTAAGATCGGCAGGATACCGCTGGTTGGACGAAGTGCAGAAAGACGTAACCGCCCTCGGCGCAGCCAATTGGCGCGAGGTGGTGCAAAATAGGGAAGAGTGGCGCTCTCTGGTGTCGGAGGCCTAGATCCTCTTTGGGTCGCTGAGCCAGTGTAGTAAGTAGCAAGTAAATAAGATCGGCAGACAGATGATGAAACAGCAACGATTCAGTTACATATTTCTATCATTAAATTCGTGCTATAAAATAATCCTCTGGGCCAGCTGCACATAACGAGAAATTTGTAGATTTTTATCAAATATTAATTAGTGCAATCGTTTTTTTAAAAAAAAAACAAAATCATCAAACATGTCGTCATCATAACGTCACTATGCTGTTTGCGTAGAAAGACGGAGAGATGTCATGGTAGGGCACAATAAGACACAACTAAGTAACAACGCCTAATAGCCGGATTGTACTGTGCATTAGTGTGCATGGTGTTCGGTACGGTGTGCGCGATAATTTTTCTGTTAGATATGTCTCGTAATGAGCGACCGGCGCATAATCACAAGCCAATACAATAGTACCAAGCGTTCCCAGAAATTTAGCAGTATAATGAACCTTTAAAAAATTGGGTTGTACCATTTTATAGCGACTTACAGGCAATAGGGTGAAGTCATAAAGCAAGGCGGGTTCCGCTGGCAACGGATTCGTGGCACGTATCACGCTCTGGTATATTGAACAAACTAAACAGCTGTAAGAATACCTCACCCCGGCCATAGATCAATGTGGAACCAGATAGTCCTACCAAATATTTAGTATTCCGTGTTAGTATGAAACTTTTTGTAGAGATATTTTGCATGGAAAACTCGGATAAGACACTCGTCATATAAATAATAATAAATAATAATAATTCATTTATTTTCGAACAACAATGGTCCAACATTAAAAATACAAATAATTACAATAATGTCATACCTACTTGCTCTATACATGGATGGCGCATGCAGTGCCTCATGTACTATCGCCCCAGACGTCAGCTTGCCATTTTCAAAACAAATTTGCTTGCAGCCGTTGATGTTTATTGCTATGGATTGGTATGGACAGATGTCTAGTCAATGCACGCAAACTGGGCCTTTAAGGTGCCAAGCTGGCGTCTGGGCCGATAGTACGGGCAGTCTAGCCTGTCTGCGATCATGCAGGATGCCGTTGTGGCTAGCGCGCAGGCTAGCGCGCCCGGCCGCGCAGCGCGCTGTAGAAGCAGTCTGCGCGCGCCTCTGCGAACCTGCCCGAGGCGCTGCAGAAACGCGGTAACCGCAGCAGCACCCTGAACGCATTATTATATTGGACGCGCAGTGTTCAATGATTCTCGAGTATACTGTGCCCACAGGTTGCACGTGTAAAGGGAAGTGCAGTATGCCTTAAAAAGGGTCGTTTTAACAAAAGTAGAACAACGTGCAAACCTGTGAGCAATCATATATATTTAACGACCGCTTTAGCCTAGTTGGTAGTGACCCTGCCTACGAAGCAAGAGGTCCTGGGTTCGAATCCCGGTCAGGGCATTTATTTGTGTGATGAGCACGAATATTTGTTCCTGAGTTATGGATGTTTTCTATGTATTTAAGTATTTATTTATCTATATAAGTATGTTTATCGTCATCTAGTACCCATAGTACAAGCTTTGCTTAGTTTGGGACTAGGTCGATTTGTGTAAGATTGTCCCCCTAATATATTTATATTGGCTCGCGCCGCCAAAGACCTGCGGTCGCTCGATGTCCGCATCGTCTTTCAAATCTTCGGTTAAGACATATAAAAATGAAAATAAAATAATTATTGGTTTTCACAAGGTAAATCGTAACTATATTGTTTAATTAATGACAATCTCATGGACCCTGGAAAATTTGTACTAGTCTCGGGTCAGTCTTTTAAAATAAGACTTTAGAAATGTAACACATCACTTTAAAATATTTTTTCTCAAACATGCTATGTAATATTGACGTTATGTTCCTTATAATACGCCACGAAGTGTCACAATGCAGGTGCGGCTAGACGAGAGGTCAATAATGGAATTTCATACAACATTGCTTGCCAAGGCCAGCAAAGTGATCGTCTATTGTTTCATACCATGACGTTTGTAGGTCTATGGCATCGTAGCATTTAGCCATTAAAAAAAAACTATAAGCAATATTTGCGTTTTGGTTCATTATGACATTCTGCTACTACGCTTATTTAAGGTAAGGTAAGATGGTGATGGTGATGGTGATGATGGTAATGGTGGTGGTGATGATGATGATGATGGTGATGATGATGTTGATGGTGGTGATGATGGTGATGATGACGACGACGATGGTGATGGTGATGGTGATGATGATGATGATGATGATGATGATGATGATGATGATGCATGTTTGAGAAAAACTCTATACAATCCTTGGCCACGAACAGAGATTGCCGGCCTCGTATCCCTAGATGGCCTCGTTAACACTCGGCCATCTATAACTACTCGGCCGGCAATCCCCTATTTCGCGGCCGCTGCAGTAATGTACTATTTCTCAAACATGCTATGTAATGTTTACGCTGTGTTCCTTAAAACAGGCTTCAAAATACATCGTTGCAGGCCTAGGCCTGCAATGCGATCGTCTATTGTTTCATGTCACACAGCACCATGATGTTTAAAATAGGTGTATGGCATCATAGCATTTAGCCATTTAAAAAAAAACTATAAGCAATATTTGCGTTTTGGTTCATTATGACATTCTGCCATTACGCTTATTTAAGGTAAGGTAAGATGGTGATGGTGATGGTACTGGTGATCTGCCTAGATAAATATTTCACCATCAACATCATCATCACCATCATCATCATCACCATCATCACCATAATCATCATCATCATCGTCATTATCATCATCATCATCACCATCATCATCATCATCGTTATCGTCATAATCATCATCATCATCACCATCATCATCATCTTCCATCACCATCATCATCATCATCACCACCACCACCATCATCATCATCATCATCATCATCATCATCACCACCACCACCATAATCATCATCATCATCATCATCACTATCATCATCATCATCACCATCACCATCATCATAATCATCATTATCACCACCATCATCATCATCATCACCATCATCATCATCACCATCACCGTCATCACCATCACCATCACCACCATCATTATCATCACCACCATCATCATCGTCATCATCATCATCATCATCGCCATCACCATCATGATGACGACGACGACGACGATGATGATGATGATGATGATGATGATGATGGTGATGGTGCATGTTTGAGAAAAGCATTATGACATTCTGCCATTACGCTTATTTAAGGTAAGGTAAGATGGTGATGGTGATGGTACTGGTGATCTGCCTAGATAAATATTTCACCATCAACATCATCATCACCATCATCATCATCACCATCATCACCATAATCATCATCATCATCGTCATTATCATCATCATCATCACCATCATCATCATCATCGTTATCGTCATAATCATCATCATCATCACCATCATCATCATCTTCCATCACCATCATCATCATCATCACCACCACCACCATCATCATCATCATCATCATCATCATCATCACCACCACCACCATAATCATCATCATCATCATCATCACTATCATCATCATCATCACCATCATCATAATCATCATTATCACCACCATCATCATCATCATCATCACCATCATCATCATCACCATCACCGTCATCACCATAACCATCACCACCATCATTATCATCACCACCATCATCATCGTCATCATCATCATCATCATCGCCATCACCATAATGATGACGACGACGACGACGATGATGATGATGATGATGATGATGGTGATGGTGCATGTTTGAGAAAAGCACTATACAAGCCTCGGCCGGAACAGATACTCGGCCGAATAGATACTCGGCCGGCAACCCCTTAAGTCCCGGCCTCTGCAGTAATGTACTATTTCTGCTCGTTTAATTTATTCTGCGTTACAGAGTGTGTCTTAAAACGGATTCGTAACATTTCATCAGATGATTGGGTTGGTTTGACTGAACATCCATATTACTTTTTCATCGGATTTTTTTCATTCAAGGGGAAGCCATCCCTTTGACGGCGTTCACTGTGAACATTAATTAATGTATGGAAACATTTTGTCAACCACAATTGGCTACTTTCCTAACTAGTCAGTCATATAGATTATCAAAAAATATTGGACACGTATTTTTTATTTTGACAATTAAACAAAAAATTACGAAGATATGGCGCGTTGAAGTTTCGCGTGACGTCACTTGTTCCTACACTTTGTATGAGCGTTTTAGGAACAAGTGACGTCACGCCTCGTCACGCGGAACTTCAACGCGCCATATCTTCGTCATTTTTTGTTTAATTGTCAAAAGAAAAATTACGTGTCTAATATTTTTTGATAATGTAAAATACGGACTAATAAGAGTTATTATTTTTTTACCTAGGAAACATCCCTATTAAAAATTCCTGAAAAACAATTACTGGTGTGTACTGTACAGTCAAACTAACCCAACCATGTGCTGAAATATTCCAGAATAATTTTAAAGCACACAAACACAGTAATGACTAACTATAAAGAACTATAAATTAAAAAATTTAAAAACTCCCAACGCAATTTGGTCGCACGTAACATGTTTGAAAATAAAGTAAATGGCCATTATGCGCATAAGATCCCTTCTGCAGCTAACAAAAGAGCAAGACTTCGAAATTAGCCATCGATTTTGATGAAACATGTCTAAAAACCATCGCCAAGAAACCTGCTATCAAATAAAAAACCGCATCCAAATCGGTTCACCCGTTTAAGAGCTATGATGCTACAGACACACACACACACACACACACACACACACACACACACACACACACACACACACACACACACACACACACGCGCGCGCGCGCGCGCGCGCACACACACACTCACACACTCACACACACGCACACACACACGCACACACTCACACACACGCACACTCACACACACGCACACACACACGCACACACACACGCACAAACACACGCACACACACGCACACACGCACACACACACACACACACACACACACACACACACACATATATATATATATAGTGGTCAAACTTATTATAACACACCTCTTTTTGTGTCGGGGGTTGTTAAAAATAGACCTACCTAATGAACAGAGACACATAATTATATTTTTCAAGTTATCAAACTAAACCATAACAATAAATTTAAACCTATGCCTATTTAACTAAATGAATGTGTAGGTATGGTCAATTCGTATTACTATTAAAATATTGTTTTTTTTTCAAAAAGAAGGCAGGTGCAACCCACATTCTTTTCATTTAAATGGAAAAGTTATTTTGTAAATAAATTTAAAACTTACCCTCCTTGTATGTACACTGAAAATATGACAGTTATTTTTTTTTTTAATATTAGGTACATTCTGTATAGCAAATCTGTGCGGCGAGTGGTAGGTAGGTAAATTGTTGCGCTCGTTATTTATGTTCCCAGCTTGCTAATACGTGCGTCGCCTCTGTAAGCGCCGGGTTAAGTGTACATAATTTCGTCAGCATTTCACGCTTGATTGTTTATTAGTGTGTGATACTTATTTTTTATTCTTAATCAAAATAGCGTTCGATAGGAAAACATTTATTCACCGTGTTTTTTTGATGTCCGTTAACTTGACTAATGGCTTAGTAGAGCATCGATAGAAACTACCTGGTAATTAACATATATTGAGTTCATAGTTATTGTAAAAGGTCCTTCAGAGTTAAAAAAAGTTAGCGTTAAATAAATAAATAAAAATATCACGGGACAATTCGCACCAATTGACCCAGTCCCAAAGTAAGCTAGGAAAGCTTGTGTTATGGGTACTAGGCAACGGATAAACATACTTATATAGATAGATACATACTTAAATACATATTAAACACCCAAGACCCGAGAACAAACATTCGTATTTTTCATACAAATATCTGCCCCGACACGGGAATCGAACCCGGGACCTCAAGCTTCATAGTCAGGTTCTCTAACCACTAGACCATCTGGTGGTCTTATAAATATAACAATGTTTTAACTTCAACGTCCTAAATTAAAAACCTTTTACAATGGTTTAATGCACATTATAAGTTAAATTTCATTCTTGATTATGCTTTTTATTACAGTAAGAATTAGGACACTAGTATCTTAGATAAATTAATTTCATTGCTGCTCAATGTTCCCTTAATTAAAGCAGTGTTTTTCAACCTGTGGTCTGCGGACCCCTGGGGGTCCGTGGTCCTTTCTCAGGTGTCCGCAGACAAAACCAAAATTTAAAGTCGAAATAGATTTTTTTTATGTTAGAGAGGCCAGACAAACGAGCTAATGGGTCACCTGATGTTAAGTGATCACCACTGTCTATAGACACCCGCAGCACTTTACGCGATGCTAGTGCGTTGTCGGCCCTAAAAGGGAGAGGAAAAAAGGAAGATACGATTTGTACAAGTATTAGAAGTAAAGCTGTTTTTAGGGGTCATGATAAGCAGGCGCTAGGGGTCCACCCTTGAAAAAGGTTAGGAAATGCTGCCTTAAAGTTAAAGGAAAAAACACAACACCAGTGTATATTAAATTGAAACGATCATACTGAAGTTTAAACGAAATGTAAGTGCCTTTACCATTAAATTACCTATTGTGTTCTTATTCAATAGTAACTTGCGAGTAAAATACGTGAGATGCTGTTTTTGTTTTAAAACTTTTTAAGTCGAATTATCGAAATGTAGTATCATTATTATTCACAAGCATGATTGAATTGGGGGTGTATAAAATCGTTACCCCAAAAAGCGTGAATTACTAACTTACACGCGAACACATCTTATTATTTTGTAGTTAGAATTGTTATTAAATGTAAATTATACCTTATGAACAATACAGGGCAGGCAAGAGAATAATATGTGAAGTAATTTGGAAAATAAGAATTTGCCAAATGACTCAAATTACGTGCTTGGATTTACTTAGTTGTAAAAAAAATAAAGCAAAGCGAAAAGCGTAAAGGAAAGCGTAGTGTGGGACGCCCTGCAACACGTTGGACTGATGACCTTAGGAGGACAGCGGGCAGTGGATGGATGAGGGAAGCCCAGGATCGCGAATGTTGGCGCAATATGAGGGAAGCCTACGTCCAGCAGTGGACGGACAATGGCTGTAGATAGATAGATAGATAGAAAAAAAATACTCAAATCGAGAGAACAGCAACTGCAGTGAAAATAAATATTTTGTTAGAAGAAAATAAAGGTATATGCATATCTAAAACCCTTTATAGCGACATCAACATGTACCTACCTATGTCTATGTTTGTACTTTCAATTTTAGCCTGTATACGTGTTATTGTTGTTATAAATAAATGATTTCCTTTCTTACTTTCTTTCTTTCTAAAATTTCAACATGGAAAATTTTGATAGAGGTGTATAGAATGCAAAATTCTTCCAATTTTGTAAGTTGAACTAAAACCAGTCATTCTTTACTGAAAAGCAAAAACACGAGGAACCTAACCAAGGTTCTTTAGACAAAGTTAGAGATATTTTTTGTTTTTGGGTGAGTTTATGTAGATGAATTATATAATATAGGCAACTATATCTTAGACAAAATTATGTACTTATATATTATATATTATAGATTATGTACTTATGCTTTTTCACTTGTAATAAATTTGGTTTGTTAAAGTTAATATTAATTGATTAACCGACCACCAGATATATGCGCGCTGGCGGTTATTTATGCAAATGTTTTTTGTGTATCTGCTCCGGATATTAAAGTTGCGTATTTATTCGTATCAGTTCTGACCTAGTTTAAAGACAATCATCGATGTTCGGTTGAAAAGTGTACTGCGTATCAATCAAAGAGGATTATTTTAGAGCACATTGAAGCAACTTTTCCTCATTGCGGCTTTAATTGACAATCGCGTTTAAATTTTGCGATAAAAAAATTTGAATCGTTATTTTCTACATTAATGTTTTCGTTCTAATCCAACCGAGAGTTCTGTTTCTAGAGCTAGAAGAGTGCGAATCCTCGATCGAATTGATGTCAAAATTTACTCACCATCTTCTGCCAATCCAACAAATTGTTCAGCTTCAAAGCAGCCGTAGCCGATAAACGTTTGCATAATAACATTTCAAAATGTCGGCGTCTTTTAAATTAGAAATTCTCATCAACTTTGATGTTCCTTACCTCAGAAAAATTAACCCTTGCTGGGAAATTAACACAAAAGGAATAATACTTAAGACAGACGGAATTGAAAGTTAATTTTATTCCAAAGGATGGTAATGAAAGGAGAACGTTTAAAATGCTATAGTGTTCAAGGAAATTAAGATCGGCTAGCAATTCTTATTTCCAGATGTAATAACCCATACATTTCCTTGTCAGAGGATATACAGTCGATTCTTTCCTAATTAAAATTTCATGATGTAAGAGAATGGAGCTGTAAGGCCGCTTACTGCTTCCCTTAAATTTCTTCACGTACCAAGTATTTTATTGTAATGCTTATTATGGGTGTTCAGTTCAATAAAGAATCACTGTATAGGTTCATGCACGAGTTTCTGGTCTTAAGTGCCCTAAAACTATCCTTAATTTTATTCGGACTATCTCCATTATTTTATTTATAATAATAAAACTACTTACGTGAAATTGACGGACAAATATCTCGATAATACCTAATTTTTGTCGATATATTGCAATCTAGGAAAAATTAACTCCTCAATCACAATAACGGAGTAACATACGAAAATTGGTTCGTACAAAGCATAAATTGCACATCTCATATTATGTAGTTCTGAGACATTAATGTAAAACTACCATTCTTACAATAAATAACGTAACCGCCATCATGTTCCAACTTATGTTCCAATGAAGATACACTTTTATTGCGGCTTATATTCATGCTACAATTTTGTCTTAATTTCAATTGTGGAACTCTTCGTAATGTGGTGGTAGTGATTGTTTCCTAAGTTATAAAAATAATGTCTGAAATTATTAAATACACAAAAGTTGCACTAGAACATTATGCTACAAATCTGCTTGAGGCTATTTTTTATATTTATAACTATGAATTTCCTTCGTTAAAGTGTAAATATGAAAAAAGTTATTAATTATTGTAGGTATTTTGTTTTATAAAACTAAAGCACACACACACAAACACACGCAAGCACGTAAGCACGCATGCAAGCACGCACGCACGCACGCCGAACATTACAACCTTTTTATTTATAAGTCTCGTAATAATCTCTTATTTTAACAGAATAGATATTCAGTTGGTTGGTTTTATTTATATGTAGGGTAATAAAAAAAGTATTGTTATCATCATTCCCGTTCCGATCATTTTGATCACTGGTAATGGGATATCACCTGACAATATGTTTCGTCCAGCGTAATTACCTTGCGATGTCTTTTATAGATGTCATAAATATTTATTGGCTGGTAGGTACATATGAAAAAGGTAGAAAAACATAGAGTATTTTTTTTTTGCAAAATAGGGATAAATAGGCTGATGCTGCAGGATACATCTAACACTGTCTTAGCCACCGCTGTCACATTTTAACAGAAAGGAGGCTTAGTAAACAGTAGCTTCTGATCTAAGTACCTATGGCATAGCTTCCATAATCAGTTTTCAGAGCATACATAATATGTGAGCATATACAGGGTTATTTGTAATTCACTGACATCCTCTTAACCCTGAATTCCTAACACTCAAACAAATGTTTTTCGTTTTACGACTTTTTAAAATGAAGCACTTTTTTTCCCATACTAATACACAGAGTATCGTAAAAATAAGAGGTAATCTCAAATTTTCAAAACGTTATTACACCAAAAATATTAAGTTATGACAAAAGCCGTAAAACAAAAAAAACATTTGTTTAAGTGGTAGGAGTTTAGGGTTAAAAGGATGCTAGTGAATTACAAATAACCCTGTATAGGTGTAAAACATAAGTAAAGGACCTGTACTATACGCTTATTGTCTAACGCGCTGACACTTGCTATCGCATTCACTATTTCTCTCTTTCAAACGGTATGAGACGGTGACAGAAAGAGATGGTGAAAGTGATGGCAAGCGTCCGCGCGTTAGACGCTATGGCCTCTGTTGTATGTAGTTGTGAACAGAATTGTTTATACGGACACGTTACTTCTACATTAACCTAAGTTTTTCACATATATTCACTTTATTATTGTCACTTGATAAATAAATAAATAAATAAATAAATAAATATCACGGGACAATTCACACCAATTGACCTAGACTCAAAGTAAGCTAGGTAAAGCTTGTGTTATGGGTACTAGGAAACATACTTATATAGATAGATACATTGTTAAATACATGTTAAACACCCAAGACCCGAGAGCAAACATACGTATTTTTCATATAAATATCTGCCCCGACACGGGAATCGAACCCGGGACCTCAAGCTTCATAGTCAGGTTCTCTAACCACTAGGCCATCTGGTCGTCTAAATGCCAGCAGGTTATCTTCTTCTACTTAATTATATAAAAAATCTCGTGTCACGGTGTTCGTTATCGAACTCCTCCGAAACGGCTCGACCGATTTCAATGAAACTTTTTTCTCTGTACTCGGTAGGTCTGAGAACGTAGGGTATTTTTATACCCCTAGGTGATATACGAGTATGGCAAAATAACGTTTGCGCGGTTAGCTAGTAATGTATAACTTTCGATATCTGAATTATTTAAAATTGTACAGTCAAGGAATTTAATTCCCTACTCTTTACGTAAAAATATCGTGTAATATTCGCAATGCATTAAGGTCGAAATGTCAATTGGAACACGTCAAAACTACATCATTGCTAGCTCTTATGGTGACAGTTTGCCGTACGATATTCAAACTTAGGTGGGTAGGAAATTAAATTCCTTGACTGTACCATAGGACAGAACCCATTTACTAAAAAAACATGTCTGAATTACTTAAAACCGGTTTTACGATAGCGTAAAACCGTATTTGAACAGTCGATAAAGTAATTTACGTAAGTGTAGGTATTTCTTTTCAATCTTAATTAGACAAACCAATTTTTTGAATGTCAGCAATAACGTGTAAACATTTTTAATTTCTCTTTCGTTCGTTTTCTTTTTATTCCCGGACTCTAGATTGTGCAAATATGTATTTTGTATATTTTTTTAGATTCTCATCCTTTTTGTTAGTAGATGGCTGATTGCGACTTGAGTCCTTTGTCTTGTCATGTAAATACCACAACAAAAATTTGTTGATGTCAGCGGGACGCTTAAACCTGTCTCTAGCTAGCGCATCTTGGTACGTTATTTTATTGTATTGAGTGATACTATTGTAAACTTTTATAGAAGTATACCTACTATGTGCATACGTATCTACGGGATGTGCATAAATAATCTAGAAATGGAGCTATTTGACACGAGCTCAATGGATACTACGTCGAAGGAGCATCATAAAGGTTAGTGATTCGAATATGGAAACGTATACCTAAAACTGCACAAGCGATACTAAACCATGGCTGTAGTATCAGTCACTATCAGACATATATGTAAAGTTTCAATTAACAACTTGCACCACAGTGACTAATGCAGTTACGCTCCAAGCCGGCCGGCGTTAAACTGCATTGTTAACTGGTCACGCAGCGCCATCTTTGAAGAGTAACGCGAACTAAAAACACCTGGCTGAAAACCAGTTTTCTACTACCTTGGTTTTACTCGGTTCGCCGGAAGATATCTTTAAAAGTACACTAGTTGGATCACAGATGGCGTGCTTTTCAAAACATTCAAGCAATTTTTTCCTCGTATATAAAACAACATGTATTTAATCGCATCACAACAGACAATTTACTCAATTGAATAGCGTAGTGTAGTGCCATTGTTTTTAAAGACTCCACTTGGGAAATATTGTTGAATAAAAATGCACTCAAACACAATCTGTGCTCTTAACCACTTAGGTGTCATAAAGTGGGGTTTTTCAGTTCACTTGAAACCTAACTAAATTTTATTGCTTAAATTACCTCGACGTTTCGACCGCATTACAGCGGCCGCGGTCGCGAGTCGACTGACGTGTAGAAAAGTTTAAATAATTACACCTGCAAGTGTCAAAATATTATACGCTATTTAAACATAGAATAAGAACGTAAGTACTGAGCTACGAACGGGCGCATCTGTGAAAATCCAGTGTCAGCAGAACTCTGGCCCTAAGCAAAATGCACGCAGTGTGGGATTATTTTTATATTGGTGAATAAAATAAATATCCCAAGTTTTTTATTGGTTGTGCTACTTATATGAGCTACATTCATACCAAACTTCTAGCTTCCAGGACCACTGGAAAATATACCCTATTTTTTCTGATTCCAATGCAATTTGTATGAAAAAAAAAACCTTTTTTAAATACCTACTCTATTTTTTGATCGAGTAAACTTAGCTTCAAGGGATTACAGACTTGGGTACTTATATTATTATTGAGGATTTTAATTAGTATATAGGTTAATAGACCAGGTATCTCCACACGTTCCTGAGACAAAGGGTTTTGGCTTTACCTCAAAAGGTTCCGCTTTTTTCTTTTGAGGTCTCTTAAAAGATCCCTTAAAGTGTTTTTAAATAGGTACTCTCATATTGATTTATTTCAACTGAACCCCCGTAATTTTGCTTCTGCAATCAAAGAGAAAGTTGAGGAATAGACGTTTAATTGTTTTGTTTTAGTATGATTACTTTTAGTTTGATCTAAGTAGTGTAGTAGCCTTATATTTTGTTAACTAACGTTATATTTTTTCTAAATTAAAAAACCTGTTTAATCGTTAATCTTTATTTTTTCCCCTCAAGAATATTAATTAAAATTGGCATGTATTAACTTTTGGAGCAAAGAATTGTATAAATTATTACTTAGTGGAAACTGTTTTGGCTTATGTTTTAACTTTACGAATTGAATTTTATGTGTTATTTATGCTGTATGTTTCCCATTGCAATAAAATAAAAAAAAATAAAAAAATAAGTGACACTTAAAAGAGACTTTTGCCTCTTACTTACGAGATAAATGTCTTGATTTCACGACTTTCGGGACTTAATAGCCCTTTGAATGTTCACTTTAACAGAAAGATCGACATAAAATTAAATGTCTTACACGTAATAAACCTAGCAATAATGACCTATTAGGTCGCTCTAAAGCGGAATCTTATGCTTACATTAGTACATCACCGTACGGTTATTTTTCTCCATCAGTTGCTTTGTATGGAGTCCTGTCCACCAAAATATTTTTTTCGTACATTAACTACAGAAATATGTTAGCGCTTTATAAAACAATTTACTTAAAAATAATTCATAATATCTATTCCATATAGTCAAGTTTCTGAGTAAAATGCTTGTGACAGACAGACGGACAAGTCAAAACTATAAGGAGTACGTTTTTAACATTTCGACTACGGAAACTTAAAAAAAAAATATATCGTGCAACTTTCAATGTTCTTAGTTACTTGAATTGGTACATACGACGACAGTAGTTAGATGCTAAACATAAGGAGGGTTAAAAACCTCTATCATCAAACAATCTGAGATGTGCTACATCGATAATTGTACAGTCAAATAAACCTTGTAGTAAGTACATTTTATGAATCTTTATGCTCGATACTTAGTAACAGTTACATACGTACAATGTCAATTTTATTACACTTAGCACGTTCTTTCGTTATTGGAGTGTGGGTGATAAACGCTAGTGTACACACGCCAACACGTGCGTCTGTCTGCAGTAGTATTATAATCGGGAGGCTAAAATTTGTAATGAATACTTAGCTATCTCCACTGCATTCAAGTTCAAGTTTAAAGGTTGCATGTGCAATACGTTACATCATGGTCACTTCGGATCGTGAAAAACACTGTCCCTAAGCCTGCACTTTCTTTTTGGAGAGTTTTTAGGGTTCCGTACTCAAAGGGTAAAAACGGGAACCCTATTACTGAGGCTCCGCTGTCCGTCCGTCTGTCTGTCTGTCTGTCCGTCTGTCACCAGGCTGTATCTCGAGAATCGTGATAGCTAGAGAGTTGAAATTTTCACAGATGATGTATTTCGGTTGCCGCTATAAAATAGAATATAATGAATATTTAAGGGGGCTCCCATACAACAAACGTGATTTTTTTGCTCGTTTTTGCTCGATATTGATAACGGCATCAGGTAGACGCTTGAAATATTCACAGAATATTTAATTATATTATTGAGTATTTCAAACTAAATACAAACTGAAATATAGATGCACAGAAAAAACCCCAGAAAAAAGACCAATGCTGGGAATCGAACCCAGGTCCTCAGCGTTCCGTGCTGCGTGCTTACCCCTACACCATCACTGGTCTAGAAGTTAGCGACGAATCTTTCCCATACATCGTACACTTCAGTCTGTTATAATCACATTTAGGCAGTGATAAAGCGCATCTATGTTATGCCCTCTACCGAGAGACTTCAACACTCCTTCGGAGCTACCCGCTCACCTGGACCAAGAGATGGCGCTACTAGGCCAACTTTTACAAGTTAAGTATGAAGTATCTTTTTCTATTTATTTTTTATTTTCTTCAACTTCATTTTTTGCTGAGGACCTGGGTTCGATTCCCAGCATTGGTCTTTTTTCTGGGGTTTTTTCTGTGCATCTATATTTCAGTTTGTATTTAGTTTGAAATATATGGTTTCACGGGATGACCGTAAAAGTAATAAAAAAAAAATGAAGTTGAAGAAAATAAAAAATAAATAGAAAAAGATACTTCATACTTAACTTGTAAAAGTTGGCCTAGTAGCGCCATCTCTTGGTCCAGGTGAGCGGGTAGCTCCGAAGGAGTGTTGAAGTCTCTCGGTAGAGGGCATAACATAGATGCGCTTTATCACTGCCTAAATGTGATTATAACAGACTGAAGTGTACGATGTATGGGAAAGATTCGTCGCTAACTTCTAGACCAGTGATGGTGTAGGGGAAAGCACGCAGCACGGAACGCTGAGGACCTGGGTTCGATTCCCAGCATTGGTCTTCTTTCTGGGGTTTTTTCTGTGCATCTATATTTCAGTTTGTATTTAATTTGAAATATATGGTTTCACGGGATGACCGTAAAAGTAATAAAAAAAAAATGAAGTTGAAGAAAATAAAAAATAAATAGAAAAAGATACTTCATACTTAACTTGTATATTATTGAGTTTAAAAATAAATCATTAAATTAAAATAAAAAATATTTAAGGGGGCTCCCATACAACAAACGTGATTTTTATAGCTAATTGTGCGGAACCCTTCGTGCGCGAGTCCAACTCACACTTGGCCGGTTTTCATTATATTAATGTGGATATTGACATTGCGTGCGCATACTCACACAATACAGCCATAATTTTACTTCGAACTTCGACTGGATGGGTGGGAGTAAAAAATACAAATGGATGGGAATTAAATATGTACAATAACGATGAAATCAGGCTGGATGGTTACAAATCGTAAAGGGATGGAGATACATTAGATAAATGCAACGTATAGATAGGGAATGAAATAAAGATTATACATTTTCGTATTTTTTAATACCATACGTATAAATGGTTGTCACAATGCAATTGGGACAATATCATTTTTTGGTGTTTTTTGGACGTAATTACCGATATCCTTAGCGAAGTTAGTTCGATTCAATGCAACGAGCCTCACCCCGCGAGCACTAGATGGCGCTATTATCAAACTTACCGCTGCTATGATTTTTGGGCGTATCTATTTAATATAATTAAGTAAATACGGACAAAATCTGAGCTCTTGTCTTTCCTTAATATTTAATTAATTAAATAATGAGGAAAGCTAAATAAATTAAGTACATCGTTTTGTTGCGCAGTGTCTTCTCTGTGGCACGAACTGTCAAACCACATAACACAAATTACGGTTAGCGTTATCTCGAGGGGCGTGACTTAATTAAGCCTTTAAAACCCAGTGCCGCCAAAAATTCGGCACATTTTGAATCTGAACACAGCTATCTAAAAACAGTACATCTACCATATAATAATCCTGTGGATACTCTCCCCGTTTATTGGTAAGTTCTCTCCAAAAGCAAATATCAACATTTTACCTTGTCTAATTTTATTTGTTTATTTCTAGCTTTCTATCTACAAAATTATTCTATTACTATCTCCTGTTTCTTCACCTAGCTAACTCCAACGGTCTGCATTTATTGTAAATTATGTTTAAACTTCTTAGACCGTTAGGCAGTTTCAGTTAGTTCAAATTTAAATTTCAAAAAAAGAACAGTTTTCATTTTCAATAAATCATTTTATTCTTTTGTATTACATTTAGCTTCATCTTTCTCTTTTTGTAAATTCCGTATGATTGCTCTGCCACACAGCCAGCGTTTAAATTCGGACCTATGGTCAGGGACCGTTATGGACGTTGGGCCGGTGGACAGAGCAATTGTATGGGCCCCTGCTGACATTAACCAAATTCCAGGGCAACCAAGTCGGGGTTAAACCGCCGAACGGAACTGCAGACTCCACCACTTGGCTCTACACCACCAGCACACTCTGAGCCCTGAAGCACCCTGGTCTCAGCCCTGCAAGTCAGCAGCGTCTCTGGAGATCCACCTGCAACGCCCGCAGCGCGTCCTACGGTCTCCTGAATCCAGGGCAGTGTCTGTCCGGAGAAAGCGAATCCCACTCAAGTGCTTAGAACCTACGACCCTCTAGTCTCTTGCTTGCTCACAGTTTAGCGTTCCTAATAAACGTCTGTACTTGTTGTTTATGGTTTAATTCCTCTCCGCAAGACCAATACCTATACTGTGACAAGTGGCGCCTCTTAACGTGGTCTTGAGTTGGGAAACGTTTTTTTTCTGGTTTTATTCGTTGTGTTTGTGTTGGTATTTTGTGCACTTTCCTACTACTTGTGTCTCGCAGTAAGTAATATTCTTTTTATCACTTTTCTAATCACCGTGTGGTTCCGGTTAAGAATAGTGCCACCCTTTTGCACCTAGGTTTCGTAAGAGGCGAATAAAGGGCATTACGTTGCCCAGTGGTTGTCATCTTAACGGTTTTTTTTTTATTTGTAACGTTTTTTCAAATTTAACTACCCAATTTTAAATTGAACTACCTACCTAATTTTAAACTTAACTGCCAACCGTTATTCTACAACGGTAAATTTCATACAAAATCGGAAGTTAATAACCAACGGTTATTTAACCTACAACCACTGCATGCTAAATTTCATCCAAATCGTTCTAAAATATAGGCAACACTACTCTACTTATTTTTTTTTGTAACTTCTATCTACTGCGAGGATATAATTGAGTGGGAAGGTACATACTTAGATTACTCCATGTTTGTAACGTACGGAATAGTCAAATTACTTGATATTTGCTATTGGAGACTACCCCAGTAGGCATTTTACTTAATCACCTAAAACCATACCTTACATTTTAACGATCACTATCACAAAGTATCGTTAAGACTGTTTTTTAGTAAATTTAACTTCAGTACAGTACTACATCCTTTTTATAAGCTGTCGCTTGGCACGCGCCTTATAATTTGTTATTTTTCTAAATTTCATTATCAGCTAATTATTAACTTCAACGGGATCACTTAATCTAAATATCTAATATGTACGAAATCAAGTATTTGTCACTTCAAAAGAGTGAGCTAACTTATGAAGTCTTTTTTCGTGGTTCTACACCCGCAGACTCTGTGCAAGAATTACGTAAACAAATATTAAAGCTACCGCCATCTATGCTCGCAAGCGATATTCTAGAATCAGGTCTCGAAATTTCGTATTGTTACTATTTCTTATTATTATTCTATTTATTAATTTGCCTTCCACGCGATGTTTACGCGCA
This sequence comes from Archips crataeganus, assembly GCA_947859365.1. Taxonomy (NCBI): domain Eukaryota; kingdom Metazoa; phylum Arthropoda; class Insecta; order Lepidoptera; family Tortricidae; genus Archips; species Archips crataeganus. The sequence continues at coordinate 12,556,883 of OX402055.1, read as the reverse complement.
GAATGCAGGTTTCCTCACGAATTTATTCGACAAAGTACAACATTCATTATACTACGCGCACCAAAGAAATGTGCGTCGTTATAACTTACGACGTAAGCCTGCAAACTTTGAAGTAGGGGACATTGTATGGAAGCGAACCTTTTATTTAAGTGATAAATCGCAGTATTTCAGTAAAAAACTTGCACCTAAATTTATGAAATGCCGTATTTCCAAGAAAAGGTCACCGTTAATATTTGAACTACATGATATGTCTGGCAAGGATTTAGGCGTATGGCACATAAAGGATCTGAAATTAACTCCAGGCAATAAATAGTAATAAACTTCAACATAACCTTTAAATAACGTACGAATAATTAACCTCGTTAGGAACGATTTAGCAACAATTAGTACTATTCCTAAACAGAAGACTTAATTTTCATCATAATTATAAAATGTACTTTTATTATTGTAACAACGTTGCACTCTTATTACGTTAATGTCGTGGGCTCGGTCCATGATACCTTAAGTTAAAAAAGAGGGTGGCAGTAATTGTCGCGCTGCGCTAACTACCCTGTTTTATGTTCTCAATCGTATCGTCAAGTTTGTTTACCTTAAACAACGCTACTGCATAGCAAGGTCAACGACTTAACGTTACTTATAAATATTTTGCGCCTGCTCGTAAAATACTCTTCTGTATGATTAAATCTAGTTTTAAAATAAAAACGCATCGACTCGTTCGTGATCGTTGTGACTACCTTAGCGTCTACCTCGTCAGAGTGAGACGCACTAATTATAGTTAACTACTTAAATTTAACAAATACTAGCCGCGTGTTAGGAATGAACTATACACATGGTTTCCGTGCTTAATTCTATTTATCTCTAAGTTATAAAAATTCTAGTTGCTTTGTTTACGTACACTAGTTTCTTAGGTCGACACAATTACTTCACTACCAATGCTAGTCTTAATCCAAAGCCTTTGCCGGAGCGGTCTTTACTAATTTCAACTCCTTAAAAATGCCTAATGAAAGCTATACCTAGCGTTGCGCGGCTAGGCAGCTAAACCTTGCGCGTAGTGCTGGATAATCTTATAAGGGCGGTTGGCAACCCTTGTCTAGATTGGCGGCTGTGTCTCCTAATAACTACCTCTTTACCATCTCGCCATTTTTCTCGTAGCGTAGGGTCTTGCAGTGTCTTAAACGGCAGACCTGCCTGTGTTAGGTTGAATGAATAAAGTATGTTAGGAAGTATGATAGGATTGATAGGTTATTTTGAATGTGTTACGTTAGGGATTTTTCTCAGGCGGATTTTTTCGCTAAGACGAAAAAATCCTCCGCGGAGAGGGAGGTACTGTCACAATGCAATTGGGACAATATCATTTTTTGGTGTTTTTTGGACGTAATTACCGATATCCTTAGCGAAGTTAGTTCGATTCAATGCAACGAGCCTCACCCCGCGAGCACTAGATGGCGCTATTATCAAACTTACCGCTGCTATGATTTTTGGGCGTATCTATTTAATATAATTAAGTAAATACGGACAAAATCTGAGCTCTTGTCTTTCCTTAATATTTAATTAATTAAATAATGAGGAAAGCTAAATAAATTAAGTACATCGTTTTGTTGCGCAGTGTCTTCTCTGTGGCACGAACTGTCAAACCACATAACACAAATTACGGTTAGCGTTATCTCGAGGGGCGTGACTTAATTAAGCCTTTAAAACCCAGTGCCGCCAAAAATTCGGCACATTTTGAATCTGAACACAGCTATCTAAAAACAGTACATCTACCATATAATAATCCTGTGGATACTCTCCCCGTTTATTGGTAAGTTCTCTCCAAAAGCAAATATCAACATTTTACCTTGTCTAATTTTATTTGTTTATTTCTAGCTTTCTATCTACAAAATTATTCTATTACTATCTCCTGTTTCTTCACCTAGCTAACTCCAACGGTCTGCATTTATTGTAAATTATGTTTAAACTTCTTAGACCGTTAGGCAGTTTCAGTTAGTTCAAATTTAAATTTCAAAAAAAGAACAGTTTTCATTTTCAATAAATCATTTTATTCTTTTGTATTACATTTAGCTTCATCTTTCTCTTTTTGTAAATTCCGTATGATTGCTCTGCCACACAGCCAGCGTTTAAATTCGGACCTATGGTCAGGGACCGTTATGGACGTTGGGCCGGTGGACAGAGCAATTGTATGGGCCCCTGCTGACATTAACCAAATTCCAGGGCAACCAAGTCGGGGTTAAACCGCCGAACGGAACTGCAGACTCCACCACTTGGCTCTACACCACCAGCACACTCTGAGCCCTGAAGCACCCTGGTCTCAGCCCTGCAAGTCAGCAGCGTCTCTGGAGATCCACCTGCAACGCCCGCAGCGCGTCCTACGGTCTCCTGAATCCAGGGCAGTGTCTGTCCGGAGAAAGCGAATCCCACTCAAGTGCTTAGAACCTACGACCCTCTAGTCTCTTGCTTGCTCACAGTTTAGCGTTCCTAATAAACGTCTGTACTTGTTGTTTATGGTTTAATTCCTCTCCGCAAGACCAATACCTATACTGTGACATGGTAAGAGATCTAAAAATAAGTTGAGAACTTACACAAAATATACCTAAAATATCTTTCTCGGCTTTAAAAATGTGTTTTAAAAATAATTATGTTCGAAACAACTTAAATGTCTTTATACCTAACGTTAAGATTAAAACAAAAAGATATTTTGGCCTCAGAAAGTGTTCGTCAGAGAGGAAAGATAACCAGACCGTTTAAAACCGCCTTACTATCAAAAAGTGTGTTTGGTATGGCATCTAAAATCTTTAATAAGTTACCGAAACCCATCTTAGATAAGAACGACATATCAGATTTTAAAAGAAGCCTTCATGAATTTCTTGTTCAAAAAGCGTATTACTCCGTGCAGGAATATTTGAGAGATATTTTATGATTCTAAGTAGATAATTTAACCATGTATTAATTTGATTTATTTATTTTAATGTAATTTCTTTGATATAATGTAATTTAATTTAATTTTATTTTATTTTATTTGATTTAAGTTAACTTGTTTTAATTTGATTTGCTTTAATTTGATTTAATTTAATTTGATGTATTTTTTATTTATTTATTATAATGTAATTTGTTTCATTTAATTTGATTTGATTTAATTTAACTTGATTTAATTAGATTTGATATAATTTAATTTTATTTGATTTGTTTTAATTTGTTTTGCTTTATTTTGATTTAATTTGATTTGATGTATTTTTTTATTTATTTATTATAATGTTATTTGTTTCATTTAATTTCATTTGATTTAATTTAATTTAATTTAATTTGATGTTATTTTATTTGATCTATTTATTTTAATACATATTTATTTTAATGTAATTTGTTTTATTTAATTTAATTTGATTTGATGTATTTTTTTTTATTTATTTATTATAATGTTATTTGTTTCATTTAATTTCATTTAATTTATTTTAATTTAATTTGATTTATTTTAATGTATTTATTTTAATGTAAGTTGTTTTATTTAATTTGATTTAATGTAATTTAATTTAATTTGATTTATTTTAATGTATTTTAATTTAATTTGATTTACGTAATCTGATTTAATTTGATTTGTCTTAATGAATGTTGCATGTTTTTAAATTTTAAGTTTATTAATATATTTGTACGCCTCACGGCAAAACATAGCGATGTATAAAAAATTGTAACACCTTCATACCTATGTTTTACAAATAAACTTCATACCTATGTTTTTAATGATTGATTGATTGATTGCCTCTATTTGTAACCAAATGAAAAGATTATAATGTAATACATACTTCCTCGTGGCATTTTAAGGCAAAGGTTTCACTTTGTGAGTGCCAAATTTTCTTTTGAGTTTTTTATACACTCTTTTACTATTATAGTATTGCAGTGTTTAAAAATGCTTCAGGCACAGGGTCTAATCTCTTTAAAGTTATTTCTGTTTTTTTTTTTTTAAATATATTGTTACTTATGTTCTTGAATCTCTGTTTTCCGTCTCCTATAATAACAGTTTATCATTTCTATTTGATCTTGTTTAATGTCTTTGATTCTATGCAGGTTTTCATTTTCTTTTTGAAAGATATTAATTTTTATCATGAATTTTTAATTTTCTTTAGGTGATTAAATCTTCTACGCCTGATTATCTTAATTACATTTCTTGTATTAGCACAAATGTTTTATAACTCATCATGCCAAAACAGCTGTACTAATGGGCACTCGTCAGCATTTGCTCGATCAATGTCTCAAAATCGACGATATACTTTGGCAAAATCTTCACAAAGTGATTTTGGCCATAATCTTGAAACATTTGCTTAAACTGGTTTATTTGCATCTTACGATTTGTGTGTCCATCTCGGATATTACGTAACGAACTGTCCTCAGCCGTGAGATGCGATCAATGCCAATTTGTGTAAATTTATTAATCACACAAAAGTAGGCTTTACATTTCTGACGTGGTAAAGTTTACCTTTACGTTTCATTGCATGTTTGGTATGTTTACCAACAAAGACCTTCTAAAGCTATTTAGCTACTTTGAAACCGATGGTTGGGTGTTCAGCGGATAATGTTATGCTAATCGCTCTAAGTGATTTGACTGAATCATCCATAGGCAGTGCGATAGCAGAAGTAAGGTTACTTTCAAGGTTGAGATAAATAAACGTTGGCACAAATATTAGGACTTCAATTTCAGCCTTTACATAATACGACTAACTGCCGGGTGAGGCTTCCATTCAGAACGAATTTTCAATTACTTATTTTCTCCATTAAGTCTTGTTTGCAGTCCTCGATAGTTATTAAGGATATAAAAAAACGGGTATAAAGAAAACCTACAGAGAGTCATTGAAAATAACCCACACGTTTTTCAGTAATTTGGTTTTTGTTTCTAACTGTTTTTCTTATAAGTACCTATGATAGACGCCACGTGTGTAAATGAAGACAATTATGATTATTACAGCTGTATCTGCAATTGCCTGTCAGGGTATTTATTTTTTAAAATTACTTCTCCAAAATTACAGAGTATTTTTAAGTAAGATTAGATTTACAAACTGCGCTGTAACTCAGACTATGATTAACTTTCAGCAATAACTACACAACTGTTGTAGCAGATTTTTATGATTTCTGCAATTGAAATTTAAATAAAGTGAATTACTTAATTAAAAAAATTATAGTCATTTTTACTTCTACTTGATATTTTCAAAGCTATGTTTTGGTGTCCTGTTTTATAAGTACGACTAGCTGTTGCCCGCGACTCCATCCGCGAAGAATAGTAGCCTACGATCTATTCTCAGACCTACCGAATATAGAGAAAAAAGTTTAATAAAAAATCGGTCGAGCCATTTCGGAGGAGTTCGATAACAAACACCGTGACACGAGATTTTTATAATATTAGATTAGGTAACTGCGATTTGTCGATCTGATCCTTAAAGACTTTACATCTCGAAGTCATTTAATTTAGGTTAGGTGTTTAGATAAGGATTTATGATTTGGTAGCATTAGATAAATATAGTAGATATCCTTAACATTTTTAGATGAGTCAGTAGTCAGAGGGAATGATTAAATATATAGGCTCAATTATAGGCTCAATTTTAAGATGGAACTGAGCAATAAATTGCACATAACACAATGCATACCTAACTTTAATGCTACGCGAATATATAACACACTTTATTAATGATAATGATTGAGATACTGGTAACTGGGCTTTGTCTTTTCGAATAGCGCAATAGTAACGTAACGGAAAGGTTGCAGTGTAAAGGTTTAAAGGATACTGTTTTAAAACAAATAAATATCAAGTAAAATATAAAATTAATTTATTTATTTCAACAACCCGCTCCTGTTCTCCGCTAATACTAGAAGGTCATAGACGACAGCACTTGTTATGTCTAAAAAAATTTCTACCTTCACAATATCTGAAGTCGAATAAGATTTCAGAATTAATAATATTATGTCTTAGTGAAAGTTCCTTGTAAAACCAAGGAATAACAATATTAACTATAAATAGCTCCGAAAATGTACTTGAAACAGTTTCGAATAATCAGTCGAGTAACACAACTGTCACAATAATTTATAAATACTGCTATTTGTAGGCTAAATAAACACAAGTGAAATTTTATAAGTACACAGTACCGAATCTGAACCCTCTCGACTTGGGCTGAGTGAACAGATTCGACGCAGACTTGAACAAGCTGATGAACGGCCTGAAGGTCGTCGTTTGCGGTTCCGTTTGATAGTAGGTCGGTTGTTGGTATTGGTACTGATACTGGTTGCTAAACTGATTGCTGAACTGGTTGCTGAATTGGTTGCTGTACTGGTAGTTGTAGTTTTGAGTGTTTCCCGTGCTGTCGGGGATGGCGTTTGAAATGAAGCTGTTCGTATTGTCGACCGTCTGGTAACTCGAAGAAGCAATGTAACTGGTTGCTGTAAACAAAACATATGATAAATTAGTTTTTTCATTAGATAAAAAAATAACAAACACTAAGACTTCCATTTTAATCCATTAGGTTGACAAGCAAAGATGCTTACCGCATAGACCAGAATATTTGTTGGATTCTGCAAGTCCGAAGGTGCTGCACGCCGGATAACCCTTTTGGTAGGGGTTGACACCGATGACATTTCCTCCAGGACCGTAATTACAGACGTAAAGCTTAGTATAGCCTCGTGATGGATCATAGTAGAAAGTGAAGCCGCAGCCAACGTGAGAAGTCTCGCCCCAGACCAACTGTTGAAAAAAGAAAACAAATGTTATTCGGTTTCTAATTCAGACCGAATGAAATGATATCAAAGATATACCCAATTTCGATTTGATAATCTCTTCCGTATTTACCTGGGAGTAATGACCGGTGCCATGTCCTCCGCTAATAGGCTTGAATCCAAATATGCGGACTTCGTCGAACCAAGCGTTGATCTGTCTCATGAAGTCAGGTTGAGAGTCTTTGGGCTCAGATGGAGGGCGAGTGGTCCACGTGGCTGCGAGGTTCTGGCCGACTTCAAAACGGCCGACATCGCGCTGCGCGGCACGGTCGTGCGCCGGGGTGCATTGGTCAGCCCACCGCTGCGCAGTGGCGGCTAACTCATCGTCCCACACCTGTGAAACGAAATTTATGTTAAAGCTTAAGTGTTTTTAGGCCTGATCTTGTAAGACCGTTGGAATGCAAAAATACCACTTTTTACGATACAGGCAACTCATTAACGGTCCAAAGTTGCGTTAATATTGGCGCCAGACGTCGAACTCTTGAGAGTTTCGACCGGAATAAATATTTAAATCGGTAATGTTTGAAATACTTGAAACGTTTTTATCAAAACTTGTTGTTGTTGTTTGAGCTATAATTATCTCAGTTAAGAAAGTTTTGCATAGAGCACACGCTGCTTACCATTTCCATCATATTAGCGGCGGGTGGTTGGCTGGTGACCTGACCGAGGGCGATGCTTTGCCGGAGACGATTGTGCGCGTCTACGATAGTTTGCTTCTCGAGCGCCGACAATCCTCCAGAGGCTGAAGCAATCATACATATTCATCAGTACAAGCTTAATCCTCTGTTTATTACCAATACATATGAAGTCGTAAAATCGCTTCGCATATAAAGATTAGCTGATACCGACATGCTCTACGGAATCAAGTGTCAAGGTTTTACATTTTGTCTACAATTTCAATATTTGTCACATAATGAGTCGGATTTATCTGATTTATAGTGACAGGTGTGTGTTAACACAGGTGTCTGTCAATAAATTTTTATGACCTCGACCCATACGAGTATGCTAATGGACTCATCTTTGGCAGAACTCGTTCAAAAATTGTAGACTGGGTGGCGGCGGGCGATTTTATTACTTCTATGACTGCAAAATGACTTTGAATGATACATAAATACCTACTTGCGATGAAAATTTCACGACCACTTAAATTGGCCTCATCGAATACTAAAGAAGGGCCGTAGATTACATCATTTCACGACACTCGGCAGTGTTATATTGAATTGTAATATTAACATGATTTGATTAGGTAATATTTTAATTCATACATATTGTCATAATGTAAACTAATATATCAAGTTTCACAAGTAGTTAATATTTAAACAAAACAAATTTAGTATTAATTTGATGTTTTGATTGCTAATTTATTATCATATAGTTAGTTCCTTATTTTCAATGATTGTTTACTTTAACTATATAAATGTTCAAGTACATAGATGCTGGATCTTTAAAAAAAATGCAAATCTAAAGTGGAATGAAGGAAATATATTTATAAATTAAAAATAAAGGATGAAATGAGAGATAAATTTTAATCATTGAAGAAAAAATAGGATTTTGGTATATTATAAACTTACTTATCATGGTCTTTCCAGCGCCGCAACCTTCTGTCGTTGCAAGGAACCCTCCCAAAACAAACAACACTAAGGAAATCATATTGATTATTTAAAGTTCTTTTCACCACACTTTTAACTCGTTGAGATTCGTAACTAAAGTTCACTTGTAATTTACGAAACGTCAAATTGCTGCCGAGATCCGCTGCACTACGTGCGGCGCGCTCTACGGTCTTTTGCGGTATGTCGATTACTTTGCTCTGGGACAAGCTTAAATACCAACGCCGCGTTACCATGAAGACTTGGAGACGCCGGCGCACCGCAGTGCCGAACAATGTTGCGTGTTCACTGTTTCAGGAGACGATCGGATTTTCAGGATTAATTTCATGCATTGGATAATTAAATTTCTCCGGGGAAATATTTTGAAGTGTAAGCTAATTTTATGCTAATTTTATTGTTTTTCACGAGATGCCTGAAACATGAAAATGTGAGAAGAAAATTATTATGTAAATTCTTTCTCACATGCTTTTGTTTATTTTTAGTTATAAAAATTAGGTAATTGTAACATTAAACATTACCGATTTTAAATCTTTATCTGGACTTAAAAATCACATTCAAAATGTCGTTCTTCCAGGTTGAAAATAATATTTTCAAAACATTTTTGTCGCAAAACATAATAAACATGAAACAACTTTGTAAACTCTCGCATTTTGTTTATTCTTTTTGTAAGTATCACTTGGGTTTTATTGATGTGTTAAACAGATTGAATGTTTACTTTTAGCTCAGAAGGTCTGTAAACGTGATTTTGGAGACAAAAAAAGGAAAACTTTTGTTTCGGTGTCGTAACGGGTTTTCGCTGACCCTTTTCGGAATCGAATAATGAGATATATCAGCAAATTAAGCTTTTATAAGTTAGTGGTAACAACGATAAAAAAATCAGGTTAAATGAATGAGATCAGAGCACCTCGAGTACGATTCCGTCGAGCCATGTATCGGCATCGGCCAAAAACTAAAGGAAAGGTTATACGGACATCGGCAGGCGAGTTTTTATCAGCAGTTAATAATTTAAAGCTCATTATATTGCACCCGCAGTTGTCAATGTAATCGAGTTCTGGTGATGTATCCAAGCCGAACGTGGAAATATGCCGACAGATATTGCTCGCAACGGAAGTAGTGTTTAAGCAAAAATTATAAGCGGCTCAAAAACAAGGAAAATATAAATATTACGTCGATAATCACCCATTTTGTGTCAAAGGATACTCAATCTTACGACCTTTTTGAATTAAAGGTTAGCACATTTACTGTCAAGCTGTGTGGTCTTTTGTTAAAAATAGTCAAGTCAAGGACGGCTGGCAACCAAGTAAATCTGTAAAAATTACGAGTTTTTTACAGATACTAAGTATTCTAGGCTTCATACGGAAAGAAAATAATTTTGCTTTATTTGCCTGCGCGTATTTTTATGGTGTTACGTGTGGTTCAATGAATCGCAACGTCATCCATAATATGTCACCGTTATTTTTCATGTTCAATGAAATATTTAAGTCATTGTTTAATCATTAATTATTAACTTACCTACCATTGAATCAGCTTGAAGTAACCTATCAAGCCCGTGCTTCTCTATCGAGCTAATCAAAGTAAAGTACCAACCAATATTATTAAAATTTTGTCGAAATAATGAAGTAACGGAACCCCGAGAAATGGCGGAAAAAGTAGGTATATGTATCTACTTAATGAAACCATTAGGTGACAACATGTCTGTTACCAGGCAATCCGGTTTACCACCTGGGGTGAATTTATCATTTGCATATTAATGAATTTTATTTGATCGAGTTTTATATCCTAGCCGGCGAACAGTACGGCCGTAGGGATAGAAAATTATTATCTACATAAAGCTCGAGATCAACAAACTCGAACAAGTTCAAGTTCACGAATACAGCTGCGTTAATTAACTAAATTGATGTCGTAAACCGATTTGAATTTGGATTAAAATATTATATAATAGTGATTATAAAATTAGCGCACCATAAGTAATCTTTGCCTAAACCAAACTTTTATTGTGGGAAGGTTCCTTAATGGGTTGAAATTGACAGCGATAATAAAACAGGTGTGATTTTTTATTTATTTATTTAGTGTAGTTCCGTTGATTGACAACGAAATAACGTACGTTTTAATGAGGATAGGTTCTACAGCGTTTTGGACATTATTAGGAAAATTTGAAAGAAAATATTTATTATCTATGATTTTTGAGTCACAAAAAACTACAAGCAACTTTAATAGTAATATTCAATAATAGCAGAAAAAATCGTTCATACATATTTTTTAATTGCTCTTTTTTTGTGAAGAAATAATATCCTCATTGCTGTTTGCTGCGACAACTTGCAACAAAAATTTTACTTTCTCAGTGACGTTTTATTACTACACTATCACGTAGCGAACTAGTAATATTGAAAAATTTCTAAAACAATATAACTATTTTATTTTACAGACTACAAGTCGTTGCCCTTTGACAACATTTTTTTTATCACCCGTTATGTTAAACTTTCACATGTCCCATAATGTATGCAAACATTAGCAAACTTGATTTAAAAACGAATCTTTTTGACTTTTAAAAATTCATGTTGTCTGCAGATCGGTATACTTTTTTTTATTAGTAGGCAGTAATACGTGGTATATATTTAAGTACCTGGGCGACCGAGCTCCGCTCGGGCTGAAACTTGGTACCAAGCGTTTTCCCAGAGATAAGACCAAGCTAGATCAATTTTTCATCCCCGAAAACCCCCACATACCAAATTTAATCGAAATCGTTGGAGCCGTTTCTGAAATTATTATTTGTTTTTATATATACAAGAATTGCTCGTTTAAAGGTATTAGATAAACAACTTAAGGTATCTTCCTTACTCTACAATTAAGTATACAAAAGATTTTGACATACTTGTCTTATTCTGCTGTCTCTACGCAGCTTATCCGAACTTTGTGTAATTCGAATTCAGTCCTTTTCTTATGAAATGAATTATTTTGTGTGTTTTAGTATTATTGAATCCTAATGTAAATGAGATGAAAATATTAGATGGCAATCAACGACTCTAAACAAATACCTATCTGGATATTCCTTGACTTTGACTCTTCCGACCTTGATATTAAAACGTTTACCTTGAACATGGATTCTTGAATAATAAGATGAAGACTTAGAAAGTCGGCTTTTCTAATAGTAGTATCGTTACAACTCTGCATCAAAACAATGCTACATAGGTGTTAAACGATTTAAAAGAAATTAATGGATTATTTATAAGGATCTCTTGTTATAGTACGTACCTACTCTACTTTCATCATCCTAACCTACGAACTGCAGGACACAGGTCTCGTCTCAGAATGAGTGGGTTTAGGCCGCGGCCGTAATTTCCAGCCAGGCCCAGTGGGAACTTGACACACGCTCATACATAACTATTTATTACATTAAACGGGAAATATCACGCAACCAATATTTACGCTTCACACACACACACACAAACTACTAAATTTTTAAGCTTAGTTGATCAATTGTAAAATCTCGTACTAAATGTATGAGAGTATTTAAAGTAAAAATTTTGGATATTTCTCATTTTATTTTTAACAAGCTATTGATGTGATTTTACTCATTGGGTATCGTACTTCCGATATCAGTATAAAGTTTTCTGATATTTATCTATTATATTTACGGAATCATCGCTGGGCTACACTTAACGATTACACCTTGTATACACTGTACTTTGTATACTAAGTGTATCCTAAGTATACACTATCAATAATGGATTTTTTTAATACGGAAGCCTCCATCCATCCATGGGTATGTTGTAATATAATTTATAAAGCTGTTATTTTGACACATTTAATGCACACAAACTTGTGTTACAACTTTTTAAAGACAGAAATGAGCCAGTTAAGTTTCACGTCTTGTGTATTTCTTTTGTTTCAACTTTAACCTTGCAAAACCACAGGGAGGGCTTTTTCCACGGAAATATAAACAATTCAAGAGGAATGGTAGTGCCACTGACTTTTTTGTATGTTATATTTTATTCATGAATGATTTGCAAGCTATGAAAAAGAGCGGTGCTTGATATTAAACTTCGTTTTGATATAAGAATATAAAATCAATAGCTAGCCTTTTTTCTTAACATTTTTTATTCATAAACCTTATGTTTAAAAAAACCGGCCAAGAGCGTGTCGGACACGCCCAGGATAGGGTTCCGCAGCCATTGCGACGTGTACTATCTGTATTCAACAAGTAATATTATTCTAAGGATTTTGTAATTACGGAAATTCCCAAGTAGATATATTTTCTGAAAAAAAATCATTTTACATTTTATATTATCACTTTCTTGGGGTCATTGCTATATATATCCATGCAAAATCACAGCTTTCTAGCACTAATATAATTAAACTGCGCTAAGCCACGGACAGACAGACATGACGAAACTATAAGGGTTCCGTTTTGCCATTTTGGCTCCGGAACCTTAAAAAGCGATATAAAAACATAGAAAAAGAAGCGAACAAAAACTGCACCTGGTTTATCTATCTCTGCGTCTTCGGTTAATAATATTTTATATTATCATGTACCCTTAACTCTTAGCAACACAGGAAACCATCACTAGGTACATGACGTCATGTTCACTTAGAAGTATGCAATCCGAAGCACCCCATCCATTCTTTCAGTATTAGGCCCATTTTATTGCGCTTGTTTGTTTATTCATTGTTAAAAAAATGTTTTGATACTTTTTTCACATTTTAAGATGTCTATTACCTATCTAGGTCTTAAGATCAACATTGGTTAGAAAAATTGGTTAGAAAAGGCCAGGACTCAGGAGTGTAGTGTAGCTGACTATTGTATTGTTTACCGGTGTTCTTACTTACGATTGAATCATCTTCATAAAAGTCAATATTTTGGCAATTTTATCAGTGATATTGAAATTTACTTGCCTAGTCTATTTCTATTTTTTATCAGGACTGGTTTTTAAATAATAGTCTATCACTAACTGTTTTACACTAAACAAAAGTAATTTTTTACTTAGTATCGAAACCAAATTACAATAATAATACACGTAAACTAGCTGTTAGCTGTACTTTTAAAAATAGCCTACGACCTATTCTCAGACCTACCGATTATAGAGAAAAAAGTTTCATAAAAATCGGTCAAGCCGTTTCGGAGGAGTTCGATAACAACCACCGTGACACGAGACTTTTATTTATTAGAAGATAATGTACTCGTAATTATCTATATGTTTCGAACTAAGTAAGGAGCCTTTGGATCAGGTTATCTTGCGACTAAAATATATTCGAAAATGTAATAAAACATAATAAGAGATACTCCTATTTGCAATAGCCAAAATAAACCATCGGATAACTAAGCAAGAAGTAGTAGGAATCAATAAATGAGTAGCCATAAATAAGTAGGTAGGTAAAGATTTCCGTTAACCTTAAGAATGTGTACATTGATTTATTTATAGCAATTGTAAAAAAGTTGTTTGTAATATTAGTAAATCCATGTGTGGCTTTTGTTGAAAGCACCAATTAATTAAAGTACCTACTTACTTACTTAGCGCGGATAATGTATTGACGCGTGACGTAACAGCTCTAAACTATGAGGATAAGGTACATACAGGTGGGGAGGGCAAGCGCAGAAGAAAATGCCTTCTTTTCTTAAGTTGACATGATAGGACTAATTTAACTGACGGTTATTATATCTATATTATGTCTCAAATTATTTAAAAAAACGGTCAAGTGCTAGTCGAACTCGTACATGAAGGGTTCCGTATCCCTGTACAATGTTTTAAATACGAGTAGAATTCAGTAAAAAAACACCGAAATACAGACAGACAGCGGAGTAAACTCCCTTTGCCTTTTAGGGAATTTTCGTAGAGTCTACATCTTACTTGGGATTGTTATTTTGTAATGTAATGTAATGAGAACCTATTATAGTATTTCCAATCATTTATTTTCTCGATGACAGCTCCCGTAGAATGTAACTTTGTTTAGTTACGCAAAAAATAACTTTTAAATGCGAGGTATATAAAAATACGACAACTGCCTAATTTTGTTCCTTGATCTTATATAATATTCATCTAAGACAAATTGAGTCCATATATGCAGTTACATTCTATGGCAATCATAACGTGACATTTGTATTGCCATAGAATGTAACTTTATTAAAACGTTTATTACTTATCGTACTTTAAAAAAAAATTACTGCATATAATATGGAGTCAATGTGTCTTAGACAGGTCTTAGATGAATCTTATACGGGATCAAGGAACAAAATTAGGCAGTTGTCGTAATTTTTATATCTCGCATTTAGAAATTAATTTTTGCGTAACTAAACAAAGTACCTAACATTCTACGGGAGCTGTCATCGAGAAAATAAATGATTGGAAATACTATAGTTTAGTGATATTATGATAACTGCACTAAACCATTTCTTGATACATTGCCACGTCTACCAATTAATGACTCTGAGTAGGATTTGGCTTACGATGTAGACTATTTTATTTATTTTGTATCTGTGTATTGTATCTGTATCTATTCTTCCCCAATAAATTCAAACACGTTTATTGCCAGAACATAGCAAATTTTAATACAATAGGTCTTAGTGGTACAGGATGTTCTTATGTTCTACCCTAACTAGGCGTGCAATATTGAATAAATAAATAAATATTTAGGCGTCTTCGACTCATTTACATCCGACAGAAAGATAAAAAAAATATTGTTTTGGGAAACCCCTAAGGTCTTCAACAATTCAATTTTGAGTCCGGAAGTCTCAAACAGAATATAATTCTTAAATTATCCTCATTATTCAAAACTAAGTTTTTACGTCAAAAAAGTTTCTTGTAAGAAGTTTTTGTGCAATACAAATCGCTCTTATTGTGTTCAACGTCCAGCCTTTATCTGTATTAGGCTTTTGACAAATTAAAAGGCGCTATTAGTGGTAGCCAATGGTGTTTTTCCATGCAAAATATTGAAATAAAAAATATGTTTTCCCGACTCCACAGCGAGACACTAAGCGAGTCAATTAAATGAAGCGAGAACTAATTTGTAAACTGTCTTTGCTAGTTTTGTGTAGCATTTATATAACGGTATAAAAATATTTATAGTTCTTAGAAAGCCTTCTCATAGGGAGCAGGTGATAAGTTATGCCTGTCACATTTCCCTAAAGGCCAATTATAGTAGTTTCTAAGTTATTATAACATTTAGTTAAGGAAAAAATAAAATTTATCGTCTATATTATTTTATTAACAAACTAAAGGCTTGTATAGAGAAGCATAGGTATAACGACGGCGACCCGATCTGGAAAGTTCGGAGCCAGTTTGTATAACCTCTAAATAAATGGCATCGTAACCGGCAGATGGTCTTCCATCTATGGTCATAAAAATATATAGTAACGAAAGGAATAGTGAAAAACAATAGTTGTGCCACTTTATAGCTGAGTGTAATAAATACGTTTTTTATTACATTTCCTGGAGTCTACCATCAGATTTTGATAAAATAATTTAGTACCTAGTGCTAGAGCCATGTTGTATAGCTAGCCGCTGCATCACGAATGGGCCGGCTCGTCCGGGGCAGTAGGTACCACGCTCTCACAGAACACCGGGCGTAAAGCAGCAGTACTTCTGCTGCGTTTTGTACGGTCAGTGAGAGCTCCGAGGGCCCAATACCTCTCCCCCTCCTCCTCCTTTTTTAAAGGCTGGCAACAGATCAGTGACTCTCTTTGAGTTGTTGATATTTATTAAATGGGCGGTGGTGATCATTTTCCATCAGTGACCCGCTTGCTCGTTTGCCTCCCTTTCATAATAATAAAAAAAAATGCAATACATACCTATACATAAAATAAATTAGAAATGTACTATGGATGAATTATGAGTACCTATTTTATTGTTTTGCTGTTCCTATGCTCCTAATGTGATTTATTGTGATTTAATTTTAATGCTGTATATTATTTATATTGAATAAAGATTTTAGTTTAATTGTTGCTTTGGCATATGGTTTCAATGAATGATATCAACGTTCTTGTATTTAATGCATGTGGTTGGGTGACTAGCTTCTCGAAGCTTCTTTCTGCCGATCCCTTCCGCAGCTAACAAAAGAGCTGATAACTTTAAAACGGCTAAACCGATTTTTGATGAAATATATCTAAGAACCATCGCCAAAAAACCTGTTTTCTATTAAAAAAAACCGCATCCAAATCGGTGCACCCGTTTAATAGCTATGATGCCATAGACAGACATACAGACAGACAGACTGACACACACATAGCAAACTTTATAACACTCCTCTTTTTATCTGGGGGGTTAAAAAAATTATAACATTCAATGGTTAGTGCATTGTTACGTTTATTATAATTATGTATGTACTACTTCGGTGCAATATGTGATTTATTCATATAGTTTACTATTTAGTCGACTAAAGATTTCTAAGGACTTTCTTATTATTTTGCATGGTTTTGGATTTCAAAAAGTCTAAATCATAAAAATTAGTGAACTGCTACAAAATTTTTCAGGAAACTTGAATAAATGGCAAATTTAGGTGAAATAAAAGATTTAAGATATAAATTTTTCTTCTGTGGTTTATTTATCCGTCTGTACTCTTTGTTTTGAGCTTTTGGTGGGAAACGGTGCTAATTCGAATTGTTGTTAGCCTTAAAGGCGGTTGCGGCAGACACAGCGTCGCGCACTTCCTTCGAAGGACCAACTCACTGGGTGATTCCATACACCATTCTTAGTGACGCTCTAACATATATATACGATAAGTTTAAAACAAATTCGTCGATAAGGAAGTTTAGTGGAGTTACTTAATTTACTTGTCTCAGTTTCGGTTTCTTTGTTTTTATAAAAATGTCACGAATAAATGTTTTTATTTACTAGTTATTTAGTAAAAGTAATATCAGTTCTTTCATAATAGATACCTACTAATGATATCGTGTTTCACGAGAGATTCTTTCGAATAAACTTAGAAACAATTAAGTATATCCTTTGAGCATTGATCTTCTTAATTCAGATAAAAATAAAACAATTAAGAATACAGTGAATAAAACTTAACTATAAACTAAATATCTAACTATTACAAACTAAATTAAATTAAAAACTAAACTAGATCTAAAAATGGCCCCTGCGGCATTAATTAATTAATTAATTTACTTAATATAATACCCCACACTATCTCTAGAAAGTCAACTTGTTATGAATTTTACTCAATCCATGGTTCTTCAAATAAATCTATATATGTTAGTCGAGTGCGAGGGTCAGGTGCGGGAAGATCATAGTAAGCGATCAATATGTTTAAGTTGATCATTTACTGTCAACTTTGCTTTTTATGGGTGGCTCTGATGGCAAATAAACTACACATATAGCTGTATGTAACAGGCAATATTTCAATAAAAATGCATGGATTCACTCAACTTTGAGCTGCGCGCGAGTCCATTGTCTTGCTCAATGTCAAAACAGGTGTATTCGGTACAACGAAAAGGAAATATCATTGTAATTTACGCAGCGGTTAATTTTATACGGTAATCAATGACTTCATTAAATCATCGTGGTGAATATGATTTTAGATATCAAAACATAGATATAGATTTTTTTTTTTCATAAATGAAGTTCAATTTTGCGATAGGTTAAATCGTTTCTAATTTGAATCTATCTTTTGAGACTTGTATTCACTCATACAGTACGTAACAAAACGAAGAGCAAAGCCGATAACCTGGTTGATGGCCAAGAGGCCAAGAAGAGCATGATGGAATGATACACTTTTTATTAACTGTTTGTCCTTTTTTTTCGTTCGGTCAATATGAAATTAGAAATATTAAGTAACTTTTTATGGACCAAATGAAAAAAAAGTATTAAAAAGGTAATAAAAAGTATGACATTCAATCATACTCCACTTGGCCTTCAACCAGGTATCAGCTTTGCTCTTCGTTCTGTTGCATACTATATAAGCAAACTACTATTATTAGAATAATTCCATTCCATCTTTGTAGGTATATATTTGCGTTTTTCTTGTCGCTAGCAAAAATTTTTTCACGTTTTAGTTATTTGCCATATTTGCTAGTTTGTCATACTAAATCAAAAGTACTATAAGATTTTTAAAGCACTTATTATATTATAACTGTGCTGAAACAGTTTACTTTAAAAGTCTTAATGCTAGCTATTTTGGTTATTAGGAGGCGTGGATATCATTTTAATTGTAGGTACTTGCTATGTGTCAATATGTTCCTACTCGAGCAATGATCTACCATTCTATATTTACTCTAATACGCCAAGTTTGTTCTGAACTAACAAAGTACATCCTGTTAAGTCTCTAAAGAAGAATATATTAAGATATTCTATACTCTGAATGAGATAGTGGATTTTAATTACCACGATTTGATCTGTCGTCAAAATAAGTGCCTATATACGATCCAACGAGTAGATGCCTACCTATAGGTTAGTGTCTGAATTAGCTATCGAAACTTATATATTAAGAAATTCGTTTTAGGGATTTGGGAGCAAACCTCTATTTCTTCAACATAACCTGTAAAATCTTGAAAACGTCGGGGTTTAATGTGAAGAACCGCGATTTATAACTGTCCACACATATAAGTTAGTTTAAATGAATTCTTGGTAAATTCAACTTGTTTTTAGACAAAACCTTGTTTTAGAAAGTAAGTTAAAACAATTAGAAATTAAATTTAAGACTCGAGGATTAAATACGCAAAAAATCCTTACGGATCGAAGTGTTCCTATACCAAAGGACCCCTAAAATTACGATAAGATATATTCAACACTAAACTTTAAACGGATCCGAGCATCTCGGTATCAAAATTTATTTAAAATATCGGACATTATTTCAACATGTCAACATAAAGTATGTGATTAATACTTTGGTTTTAATTATTTTGTTATTGATATATAGCACAAACATTATGAGGAAGGTTGAAGAATGCACCACACTTCCGTCTAAAGGTCGAATCAATTACAATCTACCTTCTCTTTATGATGTTGATTTCGCCCCAGGCTCTTTGATTCATACTCGTATCTCGGTGTCTGATTAACATAAACAAGTAAGTGTCAGGTTTAAGTATAAGTATATAATATTAAGTACGTACGTTAACAGAGTAAGAAACCCAGATATGGTAGACTAATCGAAGCATTCTTCACGTATGAACGTAATCGTCAACGATTTTTGTAAAATTAAATGGCGATGCAAAGGGTGCAGGTGTCTATATTCATTTGTTTTATACTTAGAAAATTAATGATTAATGAATAACCTATGAATTACCTTTGACAAACTTTTCATTATGCTAAAAGCTAAACGATTCGAATTCAATGTATTTACACATTTTGGGTAAATTGTAGCCCGAGTTAAAATTCACGACTCTGCTTTTTAGGCAAAAGAAGGTAAAATTAATGTATTGCTACTACGGCTTGATCATAATAATGATTATCTTATTTGGTCTTAAATTAAATACCTACATCAAAAATATAGGTTTTTTTCGCCGGAAATCATCGGCATTCCTGCCGCCGCGCCGCCAAGCAGTCTGCAAATTCTAGTTGGACACATTAACGTAATCGTTTTTTATTGGGTAGCTATAAATCAATATAACAATAAAGTAATAATACTACCTAGAGATTGAAATTATATTCTAAAAACTGAATAACCACGTATTTATAATCAAACTAAAGGTTATATTTTAGGTATTGCTTGGTCACGTCCATCATAATAATATATAATATTATATATAACATATAATAATAATAATAATTTATTTACATTACTTACAGTATTTTGACGCCGAAAAGAGAGTTGAAGAAAAAGTAAATGGATTCATCATCATCGTTTCGACCTTTATACGATCCCACTGTAGAGCACAGGTTTCCTTTCGGAACGAGGGGTTTTGGGCTGTGGTTTCCAAGCAGGCCTGCTGATTATAGTCCGACAAGCTCGTGCGCGACCCTCCGCGGAACCCTGTCGCGGTCAGCGTTTACCGCACTTATTAAAAACAATCTTGTTAAGGACAGCAGAGGCTCCCTGCGACAGGGTTCCGCCGAGCGCCGCGCACGAGCTTGTCGTCAAGGTATAGCACCTTTACCCACACCGGTGAAATTATTTGCAGGTTTGTGTAGGTTTCCTCGTAATGTTTTCCTTCACCGTAGAGCTTATGGAAAAATTCCGAAAACTCAGAAGTGCGAGCCCGGTATATGAATTAATTGCCAAGACACGCTTAGTTAGGTGTATAATCAAGATCTGATCATTAATGTTCTGCTAGTAAAACTCAGGATTTTTATTATAGATATTCTTCGAATGTTTAAACGTTTGTCGTTTTATGTCTGCTACAAAGAAAAGCTATAAAGATATTTAATTTATTTAAAATTTCGGTTGTAAATCTCCTACTGTTTAAATTAACTAGTTATTTACCATTTGTTAGACTACTTTAAAATGTAGAGCAGAACCATGGTAAAAAATTACTTATAATTAATTAGGTGCAGTGTTTCGAGGTTGATATGACAATTATCCAAGTAAGAGCACAGAATAACTGATAGTAAATAATAGTAAGAGTGAGTTTAGAAAAGTAAAAAAAAAACCGGCCAAGTGTGAGTCGGACTCGCGAACGACGGGTTCCGTACCATTATCAATAAAAACGGCAAAAAAAAATCACGTTTGTTGTATGGTGCAGTCAGTCATCGCAGGGCGGCTTCTGGCGAGCTGTTGGTGCGTAGCGACACCACGAACCCAAGACCTCCAGGGGTACACATACACACATGCGCTTATACACACACTCACACACAGTTACACACCCACCCCGCCTCTAGTTTGCCTTTGTTGGCCGCCTAGAGTGGAGCGCAAGAGCTAAATGCTCGAAGGATGGATGTGTTTCCGTAAGTGGCGAGTTGGCATTTTGAAGTTTAAAGTCCAGGAACACCTCTCCATCCTTAGCCGTTCACACCAATGTTGCCGCCTCGTTGCCCCGAGTGGGCAATAGTTTGAGGGGCCCATTTAGTGAATGGCGAGTCACCGCCTACCAAAAGTTCAGTTTATGAGATATTGAAATGGTAGGTGTCCGTTATCTCACTCCATAATAACTCCATAACCGGTAATCCTGTACACAACATCCCAACCCAATTATTATTATTACCCAATTATTAGCCAATTCTACGTCGATTCCTACCTGGCAATAGATTGGCAACTGTGGAGGACTGTCCGCTAGCACATCCTCATGGTGTATTAGGGGATAGACCTCCATAGTTGCGCCCATCTCATTTATATTATATGGTACCAAAGGCCTCTTTATGTTGGCCTTGGCCCCATGAATGCCTTTCAAATGACCGGGCCCCCATGGGCCCGTGATCGGAAATCCGTACCAACATAATAATAATAATAAAAATTGATTTATTCAGATAACTATGATCCATCATTTGTTATTTTACTCCGCTCGTTGTCAGAGACATTTACAGTGTAGTTTACGTTGCTTGCAACAAACGTCATCACATTTTTGAAGCTCCAAGAAAAAACGAAACGCAGTATTCCGGCCGTCATGGTGGCAACACTGCTTGTTCTTCATTACGGTATTTTGTGTCAAACGTTATCACTCGTTTTGCAATGAAATAATCAACAACCGAGAGTTAAAGGGAAAAATATAGTTTATAGAAGTGTTATAAAGATCAATTATGGTGAACCCAAGTCTTATAATTGTGGAAAAGCATGAATGTGACGAAGAAATGGTATGTAAACAACATTTTTATTCGACTTGAAAATCCGGCACAAATAACATTCTGGGTAAGTAACAGACTCACATACTTCATATTATACATAAATTAACAAAACATTTACGTCTGAAACAACATTATTTGATCAAAAGACTTATTCAAATAATAGGTTTTTTACTCGTAACATAGTTACAATGAAGAGGTTAGGTCGCGTAGCGTAACATGTCAAGTGGTTGTTTATATTACGAACCGCTCTAGTGGACGATCGATCTTTAAATTGACTCGACGCGCGCTCCGTTACTTTTCAATCTTTTTCATTCGTGAAAGCTCAACGGAAATAACAGAAAATAAAAATCTCAAACAAACTGTAACAATGGGAAAAAGTTGAAAAACTAAAAGACAAGACCCGGAATATATTAAGATATATTCAGATATATAAGATATAAGAATATAAGAAGATCAGAAGATTACAGAGGAAATTAGAACATAGAGAAGAAACATCAATTTCGCCCCAACCATCTATGACCCATTGGAGTAGCGTGCCTTGGAGGGGCCCTGTATCAAAATCAGTTGGAGGACCCAAATGAAGGGTAAAGATTTCTCACAAAAGCTACAGTTTCACACGTTAAGGGCTCCTGTAACTCAGGGGCCCGTATAATTGATATGGCGGTAGCTAAGCCCCTGCTATGACCCCACCAACACCCATACCAATACCACCACCGACGGTGGGCCCGCAAACAGAGCCACCACTGCTCCCGTTTACACTAGATCCTGACCCAGGAACTTCAACTCGAGTTGTGTAAAACTAAATTTCCAATAAAAACCTAATAAATTACTAGGTATGAATGGTTAAGCTTAATCAACCTCGACAAATGTGCTATCACAACACATGCGGATAGACAACTTGTCAATATCTACACCATAACACAAATATAAGAAAAAAGATTTTGGCCATAATCAATCATTAATTATCTGACTAATGCGCTATCACATGGCGGATAGACAATAAGTCACTACCACATATACATTGTAGCTGGAACACTAACAATTTAAAAATATTTTCAGAAAACATAGTAGAACAGATTTCTGAAGAATTCCTAATCAATCATTAATTATATGACTAATGCGCTATCACATGGCGGATAGACAATAAGTCACTACCACATATACATTGTAACTGGTTCACTAACAAGTTAAAAATACTTCCAGAAAACATAGTAGAACAGATTTGTGAAGAATTCCTAATCAAACATTAATTATCTGACTAATGCGCTATCACATGGTGGATAGACAATAAGTCACTACCACATATACATTGTAACTGGTTCACTAACAAGTTAAAAATATTTCCACTAAACAGTGGAACAGACTCCTAATCAATCATTAATTATCTGACTAATGCGCTATCACATGGCGGATAGACAATACGTCACTACCACATATACATTATAACTGGTTCACTAACAAGTTAAAAATATTTCCAGAAAACAGTAGAACCGATTCCTGAAGGATTCCAAATCAATCATTAATTATCTGACTAATGCGCTATCACATAGCGGATAGACAATAAGTTACTACCACATATACATTGTAACTGGTTCACTAACAAGTTAAAAATATTTTCTTGAACAAATTAATGATGCGGCAAAAATTGCATGTGAAATTCATTCTAATGACAGCAAGTCAAGAAAATTCTTTGCTTTGTCATCAACTACAAAAACGGTACAAATGGCCTGTAATGAAACAAAGACAGGAAAGCACCTATTCGGTGACTCCCTAAACAATCAACTAAAAACAGTACAGACAAAAAGCTGCACAAATCCAAGGAACAGGAAATAAAGTTCCATTAACAACATCAAAATCTTTAAACTGAAAAGGCCCATCGCATAACCTGACAGCCAACCAAAGGGGTCGCGGTGGGCAGATACCAACGAGGTGCCCTACAATCAGTCAGACATCGCGTCGCCCTACATCGACTCGGGGGAAACAAGTACCACGGATAGCCAACCAGCGATGCTATTAGACCAGGTACATGCGGGTAGACCAAAAAATTATATACAAAACTGGCTTACAGTAACAGATGATCCCATTATATTAGACTGGCTACAAGGTTACAAAATTACATTTGCTAGACCAGTTCTTCCTGAAAACACAAATAGACAAAAATGGTCTTTAACGGAAGAAAAATTTTTTTGAGTTAGAAATTAATAAACTGCTTAACCTTGGTGTCATATCTGACTGCTCATTCTGTAAAGGGCAATTTATATCCCCAATTTTTCTCAGACCAAAACCAAATGTAACCTTTGGATTCATACTTAATCTAAAGAAACTAATGACGAAAAATTGCTTCATGGGGACTATTAATCTAAAGACCAATAGCTGAAGAGTCTAAAAAATATCTGAGATTTTACTATAATGACAAATTATTTCAATTCCATATATTACCTTATGGATTATACATCTTACCTTTCATATTCACAAAAATACTTAGGACTGTCGCAACATACCTAAGAAATAAGGGCACACTGGTAACACTCTATTTGGATGACTGGATTTGCTTTGCCGAAAACAAACAGGACTGTGAAACCAAATTAAAAGAACTTACATGTCTCTTGACTGACCTAGGATTTGTCATAAATTTTGAGAAAAGCAGCCTTATACCAAATCGGTTGTGCAAATACCTGGGTAGCGTGGGACGTCCTCGGACTCGGTGGAGCGATGATCTTCGCAAGGCGGCTGGCAAGAGCTGGATGGGAGTGGCCGAGGATTGTGCTCAGTGGCGTGCCATGGGAGAGGCCTATGTCCAACAGTGGACGAACATAGGCTGATGATGATGATGATTATGAAATACCTAGGTTTCATATTAAACTCCAATAATTTATCACTTTCAGTGCCACAAGAGAAACAGATAAATATAAATAAAATAAAATAAATATAAATATAAGGGGGACAATCTTACACAGGTCAACCTGGTCCCAAACTAAGCAAAGCATGGGTACTAGACGACGATAAACATACTTGTGTGGATGAATAAGTACTTGAATACATGGAAACATCCATAACTCAGGAACAAATATTCGTGCTCATCACACAAATGAATGCCCTTACCGGGATTCGAACCCAGGACCAGAACCCCTTGCTTTGTGGGCGGGGTCACTGCCAACTAGGCTAAAGAGGTATCAGAGATAAAATAAACTTATTTAAAAACAAATCCACATCTAAGATAAGAGATTTTGCACAAATCCTAGGTCTGCTTAACTCCTTATGCCCAGCCATACCAAAATACTAGAACTAGAAAAATACTTGGCTTTATTAGACTCTCTTGGAAACTATGATAACAAAATGTCATTATCAACACTGATATTTCAAGAATTGGATTGGTGGTACAACACATTAATAAATATAATTTGGATTTATGCATCATATGTAAACACCAAGGATAACAAACAGATGCAGAGTCAAGGAAAATAAATATAGAATGAGAACTTTCAAAAGGTGCATATCAGAGAATAATAAGTTCATTTGGAGTTCCATCCATTGACTTGGTTGCATCAAGAATAAATGCAAAATGTAAAAAAAAAAAAACTTGTATCGTGGAAAAGAGATCCAGAAACCTTTGTAGTAGATGCATTCACTATCAGCTGGAGTAATTTATTTTTCTATACATTCCCACCTTTTGCATTATTCCAAAACTAAAAAACAATAGAGCGACTGGGATACTGGTGTTCCCATATTTGCCTTCAGAACCATGGCTTCCTCCTATACATACATTGTTATCAACCGATTTACAAACAGTATGACATAGTGCTGAGATTGTGCTGGCAATTCTGTAACAAGTATCCTATTAATCCATATAAGAATTCAATTACCTTAGTCCTCCAATTCTTAACCAAAAGGTTTGAAATTGGTTCAGCACGGTCCGCACTTTCATTACTGCTAGGATCCGGTTTAGGAAGAGATGACTCTATTGAAGGATTTATTAAATGCGTTTTTGGATCAAAGCCACCTAAAACCACAATATGATTTTACCTGGGACCCTGCTATAGTCTTGGACCGTCTATGCTATCCAAGCAATTATATAACCCTAGAATGCCTGACTAGAGAACTGGTTACAATCCTAGCTTTAACAACAGGGCACAGGATCCAAACTCTATCTCTCATAACAGTTAACAACATAAAATTTCAGAATAAAAAAAAGTAAAAATTAAGATATGCCCTGTAAAAATACTTGTGTTATATTAATACCACCGGTCTTCTAAGAGGAAACATAAATTAATTTATTGCTGCCTTTAAAAAAAAAAAAAAAGGTATAGACACCACAGTGTTTACTGCCTATGGCACCAGACACGCCTCTGCATCCGCCGCTAGGAGGAGTGGAATTAGCATAGAACTAATTCGAAAAAGTGCAGGCTGGACCAGTTCATCTGATACTTTTGCTAGATTTTACAACAGACCTTTAACAGAAGATTCCACATCCTTTAGCTCTACTATTTATAACTCGATAAACAATTAACTGACCTACATATGTACTCATATATATATCAGTTAATCAAACGATTGTTGATTAGTCTTTTTAATATAAATAGTTCATTATTTTTATATTAAAATACTTTCATTCGCAACCATCTTCAAACATCTACACTGTAAATGTCTCTGACAACGAGCGGAGTAAAATTTATTGATTAAACGAACTTACCTTAAGTGAAGTTCAATCATAATTTTACGAAGCTCGTTGTCAGAGACCAATCTCCCAACCCTCCCACTAATGAGTTTTCCCCAGATTTAGGGTTGCTCATGAGGAGCTTCAAACCTAATGAAGAACAAGCAGTGTTGCCACCATGACGGCCGGAATACTGCGTTTCGTTTTTTCTTGGAGCTTCAAAAATGTGATGACGTTTGTTGCAAGCAACGTAAACTACACTGTAAATGTCTCTGACAACGAGCTTCGTAAAATTATGATTGAACTTCACTTAAGGTAAGTTCGTTTAATCAATAAAGTATTACAAGTTAAGTATGAAGTATCTTTTTCTATTTATTTTTTTATTTTCTTCAACTTCATTTTTTTATTACTTTTACGGTCAACCCGTGAAACCATATATTTCAAACTAAATACAAACTGAAATATAGATGCACAGAAAAAACCCCAGAAAAAAGACCAATGCTGGGAATGGAACCCAGGTCCTCAGCGTTCCGTGCTGCGTGCTTACCCCTACACCATCACTGGTCTAGAAGTTAGCGACGAATCTTTCCCATACATCGTACACTTCAGTCTGTTATAATCACATTTAGGCAGTGATAAAGCGCATCTATGTTATGCCCTCTACCGAGAGACTTCAACACTCCTTCGGAGCTACCCGCTCACCTGGACCAAGAGATGGCGCTACTAGGCCAACTTTTACAAGTTAAGTATGAAGTATCTTTTTCTATTTATTTTTTTATTTTCTTCAACTTCATTTTTTTATTACTTTTACGGTCAACCCGTGAAACCATATATTTCAAACTAAATACAAACTGAAATATAGATGCACAGAAAAAACCCCAGAAAAAAGACCAAAGAAAATAAAAAATAAATAGAAAAAGATACTTCATACTTAACTTGTAAAAGTTGGCCTAGTAGCGCCATCTCTTGGTCCAGGTGAGCGGGTAGCTCCGAAGGAGTGTTGAAGTCTCTCGGTAGAGGGCATAACATAGATGCGCTTTATCACTGCCTAAATGTGATTATAACAGACTGAAGTGTACGATGTATGGGAAAGATTCGTCGCTAACTTCTAGACCAGTGATGGTGTAGGGGTAAGCACGCAGCACGGAACGCTGAGGACCTGGGTTCGATTCCCAGCATTGGTCTTTTTTCTGGGGTTTTTTCTGTGCATCTATATTTCAGTTTGTATTTAGTTTGCAATAAAGTATTACTTATAAATATGTTAGGTACATGGTGTTAGTCAAATAAATAATACAACAAATCGTTTATATAATTAAATATTCTGTTAATATTTCAAGCGTCTGCCTGTTGCCATTATTAATATCGAGTAAAAACGAGCAAAAAAATCACGTTTGTTGTATGGGAGCCCCCTTAAATATTTATTTTATTCTGTTTTTTAGTATTTTTTGTTATAGCGGTAACCGAAATACATCATATGTGAAAATTTCAACTGTCTAGCTATCATGGTTCATGAGATACGCCCTGGTGACAGACGGACGGACAGCGAAGTCTCAGTAATAGGGTTCTGTTTTTACCATTTGGGTACGGAATCCTAAAAATAGTTTTGCTTCCTCATTGTGCCAAACCATTGAACAATTTCTTTCTGAGAATTCCTCTCTCCTTTCTCTTGTGATTCACATTACCAATAGGTGCATAATATTAGATTACTAACATGTATTATGTTAATATATCCGAGACAAACCGTTGTATTAGAGCGATATGAAATTGATGTTGTACGAGTAGGTACTATAATTATATTTTATTATATTATATTTATATTTATTTAATTTGTCTGTCGTAAGTCGCGCAGTATGCTGTCACGCACACCTCGCTGGCTCTGCAGAAAACCAGCGCCGTTGACAACGCTATTTGTGCCAACGGCATTGCTGAGTGGAGACCATTTCGGCTTCACATCCTTATTTGTTTGTTTTTGTATTCTTTCTCATTTTGTAAATTATTTTTTGTTGTGATGTGTTGCCTGAATAAACGTTTTTCTATTCTATTCTATTCTAAAGTATTTTCGGTAATTTAAAATAGGTGTTGAAGTTACAAAAGAGATAGCAGCTTGAATTCAAAAGCAAACTGTATAAATGGTGTGGCGTATTATAAAATTGATGAACACTTTGTAGTCATACGGAACTTTTAACATTATGTATAGGGAAAATTATGATGATATAATGGATTATTTGGAAGCCGTGTGGTCTAGTGGTTTGACCTATTCCTCTCAAGCAGAGGATCGTGGGGTCAAATTCCGGCTCAGACCTCTGAGTTTTTCGGAATTTATGTGCCAAAATACATTTGAAATTTACCATGAGCTTTAACGGCGAAGAAAAACATCGTGAGGAAAATTGCATACAACTGCGAAAAAATTCAATGGTGTTTGTAAAATTCCCAACCCGCACTGGGCCGCGTGGGAACTACGGCCCCAGCCCTTTCATTCTGAGAGGAGGCCTGTGCCCCACAGTGGGACGTAATAGGCTGGGATGATGATGATGATGCATGGATTATTATCTGATTTGAATAATAATTGCAACTATGGCTTACAACTATGGCTTAAGTAGGAAGACATTGCAATTTAATTAAGTTAAGCCAATCTATTAATGCTGCGCTATGGATATGTAATTTAAATGAATCGCTAGTTGTGTCTCTGTAATAAATAACTAATATTTAATTAAATTTAGTAAAACCAATAATTAGGTCACTGACATAACTCGCGATTTAAATGTATCTCAGCGAGCTTAGTACAATAATAAAATTAAAATGTTGTATGTCAAAAATGTTGGCACGTCTATAATAATTCAAACAATTGCTGTATTTATGTACCCACAGTTTATAATAATAGTAGATTGTATAACGAGAACATAAAACGAGCCATTTCCATTTTCCATTTTGGAAATAATGTTCATTTACAAGCTTTTACTTATTTTATGCATTGCAATTTCTATAAAATTGTACTAGACTTGGCTAGTTTTATTAATTTCGTAATCAAAAAACTTATACTTTATAAATGTCTATTCTTCGTGACTGTTTGCTCTTTATTACCTTAGTCTTAAATGAAGATATTACTATATGCACTTGAGCAAAGTAATTATATGAAGCTCTCATCCTGCATATTAATATTATGGCCGAGTTGGAAAACAGTGTTGAATGTTCGTACTGCGTCAACGGTGAGTGTGAGCGAACCTTTACAAAGTGATGTTGTTAGTGTTGTGTGCTACCCTACATTTGACAATGACAATAAAAGTGATGATGAAAACGGGGGTAGGTGTGTCGCTGTCAGTTGCGTCGAGTAGCCGCGCGACCAGGGCGGTAGCACGCAGTGCACGTTTGGCAGCCGCCGTGACGTGCGACTCCGAGAGGAAGGGCTACGGATTAGCCCGAAACATGTCGAGTTAAACTCGTTTTAAGACGTGAGTGATCCGTTTATTTTCACTATGAGTGAGTCTCACGGTAGTTTCATGTTTAAAGTTTAATTTAATTAACTAATTATACGACCAGACGACCAGATGGTCTAGTGGTTAGAGAACCTGACTATGAAGCTTAAGGTCCCGGGTTCGATTCCCGCGTCGGGGCAGATATTTGTATGAAAATACGAATGTTTATTCTCGGGTCTTGGGTGTTTAATATGTATTTAAGTATGTATCTATCAATATAAGTATGTTTATCCGTTGCCTAGGGTAAGCGTACCAGTGAATGAACAGTACCAGTGAATGAACAAAACGAACATTTATTTTTGAAATAATAAGAATTTGGTACGTTTCTATCACGCCTCGTATTTTTTTTTCGACTAGCTTCTTTACTTGTTAGGTTCTGGTAAATTTGCTTTGACTCCTAAGCAACAGTTTCGAAATGGCGACGATGTAAAGTGGACGTACGGATGTTATACATTTTTTCTATGGAGCAGTATTAAGGAAGAAGGAAAGCTACTATACTTCTGATGTGTTACTGCATTTGTCCCCGCCATCTATCATTCATTGGATATGTTTT
Source organism: Archips crataeganus (assembly GCA_947859365.1). Lineage (NCBI taxonomy): Eukaryota > Metazoa > Arthropoda > Insecta > Lepidoptera > Tortricidae > Archips > Archips crataeganus. The sequence goes on along the minus strand of OX402055.1, from coordinate 12,526,200 downwards.
TTTTAAGCTTTAATGACCTGTTAGTGCTATTCATATATAGTTTAATGTAATTTATTTACAAACAATACCTTTTAATCCAGTTTTCTTTTACTGGAACCCAAAATCGCCTAAATCCAGTGAATGAACGGGGGTGTTCATTCACTGGGACTGCAGGATTTTCTATTTGTGCAATATCTTTCCTTCTAGTAGTCATATTAAGATTTCGTTTTCAGTGACATTAATCCAAATATATTATCTACCGAAAGGCCAGTATTGGAACAAACGTAAAATATAGGTTCATTAACTGGTTCAAATTTTCCAGTGAATGAACTATGTCACTTATAGCTAGTTCATTTAGGTACTAGTTTCCAAGATCTTGTGAATGAACAATTCTCTTATTTTTGTATTTTCATGGCTTTAGAACATGGAATCGACCAAATAAGTCTAGTGAATGTAGTTGTGTTAATATAACTTCGCTTCTGTATATTTATAGTATAACAAAACATCATTTACAATAATAATTTATTATTATTATTTTTTATTTAATTTTCATTTATTTTAGTTACAGTGACAAGTTAAAACATTTGTTTTGGTTTGTTAGTTTAACATTTGGTAGCATAGCATACGGTTGTGGTAACTCTGAAGATGAGCTCTGGTTGAGTTCGAAACGCGTCAGTGTAGCTTGGTGGTGGTGATGGTTGGGTTTATGTGATTTGTGTGTGTTCGTACAGTGTGGAGGTGGAGGAACTGCATGAACGCACATTTCTTGCATAAACGTAACTATTGTAAGGTCGCGGGTGAGCAAAGTAATTGTTTTAGTTCATTAATATGGACCTCCGCAAAGTAACGCCTGATTCAATAAATTAAAACATCATTTTCAAAGTTGTTCATTCACTGGTTTCATTTGTTCATTCACTAGAATTTTGCGTTCATTCATTGGTGATTTTCCATTTTTTTTCCTTAAATAGTGATATATCTTCAAATTGTGCAGTAGTACTGTTGAATAATGATATGTTAGCCAACTAGCGTAGTTGAATGTGCTTAACAAAAAGTAATATGTTAATAAAGTGATGTTCCCAATGCGTACTGAGATCGTGTGGGAACTACGGCCCAAGCCTTCTCATTCTGACAGGAGGCCTGTGCCCTGCGGAGGGACGTATAAAGGCTGGCATGATGATTTGTATTCCCATTAAACCAATGAAACTCAAGTGATCTATATTTTCTTTTGAGTATGAAATTCAAGAATAAATAAAATAATGATGTAAATGGTTAAAGATTCAGATTGTATCATTTTCTTGTTTGTTCGTCAAATTCCATGAATCTATCTTAGTTGAAATCGATACTAAATGTTTATTATGACTGTTTAAATAATCGACTCGTTTATGTTCGGTCACAGCGTGAGGTGCACTAATTAATAACCAAGATTATCGGAATTGCAAAATTTAAATGGTTCTTACTTAAAATTACCATTGTAGTCTCTTTACCTACTTCCGTAAGTTAGTTAGTCATAATCTCATAATACATCAATAATTTTGTGTTTAAACTTGTCTTACAAGTTCTAAATGGCATGTAGGTACCTTTGTTTAGTTGTAAGCCTTTTACTTTCTCTAGATATTCGTATGGAGTTTTTGTGATTCACATTGGCCCACTTTCAATTTCTTTTGACATTCCCAACAAGCAAATAATGACAAATCATCTTGGGCATGTTTGTTCTATCAATTTTCTAACCGAGATTCGATAAAAGCTTACCGAGCACTTATTGAACAAAAAGAGGTTGACCATTTGACATGACATGCTTATTTTTGTTTGCTGTGGTTGGATAAAGTTGTCTGTTTAATATTTAGATCGGAAAAGAAAGCTAATGTTATACAATCTATAACACAGCAAGACGTCTGCACATTTGCATTATTTTTGCTAGAGATAATGCGCGATGAGTCAGAAACTAAATGTTGAGCACCTAAACTTGGCAATCGGCTTATCGTCCAAATACCGTAAAATACCGTTAAGCAAATACTGCACATGTATTAAGAAAACAAAAGGGCATTGACTCGATACCGTAAGAGTTTTGATTGTAAGGAATGCATTTCTTCAAGTGCTCGTAATTACAGTTTGAGCGCATAAACTGATATGGACATGTTTACATTACCCGTATGTTTAGGACGTTTAAATGCATAATACACTTGCTGCAAGTGAAAGAAAACGGGAGCTTATAACGATTAATGACTAAGCTTACCATTGCACAGATGTCCGCAAGCGTTTGTTTACGATGTTGGTTTAAAAATTTAAAAAGAATCATTAATACTTATCTGGAAAATTACGGAGCGACAGATATTTCGTGGAACGATAACAAAGCTTTAAAATCCGTTTTACACTTTTAGTGTCATAATTATCCAGATTTTTATGGCCTTGTAAAATATTTAGAAAAAAAACATTACTGCCTTGCGAATATGGAAGTAAAATGGTCGCGCATTGATACACTCACTTTATTAAAGTAATAAAACCTTTTACGTTTCTCAGAAATCGCTGAGCAACCAGCTCGTGCTAGTTAAGGACGCTATATGAGCTTTAGACGATCAATAAAAACTAATATGTAGATATTATTACGTAATCTTCACAGTGTCAACTACTTTGAAAGATGTCAGGCAGTTGATCTATATGACATTATCGAGCGGTTCTTTTGTTATATTATTTCTATGACTTTTTCAAGGTAAGACAAAGCTGAAAAGTATTACAAATTTAAATATAAATAACTAACAGTATCTCTGAGAGCACCAACGAGATGGACGGACAATTTGGTGGAGGCCGCAGGTTCAGGGTGAATTCAAGTCGCTTCCAGCCGTAATGATTGGGCGTCAATCAGGGAGGCCTATGTCCAGCAGTGGACGTCCTACGGCTGAAATAATGATGTTGATGATGATGGTGATTTCCTGTGGAAGAATAAAGATTTAACGCGAAAAGTATGTAGGTGTAACACTACATTGCACATATCTACCATATTATTCTGCTTATTTCAACTAGGTGCAGTAATTATAAATACCTACTTGTTTTGGTTTGATAGCCTAGGGCCTAGTGATTTGACATTATGGCTTCTCTAACAGAGGGTCGTGGGTTCGAGCCCGGGCTCGCATCTCTGAGATTTTCGGAATTTACGTGCAAAATTACATTTAATTTTGAAATTTACTATGAGCTGCACACACTTGCGAGGTAATTCAGTGGTGTGTGTGAAGTTCTTAATCCACACTGGGCCCGCGTGGGAAGTACGGTCCAAGCCCTCCCATTCTGAGAGGAGGCCTGTGCTCTGCAGTGGAACGTATAATGACGATGATTTTGATTAATGGCCAAGAATATATCAATATTTTGTACAATTAAGTTGATGAGCGAACAGATTCTACCCATAAAAGCCTTCCTGATTCCATTCCACATCACTTAATTAAAACTTAGAATAAACCAACCACTAACGATTCCTAGGTGTTATTAGCGTAGCATCATTAAAAGTAATGTTAGTAGGACGAACCTCGACATAATTTGTATAATAATCGTTTTCCTCATTAATTTGCAAGCAAGGATCCGCGGAAAATATGATATACCTACCCTGAAAACTTGCAAACGTCTCTATAAATAATATACACTATGTACGGGAGTACGCGTACATCATATCAGGCTTCGCTTCTGGGTGCTATTAGTTAGTAATATTACGATTTCTGATAAGAATCTGAACATTAATTTATGTTTTTTTTTAAACTCTTCGAAGGTAATGCTCATTGATTGTAACTCGTAATGTCATAATCATAAATGTCATAAGTAGTTATGACAATTTTCATAATTAAGTATTTACTTACACATTTTTATATGAAATTTACGTTATCAAAAATGTTATTCTTTTAGTATTGTTAAAATATATTAAATATTGAAAAATATCCCCAGTTGGTGTAGGGAATTTAGAAGACAGTCTTAATATTCTCGCATGTTGCTATTTTTAGATTTTAATATGACCAGTAATAACATAAACATAAAAATAACAACCAAATTGAGGCCAGGAATGTAAAGGATTTCACGGTAGGTACAAATGCCTGCGCCAAAAACCTTAAAAGCTTATGCAGGTCAATTGATGGCAATTGTTGGAATGCAAGATTCAATGTGTACTTTAGCAAGGAATTATACGATACAAAAGAAATATTGCTCCATCAGAAAATAACTTGGATAAAGTAGAACAGGTTTCCCGGAATCAGCAGAAAAATGTCAGTTTCCAAAATAAATAAATAATGAACTAAAACAATTACTTTGCTCACCCGCGACCTTACAATAGTTACGTTTATGCAAGAAATGCGCGTTCATGCAGTTCCTCCACCTCCACACTGTACGAACACACACAAATCACATAAACCCAACCATCACCACCACCAAGCTACACTGACGCGTTTCGAACTCAACCAGAGCTCATCTTCAGAGTTACCACAACCGTATGCTATGCTACCAAATGTTAAACTAACAAACCAAAACAAATGTTTTAACTTGTCACTGTAACTTCTCAAGTACCCACTTTATTTTTCTTATTCTCAAACTACCCCACAAAAATTAACTTTTATTGACATATTATAAAAATACCTTGAATTTTTTGTTTATTTATTTATAAGGCATATTTAATTAATACTAACTGTTCAAATTCGACCCAAGCCGCAGTAAAGGAGAAGATACTAAATTTACCTGTTCATTAATAATAGACCCCATAGTGTTGTACCTAATTATTTCCATGCATTCCAGAGCATCCAGACGCAACCCCTTGCCGCAATAATGTAACACTTCATAAGAATCTGAATCTAACAATGAATGATTTGATTCCAACAAATGTTTTGCAAAATTCGATCTATCTGGATGCTCATTCCTATATGCCGAAACATGCTCTTTAAATCTAGTATTAAAACTTCGGCCTGTCTGTCCTACGTATATCCCATTGCAGTCATTACAAGTAAGCTTGTATACCCCCGATCTAGTTCCCTTATCTACCTGTTCTTTGTGGTTACATAGCCTAGAGTACAAAGAGTTGTTAGTCTTAAAGGCAACATTAATATTGTTTGATTTTAAAATGCCATAAATCTTATCAGACAACCCCCCAACGTAAGAGATGCTAGATCTATATTTGTTAGTAGACTGAGAAGGTAACGCAGCGTAAAGCATGCTATTTACTAACCGTGCCTGCTTCTTTTGAACTAAACTATCTACCATTGATTTTGTATAACCATTTGAGATCGCTATCTGATAAATAGTACTCAACTCTAAATCAAAATGTTCCTTAGAAAGAGGCACAGTCAACAATCTATTAACATAACAATGGAAAGCAGCCAGTTTATGCTGCCACGGATGATTAGAAGATGCTGGTATAACAGCATCTGTGTACGTGGGCTTACGGTATATTTTAAATTGATGTTTACCATTTAATTTTGAAATCGTTAAATCCAAAAAGTTCAACGAACAATTTTCCTCCAATTCTTTTTTGAACCTTATCTTTACGTGCTTGTTATTCAAACCATTAATAAACACGTCAAGCTGTCTCATACTCCCTCTCCAGCATAGGATCAAATCATCGACATACCTAAAATAGTACACAATATTACTATTACCCACAATATACTGATTCTCAAAATGATCCATAAATATATCTGCCATTAAAGGACTCAGAGGTGAACCCATAGCTAAACCATCACTCTGTAAGTAATAAAGACCATTGAACCGGAAATAATTTTGTTTCATGCATAAAGTTACCAAATCTATTAATTCACAAACTTCACCCGGATGCAACCGCTTCCTTTCTAAGTGGTCTTTTAGAATTTCTAGTGTCTCACTATATGGTACGTTAGTAAATAAACTGTCTACATCCAAAGAAAGCAACGTTGCATTCGGCGGTATGCTGATGTCCTTAATTTTACTAACCAAATCTAAACCATTTTTTAAACTATAAGAAGGTTTAAAGGAAGCCTTCACACGAATAATACTATTTAATTTCTTCGCCAATTTATATGCTGGAGCACTCTTTCTAAGGAACATTTTGATTTAGAGTTGAGTACTATTTATCAGATAGCGATCTCAAATGGTTATACAAAATCAATGGTAGATAGTTTAGTTCAAAAGAAGCAGGCACGGTTAGTAAATAGCATGCTTTACGCTGCGTTACCTTCTCAGTCTACTAACAAATATAGATCTAGCATCTCTTACGTTGGGGGGTTGTCTGATAAGATTTATGGCATTTTAAAATCAAACAATATTAATGTTGCCTTTAAGACTAACAACTCTTTGTACTCTAGGCTATGTAACCACAAAGAACAGGTAGATAAGGGAACTAGATCGGGGGTATACAAGCTTACTTGTAATGACTGCAATGGGATATACGTAGGACAGACAGGCCGAAGTTTTAATACTAGATTTAAAGAGCATGTTTCGGCATATAGGAATGAGCATCCAGATAGATCGAATTTTGCAAAACATTTGTTGGAATCAAATCATTCATTGTTAGATTCAGATTCTTATGAAGTGTTACATTATTGCGGCAAGGGGTTGCGTCTGGATGCTCTGGAATGCATGGAAATAATTAGGTACAACACTATGGGGTCTATTATTAATGAACAGGTAAATTTAGTATCTTCTCCTTTACTGCGGCTTGGGTCGAATTTGAACAGTTAGTATTAATTAAATATGCCTTATAAATAAATAAACAAAAAATTCAAGGTAGTTTTATAATATGTCAATAAAAGTTAATTTTTGTGGGGTAGTTTGAGAATAAGAAAAATAAAGTGGGTACTTGAGAAGTTACAGTGACAAGTTAAAACATTTGTTTTGGTTTGTTAGTTTAACATTTGGTAGCATAGCATACGGTTGTGGTAACTCTGAAGATGAGCTCTGGTTGAGTTCGAAACGCGTCAGTGTAGCTTGGTGGTGGTGATGGTTGGGTTTATGTGATTTGTGTGTGTTCGTACAGTGTGGAGGTGGAGGAACTGCATGAACGCGCATTTCTTGCATAAACGTAACTATTGTAAGGTCGCGGGTGAGCAAAGTAATTGTTTTAGTTCATTAATATGGACCTCCGCAAAGTAACGCCTGATTCAATAAATTATATAAATAAATAACTTATGAAATCAGTGTCAGTTAGTGGATAGAAGACCAAATTAGATAGCGAGTACCTAAGTAGGTAAGGTAGATGACTCCTGGTGGCTCGTGCTGAGGTACCAAGTTCAAACAGATCAAAAGAAAAACATTTTAATGTTTTTTGTTGTATTTTTTTGTTGGCTTAACTATATAGTTTTTTGAAACTTTTCGAAAACTGGCTGTGAGCAGTTTAACACCATATCTCTGGCCCTGTAAAGTTGTATAACTTGCAATATTAAGAACACTGAGTGAGGCTGCTGTTCATACAACGATAACGGTTTCCAACCCTTAAAATATAAGAAGTGGCTTATTTTAGACGTATTTTATATAGGATGTAGACCACGATTCGCTCGTATATTAATAAAAAATATTCTTGATACATATCTAACCTAGTTAGTAGCACACTTTCCGACAGTATTATGACAAACAGCATAATGTTTAGTAAATTACCCGTCGTCTTCTTATATTATCGTCCTATTTTAAATATCGACTGGCTATAAATGTTATATTTGTAGCCTTACTAAGCGACGTATAATATGGACTTGAAGTTTATTGAGCAATTAATTGGCAAAGAACTCGTAGACCACTTATATTTATTAAGACTATACTTTTCATATGTAAATGTAATTTTAAGTCTTTATTTTATAAATGACTAGAAAGAAAGTAACCAAAATAAACTATTGCACCTTCATTGTATGTACGTACAAAACCCTTGTTAGATTGGAATAATATTACAAATTACTTATCGAATATTTTTTTATTTATGATTTGCATATATAACAGGTAATATTGTAATAATAACATCTCGGTTGGATTTACAAAACGAAATAATTCGTTTTTTACATCACATGGCCCTTGCGTGCGAACTATGACAAAAATTTTATATCAATCTTATCAAATCAAATCAAATCAAATCAATCAATTTATTTGCCAGAATACGGATTTGATTTATTCAGATAATGAATTAAAAGTTTTCAGTTAATGAACTAGACTTTTTTTACTTAGCTAGAAACCGTGCACCATAGTTACGACATATGGAAACATGCAGAAATGGATTTCTTCCACATGAAATAATAATGCCACACAGGCCCCAGTATCTCAAACACTACACGAAATCGGTTTGTACAGTGTTTTTGCATTGCATAAACGTAGCTATAAAATTGTTTCAGTTTATTGATATGTATTAATTGTTTTATATAAAAGAGGAGGAAGGGTTGTTGCACAGATGGAGCTGCTCAGCTGTATTGCGTAGTTGGTAACGTAGAAGTAAGGTAAAAATATTGTAGTTCTTTCATAATGACCTTCGAACGATAATGTCTGAATCAATCAATTGGAAAACCCTTTTTTTTTTTAAATGCGGAAATTTTGGGGCTTTCTTGCTCAAAATTAAGAGCGCTATTGATTTTGATGATTTAAAAAATATCCCTCATTTTAATACAATTTTTTTTGTCTCACCTTTGTGACGAGCCTTACAAACCGTCCGTATTAAACAAGCAATATTTTATAGGTCAGGCTGCTACTCTTAAACTACTTATAATTCTCAAGCAAACTTAGCCGCTATAGTTTTCCTTGTTAATTTAACATTACTTCCTCCAATCCTGATTTTTTTTCAAAATATTTATACCAACAGTTTAGCTTTTAGAGGGGCGGGGGAGGGATTACACTTTAAAGTTGAATATTTCGCAAACGATTCACTATATCGAAAATTCGTTTTCACAACCTTGAAATTATTTTAAAAGACTTATCTAAATACACCCCACACTATAAGGTTAGATGAGAAAAAAAAATCACCCCACTTTACGTCTATGGTAAGTACCCCAAAAACAATTTTTTTTCCACATTTTTTTTTTTTACTTTGTTTGGATAATTGTTACACATGTCCATGCAAAATTACAGCTTTCTAGCCCTAATAGTCTCTGAGCTAAGGGTAAGGGTTCCGTTTTTGCCATTTTGGCCCCGGAACCCTAAAAATGCCCAATTACATATATTATTATGTTCAGTCAGATCATCACTTTGTTTCGTCACTGATTACGATACGCGTAAACTTCTCAGCGCCGAGTAAATTTTTATTACGTTAAAACAAAATACGAAACGAAAGTTGCATTCGATCCGTCCAAGCGCAAGGTAGCAGATCAATATTTTTTGTTGATAAGCTCAAATCCAAATGTCGCCAATAACATAATATCTGAACAGTTGTAAAAATAAAGCTGTAAAATTACGCGGTCCACGACTTTATAAACTGATTGTTTATAGCACGACAATTTAATCGGTTATTTAATGTATGTGTTGACACAAATACCTTTATTGTTTCAAACGCTATAAAACTTTATTAGAAGTTTATTATTACAAAAATGTGTATTATCTTTTTTCCGTAAGAGATCCGTTGTTATGGGACGCAAAAGATTCTAAAATGACTCTTACATTTTTAAGTACTTATTGAAAATGGCGTAAGAAAAATTTTTGGATATAAAGCAAGCTTGATTTCTATTATATTGCAGTGAAATTTTCAACAACAGCAACAATATGGATGTTTAATATGTATTTAAGTATGTATTTATCTATATAAGTATGTTTACTTATCCGTTGTCTAGTGCCCATAGTACAAGCTTTGCTTAGTTTGAGACTATGTCAATTCGTGTGAATTGTCCCGTGATATTATTATTATTATTATTAATTTGTAGAGTGGAAAGCAAAGGGATATAAAATAAAACCAAATACTTACATAGGTACTAGTTCTTATTAGCAACTTATAACTCTAGTGCTTATTGGCATATCTATCGACTTCTTTAGACAATAATTATTTACCATTGATGCCAATACGTCAACAGAACCTTCATGCTAATTAATGTTCAAATAAAACTCAAACAAACCGACACTACCAGAGACAGTATCATGGAACTTTACCGATTGCTCATTTTACATTCCTAATTCTGTTTGCGAATAGTTGTGAATATTATCAACAAAACAGCAATGTACTGTTAACAACAGGTTAATAGTTTATTATTTAGTTAGACTCTTTCACCAGTAAAATAATGAAGTAGGCGTGTATGTAGATATACATAACAATCTGTAACCATTAGCATGTTTATAATAATTTAACCCTTCTGCAGTCTTGAGGCTCCTTTTATATTTTAGAAATTATGATTTATGTTGGCCTGCTGATATTTTTTCTGAAAGTTAAAAAAAAGCATTTGAATGATATGGGATAAAGCTATGTGGAAAAAAAATGGAATATACAATGTCTTCCGGAACCTAAAGAAACTTTTTAAGTTTCGATATACTGTTTGATGAATCAAAATACATCAAACCTTACTTCGTGATACGTTTTACGTACATTAGTTTTTCTTATGACACATGATCGGCATGTGAAAGACGTTAATATTTTGGTCAATGGAACATAAATCTTGACACCTTTTTAATACGTAAGTGACAAGTTGATGTCCACCGCCAAAACATCTATTTGTTTTTAGACAGCCCAATGAATCAAGGAAGCGATGAATAATAATAATGTGACTTATTATAATAATTATAATAATAACTGGCCATTCATTCACTGTATGAAAAGCGCCGCAGTGATTAATTACCCTCTTGAACCTTTATTCCGGTGGACATTCGACATTATTGAACTTTTTAAGCCAACTCTGACCTTTTCTTTTGCTTTGCTGTCGCCGATACCTTGCATGTTTATTACGTTTTATAAATTACAAACACCTTGACAACCTGAAAGTGTTTTAATCGTATGTAGATAAGGTCAAATAACAGAACGTGTAACGAGATCTTGAAGATGATCATAATTAATTTACAGATTTGGTTCACGTTGGATTGGACACGGTCCGATCCCAATGCATATTTAAAGCGAACTACTTGACACACGTTAATAAAAGGATGATTTGAATAAGTAGAACAAGAATAAAGGCTTTGTTAATTGGTTTTTTATAAAGTAGGTAATCAACTTGGACGACGTTTTTAAAGGTTTTAGGTAGGACATTATCTATATATATAAAAGAAGAAACTGACTGACTGACTGACTGACTGACTGACTGACTGACATATCAACGCACAGCCCAAACCACTGGGCCTAGAGATTCAAAATTTGGCATGTAGGTTCCTTATAAGGTCTAAGGGTGCACTAAGAAAGGATTTTTCAAAATTCACTCCCTAAGGGGGTGAAACGGGGGTCCAAAGTTTGTATGGGGAAACAAGATTAGTTCGACTATTTTATTCGAAACTTCACAGAAGTACTCCTAATGATAAATGAGTAAACACGTGTTTCAGGTTTTTGAGAATTCAACCCCTAAAAGGGGGGAAAGGGGTAACAAAGTCTGAAAATCAACATGGGTGTTGTTTCTATGGTTTATCGGGTCGCTGGTTATAAAAACAACAGCGGTTTTAAAATCCGACGTGGCAGACGTAAAATACCATCTCCCTGGATGGGGTGCGATGGGGTTGAAATATCTAAATAAACTAAATGACTGATGATATATCAACGCACAGCCCAAACCACTGGACCTAGAGACTTGAAATTTTGCACATAGATACCTTATACAATGTAGGCATCCACTAAGGCAGGATTTTTGGGAATTCCCACGGGAAAGGGAAAAAACGGGATTTATATATTCGATTCCGAGTGACCCTATCTCAGTAACTATAATAACTAGACTCTTCAAATTTGATACACAAGTAGGTATTACATTATTTAAAACATTAATTTCAGGATTTTTCAAAATTCCCACGGGATAAGGAAAAAACGGGATTTATATATTCAGTTCAACGGGATCCTATGAACTATAATTATTAGACTCTTCAAATTTGGCATAGATGTAGGTAATTATAAATTCCCATGGGATAAGGAAAAAACGGGATTTTTCGTTTTACTGGTCGTAGAAAGCTGAAATTCGGCATGTAGGTTGTTTGGGGAGTGTTGAGCTGGATTGAGAGAGGACTTTCCAAAATTCCTACGGGAACGGGAAAAACAGGATTTTTCGTTTTACAGGTCGTAGAAAGTTGTAATTCGGCATGTAGGTTGCTTGAGGAGTGTAGATGAGCATTGAGAGAGGACTTTCCCAAATTCCCACGGGAACGGGAAAAAACGGGATTTTTCGTTTTACTGGTCGTAGAAAGCTGAAATTCGGCATGTAGGTCGTTTGGGGAGTGTAAGGAGCATTGAGAGAGAACTTTCCCAAATTCCCACGGGAACGGGAAAAACCGGAATTTTCGTTTTACTGGTCATAGAAAGCTGAAATTCAGTATGTAGGTTGCTTGGAGAGTGTAGAGTAGCATTGAGAGAGGACTTTCCCAAATTCCAACGGGAACGGGAAAAAACGGGATTTTTCGTTTTACTGGTTGTAGAAAGCTGAAATTCGGCATGTAGGTTGTTTGGGGAGTGTCAAGGAGCATTGAGAGAGGACTTTCCAAAATTCCCACGGGAACGGGAAAAACGGGCTTTTTCGTTTTACTGGTCATAGAAAGCTGAAATTTGGCAAGTGGGTTCCTTGGGGAGTGTAGGGGAGCATTCAGAAAACATTTCCCGAAATTCTTAAGGGAACGGGAAAAAACGGGATTTTGCGTTTTACTGGTTGTAGAAAGCTAAAATTTTAAAATTCATAGGTTTATACTGTAAGTAGGCCGCAAAGGGCACTTTAACAGACTTCTAAAAAAGGAGGAGGTTATGCATTCCACTTTATGTATTTTTTTATGTAGGTATGTTCACCGATTTCTCGGTCAATTGTGGACCTGCTTGCTTGCTTGCCTGTATGCTTGCTTGCTTGATATCTTGGTTCTTTGGAATACTCATAGTACACGCGAGCGAAGCCGCGGGCAAAAGCTAGTTTAGGATAAATAAATAGGTAAGTACTTGTTTTATCGAAAAATTCGATGCAGAACTTTAATGTGTCTGACAATATCGTTTTCAGTATTCATGTAATTTGCGTACTCAGCGAGTGACCTACTTATGAAAAAATATACCAAGACATTCAGCCGGAGTGACGAATGAATCTTTACCGCTCTTACCTGCTTAATTGGTCATATAGAAGTATTTACTTACATGCCCATTGCCCATGTTTTTGACTTGGTTATTTTGTTTAAAAATAGACGTATTCATTTTCAATATATCTACCCACGCAATTGTAAGACAAGCTATTAGAGTCATAAGGAACAAATTGTTGAGTGAACAAAATATTGATTAGCGTATTAATTGGAAATCAAACTGTACAAGCGCGTATAGTTCCGACACGGTCCTATTAAAACAAATGTTTACTTATTTATAAAGTCACAAGATGCTTCATTAATATTGATGTTTATTTTTATAAACTATTCTGTCATATTTGCTTGTGATTTATAATTAAAGTGTCTTTGAGAACAATGTGTTTACGTCGTATTGTGTTACCAATGGTGTTACTGGTGCCTGCAGTAATAAGTAATGAAAAAGATATACCGAAATTATTTTAGAAATCTTTTAATATAGCTCTGTCTTTTCTGGCACAGGTGTAAAAGCACCAATTTATTATGCAAATTAAACGAACTTTTTGTAAAAAAATATTTGATTTCATAGTAATTACGACGGACTTGGGAGGATTAAAATTAACATAATGATGTTCTAATATTTTTATTTGATTCAAAATGTTAGGTTAAGTCCAGTTTTTGAAACCGCTTCAACTGGTCTATATTATCCACTCAAGTCGTTTCATTAAGAAATATTGACACCGGCGCTTATATTGGTACTTATACATAATTACCTCTGTCACCTGATACACGTATTAAACTGTGAGGTTTAACCATTTATGAATATTGAAACCTTTGCCTTGAATATTACTTGATGGATATAATGTATTCAAACATCAATAATCGCGGAAATACTACCGGCGCGCGATTGTTAAAATGTGGTCAATAGATCGTTGTTGTAAATCAATCTTCTTAATATCGTATGGAGTTAAATGAAATTAGCACTAATGATATAAGTTTGAGAATGAGATTTGCTCACCAGGGGGCGCATCGTAACATCTTAATAAAAGGATTTTGTTAAAGTTGATCACCTCACTATAAATATGTATTGTATACGTACCTACCTAAGATACATAAGCAAAATTATTTCGCATATTCACACAAATGTCAATACTTACATCTATAGAGTTGATGCCGGTCTTATCTTAACCCAGTCACTGCCAGTCGGACACCTTTTTGGATAATTTCACGGAGTGCTGCTGTCACATTTTTTCTGTCATTTGAATGCACCTACTAAATATACAACTGTGTTTGCGGCAGCAGTAAAAATTTCGAGGCGCCAGTGGCAATTGCGTTAATTTTGTTCCTCAATTACAGTAATCTCCAATTATTATAATGTACTTACTTACTTACTTTAGTAAATGAGCGCCAGAGTCACAATTGGTTTATATAAAACTAGCTTTCCGTCCGCAGCTTCGCCCGCAAGATAAAAGTTAGGTATTTTCCCGCGGTAAAAAGTAGCCTATGTCACTCAGTGACAATATAGCTTTCTAACGGCAAAAGAATTTTTGAAATCGGTCCATTAGTTTCGGAGCTTATTCAATGCAAACAAACAAACAAACAATGAAATCTTTCCTCTTTATAATATTAGTATAGAAGTATAGAATGTGATCAAACCCGTAAAAGCTGTCACGACTTTCAAATCAAAAGTAGTATTAGGACAAAATCCCATCGAAAAATACTGCACCTATCTGTCATTTCATCGAAATGTAATATTATTAATATTTAATACAATTCGTTTATTAAAAGAAATCCACATTTACGATTGGGAACGTCTAAAAAAATACCAATGGTTTTTATTTTTTTTGTATGGAAAAGTTAATTATAAATTATAAGAAACTAATTTCAATATTTTTTCATTTAGAATTAATTATTGAAACTATTTAGTTGGTGACGTCAGATTATAATTCAGGGCCAAATTTCTAAATCTATCTAAATTCGTGCAATAAGGCAACCCCTTTAATTATTTTTTGTGTAGTGGTACATTGTAACTGTGTCACTTTACTAGCGCTGTCAGAGTGCTAGATGTCAGACAGCGGGTCCAAGTCAAACTCCGTAGTCAAACTCCACACGTAAATTGGGAAGAATTCTAAGTAATGCTATTCCACACCGATTCAAGTACATACAACTTGGACCGTCTACGAAATTTATTTCAATGCCAAATGAAGGTCATTGCTTATTTGATATGTAATAAATGCATTACATTATATTAAAATTAAATAACTACAGAAAACATTTTAAAAAGCATTTATCTCGAAATGGTTTTCGATTTACTATACATTATAAAAAAATAGATAACCCCAATTAGTTTCACATAGCCTGTAGCATAGAGGCCGGGTTCGGTTTAAAACTTTAAAAGTACAGTTTTAAAATACCCTGTTTATGATATAAAGCATTTTAAGCATCTACGACATCAATAATAATATAGTGTATTAAGTGCTATAGGTAAATAAGATAGGTTAATTGGATTCCGACGATGTTTAGTGAAATGACAATGATATGAGGGTTTGAGTGTGAGTACAGTCGAAGGCTTAAAATATCTATACAGCCGTCGCGTCAAATATGTTCAAACACCAACCTTATGGTTAGTGGTATAGAGTTGTATAGATATTTTTAACACCTTGGTATCGTACATATATTTATGCCCTTGACTGGTAGACGTGTGTGTGTGAGTTTGAGTGAGATGTGACAACCACGAGTTATGCGTAAGATCATACAACTCCACATGGCTGCAAAGTTACCCTGCAAAATTTTACCCCGAGTTTTTTTTCGTATTTATTTTTATTTTTTTGATTTCTTTGAAAAATATGGAATGCCGTAGCATAGAAAAGAGATAAATCTAAAAAATTAAAAGATTTTTTTAAAAAAAACAAGCTTTATTAAGTAGATGTTAATCAAAAAGAACTAAAAAGCTGATAATAATTAAATTCTGACAACAATTACACGCAAAGATTTAATGCATGGTCTATTTTTGTCAGAATTAGGGGGTGTTTCACCACCTTATTGTCAAACTACTGGTCACGTAACTAATGAATAAACTAAGTACTGGACAAATCTGTCGGCTAGTTTTTTTTCAGTTTCACCACTCCGGTCCTGTGCAAACTAAGTACCACTTAACTAATCGTCGGTTTAACATAGAGGGGGAATGGCAACGTCACATTTCACGATCACGCGTTCCTGTTCGCACACTTTCGTTCAGAGAGTCGCTCATTGTTAAAGCAAAATAAATCGTAAACTATGTAATTTTTAAATACATCTATTTTTTTGCATTAACAAATGTGTAACATTATAATTGATCCAAAAACGGTATTTATTTACGATACTTTGTTAACAATAACAAAGAAAAATAAAATCACGTAAAACGAATCGAAAAGTGGCGCCAAACCATTTGACAGATAAACTTTTTTTTAATAGCGACATACAAGTTCAGGTAGAACAAACGATTGAGCCGCTGAAAAAAATTTGTTATTTAAAAATATTACGAAATTTTGGATTTATTTTTAAATACTAAAAGTGTACCTACATTTTTTTATTCAAATCTTGATATTTAAATTATTTTAGGCAATTTAGCATGACCTCTTTCTTTAAAAAATAAAAAATAATTAATTTATTTTTCTGAAACCGGCTGAAGGGCTCTCCAACCATGGCCACAAAAAAATAAACTAACTTTATGTGACGGATAAAAATGCTAAATGCCTCCTGATCTGATGGTCAAATTAAGAAACAGTTTGTCCGTCACTTAGCGCTAATCGAGACTGGTGAAACGGAAATTTTAATTCCATCTGTCAAATAAGGTTATGATTAAGCTGATCCGAACTTTAAGAAAAGTGGTGAAACAACCCCTTAAATTATTTTCAGCTTTTTAGTTCTTTTTATTAACATCTTGTGTAACAGAGTGGTCAAGACATGGAACAAACTACCAGAACATGTAGTCTCAGCACTGAATGTTAATCAATTTAAAAACTGATTAGACCAACACATTAGCAGTACAAAGAATACATGACCAAGGAACAGCTAGATACAGGCACATATCAGTTGCCCTCAACTGCCTGCCTGATAATATAATTAATAATAATAATAATAATAATCATCTACTTAATAAAAGCTTAAGTAGTGGCCACCTTCCAGCTCCATTATCAGACCTTGGTTATTACCTAGCACCAAAGTGTGTACTCGTCAAGACGAATCAAACGAGCCCAAACTCGATGGGGTTCTGTCGTTTAATTACTGAGTTCATATGGCCATCTTCCAGCTCCGTCATCAGACCCTGGTTACCATCTAGCACCAAAGTACTCGTCGAGACGATTAATACGAGCCCAAACTCGATGGGGTTAGACCCTGGTTACCATCTAGTACCAAAATACTCGTCAAGACGGATAAAATGAGTCCAAACTCGATGGAGTTGTGTCGTTTAACTACAGAGTTCCTATGGCCACAATTCGGTTCCATCCATAATAATTTTGCATTGCCATCCGTTTTACACGGTGTACTGCCGTTTGGCAAATTATTTTTCCCAAATATGATTTCCCAAATAACTTATCGCAATAGTTTCATTTCCCAAACGAATGTTTAGCAAAGTTACATTTCGCATTTTATTCATTTGGTCAAATCATTATTTGGCAAAGTTTCACTTCGTCAAGATTTTATTAAGCAAATGTTTTATATTGTCGTAAATTATATGCCAAAAAAATGTTTGCCAAATTTGTCACTTCCCATGCTCAACTTATAGCAAAAGTTCGGCAAATGATAATTAATTTTTACTGTTGCAGAAATACAATAGTATGGATCTATACAGGAATTTCAAGTATAAAACGAATAAATGGCAGAAATAATTGGTGACCCCTGTCGTATTCCATGCAATATTTTGTTGCAGATATACAATAGTAGGTAACATTGTGGCATATCGCTGGCAGCGAGCGAGCGAAGCGAGCGAGCAAGACCTTTCAGGGCAGAAGCGACTCGGACAGGTTAGGTTCAGAAGGCTAAGGCGGGAGCGAAGCGTAGCGTAGCTCCTGCCTAAGCCTTCGATGTTAGGTATTTTTTTTATGACAGCACAGAAAAGGATTATTACCTTTGATATTATGAAATGTCATACAACCATGACATTGAATGTTTTCCATGCTTTAATTTAGTAGTCATAGATACAGTACACTTCGTCACTTTATCCCGCCGTAATTCACAATACCAGTATTTTTCATTTTTATCCTACGCACTACCCAAATTGGGATATAAACCGTATGCCATGCAATGTTTTGGGATTGGTATGTTATGCCAAACGATACATTTGCCGAAAAAAATTTGGGAAAATAGAACATGACCATTTAATTATTTGCTAAACAATCACATGCCAAAAAAGAGGTTTGCTGACTGTAAAATTGCGATAAGTAGTCTTGACAATTGAGTTTTTGCTAAATAAAAATTTGGGAAAAAAGTTTGCGATGTGATACTTTGGTAAACAGTTTTTGCCAAACGTCAGTAATCCGTTTTACACATGCATGCAAAATTTCAGCTCAATCGGTAACCGGGAAGTGGATCAAATTTAACTTGCAAGATTTGATTACAGACAAACATCGGGACAGTTTAAGCTAAATAAAACTTGTAAAAACTAAAAAAAATATTTTGCCTCAAATCTTCTCAGATGGCCTCAAATCTTAACGCGATATTAAAATCATGATAGTATTTTAAGAAATGTTAATAATGCGTTCTATAATAGTACTGTTCTTTTATGAATACTGTACCACAACAGCTTAGAAGCCGAGCGCAGAAAACACTAAGCAATGATCTTATTGCGTATAAAAATATCTTTAACTACATCAAAACATTAATGGTATCATAAATAAATGTGATTTATTAAGTGTACACGTACAAGAGTTACTTAGAAATAGAGAAAAGAGTTGATGTTATTTGCGCTACGGAATATAATATGAAGACGGGAGATGAGATCCATTTAGCTTTTCCTAATTTTAAGTTGGCATCATTTTACTGTAGAAATAATAGAAATGGTGGATCTTGTATATTAGTTAGGAGCACACACAAATATAAAACTTTAAAGGAAGTTAGTAATGCTTCCATACCAAATGTAATAGAGTGCGCCGGAATAGAACTAGTTGATCACAAAATTATTATCATAAGTGTTTATAGAGTGCCCAAGAACAATAATCAAAGTTTTAACATTTTTTTAGACAAATGAAATAATATACTGGAACAAATATGTTACAAAAGAAAAAAGGTCATAATTTGTGGCGATTTTAATGTTAATATGCTAAAGAAAACGACTTCATCAACACTATTTAAAGACTTAATTCTGTGTTTTAATTTGAAAATGGCAATATCTGAACCTAAGAGGTTATCTAGTAACACATGTATCGATAAAATCATACATAATATCCGAGGCAGCACAGCTGAGGTGATTTATTTTGCCCTCTCCGATCACACAGCTCAACTATTGAAATGCCCAGTAAAGAGAACATGTTCTCTTGCCTTTTGGTATAGAAAACAGAGAGACTTAAGTAGTGAAAATATTAATAAATTTATACATTGCCTAAATGGTTTAAGCTTCAACGAAGTGTATATGGCCAATAATCTAATAAGGCGTACAACAGTTTTGCTGATCAGTTTGAATTATTTTACAATTTGTGTTTACCAGTTAAGAAGATTAAAGTCACTGCAGTTCAAAAACCAGGATGGATCAGTAAGGGAATAAAAAGATGTTGTAAGTGGAGGCGTGATTTGCTTTGGAAATATAGATTATCTACAACAGACGACCGTTTAAGTAAGAAAAATGATTTTCAGACATATTCAAAACTATTAAAAAAGATAATTAAATTGACCCAAAAATCCCAAAATGATTATTTTATTAAAAACTCTCACAATAAAACTAAGGCATCATGGAGCATTATAAATAAACATAAATCTTAACATCCTTAAGAAGATATTACACAAATTTTATCAGACGGAAAGATAATAAGGAATCCAAAGGAAATTGCTAAACAATTTAATTGTTATTTCATTGATCAGATAAATTTACATTCTCAAAATCTTAAAAACCAAATTAATTCAAATAACAATTCCAACAAAGACATTATAAATAATAAATTTAAATATAAGCACAAGTTGACATGTAATCTCCTGAATTCAATATTTATGAAAGCCACAAATTCTAATGACTAATTCTAGTACTGGATATGATGGCATTAGTACAAAAGTGGTAAAAAAAGTTGCTCATATTATCTCACCAGTACTTAGTCATAATAATATAATTAATGTATGTATTGAAAACGGCGAATTTCCAGATAGGCTAAAAATTGGCATAGTAAAGCCACTATTTAAAAAAGGTGATAAGGAGGAGCCATGCTACAGACCAGTAACATTACTTCCCATTCTCTCCAAAGTTTTCGAAAAAGTTATCTACAAGTGCTTATATATTTTTTTTGAAGTTAATAACCTCTTTGCACAAGAGCAAAAAGGATTTCGCAAAGATAATACAATAAATATGGCAATTTTTGATCTAATGCGAACGATCCTAACAAATGTTGATAAACGTGTTCCTGTTTCGGTTTTATATATGGACATGACAAAAGCATTCGATTTTGTAGATCATGACATACTTTTGGACAAGTTGTACATATATAGTGTAAGAGGTAATATGCACAGCTTAATAAAATCGTATTTGAGCAATCGTAAACACAATACAATACAATACAATGACTCTTTATTGTACACCACAAAAAATACAATACAGAAAAACAAGTACATGACAAAAAAGAAATAAGGTAAGCAATGGGCGGCCTTATCGCTTCGAAGCGATCTCTTCCAGGCAACCTTTAAAAAAAGAAAGAAAGAAAGCAAGGAATGCATTACAGCAGGTGGTGCAATATAAAATTTAATAAATAATAATAAAAAACAAACATTTTATTAAAACAACTGAAAACATCTAATAATACACATCATAAAACATACATAAATAAGTGATACACAATATACTTGTAAATAAATGGACACAATGATACAATTTTCAAGCACAGGATAAAAGATAGTGTTGCTTAAGCATAGATTTAAAAATGGGCCAAGATTTAGCACGCCGTAGGTCTATTGGTAGGGAGTTCCATAACCGAATAGCCTGGACAGTAAAAGAGTACACATAAAATTTAGAATTGGAAAGAGGGACAGTAAGAAGAAAGTTCTGAGAGCACCGAACAGAAGTAACATAGTTAAATCGCTCATTGAGGTAGCAGGGAGCTGCAGGATTAAAAAGAATGCCGTAGAGGAGGAAAAAGAGTGTAGAATGTGTGAATTACGGCGAAGGCGGATTGGGAGCCACTTGAGCTGTGATCGAAAATAAGAAACATGATCGTACTTACGTAGACCAAATATGAACCGAATGCACAGATTTTGAATTCGCTCAAGTTTATTAAGATGCTCTTCTAAAAGATCAGGATAACAAATGTCAGCATAATCGAAAATGGGATGCAGTAAAGCCTGAGCCAGCGCAACCTTGGTAGCAAATGGAAGGAAATTCTGAAGGCGTCTCAGGGATCCCATTGCAGCAAATACCTTCCTACTAATTTCGCACACGTGCGGAGACCATGACAGAGTGCGGTCCATAATAACACCTAGGTTCTTCACCTGATGCGCGTACGGTATCAGAACTCCATCAAAGAATACTGATGGCAAAGATGCAAAATCAACCCTTGGGATAAGCTTCAAGCTGCCTATAATAATAACTTGAGTCTTTGTCGGATTTACCTTCAGGCCAAAACGCTGGCTCCACTTTAGAATTTTCTTCAAATCCAGGTTAATAGTTTCAATAACCGACGGAAGATCGTCAAGCATGCCTTGTGAATATATTTGTAAGTCATCAGCATAAAGGTGATACGAAGAAAGAAGATTATGAGAAATAGAATTAATAAAAATAGAAAATAATAAGGGGGACAGTACACCACCCTGTGGTTCACCAGCACAAGTGCTGCACCAAGAAGATCGAGAATCTTCCACCTTTATCCTTTGCCGACGACCCACTAAGTAGCTATGAAACCATTCAATAACCGCAGGAGATATGTTAAGAGAGCGTAAAATACCAAGCATAATGTCAAAATCAACAGTGTTGAACGCATTGCTAAAATCTAATAGGGTTAGTACCGTAAGTTTCCTGTTATCCATGCCCAATCGGATATCATCAGTGACCTTCGCAAGTGCGGTAGCAGTGCTATGACCGGGACGGAAACCTGATTGGAAAGGATTTAGGAGGTCGTTTCTGGTTAGGTACGAGGTTATCTGTTGGTGCACGAGACGCTCCAAAACTTTGGACAGAAAAGGAAGAATCGAAATGGGTCTATAATCAGAAAAGGATGATGGACTGGATTTTTTAGGTAAAGGAATAATTTCAGCATCCTTCCATACTAAAGGAAAAACCTTCGATGAAATAGAGTTATTGAGTATGGAAGTGATGACAGGGACGAGTATGTCGAGAAGAGGGAGAATCATAGCACGACTCACAGTATCCACTCCAACCGCATTAGAAGCAATGGATAATATGCTCTTCTTAACATCACTGTCGGTAAATTGATTGAAATAAAAAGGAGAAGTATCAGGAGTTGACAATGTAGAAAGATAAATCAGTGTCGCGTCTTTAGCAGAACTATTAAAAATAGCTGAAGAAGAGAGATGCTGGTTGAGCTGATCCATATTGATATCGATCAGAAAAGATGTTTGCTGAGATTTACCAACTCCAAGTGAGATTTACCAACACATAACACAAATAAGTAAATTTTCCATTAAAGCTAAAGCTGAGGTAGTATATTCATCGAACATGAGACAAACCCACTACGGCGTACCACAGGGAAGTGTTTTAGGCCCTCTGTTGTTTATTATCTATATAAACGATCTACCAAGGGCAATTGACTCTCCTATGGTTCTTTTTGCCGATGACAGTACTGTGATTTTTACTGGAAAAAATTTAGATACATATGAAAATAAGATAAATAGTTTATTGAATCAGGCGTTACTTTGCGGAGGTCCATATTAATGAACTAAAACAATTACTTTGCTCACCCGCGACCTTACAATAGTTACGTTTATGCAAGAAATGTGCGTTCATGCAGTTCCTCCACCTCCACACTGTACGAACACACACAAATCACATAAACCCAACCATCACCACCACCAAGCTACACTGACGCGTTTCGAACTCAACCAGAGCTCATCTTCAGAGTTACCACAACCGTATGCTATGCTACCAAATGTTAAACTAACAAACCAAAACAAAGTTTAGTTCATTAAGATAAATAGTACATTGGAAATTATAATTGATTGGCTAGTAAGCAATAACTTAAAAATTAATGTGGAAAAAACAAAAATCATGACATTTAAACAAAGAACAAATAACGCAAACAGTTTGCATGTAGCTTATCAAGGAAAAAAAATTGATGAAACAGACATAACACGATTTTTAGGATTAAATTTAGACAGTAAATTAACATGGAAGAATCAAATTGAAGGTAAAAAACTGAATCAATTTTCATATTTTTTGTATAATTTAAGGAAAGTAGTAAATGAATCTGTTATTTTAACAGCTTACCACGCTTATGTTTCTTCAGCACTGAGATATGCTATCATATTCTAGGCAAATGCAACTGATAAAGAAATGGCATTTAAAGCACAAAAGAGGTGTATTAGAGCCATGCGGGGTCTCCAGCTCCACCATCTTGATTCGTGCAAGCCCCACTTTCAATAATTACGCATACTGACTCTGCCCTGCTTATACATATACGAAGTTGTAGCTTTTGTGAGACATAACTGGCACTTATTTCAAACTTTTAAGAGCACACGCCTTAGAAATAAATTAAGAGCAATGCCTCGCAGCACAGCTTTATTTCGGAAAAGTTTATTAGGAATGGCGCCAAGTATTTATAATAAGGTGCCAGAAGAAATAACAAATATAGATAGTATTTCAAAATTTAAAAAATCTTTATTTAACTTTTTAGTTTCAAAAGCTTATTATTCAATAAATGAATTTCTAAATAATTGTAGTAATTAAGTTTGTACATGTAAATTATTATGTGTGTGCATGTACATATGTATTATGTATGCGTGCATTCATCACGAATATTTGTATGCCTAACGGCGCAACATAGCGATACTTATAAATAGCTTTTTGATCTTTTGTACCCACCTATGTTGTACAAATAAATGAATTATGATTATGATTATGATTATGATTATTATGAGTTCATGACAGACTAAGTACTTTTTTCTAGTTATTGATATCCGTGTCTTTTCTATTTAAAAGTACTATTATCATAGTACTTTTCAACTATCATATCATAGTCACAGACTTTTCGTGTTAGTAATTAAGTTATAATATGAATATGTATGTTAGTTGTTAAAAACCACAAGAAAAGCCTAATACGAGGAAAACCAATGTTTACTATTCACCATTTATTTTAGAGTGACATAGAACGGTAAAAAAATACAAAGTTTGATTAGATGTCACCACACAACACTGTGGAGGTTTCTAACATCCTCCCACCTTTGGGACGAAGACCCAAACCTTCTATCTTCACCGCACCTCGTCAGGTTGCACTTCCAGCGGGTACAGACGTTGATATGCCCGGGTGTACTTGCCGTCGGCTGTGCGTACTCTAGCTACTCTAGCATTTCCATCTCTTCCAGTATATACCTCTAAAATAATTCCTAAAGGCCACTTTATACGCTTCGCATCAGTCTCAACCAATACGACATCGCCTACCTTTATATTAGAGTCCCTCTCCTTACCCTTCTGTATGAGCATCCCCAAGTACTCGTTCCTAAACCGCTCTCTTAGATCTCCTCTTAGCTTATGCAAATACCTTAATCGCCTATTCAAAGAATCATGGTCGAGCTGGTCTAAATCTGGAGTCTCGCTAGCAGGAAGCCCTTGCACGAAGCAGGCTGGCGTCAGAGGTTTCAAGTTTTCTGAGTTGTCCGCGATGTAGGTTAGGGGCCGTGAATTCATCAAGGCTTCACAATCACAAAGTATGGTTGACAGTTCCTCATAAGTGACTGTTTTCTGTCCCAAGTTACGTCGGAGAAGTTCTTTAAGAGAACGAATTAATCGCTCCCACCAACCTCCCCACCATGGGGCAGTGGGTGGATTGAACTTCCACTTGATGCTTCGTACACTGGAGTAAGCTGCTATCTCTTCCCAATTCAATGTTTTTAACAGATTATCAGCTCCGTGGAAGTTAGTGCCATTATCCGTGTAAATTGTGTCGACTCTTCCACGTCTTGCGATAAACCGTCGTAACGCCATGAGAAAAGCTTCAGTTGATAGCGATTTTGTTACTTCCAGGTGTACGGCGCGGTATACAGCACACGTAAATAAAATTATCCACACCTTCCCTCCCGACCGCAGAAAGAGAGGACCAGCTAGATCAATGCCAGTTACTTCAAAGGCAGTAGCAGGTTTTATTCTGTCCAGAGGCAAAGGCGGTAATGGTGTGTCAGCATGTTTCACCGATTGTCGCTTGCAGGTTACGCATTTTGATACTGTTGAACTGATAAGTCGTCTAGCACCAGTAATCCAATAAGTCTGAGTCTGAGTACTGTCATTAGAATACCCGGGCCGGCGTGATGCAACATGTAGTGTTTCGAGGCTACTAGTCTTTTGATTATAAGATGCTTCCCAGGCAGAAATATCGGACAGACAAAGTCTGTGGGCTCATCACTAAGTACAAGCTTTGTACGAATTCTTAATAAGCCTTCCTCATCTTTAAATATCTGCAGGTTTTTTGACTTTTTGATATCATCTGCCATCATTTCGGCTTGAACCATCTTAAAAAGTTTCTTCTCGGCGCTCTGAAACTCTTCACAGGTCAGTTCACCTCTACGCTTATCGTTTGTCTTGCAGTTGTACGCAAATCTTAATATCCAGCCAACCGTTCTCACTATCATAGTAAATTTGGAAAAGTAAGTCAATCTGGATAGAATTGTACTAATATCTGCCGTAGTATTAGCAAGTACTACTTTTTTCCTTTCTTTGTTGACTTCTTGCTCATCCACGTTTAATTGAGACATAGGCCATTCACTTTCTTCTGCTTTGAGCCAAGTCGGTCCCTCCCACCATTTACTCTTCAGTAGATGTTTAGCGTTGCAGCCTCTCGAAGGTAAGTCGGCAGGGTTCATCGAGCCTGGTAGGTGATGCCAATCTTCCACGGTAGCATGTTGACGTATCTCCTTCACTCTGTTTTTGACAAAAATGTTCCAGTCTCCCTCAGTCGTAATCCAGGTGAATGCTACACTTGCGTCAGTCCAGAAGTAGACTCGACAATTTGACAGTTCCAACGCTTCTTTGACTTGAATATACAAGCGTGTCGCAATTAGGTTTGCCATTAATTCTAAGCGCGGAATGCTGACTTCACGGACTGGTGCGACGCGTGACTTTGCTTGAACCAACTGCACAGTGACGTCTCTTTGAAATTCGCTTCGCAGGAAGATGGCAGTCGCGAATGACACCTTGCTCGCATCACTGAAAACGTGCAGACTGTTATTACATTTGTTTATTGCCGCAGAGGTAAGTCGACGCGGAATACGGCAGTCAATAAGCAAGTGAATATGTTTAGACCAATCGAGGTATTCCTTTTGTAAGTTAATCGGCAGTTTTGTATCCCAACCCAGCTTTAAATTCCAAGTTTTTTGAAGAATTCGTTTTGGCACAAGAGTAACTGGGCACGCCAAGCCGACCGGATCAAAAACCTTTTGGGTTATGGACAACAAACTCCTTTTTGTAATTTTTTGTTCTAACGTCATGTTTTGAACGAAGTTGACATTACAGTACAATTGATCTTTTTTCAGATCCCACATAAGGCCGAGTATTGACAGACTGTTTTCTTTTGACGTCATGTCTTTATTGGTCATGGGAGCTGTGACCCAACCTCGTAAGTCAAATTTCGACTCCAACATTACTCTTTTCGCCTCTTCTATGAAGATTTGTGCTTCTTGCTCACTTTCTAGGCTTGTGACGCAGTTATCAACATAGAAGGAGTTCTTGAGAGGCTCAGCCGTGTCCTTACATTTTTCGGTGTACTTTTCCAAGTGGTAATTTATAGTCGCACCCAAAAGAAATGGACTAGACGTTACGCCGAACACCACACGACGATGGCGGTAGGTTATCAAGTCTTTCCTTTCATTATTCTTCCACCACAGAAACGACAGATACCGTCGGTCTTCATCATTCAGTGATATCTGAAGAAAGGCTTTCTTAATGTCGGACGTTATCCCAATCGCATATTTTCTAAATTTGATCAGTAGTTTCGGAATGAGTTCAAGACAATTTATGCCTTTTTCTAGGAACGAGTTGAGATAATTCCCATTACGATCTCGAGCAGACGCGTCAAAAACTGGACGGACTCTTGTGGTCAGGCTGGAGCTCTTGATGACAGCGTGATGTGACAGGTAGTGTTTTGGTCTCGCTGTGTCATTAACCTCTTCAATTATGCCCTCCTTCAACCAATTTTCAAAGACTTGACAGTAGTTATCAAACTCGTTCAGCTTTAGAAGTCTCTGTGTTGTTGACATCAATCTTCGTTCAGCTAACTGTTTGTTGTCAAGAAGCTCTCCATGGTTTGGTTTCCACGGTAAATCTACTTCGTACCGTCCTTCGTCGTTGATCTTGATCGAATTTCTAAACTGGTCCATTATGATAGCGTCAGACTTCGTCTTGCTTACAACTTCCGCTGGGTCTCGTATTCCGAGAGTTTCTAAATCCCGAAGCTCCGATAATTGCAAATTTTTGCACTTGTTCGTATTATGTCCCGTCTTTAAACAAATAAAACAAGCTCCCTTTTTATTTAATGCTTCCCTCCTAGCTTCATACGACATCTTGTTAGCCTTGTAGCACTCGAAGCTGTTATGCGATGCCTTTTCACACCAAACGCAACAAATCTTCTTACCTGCATCTTCCGTAGACACCAGGCATGCCGCGGTGGGTTGCGAAGAAACGCTAGGTAAACAGTCACCCGATGCTATTCCGCTGCGCGCGAGCTGGATCCGCTCCTCCGACTCTGCTTCGCTTTTCAGGAACTGCATGAGCCGGTTGAGATGCTCGTCGCCCTTCTCCTCGTGTACTTGAGACCTCTCCCATGCTCTTAAAACAGATTCGGGTAAGGCGGACTCAACTAAAGGAAACAATAAAACGGCGTATTTATCTATAGTGACACCTAAACTTTGAAGTGCTAGTAACTGCGTATTTAATTTATTGTATAAGTGGCCTAATTTATAGGAGGTATTACCTTTTGCTTGCGCTAGTACAAGGTTAAGAAGTTCCCTTACGTAGATGTCGATTAGCATGTCATCACGCGCAAATCTGGACTTCAATTGTTCAATAGCTTGTTTGTAGTTAGCTCCTGATGGAGGAAAGCTATCGACGAGTTCTCTTGCTGGAGTATCTGGAACAGTGCACTGATATAAATACTGAAACTTATCTCCGTCGTCCATTGTATCGTCGCTATCGATCTTCTGAAATTGACACCAAAAACCAATCCAATTCTTCGTGTTTCCGTCAAACTTTCGTAACTCAAATTTAGGTAGCCGGAACCGTCTCGACTGGCACGCTGAACTGCATGTGGATTTCTCACAATCATGCTGAGACTTCATACTCTGCACTGTGTTATTTGGTATATCACTGCCGTTAGATTTATGTGACCTTTTTATGCGTTCGTCGTTCCGGGTAGCATTATCGTATTGTACTTTCACGCGCTCCCAGTCAGACTGATACTTATCGCTGGTCAAACAATCCTCGAAATACTGCTCTTCAGACATGTCATCTGTGCTTAGCCATTGCTCTTTTACACGTTCATCGACGTTGAACAAATTTTCTACTCGCATTTGTAGTTTTCCGAAGGCGGCGATGAGTTCATCAATATGCGACTCTAAATTGGCTTCAAAATCGCTTTTGGCTTTCGTAAAAAACCTCCGAGCGATACTTCGCTCTTTTCTTAAGGTTTCCATACTATTTAACGGTCGCCAGATGTTAAAAACCACAAGAAAAGCCTAATACGAGGAAAACCAATGTTTACTATTCACCATTTATTTTAGAGTGACATAGAACGGTAAAAAAATACAAAGTTTGATTAGATGTCACCACACAGCACTGTGGAGGTTTCTAACATTAGTCTTTAAGGTATTTTTGATATGGGCCTATGCAGCCCGAAATAAAAATTACTCTATTCTATTCTATTTTATAGTACTTCTTCTTAACTTTCTTTCTACTTTTTAAGCAAATGACTTATTTTTGCTAGGCTACCCTGCGGCGTTGTCTGACTCAAATTGTGAAACTTTTCATATACTTAAGTCACTTTTCGATAAAAAAATAAGTGCAGAGTCTTACGCTGGATCTTAGGCTATATATTATAATATAATATAATATGCAATACATTGGAAGACTCAAAGTACTGTTACAAAACAATGTAAGACAATATTCAATAACACTTAGTGTGTAGGTATAGTGACAATAAAATTAATATGGTGATGTTACAAAATGTCTGAGAGATTGCGTGATAATTATGATAATCACACCGAATGGGAGATCGTTTAGCACAGTTTAGTTCAATAAGTTCAAGCGGAAGGTCTCGGACGAGTTGAAGGTTAATGTTGTATAATTGGGGTTCCACATTCACATTCGAATATATAATGAAAACTCCCTATAAATTCCGTCTGTCAGTCGATCCATATGTCTGTTCCGTCCGAAGAGATAATTATGACGATTTACTTCTAAGAATTCATGATAATTGTTGTTAAAGTTTAGCGCATACTAGTATTTTTAATGTTTAAAGTTAAGATCAAACCTTCGTATAAGTCTAAATAGTTGAGAGAAACGAAACCGAGTCGTACGAAATACTATTTTTTCTCGTCAAAAATATAATTAAACAAAAAAACTATTAAATCGAATTATTATTATAAACATTTGATAAACAGTTTAGTGTCAGGTAGAGTAGAGATATGATTTAAAAAATAGAGATATGATAGTTATTTAAAATTAGACGTTTAAGCACCAATATAGTCGGGAAATATCTGGCTAGTTTTAGCCTTTTCGGAAGACCTTACTCGGGTTGAGTTTGACAGTGGTTAGAGGTTTCCAATCTGTGTAGTATAGTCGAGTATCAGAATGACTCTGACACAGCTCAACAATAAGTTAGATGTTACGGCGTTCTTTCGGAAAATCCTTATTTTTGAGCTCATTGATCAGTAGACGGGGTACATTAATAAAAAAAAATTAAATAAAAAATAAAACCTCCTTCAAAAAACCCCCAAAAAAACATAAAATAATAATTGATTGAACCGACCACAATAAGCATGAAAATATCTTTCTACTAATCTGTTTGAAGTTGGTGCCTCAGCACGAGCCAGCAGGAGTGGACCTAGTAATCTAACTTACCTACATACCTATTATAGGGCTTCTACACTCCTGCTGGCTCGTGCTGAGGCACCAACTTCAAACAGATTAGTAGAAAGATATTTTCATGCTTATTGTGGTCGGTTCAATCAATTATTATTTTATGTTTTTTTGGGGGTTTTTTGAAGGAGGTTTTATTTTTTATTTAAATTTTTTTTATTTCCAAGTTTTTTTTGGGTGTTTTTTGAAGGCGGTTTTATTTTTGAACTAAAACAATTACTTTGCTCACCCGCGACCTTACAATAGTTACGTTTATGCAAGAAATGTGCGTTCATGCAGTTCCTCCACCTCCACACTGTACGAACACACACAAATCACATAAACCCAACCATCACCACCACCAAGCTACACTGACGCGTTTCGAACTCAACCAGAGCTCATCTTCAGAGTTACCACAACCGTATGCTATGCTACCAAACGTTAAACTGAACGTTTGGTAGCATAGCATACGGTTGTGGTAACTCTGAAGATGAGCTCTGGTTGAGTTCGAAACGCGTCAGTGTAGCTTGGTGGTGGTGATGGTTGGGTTTATGTGATTTGTGTGTGTTCGTACAGTGTGGAGGTGGAGGAACTGCATGAACGCACATTTCTTGCATAAACGTAACTATTGTAAGGTCGCGGGTGAGCAAAGTAATTGTTTTAGTTCATTAATATGGACCTCCGCAAAGTAACGCCTGATTCAATAAATGGTTTTATTTTTTATTTAAAAATTTTTATTTTTTTCTTTTTAGTTGTTGCTAATGGCCTGGACTGGCACTATTTACTGACTGTACTTTTTGCCTCTGGTTACCAAAGTACTTATCAAGACGAATCAAACGAGACCAAACTTGATGGGGTTATGTCGTTTTACTACGGAGTTCTTATGGTCACCATCCAACTTCATTGTCAGACCCTGGTTACCATCTAGGACCAAAGTACTCGTTGAGACGAGTCAAATGAGTCCGTACTCGATGGGGTAAGTGCCGTTACTTTATGGAGTAACTTTGGCCACCTTCCAGCTCCATCATCAGACCCTGGTTACCATCTGGGATCAAAGTGCTCGTCAAGACGTTTCAAATGAACCCAAACTCGACGGGGTTGTGTTGTTTTATTACAGAGTTTCTATGGCCACCTTCCAACTCCATCATCAGATTAGCTCCATGTCACAATAATATTGCATTGTCACCTGATTTACACATGCATGTAAAATATGAAATCAATCAGAAACCGGGAAGTGAGTCAAATTCAACTTGCAAGATTTGACCCGTTGAGGAGTTCCGTTGGCCATCTGCGGTCTTCTTCATCAGATCTAGTTTACCAAATGACACTTTATGAATGCAAATGCTCGATTTGTCACTGAAAATACTAAAATCGCTTTACATTTCCCTTGAACTTTTGAAGAGTTCCTTCAATTCCTCATGGATCCCATCATCAGAACTGGATTCCGGTAACAACGGGACCAACCTTGAAGCATATGCTTTCAAACAACGAAAGAATTTTCTAAATCGGTTCATAAATGACGGAGTTCTGAGGTAACACACGTTAAAAAAAAAAAAAAAAGAACATACAACCGAATTGAGAACCTCCTCCTTTTTTTGAAGTCGGTTAAAAAACAAGCCAGTTATTATTGGTGAACCCTTCTCCGAGACTGGTCCAACATGAACTTTTGCGATTTTAAATATCGAAATAATACTTAAAAACTCTCCATAAAATAAATCTCTTCGTAATGAACAGGTTGTTACTATGGTTATCCAGTTTTTCGTATACTCGTACCATACCACCCGTCGTGATTTTATCAACGACATTTCAAATCAATGATTGGCACATTTTCATTCATGTTACAAATAAAAATGTTAAGTAATACGTGCTTAGTTTTTTTTTCTAAGTATAAAAAATGACCGTTAAATTTATTTTCCTCAATTATATTATTTTGTAAGCTAAGCAATACTTGGAACGCTAGTTAACACTAAACAGAGGAATAAGAAAATAGATACCGTAAGTCTAATTGCTAGTGCAAATTGCCATCCACAACACTGTATCCTTACTACGTCATATTATTAGAAAAATGGTCATCATCTATCGGCATCCAAAAACCTGTTGATCATTTATGACCTTTCAGATTTTACATTGTGCGTTATTCACTACTTTGTCAGTTACAACGAAAAGGTGTAGTAATTACGTCGGTTGAGTGTAAATATTTTCATCCTCAACTTTGTTGTCCTTGCTTTGTAATGTGTGTGAGTTGGACAATTTGTACATCGTTCGTCTTGAACATGAGTTTATTTACTTCCTTGTATGATATTGTACTATAAGGTGTCATAAATAAGATAAATATCTTTTTTCATGATTCACCCTTGTTCTGTAACTCCTCCTCTGGTTCTGAAAATACACTGACGAGCAAAAATAAAGGGTCGGTTACAAAAATGACGATAGCTACAAAATCCGCTGTGATAGCTTATTCGAGTAAAATGAGTTTAGTAATAAACTTTTTCTCGTTAAGAATAAAACTCTCTACTAAACTCATTTACTCGAAGTAGCTATCACAGCGGGTTTTGTAGTAATCCTCATTTTTGTAACCGACCCTTTATTTTTGTTTGTCAGTGTATGTAGTCTACCATTGAAAATATAACGTCGTGATACCTTTATTTACTTCTTGTTGTATTTTAAAGCTTATTCGAGTAAAATGAGTTTAGTAAAAACTTTTTCTTGTTAAGAATAAAACTCTCTACTAAACTCATTTACTCGAAGTAGCTATCACAGCATTATTTTTGTTCGTCAGTGTATGTAGTCTACCATTGAAAATATAACGTCGTGATACCTTTATTTACTTCTTGTTGTATTTTAAAGCAAAATCTCGAAAAGCCTAAAGTATTATTTAAGTAAATAAAATGACAATAGGAGCAAAATAACTTCATAAACCTTCAAAATAACCATTTTTTGTTTTAAGTCTAAAACCCTTCTCTCCTTCGATATAAACATAAAGTTAGTAAAAGTTAACATAAATATTATTACGGATTGTGAAGGATAACCTTTTACACAGTATCCGTTATAAATGGTTATAAATAAAGTTGACCGAGAACTAGAAAAACTGAAAAATTAAGTTAATTTTAAAAAGGCGTGTCCCTATTCCAATGGACAAGAACACATTTGATTTATATGCGTTTAACACTTTTTGTCTGCTAACAAATATTCAACCATATTACCGTTACTAAAGCTGTCGCAAAGTGTAATAAATTTAGGGATTTGCGTAATTTATGCGAATCTAGGATTATTATAAACCTATAATCCTAATTGTGTTCCAAAATGTGAACATTTAATGTTCCATGGACGTAAAATGGTTCTAATAAGACATCAATCCGGCTTAAAGAAATTGAAATTTAACAGCGGTACTGAACTACCAATACATTTGTCTAACGAAACATTAAAGTTGGGAGTTCAGTGACACCGAGAGATGTGATGTAACTTGAGTCGCGGTCATGAGTTGTTTCAAGATCAGCTTATCATATTCCTTCCTTAGCTAGGCAAGGACCGAACGAAGATTGTCTTATTGCGAAAGATTTCTTTAGTGACAGTGAAGGGGTCGTTAAAAAAACCGGTTAATGTCACACATGTTTTTCCGGTTTTTTTTCACCAAAATTGTGCGTTGTTGCTGTGCGAAGCCATTAATTTATGTATTTAGCAAAGCAACAATTCTGGCAAATATTACGCATATATTAGTCTTTTTCATATCACTATACACACGTACGTTCTTTTAGTCACGTACCTATACTTGCAGCTTTAATGCTTTGAGTTTTTCCTTATTTTTGGGACAAAATAAGCAACGTTTCCTAATAGCAGTAAATTTGATTTGCTGGTACGCAATAATTTGTTTGTTTACAGTTATTGAGGTTAATTTGTTATTGTATACTTAGTTACATTACGACGCAAGCTGCGACGTCTTTCACATCCAAGTGATTTGTTTGTAATTTATAGCTGGCTGGCACTCTAGCCGCGCTAAATACGTCACTATTACGGGAACCGCACACGGACATTGTCGTGGGCAGCTTTAAAAATGTAAATGTAAATATTTTTCTAGACTTTCCGCGTCGCTTATTTCCAGAAACTACTTCTCCTCATAAACATACTATATTTATTCTTTACTTAACAGAAATATCGATAAAAGTATAAACTTGCTTATGCTCCAAAACGTAGTCCCAGGCCGACAGGATTCATAAGTTGCGACGATGTTTCAAAAACAGCTACTTAGAAATAAATACAAAAAAAACTATCCTTCGCCGCATTGTTAGTGATAATATCTACAAAGGTAATACATGACTTTTCCTCATATAAATACTCTACGATTGTGGGAACTAACGACATATAAAAGTACGTTGCCCTCAGCTACTTTTCTAATTAATAATTCGCGATTAATCGTAGACACCGCGTGAATAAATCTCGGTGGCGATATATTTTATCTCACGTAGTCAGGTTATGGTGGTCAGGTGGCCAGTGTCTTGAGTCCTTTTTATTCGCCGTTGAGAATTTACGATTGTTGAATATGTATTGGACGGTCACGTTGCGTGCTCATGAGACTTATGCAAATTTTTACACGGAGGCTGCAGACAGAGTGGCAGCGACACAATGCCAATTTCTTACGGACAACACACTTGTTTCGATACAAACTACCAATACATTATTATTTTATTTGTAGCCTTTATCATTTAGAATATTGTATGGCTAAGAAAACATAAATGATTTAACCTTTTTATTATTATGGTGTTTGTTGGCTTTAACATTAACAATGTGGTATCATTTCTTCCACATTTTAGTACCTTTCGTAACTACGTTTTAACTTCAAATAGTAGATTAAGAACAAAGAAAAAAATAGTTAAGCTCACAATGCATTAAATAGTATTGTTTCAGCATTATTGCTGAATTTTCGTTACTAAATTATTAGGTTTTTTATATACCTGAATCTGGTTATCCATATCCTATCATGTAGTTAAAAGCAGATTATCACACTTTTATGTCGTGACATGGTGTAAAATCATACACCCGTTCTAATTATCAATTCATATTCTACATAAGCCAATACCTAAACTATTCTATTATTTAATAAAATGGTTACTAAAACTAGTTTTCGGGGTAAAAATGCTAT
Organism: Archips crataeganus; assembly: GCA_947859365.1. Classification (NCBI taxonomy): domain Eukaryota; kingdom Metazoa; phylum Arthropoda; class Insecta; order Lepidoptera; family Tortricidae; genus Archips; species Archips crataeganus. The sequence continues at coordinate 12,490,540 of OX402055.1, read as the reverse complement.
ACTTTAGACGACTGTGCAGTGCACGTGCTGTGAAATGATTTCATCATAATTAAGCTACAATGCGACCGGTTTCTATAATGTTCGATAGGTATTTTAATATATTCTTATATCCCAGACGTTTATAAAATAATGTAATCAATAAGCATGAGATGGTAGGCTAATTATTTTATGATTAAGCATTCGAGAGGAATGAACGATTGCGTAGTGAGCGTTACGTGCTTTTAAGTACGCGTCGAGTATAGGCACTACAAAAAAATTTTTACTTTTATTGTATGGGGAGGGGACAGCGCTTATTTTTTTTTAAATTTTGTATTGGTGTAGCACCAATAGAAATACACATTATGTATAAGTTTCAGTTCTCTATCTATTACTATTCTTGAGATACAGGCCTACGACGGACAGTGTAGCCAAAGTAATGGGTTCCATTTAGGAAAGGGTCCTGTAACACAGGGTATCTTAGCGCAGGACCCTAAGTTGTAACTTTTTTTTTGAATAAACGCTTAACTAATGTCAAGGTAGCAAGAGTGTAAAAATACATATCTATCTACAGTGACAATGTAATTACTTTTTGGTTTCCTATTTTCTGAGGGTTGTGCTAATTTCGATGCAGTTACATATTAGTTTCGAACTGCTTGCTGCCTGAACGTCTATCCGAAACAGAGTGAAAGTATAGTAGAAAGTCGTTTCAAAGACAGTGCTAATCTGGTCAGTCTAACGCATTGGGCTCCTTCTTGTAGGTCTTTTGCCTTCCACTTTGCTATTGCCGCTGATCATTTTGATATCCCTTCTTCCAATGAGGCCGAAGTATTCGAGGCAGATAGTAGAGAACCATGTTTTAATATTCTGCTACTGTGGACCAACTCATTACTTTGATGTTCTGCCGAAGGGTGTGCTAACACCTGATGCATGTATGGAGAACATTAATGCCCGCATGCGATTGGTCTTGATACTCATGCTGATATGTAGATCTGTTCTTCAGTTTACATACTTTCATATACCCACTTACCAGAAATTAAGAAATGTTAAAGATCTACAAAGTATATATTATTTTATACTTTATTCTGTTACTTATAAATCGAAATATATTAGACGTCTAGAAAATAATAAACAAAAATCACTCGAGTCAATCAATAAAGTCAATTTGAATTATATTAATAGTTACATGATCGACCATCATCATCGTCATGTTTATAAGTAGAATTAAGAGTTTTACATACATACATTTTATTTTAAAATTATGCTTTCTCCTAACTTTGCAAAATAAACTAAAAAAAAAAATTTAGCGAAATCTATTGTTAAAAATGAGGAAGTACCTACGTAAGTTTGCTTACTTTATGTTTTTAGTTCAATTACGTGCAACCGGCTCCATGGCTTTTGATAAGAAATATATCACGTTGATAGTATGAGTATGACCCAGAGACAAATTAAGGGAAATCTAATAGGAAACAGCTAAACAGTGTATAATGGCAGCTTAATTAAACTCTTTTTTTTCTCAGTAGCTACGAAAAATAATAAATCACATCAAAAATAAAATATTACATGTAAGAATATGAAAGTCTCGCAAAGCAGTTCATATTATTGCAAAATTGTTTTGAAATCTAAAGTTAAACTAAGTCGATTATTTTAGTGTGTCAGTGACAAAACTAAGGAGCTTTGACATGCAATGTTCTTAAAGTGCAAATTAAAATTGAATGTTACTGAAATATAAATATCTAAGTCAGATTATGCCCTATATATATGCTAGGTTTACACGGAGTTTAGTAGCTAATGCTTAGTACTTGTCACTTACACTTGTCAGATGCGTGTATTGTTACTAAGCACTTGTACAATATGTTTACACACTTCTGACAACACTTACACTACTACTTACTACTTACTTCTCAGAAGTGTGTAAACATATTGTACAACTGCTTAGTATTATACAATACACGCATCTGACAAGTGTAAGTGACAAGTACTAAGCATTAGCTACTAAGCTCCGTGTAAACCTAGCATTATGCAACTGAAAATTCAGGTTTCTATTTATAGCCAGCACAAAGTTACAGGAGATTAAAAATAGCCTAAATGGCTTCGAGAAATGGATGGTACGGCCGTGCCTTTGTTTTGCTCGACTTAGCTAGGCTACTGCCGTGCCCCCAAATTATATATAAAAAAAAATAAACCAGAACTGTCGCACACATCACACATTCACGGTCACACTGGTGATAGAAGACAAATTCATTTGGAAACCCAACGATAATGGGCCCCCAAACCGGACTTGAAAAGCATTAGATATTTAATTATCAAGGCCAAGAAAATGAACTGCTTTTAATGCTGGCATAATGATGAAATACCTATTTTATAAGCAGATAAAATATTTCTGAAGTTGTAAGAGAATTGCGCTCTGTCTGAAGCCAGAGTTACGGCAGCATCAGTTTTGGCAGATTTAAATGCACATCGACTTTACCTACCAATTTTTAGTTAGCCTTTAAAATAAAACTTTATTATATTTAGGCTGGATTTCACCAAACTTTTATTCCGAGAATAACCCTTACTCTCAGATAGTAATGTCAAATCACTATGGCGGTTTGACATTACTATCTGAGAGTAAGCGTTATTCTCGGAATAAAGTTTGGTGAAATCCAGCCTTAAATTTAAACTGTATGAGCCACGTCTACCTACTTTGAATGTTTTTGCATTGTTTGTAAATTTTATGATATTTCGGTTCTAATTGCAATTTTAAATTTTGAGAGAAGATTCTTAGGTAGGGTCAACGTCATAATTCATAAATAAGTGATCACTTTTGTACAGTCAACGTCATAAATAAGTGGTCACTTTTGTACTTTGTCACTTTCAGTCTTACATAATTCCGTATGGCTTTTCAAATATGACGTTAAAGTGACAAGGTAGGGTCAACGTCATAAATAAGTGATCACTTTTGTGACGTTGACTGTACCTACCAAAATATATTATACAGGGTTATTTGTAATTCACTAGCATCCTTTTAACCCCAAACTCCTACCACTTAAACAAATGTGTTTTGTTTTACGGCTTTTGTCATAACTTAATATTTTTGGTGTAATAACGTTTTGAAAATTTGAGATTACCTCTTATTTTTACGATACTCTGTGTATTTGTATGGGAAAAAAGTGCTTCATTTTAAAAAGTCATAAAACAAAAAACATTTGTTTGAGTGATAGGAATTCAGGGTTAAGAGGATGTCAGTGAATTACAAATAACCCTGTACTTGTATGTACAACCTAAAATTTAACTTCCGATGTACCTATGTCAAATCAAGTCAAATTTGATCTACTTCTCTAGTGATCGTTATTATTCGTATGGACTTAAAATCTGTAGTTTTAATGACAATGCAAGTACAGTCAACAACAAAACATACAGTCAGATATTAATATTTTTAACAAAAACCAATTTATTCCTTTTTCATATACTTATATTGTATCGTAAAATAAGACATGTTTATAAATAAAACTGCTAGATAGTGCATACTACTAATGAAAATTTAACTAAGTAGTTGAAGTAGCTTTCAAGATTTTGCTTGTTTTGTACAAATACTTACGTCTTAAAAAACAATAGTGGTGATCTCGTCAAACGGTTGAATTAAGAATACAGTTCAAGAGACCTATTATATTTCTGGTTTAAACGCTCTTGGGTCTGGTGGCTATTGGTAACAATAGGTTCTCAAAGGGCTAATTCTTATCGATGACTCACTGCCCATTATCAACTCACACTTGAAGTACGATAAATTAAATGAATGATTAATTTTATACGTTTTTAATAGTTTAGCTGGGTACGGAATGATCGGCTCGCCTAGTTTCAGGTCAACAGTTCAAGCTCAGAATCATAATTTTTCAACTTAACATTTTGTATACTTTAGTAAAACAGTAAATGATGTCACGGTCGATCTGACTCACGCTTTATTTAAATAACGAATTAAAATAAGAGCTTTTATACATATCTTTACATATAATGATTGTTTAATATAAATAATGCGTCGTCTGTTTGTGGATATTTCCATTGTCACGTCAAAACAGCAATAAAGAATTGTATTTTTTGTTTATGCATGATTAAAAAAAAATGCAAGAGGTCCTTGTAAATAAACCAAACCTAACAGTGGTTTTAATAATGTTTGAGGAGTTAGTTTATATCGAAAAATAATGCTACTGTATATGTTTAAAAAAAAGTTAAAATTATATTCTAAGCTGTACCATTTAATATTACTAATCATCTATAAACAAATTGTTCGAAATAAATAAATTATTATTATAATTAGCTTTATAATGTTATTACTAGCTGATGCCCGCGACTTCATCCGCGTTAATCATTGATGCTCCACTCGTATTGGTCGTAGCGTGATGTTAAATAACCTATACTACAGGCCCTATAGCCTTCCTCGATAAATTAACTACCTATTAAATACAAAAAAAATCAATTCGGACCAGTAGTTACAGAGATTATTGTATTCAACCAAACAAACAAACTCTTCAGCTTTATAATATTAGTATTGATAGCTATATATATTTATTATTATTAGAGACGAGCGCCGACACCCACAAAAACTAGTCTTACTTTACTACAAATTCACTTATCATTCTTTAACAATAAAATACTATATTGATAAGATATACGATCACTGTTTTGCCTAAAGAGGCACGTTGAAAAGTGGGTGTGGCACTAGTTCATCCTCCAAGCCCATCCATGTAAATAATGGTGTCACAATGATTTAGGTAACGTATTTTTTATTGAAGTACTTTAACCAGGGAAATTTTACGTTTGATTTAGTTTATAAATGTGTTCTCAGCATATTTGTTAGCTATTTACAGGTAACTATAAGCTTGTAGGTAGATATGTTCCTATATTACATACATTTTTTGACTAACATACAACTTTTTTGTAGTTATTTCCACAGGGTGCAAAAGGACCTAAATTAGTACCCAAGTCTCTGCACTCCGTGTTGTAGGGCTATATCTTTTGAACTGTGGCAGCAGTGGCGTGGTGTGGCAATTTTAGTAAGACACCCCTCATCACTTCAATAGCTGGCAGTACACTCCGGTCCGTTTTGTCGCGAAACTTTTTGCCACGCACGGTGAAACTTTGGAATCAGCTTGCAGCGACAGTATTTCCGGACCTACACAACTTGGGGATCTTCACAAAACGAGCCTACTCTTTTCTCAAAGGGCTAGCATAGCATCCGTAACTTAACTTGTGTTGTGGGCGTCCATGGGCGGCGGTGATTGCTTTCCATCAGGTGGCTCACCTGCTCGTTTTTCCCCTATCATATAAAAAAACAAACCGGAAAAAAAAGACACCTGCTTTAAAGCGGCGAGTGGGAGAAGTGTGATGTCTTTAGACGGAACGTCCCGTAGTTAGTGTACATGTAAGTACACAACCTTTGTCATTGTCATCACTGACTTCACGTAAACATTGAATATGGCAAAAGTAACAGGTGACCCAGTGGAAATCGAGGTGTTACGGGGCAAGGCCACTGATAGGCAGACACATGAATCTTAGAGTGTGTGTATTATTACAATGCCTGCTATAACAACGGATAAAATAAATGAAACAAAGTTGAAAATTCTAAATTAAATTGTGTTCATATACTCCTGTACGTGTTTTTTTGATACGGTGGTACAGAGACCTTCATGTGCGAGTTCGACTCGCACTTAGCCGGTTCTCAAAATAATTAAAACAATGTAATTTCAGTATCGCGCTAGCTTAGTTAAAGAGGTGCAACGTATATGATTTTGTGACAGCTTAGTCTTATTAACTGACAAGGTTAGGCACAGGAATGGAACCACTTATTCAGATACCACAAAAATAATAAATCACACACGCCCCACGGAATCTCAAGGCGTTGCAGGAAGCGCTAACACGAATCGATAACGAGACATTTGCAAAAAACAAGTAAATAGCAACGTTTTGATTGATTGAAAAAGATAAACTTAGACGTGCACTTTTTTTCGCATACGCAAAAACCATTTGGCGCAATATTTGACGGGTCAAGAAATACATAAATACTGATGTCGGAAGCGAACAAGCGGTTTTTATTAAGTTTTTAACAATCATTAATTAGATGCTTCTTATTGGCTCGTTATCAGAGACGATCGTCAGATATGTGCCGAGTGACAGATTTATTACTTGCGCAAGGTAATGTTTTGCCGATTCTTCCTGATGTTAATTTACTTTTAGTGTTTTTAAGTCTAATTTTGTACCGAAAACATTGAGTAGCTTATGTGAAGTTATTAACCTGCTCCGTCTTAGATTATATAATATTTGTGGGCTTAGAAGCCTACATAAGTAGAAGTCTGACGGCAAATCAATATTTACCAACTAAATAATGGTAATATTTACCTACTTAGTAGAGTAAATGAAAACCTGCTTATAATGGCAACTACAGTCTGCAATAACCAAGACACTTCTAAACTAGGGAAACCCATGAATAGTTTATTTACTTAAAAACTTGATGACTTTTTGGCTGGCGTTAAAAGTAAAGCGTATTTATCGACAACAACACTGGTTTATTATAGGTATTGTTGCTACTTGGCACTGGACTGGATGACAATATTTTAAAATTGTATTTTTTTTTATTGAGTGTAAAATATGAATATCAATTTTATTAAGTATTCGACCTGTACCTGTAAAAATATTATGGAGTATAAGTAAAAAAAAATAATTATTATTTATGCAATAATGAAACCATTTTTAGGAAGCTTCCAATTATTTTTAAATTGTATTCTGTCATAACCTTGTAACAAATAGGTAAAAATCGTGAATTAGAGAAGGATTTTTCTGAGAAACTTACGTAAGTAATTAATTGATAACTTGAAGCTTTTTGGCGGTTCTTGGCCAAAAGGTACAGCGGATTTACCTATTCTGTTTTACGATGATTAAGATCAATAACTTATTTCAACTATCGAATTGATGATTAGGTTTATGATCTTAATATTTTTTTTATATTTCATTTAGACAATAATGTCGATGTGGGATATTTTTAATTAAGTAGCTATGCCATACACCATGTACCTAACATATTTATAAGTAATACTAACAAATGATGGATCATAGTTGTCTGAATAAATCAATTTTTATTATTATTATTATTACTTCATCTGCGTTGAATGTATATGTGGAAGCGTTTTATTCACAGGATATTTTTGATTTAAGTTTTTAGTAAAAATGTGTTTCTCGACTCTTACTATCTTTGAGTATAAAAAATACATACTTAACATTAGGAGCAGGTACAATGATGTTTGCGAGTAATGTTGTATCTATCACTTTAATTATATTTTAAATCAGTCATTTTGTAGTAAACGTTAATGTTTTGTGATGTAAATACTAAAGATTTACCCAGTGCCCACCCTTCAAGCATTGAAAAATGTTAAATAAATTCGATTCAATACAGTATAAGTATTGTTCACACCACTCCACAAATTGTCCAAATCCATTCGGTTCGCATAAAATGTCACCTGGTCAGACAGCCTATGCATATGCCCAAAAGGTCAGGGCTACCCATACTACTCGATAATTAAAGGTTATTTTTAGCGATAACCATCAGTAAAACAGTTACCTACTTGCAAGAAATAAAAACCCGATGCCACCTCAGCGGACCTTGGCAGGACTAGCCTTCGTGTGCAAAAAGTCAACGCTTTCGTGTGTCATTTGTAAACACACTTGAGATATTGAAAAGCTTCAGTATTATTTGTTATTAAATGGAAACACCATTTAGAAAATAATTTAACATAAAAATTCTAACTGGCAGGGTGACCGTTTCAAAAACAGCAAATCTGCCCAAGGCGGGCCCAAAAATCTGCCAAAATCTGCCAATTTACTTGACTTCAGAAAATAACAATAATATTCCATCTTTTTACCGTCTCCAAGTGAAAGGAAATGAGTTTATATAAATAAAAAGGTTTTTTTTTATTTAATTCAAAATATTTCACAATATTTTTTCACTTGCTACACTATTAAGGGCCGACAGCGCACCCGTGCACCCTTAATTTTGCAATTTTTTTCACTGTTTTCGTTTTATTTCAGTACTTAAATAAAATGATATCCTATTAAATAAGTAAAAAAAAAAACAAAAGTAACTGATAAGACAGAAATTTCTAAGTTTTCTATTTGTACTTCAAATACAAGAAGGGTTTCTTTGGAATCTACCAAATTCTGCCACTTTTTCAAATCGTCAGCTTATTCTGCCAGAGTTAAAATTTAAGGGCTAAATCTGCCAAAATGGCAGTATTCTGCTACAAACGGTCACCTTGCTAACTGGCTCCTTGAGTATCTACTGGCAGTTAAATCGAAATTTCGAGATTTTACTAAATTCCCGTGGGAATTCTCAAAAATTACATTGTGATCTTCATTGTATGAAAACAATTTTATTTATACACAAGGCACAAGACTTAATGGTTAAGATTTCGAGATTATATTGTGTCATATGTGTACATCTTCAGCCCTTAGAAATATTTACATACCAAATTTAATTAAAATCCGTCCAAACGTTTTAGTGTCAAAGACTAACAAACACACACTCACACACTTAGTAGCTATATTATCCTCATCTACTTTAAGCGTATCACACACAACGCAGATGCGGTAAGATATCTGTATCTGAAAGCATATCTGTCAATATCGCTCCCTATACAATTAAGGAGGACCACACACAGCGCAGATGCGGTAAGATTTTATCTGCGTATCTGTGATTATATTATATCGACAGATGTGAAGGTTTTATCTGCAGATTGCGCAGAGGCACACTTTCATCATCATCATCATTATCCCAGTCTATATACGTCCCACTGCAGGGCACAGGCTTCCTTTCACAATAAGTGGGTTTGGGTCGTAGTTCCCACGCGGGCCCAGTGCGAATTGGGAACTTCAGTGTATAATAAAATAAATATAAAAATTACATACTACTTAAGCAAACAACAAGTCATTCTTGCGCTTAATTGCATTTTCGCATTTTTTTACATTTTGACGTGAAGAGAAATAAAGTATAACGCGCTATTATTGAAAATTAATTGTAGCCTATCTATCTCACAAAGGGTCGGCAACGCACATGTGACACCCTTAATGTTGCGGGTGTCCATGGGCGGCGGTGATTGCTCCCCATCAGGTGACCCGCATGCTCGTTTTGCTCCTTTTATATATAAAAAAACACCGTGTATAAGCAAAACAACAAAACACGTCTACTCAGCTCCGACATTTTAGAGTGAATGTATCACCTCGCATCTGCACTGTGTGTGATACCTGCAGACGGATAAGTTTTTATACGCAGATAAAATCTTACTGCATCTGCGCTGTGTGCGCAAGAAACAAACAAAAGTTAATAGCTTCCGTGTAAATAAAAGAGAGAGATATATATATTTATAGTTCATCGCTGGCTGTTCACACCGCCGGCGACGACTCTATCTTCACTTCACTAGTTGATCCACAGAAATAATAATAAAGAGGATAGAAGTGCCTTAGACGCGTGACCTTGGCGCCGCGCTTGTGACTCGTAGGTCACAAGCGCGCGACTTGTGGCTCAGTGCTATTTGAAACGTGGGTATGATAACAAGTGCTTTAAAATGGTGTTTTGCAGCATTAGCAATTGCGGAAACTCGTCCACACTGTGTAATTACACTAATAAGGGGATAACATTTCATTGGTATGTATTAATTTAATGTAATAATGCGGTTTATATCAAAATACAACTTGAGAAAATATTTCATTATGAAATATTGGTTTACACGTTATTAACACGAAACTTCATATACCATTGCTACTCATGCCCATAAAAACGCAGATCGTTTTGAATTATACGCAGCAATGTTAAGTCATTTTTGATAACCCTTCTGTCTTGCACAAAAGTTCGTGGTACGGACAAAAAAACAGGTTACGACTAGTACAGACATAATGCCGACGCGGCCAATAAAGAGCGCCGTTGTGTAAATGTGGGTATGAATTACGTTGAGTGTTATTTAACGCTATCTCTAAGGTGTAAGGTTCATAATTGTTTGTAAGCAAAATTATTAGTAATTGTGTGCGTGATTGCGTAGTACGGTCCCGGTCTTTTGCGTGTGTGCATTAACACAGTAAGTAGAGGGGATGAAGCATCGACACGAGTTCCGGAAGAAAATAGGAACTAAGGCATTTCTATCCTCTTTATTATTATTTCTGTGAGTTGATCGCAGCGATAAAAGCTATCAACAATAAATTTCGCTCAGCGGTACTCGGCGATGAACGCTTGGCGATCAGTACGCTTAGTATAAGTTTTACCTCACCAAAATACTTCTCGATAGCGTTTACGTAAAAATTTCAATTCTATGGAAACATGGACGCGCGGCCGCAGAGACGCTGTCCATGTTTCCCTAGTAATTGATTTTTTTACGTAAACGCGATCGAGAAGTATTTTGGTGAAGTAAAACTTATACTAAGCGTACAGAGCGATCATTCTACCGTACAATCGCACGCCGCACTCGAACACTCGCTTATAGCCAAGCGACAAAACCACATGAATAAATACGGAACAGAATAAAAGCTTCCGAACAGAGCTTGAAATTCTTACCTATTATCATAGGGTTGTCGCTCGGTAAAAAAAAAAAAAAAATCAAAATATTTTATTCAAACAAATACCTAAGTATTTAATAACTGTATATCTACAAACATTACAACAGGTAGGCATCTTTAAAAACAACCGAACACCCAAACTATGTAGCTAAACGCTAAACGGTCGCGTCGTCGCTGGCGCCACACCTGGGGCCTTACCATGATCTCTTAATACGATTCAGTTTAAGCTCTAAACTGAACTGCATCGCTATTTCGTACCACGACGTTACTTACTTTTGCGATTCAGTTCAAGTGCGGTTCAGCGGTAGCGATACAGACATTTTCATTCACTCCCTTCAAGTTCTAGTGGTTTTCGTACCATGACGCTTAACTTGAGTGGGAATTGAATCGCTTCAGTGTCAAATTTAGCGATTCAGTATACGTTACTCATTACGGCTGTCAAAGTTTGTTATTACGGATGCCAAAACAAAAATTGACATTTAATATTTAATTATTAATTTCATATTTAATACAATATAACTGTAGAGTAAACGTATTGGCCATGCCACAGTGTTGCGCAGTCCCGTTTTGCTCGGAAAAGAAAGGCGAACATAAGTTTCCGAAAGATAAAAGTGTCTCAAAGCAGTGGTTAGTAGCGATTCGCAGGGTCAACTATGCCCCTTCAAAACATTCACGTATTTGTAAAAAACATTTAAATCTTGACGATTATGCATTACCTAAACTAAAGAATCAAATACAGAAAATCGTAAGTAATGATTTTTCTTATTCCTAAATACCGTGCTTGCATCAGGCATTTGATTTACCCCAACCTTGAAACTGAGCAAGTTGTTAAAAATGTTCAGCTATTCCTAAACTAAAACCAGTCTAGTCGATTTCCCTGGAACCATGAAAATAAAAAGTATTGGTAGGAATTTCTGGCTCTAGATGTGTGACCTTTGTTTCAGATGCATATGGTGGATCTGTCAGTAAAAGAGAGTTATTCGAAAAGTGTGGCATCATAATAAATCTACTTCAAAAAGGGGACAAAGGGGACATTATTCTCGGTGATCGTGGCTTTAGTATTCAAGATCTTGTTTCACATATGGATGTTACAGTAAACATGCCACAGTTTCTGAAAAAAGGGTGTAATCAGTTTGAAGCACACCAACTCAGGCAATCGAAAAAATTGTCATCTGAACGTACCTATCAATGTTAAGCATGTCATTGATTTAGGAAAAACTTTAAAGATTCTTAGTAATAAGTTATCTATCATCTAATTTAGTACCACTTGGAGGAAGAATCATATTTGTATGCTCTATGCTCACTAATTTCAGGAAGAATATAATGTAAATAAGGATTTTGGACAGTTAATTATAGGTACTTAAATAAAAGTAAAAATAAATCAATCATCTAAACTTTTTATTTATCCTTTCAATACATAGTCATCCCTATTATCTACTATAATAATTAACTATATTTGAAAGGTTTAGGTAATTAACCAAATGTAAACAAAACAATGACGACTGATGTCTTAAATACTGTAATTCTCCCATTGAACTATCTAAACATTTACATTTCTGTATTAAAATACGTTAGTCTAGTTTGTACAGTCAGCGTTAAATAGTTCGTGACACCCAAAGTGGCCAAAAAGTTAGCAACACGGCCTTATTCCAACTGTAATAAAGACGTGATGCGATGATTATTTCGTTTAGATTTGGTGACATTATATTTTTGTATTTCAAATGTAAGATTTTCAGCTTTTTTAGGAGACAAGTTCATTTTCTTTTTTTTCGGCTCATGCCATATCTGTTTGTTTACTCTTTAAATCGTAAAATTGCATAACATACACAGGCTATGTGCTCACAAACTGCCTTTGGTCCCATACCAGCAGCACACTCACACATGGATTGATCAATTTTTCCATCTGATTCAAAGGCAATGCTCATAAAATATGATAATGCTTTCGTGTTTTCAGAGTGGACTTGTCCCCTATAGAAAAGCAAATTATTTTGTGTACATTGTCACTAGAGCCACTAAATATTAATTTATCGTTATAGCCCTTTCTATGAACTGCAGCACACTGTCTTTGTAAACCTCTAAAAAGTAAGTGTTAATATTCACTATATCTAAGTCAGGTGATAAGTACACTTCTCGATGTTACACTGCTGTACGAACTGTCTGAAGGCCACTCAACAGTATGTACGCCAAATCGGTTTTTAGTATTTCATCTCCTATGTTTCCAACAAAATTATTGTTCCTATCATAGTCTTGAAGCCTGTAAAAAGAAAAAAACAGCTGTAATCTTGGTAAACAACAATGTAAATAAGCAAATTTTACACAAAAAATAGTTTGTTTATAGTAAAAAACTAACCTCTTAATTAGCTGTTCTTTCAGACCGTATAATTTTGCACCTCTTTTTCTTAACTCCGCTTTTAAAGCAATCACATTCATTAATCCGTAACTTATATTTGGCATAATTAATCTAACGTATTGCTAAATATTGGCAATATTAATATAAATAGAAATAAACCCGCGAAGCCAAACCGTAAACAGTGACATTTGACATTTCGAAGACCTCAAGCTACACAAGCGCCTCGCAAATTATACGCGATAGCCCTCGCGTTCCGAATCTTAGCTGCAGGCAGATTGCTTAAAATGTACAAAGCAAAGAGAATAATATAACTAATACATTTTGTACAAAGGTTTCACAACCACTGTGTTAAAAATTATATTTAGCTCTAAAAAAAAGTCATATTTTATGACAAAGAAACATTATTTAAGGAAATGAGTTTTTTATAAAGTTTTCAGTGCTTTAAAAATGAAAAAGAAATCAAACCGTAAGCTAACTTTAGAAGTACTTTGGGTTTCGAACGTCCAAACGTCAGTCGAGACTAAAAGAGATAGATATATTTGGTTTGCATATAGCGGCATCCCTTTCGCGACTTAGCGTTTCAGTTTCGGACCAGAAACAATATCGGTCTTTCTTTCACTTGTAAGCGATTGAGACTCAGCTCTGAGAAATAGACGTCGTGGTACCAATTCTTCGAGATTCAGTTAACGTGCCTAAATTGAACTGCTCTGCGTTTGGAACGTTCATTGAAAGATCATGGTAAGCCCCCTGAACTTTGTCTACTCATTGAGCTAGTTCAAAGCACGGCCCCCCCCCCCCGTCCTGTCTGTGACAGGTCAAGCACACATATGTTGTGCGTGTAGTAGTGTAATGAGTGCGCGACGTTGTTTGAACTTTTTATTCTGCTCCGTATTTATTCATGTGACAAAACTATCGAAACTACACACTCACTTCTCGCCGCTCGCACACTCACTCGTTTCTTGTTGTATAGGTATGAAATGATATATAGGTGCGAGTGAGTAGCGCTATAGACAAGCAGCTGTAGTGTAAAACTAATTACGAAAAACCGGCCAAGTGCGAGTTGGACTCGCGCACCGAGGGTTCCGAACAAATTAATATGTATCTATGACATCCAGTCATAGCAGACCACTGCTGCTAAGCAAAATGCGCAGTGTGGAATCATTGTAGATTGGTTACTGACATAGACAGACAGACAAAAAAATTTACGCTTTTCGCAATTTTTCCTTTATCTGTGCTATACTCGTAAGACCTTGCTTTGTACCAAATTTCAAGATTCTGAGTTCAAGGGAAGTACCCTGTAGGCTGATTCCGTGACGAGTGTCGCAAATTTGCGGCATAAAGGGCTGTATCTTTTGATTGCGTTGGCTTAGAAGTTTGATTTTTTCACAGCTCCAAGGCACAGTTAGACCTGAGTAGTATTTGATATGGTTTACTAATGTTTCGGCGAAAAAAAATTAGAAAAATGATTCATTTGGCAAATTTTTCATTTCCCAAATGTTTATTTTTTCTGAAACTGTAAGTAAACTTTTCAGGATTGTTATAAAACAAACCTAACCTAACCAACAGGATAGTTCTGAAATATATCCTGAATAGTTTACATTTTCAGAAAAAATTAACATTTGGGAAATGAAACATTTGCTAAATGAATCAGTTTGCGAAAAATAATTCGCCGAAAATGCCTTTACACGATTTGACATAAAGGCCGTGCCAGGATAAGCTAAGTGATTCTGCCCCCCTAGAGTTTGGGCTTGTAATTTTTATGGACGGTGTGGCTGGTGTGACGGCGTGGGTGATACATTCACTCTAAAATTTCGGAGCTGAGTAGACGTGTTTTGTGGTGCAGATTGCTTATACAGGGTATTTTTTAGGGTTCCGTAGTCAACTAGGAACCCTTATAGTTTCGCCATGTCTGTCCGTCTGTCTGTCTGTCCGTCCGCGGCTATGCTCAGAGACTTTTAGTACTAGAAAGCTGTAATTTGGCATGAATATATATATATCAGTCACGCCGACAAAGTGATTATATAAACAAAACTAAAAAAAAATTTTTTAAGGTACCTCCCATAGACGTAAAGTGGGGTTGATTTTTTTTTCTCGACTAACCCTATAGTGTGGGTTACCATTAGATAGGTATTTGAAAATAAACAGGGGTTTGATAAAACCATTTTTTGATAAAGTGAATATTTTTGGAGATATTCACTCCGAAAGTTCAAAATAATGTGTCCCCCCCTCGTAGCTTTTGAACAGCAAGTCTAAAAAATATGAACAAAATCACGTAAGTGTAACTTAATAAAAACTTTCTAGGAAAATTATTTTCAACTTAATCAGTTGGTTGAGCAGTTTTTAAGTTTTTGTAAAAAAATATTTCTAAATTAAGATTCTAATTTAACCGCCATTGCAAGCATTTTTTTTTCTTTAAGTACCTATAAGATAACGCTAACAGTATCTTCTTACAAATAAAAAAAATAAAATTGAAATCGGTTCATATAATAAAGAATTACATCTGAAAAACCATCAACATACATACTAGTTCTAGTAGACTAGTTACCCAATTCGCCGACAGATGACGCTGTACCGCCGACGTTGAAATTCTGCGCGCGGTGGGAGTTAGGACCAAAACAACCACATTAATAAAGTATGCAAAGATTTTTTCGAACCTGCTACGGAACCCTATCTTGGGCGTGTCCGACACGCTCTTGGCCAGTTTTTTTTTAATATAAAAGGGGGAAAACGAGCATGCGGGTCACCTGATGGGGAGCAATCACCGCCGCCCATGGACACCCGCAACATTAAGGGTGCTACAGGTACGTTGCCGGCCCTTTGAGAGATAGATAGGCTACAATGAATTTTCAATAAAAGCGCGTTACACTTTCTTTATTTCTCTTCACGTCAAAATGTAAAAAAAATGCGAAAATGCAATTCTACGCAAGAATGACTTGTTGTTTGCTTAAGTAAGTAGTAAGTAGGTGTATTAGACGCGGGTTTGGGAGATTAAGATACTATTAATATTTGGATGGACACAATAAAACAACCTTTTGTCTTGCGGTAGTTAGCAATTCAATATGAATGAACCACGTTTATTTTCAAACAGTTATATTTATAGCGAACGCAGCCAACCACAGATAACACAACATGCCCTTTCTTTAATAAGACAAACAGACTAACAGTTATGACATCTGACGTTTGACTTAACTGACTGACAATGACATTTAATTATTAACAATAACATGCAAGATTTATAAAATACATTAGACAATTAATTAGAATATAATATTAAGAATTCAATTATAATTAATTATTTGACTAGACTATTTACAACGACAATTATTCTATATTTATAAATTATGTACAATTATTTTACAATTTGCAATTAAATGTTTACAAATCCAACCTGTTAGTTTTCTTTAGCAATCTGCCTCTAGAACTGTATCTTATTTCAGGAGTATTGCTACTAATTGCCATATCTAACATTTCTGGTAAGTTTTGAACATTATTGCTTGATTCTGACTGACTTTCTGACTGTGACATGACTAATTCATTTTCATTCAAGAATTCTGTATCTTGATTTCTTTCATTTATTTCCACATACAATGGAGACAATATTGTATATTCATCATTACTTATTTCTGACAAAGGACTTACAATATTAGACATATTTGACATTTCATTTTCAATATTTATATGACTTGATACATTGTTATCATTTGATGGACTAATTACATTCAACTGACTTGACTCTATCAACATAAAACTTTCACTTATGGAGTTTGTTTTAGAGCTACTTTGACTATCATTTGTACCATTTATCAATTGGTTTTGAGCATTAATAATGTACTCTGGAATGTAATAATATTTCACGTTATCATTCTCCTTTATTTTTTCACATTGACTTGGACTCTGACCTTTCGACCTGACATTGAAATTTGACTTATCTTTACTGTTTGTAAGTGTTTGGCTAGACTGATTAGAATGTGACTTCGACAATATTTGATTTTTATTAGTTTGACTATGACGACTTGACTGCAATGATATGCTTGACTTAAACAATTTAATATGCTGAGAATTTCTTCTATATGTTACACCATTTTCACCTTTCACTAGATATGATCTAGGAAATTTGGACTTTGACAAAATATAACCTTTAGACCATGTTAGATCTTTGGGGTTTTTCTTAAAATATACTTGATCATTAAGCTGAAAATCCTGAGATTCTATAGCATTTCTATCATAGTATGACTTTCTTTTTTCTATCATTTCAGACTTATTTTTGAAATGATTAGAAAATTTGACAATTTTAGGCTTTAATTGACTAGTTTTAATGGGTATTTTTGTTCTTAATCTTCTTGACATTAACAATTCTGATGGCGACTTTAAATTACCTCTAGGTGTTGACCTATATTGTAACAACCCTATATAAACATCTGTGCCCGACTTTTCACATTTTCTTAATATGTTTTTAATTATTTTTACAGATATTTCTGCGAGACCGTTCGACCTTGACAAATGAGGACTAGACATAATGTGTTCAATATCCCAATCTTTCACAAAATTAAGGAATTCATGGGAATTGTACGGTGGACCCCCGTCACTCACCAACTGCACTGGAATTCCGTGACGGGCAAAAATAGACTTTAATTTTTTTATTAAAGTTTGACTTCGACTATCTGTATTTAACTCAGCTATTTCTATATAATTAGAGTAATAATCAACAACTAGTAAATATTTTTTGTTATTGTACTCAAATAAATCTGTTGCTACTTTTTGCCATGGCAAAATTGGCTGTTCATGAGTTAATAAAGATTCTTTAGTTTTATTTGCACTGTATGTCATACAAGTCTCACATTGTCTAATTTTTATTTCTATGTCATGATAAATGTTTGGCCAAAATACAATACCACGGGCTAAATTTTTAGTTTTTTCCATGCCCATGTGACCCTCATGCAACTGCTGGAGTATTTCTGATCGCAATGACTTTGGAATAATCACCGATTGATTTTTGAATACAATTTCATCAATAACATGAATTTCATCTCTAATATTCCAATATGGTAAGGTTAATGGATCACATTGCTGTTTATTATTGGGCCAACCCATTTTATGATACTCTATTAGTTTTTGTAAAATTTCATCTGACTTTGTATGAGATACAATTTGCTTCAATCTACACTCACTTATTGATAAATTTGAAGTCAATAATTTGACTTGACCAATAATATTGTTTTCAAATTCATCCAAATCCAATTTTTCTACCTCAGTATTTAAGACAGGTGCTCTAGACAAAGTATCTGAGATATACATTTCAGAACCTTTTGTGTATGACACACTTAAGTCGTATGATTGTAACGTGATCATCATTCTTTGAAGCCGTGCTGGAACATCAGATAATGGTTTTTTAAATAACGTGATAAGAGGCTGATGATCAGTTTCGACATGTGTTGTTTTGCCATAGATGTATTGATGAAACTTTTTACACCCGAAAACAATTGCATACAATTCTTTTTCAATCTGAGCATAATTTTCTTGAGTCTTTGTTAAAGATTTGGACGAGTAAGCTATGGGGTTTTTTCCGTGAAATATGACTGCCCCAACTGCTTTTTGACTCGCATCGACTGACATTCTAACTGGTTTATTTACATCATAATGTACTAAGACTGGTGACTGACAAATTAGTTCTTTTAAATTAATGAATTGCTTATCATGGTTGATTGTCCATTGCCAAATATTTTGTTTTTTAAGTAAATCTCGAAGTAGACTTGTTTCATGAGCTAGATTAGGAATATATGAACCCAGGTAGTTCACCATACCTAGAAATCGCTGGAGGTCTTTGACATTCTCCGGCTTTGGCATTTTCATTATAGCTTCTACTTTTGAACCATCTGCCGATATACCATTTTTGTTAAAGATATGACCTACATAAGCTATCTCGGTCTTATTAAATTGACATTTTGACTTATTGAATTTTAAATTGACTTCTCTAGCTTTCCTTAAAACATTTTCTAACCTTTTATTATGTTCCACTTCGTCTGAACCATATACTAATATATCATCGACAAATATCAAAACACTAGGCAATTCACCAAAAATATCCGTCATAACTCGATGAAAAATTTCACCACTTGAATTTATGCCATAAGGTAAACGAAGGAATTTATATCTACCAAATTGTGTATTGAATGTACAGAGGTCACTACTTTCTGCATCAAGTTTAATCATCCAATAGCCTGAATTTGCATCTAATTTTGAAAATATAGCAGTGCCAGCCATTTTTGAGCGTAAATCATCTAAAGTTGGATATGGAAAATGAGGTCTTTTAATAGCTTTATTGAGATTTCTTGGATCTAGACAAATTCGTAATGAACCATTGGGTTTTTCAACAGGGACTATCGCGTTAACCCAATTAGTTGGTTTAGTTACTTTTTGAATGACTTGCATTTTTACCATTCGGTCTAACTTTGACTTAAGTTTAGGGTGCAATGCATAAGGAATTCTACGAACCGGACAGACTTTAGGAGCAATAGTAGTATCTACGTCTAAATGAGCTTCAAATGGCAAACATCCTAACCCTTCGAATGTATCTTTGTAGTTTTCAAGAATAAATTGTACTGACCTTTGATTCTCACTAGTGATTGGACTATTTGTTAATTTAAACATTCTTTTGACAATGCCACATTCCTCACAAGTCTTCCAACCTAGTATTGTTGCACATTTACAATTTACTACAATGAAATCAATGTTCAACTTTTGACCGTTATCGAAAATACATGTCAATGTAACACTACCCACATTTTCTATAAGTTGACCTGAAAATGAGAATATTTTGTTATTTGTTCTTTTTATATGGATATTAATGCTACAAATATTTTCTAAATGGTACAGCGTATTCAAAGAAATTACATTGATGTCGGCTCCTGTGTCAATTTGACAGTTAACTATCTGTTCAAAAATTTTTACATTTATTTTCCAATTACTAGACGAATTACAATTATTATCATTTTGGCTATTATTTAATGAATTAATTACAAAATTATTAGAATAATTATTAGTCTCTTCCATGTCAGTTTCATTTACATTTAAATTACTGGAATTAATAGAACTTACATTTTTATTGTTTTTATTTCGGTCGCTGAAGTAACAATATGCTGCAAAATGGTTTGGCTTCTTACAGTTGGAGCATATTTTCCCTTGGGCTGGACATCTTATTCTGTGCTGTTGACCACATCTTTTACAGATTGAGTTAATGCCTCTTGGATTACTTTTTGACCTGAAATTGCTAGAAAACAAATTATTAGTTCTTCTTTCTTGACTTTGACTATTATTTCTATTTTTTCGCTGGCTGTCGAACTTAGGTCTTGATTTCTGACTCGTCGGTGTTGAACTTCTGCTTAAATGACTTCTTTTTACAATGGCTTGTACTTGAAGATCGCTTTCTTTATTTCCCAACTTTTTTGATCTCTGGCCTGATAATTCTATTGTTTTTGCTGTTTCGACTGCTTCGTTGACATCTTTGAATTCATTTTGAAGAAGTTTTTCTTTTATTTGACTGTCCTTAATGCCAATTATGAACATATCTTTGACTAGAGATTCTTTTAGTGTCTCGAATTTGCAACTTGACGATAAATTATTTAAATAAGTCACATATTCATCTAGACTCTCATTTTGTTCTTGATAACGGGTAAAGAAATTATATCTTTCGACCGTTACATTTTTATGTTCGTTAAATTTTAAATCAAATTTTTGTAAAATGGACGTTAACGTTTCCGTTTTTGAATCGACATTGAAAGAATTATATATTTGCAGACCTTCATCGCCTATTGCATTTAGGAATATAGCGATTTGCTTTGGCTCTGGTACTTTTTCCAAATCATTGGCTTCGAAATAAATAAGGAATTTTTGTTTCCACAGCTTCCATTTTTCGGAATTAGCACAGTCCTTAGTTAAGCATAGAGGTTTTAAATTATTAGCTAGTATGACATTATGTACCTTTTCTCCCATTTTACTGTTGGTTTCTTGACTTCTTCACTAAGTATTCCTGAGATTTCTTTGACTTCTTCAGATTTCTTTGACTTTTTCAGACTTGTCTTCCACACTCTGACACCATGTATTAGACGCGGGTTTGGGAGATTAAGATACTATTAATATTTGGATGGACACAATAAAACAACCTTTTGTCTTGCGGTAGTTAGCAATTCAATATGAATGAACCACGTTTATTTTCAAACAGTTATATTTATAGCGAACGCAGCCAACCACAGATAACACAACAGTAGGTACGTATTTTTTATATTTATTTTATTATACACTGAAGTTCCCAATCCGCACTGGACCCGCAATTAATTGCCTTACCAAACTGGGGTTTGTGATAAATTACGAGAAAAGTTCTCTAGTCCCGCAAAAAAGATGTAAATTCCTCGGTTTTATTTTAAACTCTCAAACCATGACATTGGAGCTGCCTAATAAAAAGAAGCAAGATAAGGCTCGTACTGAACAGAGATGCTCAACACGAGGTCTCTCACGGTGCGCAGTTTCGCTAGATACTTGGGTACTCTGACTGCGGCTTGTCCTGCTGTGGCATATGGATGGTTGCACTCAAAACTTAGTATCACTGGGATTTTGATATAAAAGGAAGCGAGTAGATGGGTGGGGATGCTATTCAATAGGCTACTTTCCTAACTAGTCAGTCTTTTAGATTATCAAAAAATATTGGATACGTATTTTTTATTTTGTCAATTGAACAAAAAATTACGAAGATATGGCGCGTTGAAGTTTCGCGTGACGTCACTTGTTCCTACACTTTGCATGAGCGTTTTAGGAACAAGTGACGTCACGCCTCGTCACGCGGAACTTCAACGAGCCATATCTTCGTCATTTTTTGTTTAATTGTCAAAAGAAAAATTACGTGTCTAATATTTTTTGATAATGTAAAATACGGACTAATAAGAATTATTATTTTTTTACCTAGGAAACATCCCTATTGTGCTACGGATTCGGAAAAAGTTCTCATTGAATTATTAAGATATTGTTTTTTGTCGTCATTTTTGTTGTGTGTGTTAATTATTTCTTGTGTTAATTATAAGGGGTATTTCTGTGTGATTTCGGGCTTTGTGTATTTATCGCCAAAATTATGGTGATGGAATATTCATTGCTGGAGAGTTGCATATTTGTTTTAAATAATAGATAAATCGGGGTTTAATGGGATTTTGTGAGCTTAATATAAAGTTTATTGATTTTAATTTATACTTGGGATGGCGGAGAACCCAATCGGATTTCAGCTAAGTAAAAGCCGATTTCTGGGGAATTAGAGCCGGGTGGGGTCTTGTATTTTACCTCAAGAGACGGACCTAAATTCTCCCTGGATGTTGAAGGGTTTGGAACGACACATCGGTGTTTTGAATTCATCTCCTTATTTATTTATCTATCTATTTGTCACTAGTATTCGTCTGTCCCAAACCACCAATAAGCACACGGGTCATATAAATTAGGTAGATGAGCCACCCACTCGACGTAGGTTTAGTTTACGATAGGCTCTCTGATATCACTTCAGAGAGAACTCGCGGTTACTAAAATTTAAATGTAGATTACGGATTCTTAGCTTGCCAGTTTTGTATAGATTAGATTGTTAGCTTAGATGTTAGGATAAGTTTAGGGGTAGTTAGGTGTTATTACTATTTAACGATATATTGGTGGTGGGGGGTTTTTGTTTATCTGACTTACTTATTGAAATTTGGAGACTTTGATATACTGACAGACAAATGTACTTACCGACGGATGAAAGATTTTGGGGTTTACTTTCATTCATATGTCCTACATTACAAACTCTAGTAGTAGCAATTTGGCGAGACAAAATGAATTCAACAACTCACAATGGACTAATATTAATTTGCGGAAAAGTAGAATCTCCTTTGAAGTCTGTGGTCCCTGAAAAAAAACATTGGGTTAACTGGTCCTGTAGTGGCTAATTATACCAACTAATCCTAATGGCAAAAGTTTTACCAAATACCTACTTATCCTTATAAACTAACAATGTAAGTCATTCTGACTAAAACTAAGGCGATGCAAGTTAGTGGTTTACCGGTACCAGGTGATCCGGAAGCTAGTCATTAGTTTTATGATAAACCATTGAAGTCTACAATTACTACTGAAGTTTGGTTTGCTATGCAGGAGTATTGTGATCACAGGTTTGATCCAGGAACAGCCTCGGGCTATAAGTGACATCCTATTGAATGTCCTCTTTCATAATAATATAATGTTATGTTCTTATTACCTAACAAGGAAAAGGTAGTATGCTCCTTCAGAGCTAGTGTGGAGGTGGCTGAGTCTAAGTAAGGAGTCGAGAAGCCACTTTCAGAGACGTATAAACATATCGTGGATTATTGACCTATGACTTTTATGAAACTGTAGGCAATTACTTTCTTAATTCATTCATCTTTTAAAATCTCTTCACTATTTACTTAAATTGTATAACAATCAACTCCTTTCCCATATTTATACTAAACGTACTAAAGGGTTATTCTTTACGGACACAACGTGGAATCCTTACTCTAGATCGCTAGCGATCAATTGGCCAATTTATTTTTATGACTTAAACAACGTTAGATGTAGGTAATTTTGTCAGTTGAGGACCCATACATAGGTATACATACGTGCTATAGGTACTAGGGGCGTTCAATAAAAAGTGAGAATGAGTATGTTATAAACAACTTTTACTAAATGTAATTTTATTTTTCGACACAGTCACCTTTTAGCATAATACACTTAGTATATCTTTTTTCTAAACTTAAAATTCCATTTTTAAAAAAGGTCTCATCTTGAGTACTTAAAAAATCTTGTACTGCAGCGACTACCGCGTCGTCGTCTTCAAATTTCTGGCCTCTCAGGTATTTTTCAATCTCGGAAATAACTGGGAGCGAGATCTGGTGAATACGGAGGATGCTTGAGGATATCGAACCCAGCATCACGAATTGCAGCCATTGCAACGGCGGACTTGTGTGTCGAGGCATTGTCCTGGTGGAACAGCATAACTTTCGAGAGTTTACCTCGCCGTTTTCGCGGATCTCATTGCGCAATGTTGCTATTTGTTTGCCGTATAATGTGCCCGTAATAGTGGCTCCATGCTCGAGATACTCAATCATTAAAACCCCTTTACCATCCCAAAAAACAGAGCCCATGACCTTACCGGCAGATGGGCTCACCTTGAATTTCTTCGGGGTTGGAGATGATGGCCTTTTCCATGTCATAGACTGCAGTTTCGTTTCTGGGTCGTAATGATGGAGCCATGTTTCGTCCATTGTTATAAATCGCGCCAAAAAAAGTTCCCGGTCTTGCTGCATCAGGTTCAAAGCTTCTTGACAAATCTCTAGTCTAGTTTGTTTTTGCGTGTCAGTAAGCATTCTTGGTACCCAACGCGCAGATACCTTTTTCATACCCAAGCGTTCATGTAAAATATTATGCACGCTCTCCGTTGAAATCTTTACATTTTCAGCAATAAAACGAACCGTGACACGACGATCCGCCAAAACTGAGTTTTCGACTTTTTTCACAATTTCTTCAGTTACTGCTGTAGTAGGGCTTCCGGAGCGGGGGTCGTCCATTGTCGATGTTCTTCCACGTCTAAATTCGGCGCACCAACGTGCGACTGTCGAATACAGAGGAGCATTAGACCCTAAAGTGTCCCGCAAATCCAAATTGACTTGGTCCGTAGAAAAAATTTTCAAACACAAGTATTTGATAACGGCGCGCAGTTCAATTTTCTCCATTTTCGCTAACGTACTCAATAGCATTGCAAAGAAATTACCGTATATTTTTTTAAACAAAAGACAGTAAGTTTTTTTTTTTCATAGCAATCAGCTAGATAGATTAGCTTTACCGGCCAGTATTTAATTTCGTAATATTAAAAGAGTTTGCATCTCATTCTCACTTTATATTGAACGCCCCTCGTAGGTTTGCCTTCATAGGTAGGTAAACATAAATAGGTGCATACATACATAGGAGTACATAGGGTTATCTATTTAGTTATTTTCACTTAGGCACCATAAGTTTAGGTTGTAAAGCAGGCGCTTAGGGTGAAGGGCAGGAGTTTAGAGGTGCGGTACACTACTATTAACACAGCTATTTTTGTAGACAGACCATTTGATTCAGAGAACAAAGCGATAGTACGATATACGATGTATTGTTGCAGTTTTCGTAAATATTGCACATGTTTTGTACTCCGGTAATTGCTTGAATGAAATTTCCGCTCGGAAGAGCGAACTGGTGTGATGCATCGGCCAATAAATTGCGTATCCAAGAGTCAACCTCTCCAGTCAAGGCAACAGTGCGCGATGAGT
Source organism: Archips crataeganus (assembly GCA_947859365.1). NCBI lineage: Eukaryota > Metazoa > Arthropoda > Insecta > Lepidoptera > Tortricidae > Archips > Archips crataeganus. Next base: position 12,465,325 of record OX402055.1, on the reverse strand, counting down.
TATATGTACTAGCCTCGAGTCAAAAGAAAGTAGCGGTGATACAGTTTTGTGTTGAGTGCTTAATTTTTACACGCTTTATATTAGCTTCACTTGTATGTTTGTATGTTTGTAACCGACTCCTTAGGGCGCGATTTTGACCCACTTCCCGGTTTTCGATTGAGCTGAAATTTTGCACATATGCAATATTATTGTAACATGGAGCTGATCTGATGATGGAGCTGGATGGTGGCCATAGGAACTATGTAATAAAACAACACAATCCCGTCGAGTTTGGGCTCGTTTGATTCGTCTTGACGAGCACTTTGATCTCAGATGGTAACCAGGGTCTGATGATGGAGCTGGAAGATGGCCAAAGGCACTCCACAATAAAACTACACGACCCCGTCGAGTTTGGGCTCGTTTGATTCGTCTTGACGAGCACTTTGATCCTAGATGGTAACCAGGGTCTGATGATGGAGCTGGAAGATGGCCAAAGGCACTCCACAATAAAACGAAACAACCCCATCGAGTTTGGGCTCGTTTGATTCGTTTTGACGAGTACTTTGGTCCTAGATGGTAACAAGGGTCTGATGATGGAGCTGGAAGGGGGGTAGGTGGCGGGGTGGGGGGGAATGGGGTATGGGGTAAGGGGGTCGGGGTTTAGAGGGTTGGGGGTTAGGGTGTGGCGGTTGGGGTTAGGAGATGGGGGGGGTTTACGGGGAACAGGGTGGGGGTATTGGGGGGTTCGGGGGTAAGTGATTTTGAGGGGTGGTGGGAAATAGGGAGGGGGTAAGAGGCCTAGATGGTAACAAGGGTTTGATGATGGAACTGGAAGGGGGGGGCGGTAGGTGGCGTGGTGGGGGGGGAGGGGTTGGGGGGCAGGTGGTGGGGTGGGGGAGGGGGGGGGTTCCGGGGGTTTGAGGGGTTCGGTGTTAGGGGGGTTGGGTTTAGGTGGTTCGGGGGTTTGTAAAATGAGGAGGTGGGTAAGGGGGGTTTAGGGGATTGGGGGTAAGGGTGTGGGGTTTGGGGGGGGTGTGGGATTTGGGGAAATGGGGTGGGGGATGTTGGGGGGTTGGGTTTAGGGGGTTTGGGGGTTGTAGGTGAGGGGGGTAAAGTTAGAAAGAAAAAAAATGCAACTAAAAAATAGAAAATAAATAATAGTTTAAAAAAACTAAAAAACGCTTTAAAAAATAAAAAATAAATTTTAATAAATTTCAATTCACTATTCTTATAGTGCAGTAAAAAATCTTAATAAGCAATTATTATATTGTTATATCCAGATCAAAATTTGTAAACAATTCTAAATATTGATAAAATAAATAATAATAGTTTAAAATATTTTATTGTAAAAAAAGCGTGGGGTGCTTTTTAAGATGTTATCAAAATGATAATCCTTGACAATTGACACCATGCACCCCACGCTTTTTTTACAATAAAATATTTTAAACTATTATTATTTATTTTATCAATATTTAGACTTGTTTACAAATTTTGATCTGGATATAACAATATAATAATTGCTTATTAAGATTTTTTACTGCACTATAAGAATAGTGAATTGAAATTTATTAAAATTTATTTTTTATTTTTTAAAGCGTTTTTATACAAGCAGTTATAATACAAACAAAGAAAACTACAGAGAATAAGTAGACCGAAATATAGTAACTTTATTTTGCATTCTACTGTAGGAAAATTTAGATTTTGATTCGTGCTAGAACGACTAATTCGCGCGATGTTTTCTTTCTTGTCGCAGTTACTGAGCGACAAAATAAGACGTGATTATTCAAGGTGGCCATTCAGCAGGTGAAAGGATTCTCCCGAAGAAAAGAGATTTGATTCTATTAAGGCTTTCGTGTGCCATTCTATAAACTTAAAATACCTCGTTTTTGTACGTATGAATATACTCATTTGTTCAAGTATAACTTTGTTGTTCAATTTACTTAACAAATTATTTTTATTCTTCAAATGGCATTAATGTTCTTTTTCTTTAATTATAATCGTAGATTTAATTTTTCAGCATTAAACAGATTTTTGACGCTAAATGCTTTTATCCGTTTACACTCTTTGTTGTGGAATCTACAGGAACCGTCTTTTTCACACAAATCACTTTTAGTGTGATACTTGGACCAAAGGATTAAGAAATAATGAGAACAACTCATCGATTCCCGAATAAATTCACCGTTGTAAGTGACATCACACCAAATGATCAATAATAAGAAGATACCCTCAGACAAGATTCGTCAAGACAGATGTACTATTGCGGATACAACAATTAAAATGGTTTGATGTGCTAGCAGTCCATTTTTCTGTGGTTATGGATTTTTAAACGTATAGTCGACCAAGTAAGTGCTTTTCCATTTTTATGACAGTTCCTACATCAAAATAAAAACAATAAAGCTGACTGTCACATTGACTTCTTAGTGAAAATGGCATTTGATATTTTACGCCATACAAATGACATTGAACCTTAAAGTGGTAAAGGAATTTCTTGGTCGACTGATATGGCACCGTCATATAGACATCGGAGCATCTAGGTAGTCAAAATTGTGATTACGCACTTAAGCAGTTGACAATACGATCGTGTTCAGATATTTATGAGCACCTAACTAGGCAACTTCGATTAGCTTCATTTTTAGGGTTCCGTACCCAAAGGGTAAAACGGGACCCTATAGCCTGAGACACATCTCATGAACCGTGATAGCTAGATAGTTGAAAGTTTCACAGATGATCTATTTATGTTGCTGCTATAACAAAAAATACTAAAAATAAAATAAAGCTAAAAATCAAAGGGGTCGTCATATAAGAAACGTGTTTTTTTAAAGTTTTTAACTCGATCTTTATAATGGCCTTAACTAGACTCTTGAAATTTTCACCGATTATGTATTACTGTAACTGGTACAGTCAGCAACGAATGTCCATGAACACATCCAAATTTTCATAACACCTGCACGCTGTAAAGTTTCATATGTTACTGAACATGATGTAATACAAATATCGATTGGACACATGCAAATAACAGAAAACGGTGTATACTATTTTTTTCAAAAGTTGCTGAACATGTTTATTAGATTACGTACTTCTTAACTTCAGTTGAATTTTGACAATCATAGAGAAGAGTGCCAACCTGTCACGTCGTTTCATCTCTTTCTTTCATTGTGGGTATGTATATGACATCGTCGTTGTCTTTTTTTACACCAGCCAGTGTTTCTTGTTTATTTTAGGTAAAATGTGTAGCAACCTCTTTGGTTTGAATTGGATGTGAAAATAATAAATCTGACTAAATACTTTGTGAATTATAATTTCCTTTGACATTTGTAATTATAATGTCCAACTACTTTTGAAAGTATACTGTTTAGCCACTTTTTAAATTATAATGTCTTGTCACTTTTTGATTTATACTGTCCAGTTACTTCTGAAAGTAACAACAACAACTTTTGAAATTATATTGTTTAGCTACTATTGGCATTTTAAGATGTAAATATATTTTTGTTTGTACTTCAGTTCAGTAACTTATGTACAATGAATGTGTCTAGTAACTTTTAAAATCTTATTTTGTTCGGCGACTTTCGTTGCTGACTGTACAACAAAGAAATATAGTAAAAATAAACGGATCACTCACGTCTTAAAACGAATTTAACTCGACATGTTTCGGGCTAATCCGAAGCCCTTCTTCTCAGTGTTACACGTCTCATGGCGGCTGACAAACGCGCACTGCGTGCCACCGCCCTGGTCGCGCGGCTACTCGACGCAACTGACAGCGACACACAACTACCGCCGTTTTCATCATCACTTTTATTGACATTGTCAAATGTAAGGTAGCACACAACACTAACAACATCACTTTATAAAGGTTCGCTCACACTCACCATTGACGCAGCAGTACGAAAATTCAACACTGTTTTCCAAGTCGGGGGTACTGACCAATCACTATCCCGGTTGAAATTTCAATGATGATGAGAAGAAGGGTTACGGATTAGCCCGAAACATGTCAAATTAAACTCGTTTTATGACGTTAGAGATCCGTTTATTTTCACTATGAGTGAGTCTCACGGTAGTTTCATGTTTAAATAATAAATATATTAAATATTAAGGGGGGTATCGACTAACCAATATAAAATGATCTCACAATGCGTACATTTTACTTAGAAGCAGGGTTCTACTAACACTGGATTATTATAGTAGTTTTGTGTACGGCGTCTATTTTAACATAGGTACCCAAAAATTTGTACGGAACCCTCGATGCGCGAGGCCGACTCTCACTTGGCCGGTTTTTTTTAATATGGCGACTATTCTACGGATACCTTAAAGATAGCGGATAAATTAAGGACCGCTTACTGACTGTTCCATGACAGCTGACATTTAGTTTCATTCATATGTTTACTCAAAGCATATTTGTATTGTAAGTTGACACTAATAAATGTCTCAATTTGGTCCATTCTGAGGGAAATAAAACTGTGCATGTGTCAAGGCAGTAAATACGGTGACTGTCCAACAACTCCTGCGCTTGCTTCAGAATAAATCGGTCGGCGCGAATTAAAGGAACATATTAAAAATTCTGATTTACCGCCGAAATTATAATACAATGGACATTGTTGAATTTATGTCTTCGAATTCAATGATCATGTACATAATTCTGTAGTTTTTTATAAAGTTTACGGCCATTTGTCATTTATTGTTTCCGTAGTCTCCGAAAATGGACAAAACAATATTTCGATATTTTAGAACTACCAATGTAAAATATCTAAGTATCACTTTTTTGTTGGAACGAGCTAAACGATCTGCTATAGAAGACAAGATAAAATTACTGTTTAGCCATTTAAAGATTAGTTGCTTATCGTTATAATTTTAATTGCTGATTGATTAGCTAGCTGTCAGCTTATCACAAATTGTATGCTCGTAGTATAAGTTGGTCACCAGATTTATGACCATTTGAGTTCATGTGTTGAAGCCACTAGATTTCTAAGAAAAGTAAAAGCAAGTTGTAAAAACCTGATGACAGCCGTTTGTTTTCCTTGTATCTTGTCGTTTATGGCTACATTTAAACTTAATTTTTGATCAGAGGTAATCCTTATCGTAATACTACTTAATTTTTCTTTGAATATTGTGAGCAGGGCGGGTAAAATACTTATTCTATTTTATTTACTCATTGGTACCTACTTGAATGAAATTGAAGTATGTATGTATTTGTCTTTGGCAAACAGAAGTTGAGAACACAAAACGGTTTTATTTTATCTCATCTTTTACTTAATGTTAAAACTGGTCCAACAAAAGGTGACTGTGCTGTTTTTTCAATATACATAACGTCCATTAATGTTTAAATTTTAAATTCAAACTAAATGATCATCATTATCTCGGGTAGACTCTATGGCGACTTGTCTCGCTTTTTTATTATCTTTACTCGTTATTTATGATCTTATTTCGGGCTAGTCGGTATTCTGTAGATTATCAAGTGTTCTTAAATTTATTTAAAATGTCATCTTTAAACATTTTTCTTTTAAAAATGGAACTAAATGAAAAATCAAATGGCTCTGATACATTTGCAGTTCGATTATTACTTCAAGCAGGAAAAAGGCGAATTCTATCTACTTTAAAAAGGGTCCTTATTTTTTGTAAATTCAAGTAAAGTATGTTACAATTGATAATTTATACAAACTAGCTCTGCTTTCGTGACTATAGGAAAGTTTTAGAAAAAAGAACGTGAAACAATTTTATTAGGGTCCAGAGCCAAAATGGCAAAAGCAGAACTCTTATAGTTCCGCCATGTCTGTCTGTCCATCCGTCCGACCGCAACTTAGCTTAGAGACTTGTAGTGCTAGAAAGCTGTAATTTTGTATGAATATATTATATAGCAACTACCCCGACAATGTGGTAAAATAAAATATAAAAACATTTTTTTAGGGTTATCTATCTCCCTTAGACGTAAAGTGATGGTGATTTTCTTTTCTCATCTAACCTTTTAGTGTGGGGTATTATTGGATAGGTCTTAAAATCAGGGGTTCTGAAAACGATTTTTTGGTACCATCAGTGATTCGTTTACGAAATATATTCTACTTTAAAGTGCAAACTTATGTTAAATTAATCGAGCGCCCCCCCCCCCCCTCGTCTAAAAGCTAAACTGTTGCTTTGAAAATCTTGAAAAGATTCATGATGGGAGTGTAAATAAATGTATATTTAACGACCGCTTTAGCCTAGTTGGTAGTGACCCTGCCTACGAAGCAAGAGGTCCTGGGTTCGAATCCCGGTAAGGTCATTTATTTGTGTGATGAGCACGAATATTTGTTCCTGAGTTATGGATGTTTTCTATGTATTTAAGTATTTATTTATCTATATAAGTATGTTAACCGTCGTCTAGTACCCACAGTACAAGCTTGGGACTAAGTCGATTTGTGTAAGATTGTCCCCTTATATTTATTTATTATTTATTTATATCAAATTAACAAGGAAAATTATTACGGCTACGTTTGCTTGAGAATTATTAATAGTTTAAGAGTAAGTAGCAGCCTGACCTATAAAATTATTATTTATTCAATACGGATAATATAATAGGGATGTCCTTCCTTTAAAAAAACGCTTTATTTTAGCCCTGAAAACCAGATTAATTTTCGATAACTGCAAAATTAGATTTTTCGTTGCTTTAAAACAAATAAATAGTTAGTTGCTTGAGTTGGCCAACAAGTGACGTCATAAGTTGCTATTGCCATTTAAACTCTATGGGAAAAATGTGTTTTAACAGCTCATAAAAAAAATAAGATACGCAAGGATTTTTTCGTAACGGCTACGGAACATTATCCTGGGTTTGTCCGACATTCTCTTGGCCGGTTTTTTACACCTCTGTTGTGGAGTACTTTATAACTAGATGCTGTTAAGCAATAACGTGTCAACCCACAAAATCTCGAACAAACTGAAAAAACTCCAATAAAAATCTTTAGCGCTAATTTTTTCAAAATGACGTTCGTGTGGGTTGACATGTTATTGCTTATTATCAGATTATCAGCATCTCTATAATGCCCATCCTCAAAATCAGCTCAGATTTCAGGTAGGTTTTTTTTATATACAGTACCTACTGCAGTCGAAACTATTTGAGTCTCACTTAATGCAATAAAATAAATATTCAGACTGTCCTTCGGCTCACCAAAACTTAAGTAAAGTAGAATCTAAAACATGAACAAGGGTACCGAGTTGACTGCCATCTATTGCAAAATGATTGAACTTAATAGCCCACTTGGCACTTTGTCGTTCTGTACACCTTGCAGGGTCGCATGGTATCAAATTTCTTGTCCAATAACCTTCACCACTAGATGCCACTAGCAGTTACAAACGGATTTTAAAACAAATACATCTACTAGTCAAGTCGATGTAAAGTTAGCACGAAATAATAAATCTGCCCTTCTTTAATAATGCGAAATTTATTCCAACTTAAATACTTAAATAAAAACTGGATTTTATTCAATTCAGTGATTCTAAAGCTGAATATTTTTTTTATAATAAATAATTAACTAACTGTTTAACATTAAAAACTACTAAACATAACATTTTCTTGACCTCAAAGGCATTCTATGTTAAGAAAATAACACTTCTTCACGTTGTCATCAAAATTATCTAAAATAGCTCTCGCAATGGGATTATCTGTATTTCTCATTTTGATGCTTGTATGGTTATTGAGCGCGACTTCGTGGAAAGGCTCCAAAACGATCTTCGTGTGCGGGTCAAATATTGATTTTTCTGGTGTTTTTAGTTGTTTCGCGTGGCCACTGAAGTAATTAAGTTCCCTACAAATGGCTTCTAGTTCCAGTTTTGTGTGTGTGGGTGAATCATAGCATTTGGCGTGCCACACACCGTGAGATAGAACGGTCACTATACCTGTGCCTCTTCTGAAAAAGATTAATATAAATGTGTATAAGCTTGAGACGTATACTGTACGCTTAGTATAAGTTTTACTTCACCAAAATACTTCTCGATCGCGTTTACGTAAAAATTTCAATTCTATGGAAACATGGACGCGCGGCCGCGGAGCGCTGTCCATGTTTCCCTAGTAATTGATTTTTTAACGTAAACGCGATCGAGAAGTATTTTGGTGAAGTAAAACTTATACTAAGCGTACAGGCAGAGGTACCTAATGAAAACACTAAAAACATACGTAAGATCGAGCACCGTCACTTAGATTTTCTGCGATTCATTCATAATGATTATAATTCACCGATATCTCCTATTCAGAGAAAACCAATAGATGACTTATAAAGGGTGGCTTAAGTATCATAAGTATAATTAATTTAATTTGTCCTTACGGTGCTGAAGCAGCGCTTAATCCGAGACAAGACATCTCGTCTTCTCCGTTGGGGCAATCCCGGACTCCATCGCATAGCATGTCATGAGCCACGCAGTACTCTACTTTGCTTGAGCTGCCTCCGCACCTTTAAAATAAATCACTATATTTAAAATCTGCTTTATCTATAGACTGAAGAAGAAACCACTAAGTACTTCTATACACGAGATCAAGATTATGTTTGTACTTTGCTTTCATACGAAATAAATTAGCAAAGAAAACTTAATATACGTTTAAAGTTCAGTAGGTAGATACCATTGACTTTTGAAATTAAGGACACAATGTTTGCTTCGTTAAATTAGTACACAGCAAGCCTGTGTACTTACTTGTCTTATCTACAATTTCTGGTCTTAAATGTATTGGAAGCCAACCCTCGTCAAAAGTAATTGTACCGACCATTTGCATCCGCAAACCAATGATCAGGCTACTACAAAAACAATGTAACTACACTGACGAACAAAAATAATGGTTTACATTCCATACAAAATTGTATGGCATATTATGTCGTTATTTTTGCTCGTCAGTATACTTAGGCCTATATTGATTTTGTCCATAGCCAACCAACTTGATAGTGTGGAATCAAACCCTTGCGGCCTTGTCTGTAATATAATGGAATAAACAATTGAACGAGATCCTTTACGGCGTAAGCGTAAGCCCTATTCATTCGTGGATTTAATTCGATATTTGCACATCTTCAACAAGTACCTACATAGGTTGCGCTATTGTTTGCCCGTCATTACACAATGCAGTGTTAATAATAGTTCACAGATTATACGAACAAAATGAGTGAGCTCAATTTAGTTACTTTAAATTTAAAATGCTCGTTAATTAAAATAAAACTATAAATAAAATAAATAATAAATAAATATTAGGGGACCATCTTACACAAATCGACCTAGTCCCAAACTAAGCAAAGCTTGTACTATGGGTACTAGACGACGATAAACATACTTATAGAGATAAATAAATACTTAAATACATAGAAAACATCCATAACTCAGGAACCAATATTCGTGCTCATCACACAAATAAATGCCCTTACCGGGATTCGAACCCAGGACCTCTTGCTTCGTAGGCAGGGTCACTACCTACTAGGCCAACGCGGTCGTTAAACTATGATCAATTGATCATGTAAATAGTAGTGGCTTGACTATACTAAACTAGCTGTTGCCCACGACTCCGTCGGCGAAGAATTCGTTTATCGCTATCCCGCGAAAACTATTCACGTTTCCGTGATAAAAAGTATTCTATTTGTTAATCCAGATTATAAACTAAACATTTTAGCGTGAAAGAGTAACAAACATCCATACTTTCGCGTTCATAATATTAAACAAGATTATTACTGGTCCGCAGGACTCGGTGTAGGTACTAGACTACTAGATAAACGGTTATGTCGCTGATACTACTGGTTGCAAAAGACGCAGGTATTTATACAGGTTCCTTATGAAAACGTTCATGGGAAGATTTAACTATTTCAGTAGTAAAAGTATCCAGGTTGAAAAAATAACTAAGTAGAAGATTTTTAGGGCTTTAAAACCTTTGTGTGTTTGTGTCACCTATAACTGTGTTTGGCGTGGCACTTGCAGAATTTGGGATCTTCGTCACTCCTGTCATGACAATGGAGGATGCCATCACACAGGCGTGTGGGCATCACCATTGACAGGTAGTCGGAGCATATGGTCTGGCCAGGCTCATCGGTACCGTCTCCGCAATCGTCTCGGCCATTTTTGAAAAGTACTTTAGAAACACACCGTCCATTTCCGCATTTGAGCTCTCCGGTTGTACACTCTGCAAATATACATAAATAAACATTATTATTGTTCATTTTATAATCTTTCGAGTAAGTATGCTAAATTTTAAGAAAAAAATTGAAATATAAAATTACATAATTATAATTTGATATTAATATATTTATTATTATTAATATTTTATTCAGCATACTCTTTAACCCTGCAACTCCTCCATACCTTCAAGAGCGTTTTAAGTTCTTGTCCTCTCTTCGTTCTGCACAGAATTTTCTTCTTACCGTTCCTCCTTCTTCCTCTAAATTCTATCATAACTCGTTTACTATGACTGCCATTCGTCTCTGGAATTCGCTTCCTTTGGCGTTAAGGCAAGCTAAATCCCGTCCCATTTTTAAAAACCTCCTCAAAGCTCACTATTTGTCACTAACTTGATCCTCAATCGTCGGTCCTTCCCTGTTCATTTGTTTACATTATGTCTTTAAATCCGAGTTACTTTTCTCACGTGCGGCCTTTTGACATTTTCTCATTGATATTCTGTATATGTAGTGTATGTAGTGTATAGGTATTATATTTAATGTATGTGTTTATTTATGTATATAAATATTGTATATTTGTATTGTTTTTAATATTTTGATTAATATCTCTTCATTTCTCCTGTCTGTTGTTTTCGCCACCTACATAAAACTGTTCATATTTGTACATGTATCCAGTATTGGGTGTCTGGAAGAGATCGCTTTTGAGCGATAAGACCGCCTATTGTCTGCCTGTTTTTCTTTTTATTGTTATGAATATTTTTTTTTTCCTGTATTTTTTTGGTGATCAATAAAGAATATTTGTATTTGTATTTGTATTTGTATTTTTTGTATGAAATCAGAATATTATTTATTTATCGAATGCTGAACCCCCATTATGGCATTGTTATTGTATTTGAATAACTTGAGACAGTTTATTTACCTCTAATTTGTTTGTTGGGTGACAACAAAATTAATATGGGATAAAGATAAATTACTCGAAGAATGTTGAATAGATGTTTCATTTTAAGTAATTAGATACAAAGACTGCCACGACTACATAATGCTAATAAGGTCAGATTGTCAAAAAGTAACCTAACGCAAATAAACGCGAGAGGTAAAGGTAGGTGACTGTATTGTAATAAAAATAAAAGTAAGTTACTTAAAAATATAATAATTTATATTTTATTTTTTCTTATTGTACTTATTTTTGGTCTTGGATAGTTTGTACATACATATTATAATGTATAAGTATTGTGTTGTAAGTGAATAAAGTAATAAATAATTTAGTTGTTTGGAATAAAACACTTGGTAGACGTAGCACCACTAAACAGTTAAAAAAAGTGTTTTCAGTGTTTGTTTACGTTTGGTAAGAAGAAGAATTTTGTGTCATCGTCTGACACTGTCTGTGTTTGTTAATAATATGCAAAAATTACTAAAATCACTCGAGTCACATAATATCGTCGTATCCTAGGAAAAGGGGCGTAATCGCCATTAATACTGTTTTCCTCTTCTTTGATATTCGAATTCTACGATTTTTTTTACATCTACTGACCTAAAAAATAAGACCCTATCATTTCATTTGGAAAAGTTATTCAAGTTTTTCAAATTAGCCACAATTGCAGTGGCTCCAATTCCTTCATCGAATAACGCCGCTATAGCCGTAAGAGCCGTATTCCGCGGAGAGTTGAAGCGCGAAGAGCTAACGCCGCCGGCCGCGGGCGCCATTACGCCCTTTACACACGGAGCGTTTGCGCAAGTAAATGCTGTATATTTTAGTAAAAATTAATAGTGTTAGCCGTAAATTGTGTGTTACATTGGTTAAATCAAGATTTTAAATTACATAAGCACACTCCGTGGAAACAAGCCACAAGTTAACGTTAAGTGCCGCTTCCACGGACATTAGGATGGTGTCGCTATGATCGTTACGCCTGTTTTCGATGGAAATAATTTGAAAACGAGATAATTTAGTCAAATATGTAAAAAAGAAGAGTATTAAGCAAAAAAACATGTTTTATAGATGTAATATTAAACGAATAACATCAAATGATACCGTCAATAATGCTCCACATTAAAATACATTACGGTGCTTTGTACACGTAAAAAGCCTTAACAGACGTTATGCCCGTTTAATAAGTGAACAAACAATTTAGCTTTTACAAAATTTTGTCATTTTAATAGTTATTGAATGTGCCTAATTATTTTCAGCCTCACCAGATTCACCAGTTCCACAAGGGTTGGAGAGCGAAATTTCATATTTAATGGAATGTGTGGATATAATGACAAGTTTATACCTACTCATTCCTAAAAAATAGCTTCAGTCATTTTTAAATAATTTTACTAACATAGTTATTTTATTCTAATACATAAAAATCTCGTGTCACGGTGTTTGTTATCGACTCCTCCGAAACGGCTTGACGGATTTTTATGAAACCTTTTTTTTCTGTATTCGGTAGGTCTGAGAATAGGTCGTAGGCTATTTTTTTATAAGTACCCCTATTCTTCGCGGACGGAGTCGCGGGCAACAGCTAGTTTCACTATAAAATTATTTTAAATTTATATTTTAATGGACATATAAACAGGAAGGAAATATACAATTTTTTAAAAATTATGGCAAAGAGAGGGAGGAAGGAAATTGGAATACACTTAAGGAGAACTTCTGGCGTTATAGCGCAAATTCGTGCTGATTCATCAGCCCTGCAAATCTGCAGACGCAGCATCTGCGACGATCTTTGCAGCCATTACTACCGGAACAATATTCTTTACAATCCATCCAGAAATTTCAGGATACTTCGTTGGCATTGCAAGATAATTTGCCTAGCAACCATGTCTCTCAAGTTGCTGTCAACATTATTTTTTGATTTAGGTACAAAAAAATATGAAGGCACAAAGCAATAAAGCAATAATTAATAGAGTAAAATTTTTCGGCCACAAGCCATATTTAACAAGTGTCGCCAGCAAAAAGACCAACCACTTCTTTCATTGAATCATCAATTGCTGACAGCAGCGAAATACTGAAAATTTCTTCTGATGACACATTGTCGTTGAAAGCCCTAAGTAATTTCAGTTTTCTAATTTTTTCGGTTCCTTAAACAGTTGGATGCCGGTTTTAGTGGAAGTCCACATTTATCTCGAATAAATTATCAACATAAAAGGAAAAAAAAAGTAATAAATATATATACGAGAAATCGCCTTTAAGTGCCTGGAATAGAAAGGACTAGACATCAACGTCAACGGCGAATACATCACTCACTTCGATTTGCTGACAATATTGATGAAGAAAGTCAGAATGATACTCAAAGGCCTCAACCGAGTCTCCCTACGGATAGGCCTCAGAATGAATATGACCACGACGAAAGTCATGTTTTATGTCCATATGGGCCCTAACCACGTTATGGTTGAGAGTTCGATTTGACCTAGGACAAACTGTCCAATTTGGAAGGTTAAACTTCGAAAATGAGGACAAAATCGTCGAATTCAACTCGGATGGACAGCTTTCGGATAACTCCGCAATGTCTTTTCGTCTGAACTACCACAGTGCTCAAGAACAAAAGTCTTTAACCAGTGTGTGGGAGAATAGGCTCAGATCAGAGTCGCTCAACGAGCTATGGAGAGGGATATACGCGAGGTTGCTCTACGGGATCGAATCAGGAATGAGGAGATTCGTAGAAGGACAAAGGTCATCGACATAAACTAAAGGATTAGCTCGTTGAAATGGCAATGGGCAGGTCATATAGCACGCAGAACCGATAGCCGTTAGGATCGAAAAGTTCACGAATAGAGACCATGAACTAGAAAGCGCGGCGTGGGATGTCCACCAACGAGATGTACGGATGATCTGGTAAAGACCGCAGGTTCACGGTAGATGCAAGCCGCTTCCAACTATTATGATCGGGTATCAATGAGGGAGGCCTATGTCTAGGTGTGCACGTCTTTCGGCTAAAATGATGATGGTGATGAAAAACATGTAAATATTGACTGTATGTAAATATTGATTAAAGTGATCAACGCAAATTTTATTTTATAAGTATTAGCATTTATGTCAGCTCATATATTGCCCGCGACTCCGTCTGCGAAGAATTCGTTTGTCGCTATCCTATGGGAAGTATGCAATTTTCCGGTATAAAAACTATCCTATGATAACATTTTTTCTAAGGCCTCAAACTATCTCCATTCCAAATTTCATGTAAATCCGTTCAGCCGTTATTGCGTGATAGAGTAACAAACATATGTAGAATTAATTTAATTTTGATCCCTATTCCAGATAATAACTTGTTTACTTAGCTCGTATCCAGACTATTTTTAGATAAAATATGTACTTAAATGTCTTACCACATCCACCATGGTACGGATTATTTCTGCAAATAAGTTGTTTCTTTTCGCAAGCCGCTGGCGACTCGTCGTTACCATCCGCACAGTCCTTTACTCCGTCGCACACTTGCTTTAAGTCCACGCACTGACCACGACCACATCTCTGGCCGTGGCATTCATCAATGACGTATGGTTTTGTACCGTTGAACATTCCTGATTTATATATTACATGGATATAGATAACAATAAAGAAAATAAACAAATCCTTCGGCGCTGGACATTTTCATTCAGGTATGTAAGTATAACGTCGTTTTTGTTGCATTTGATGATATCATTTCTATGTTATAGTAGCTCAAGATAGGCACCAGGTGCATTTTAAGATATTAAGCTACGGATTTTGACTAAAAATGACACATTACCTTCATTGATACGAACATTATTTTGATACTCTACAACTAAAAGTAACTTAGCAAGCTGGTCTCATAAGGTAATTGTTTTTGGTTAGTGGATATGGAATTATGGACCCCTACAAAGTGGTCCCTGATTTAATTTGTTATTTCATAGATAGGTTTTAAATATTGCTGTAACTGTAATCAATAATAAGGCTGTAACCGAGAAAAAAAATACTCACCAATAGTAGATCTCAAATCCTTTCGTAAATAGTGTATATCGTATGCTAAAATTTTGTCTTTTAATCCACATTCACCTTCGCTATCAACAAATGTAGCTGCTGGATACCAGCCCTGCTCCGAGTGACAACTTATGACACCGGACCATTGGCGATGTGTAACCATACCTTCCTAAAGAATCAAAAGATCACGTTAGTTAATTGCATTAGTTTAAAATGAATTACAGTGCCGTTTTTTTACATTATGTGCTTACAGGACAGATAGATTTTTTCGCGTTACGCACGAAACATCGATATTGTTGGTCGCAGTCTTCACTTGTTTCTCTAAGAGTTGCGCTGACTGTGTTGTTATTGGTATCTTGGCCGACTGCTACACATGCTGTATTTTTTTCTTCTTCAATGTTGTTCCTATTAACAAAAAAGTATTTTAAGTATCCAATATTAGTATTTTCGCTGAAAAACTTTAAAGCATACTTACACAGAAGGTATAATCATTGGTTTAACCATGTTTGAGTACTTTGCCGGATGTTTTAAATGTAATAGTGCCACTCGGTGGTGGTACATCTCTTCCTTGGAATCAACTTGATATATTTGTTCGTACGGCCCATTGGTAGATTTTAAAGTCCTATGTGATCCCAAAACCGCTGTTACAAAGTGCCTGCCCATCCTAAAAACGTTAAAAATTACATTTACCTACTAAATATTTTAATTTGAGAGTTAAAGATGAAGTAACCGAAGAATAATTAAATAAGAAGAATGGAAACGGAAGACAGAAAATGGAGAAGCTTATACACTTACATGGTATCCCATAAGCACGACTGGCTGACCAAAACCCATGAAAGTTCCACTAAAACACCTGTGCATCTATAATCGCCTTCTACATAAATTTTAGCTATCCACGGCCACATTTCCTTGGCAATAGAGTCAGCTGCTCGACTAAACAGGCGTTCTTGAGACTCGTCAAAATTGGTATACAGTGAGGAATCGCAAACGACATACAAAGACATGCAAAGTTTATTAATATTTGGCACACAATGTTCTTTTAAAACTTGTGGTTCAGTGATTACTACATGTCTTGCTGTTTTATTTTCTTCACTTTCTTGCCGATACATAAAATTTATCGGTGCTGCTTCAATCACATCACGTTTTTTTCTACCAGTGTCTAAAGGAAGCAGCCTATCATTTTCTTTTATATTTATATACTTAACAAAGTACCTATTTGCAGAGCTGTAAATAATAATAATTAGAAATCAAAATCAAACGTAAATAGAATATGCACCTCGTAAATTTATAGATATTGTCTTGTATTTACCTAAAACCTAAGTATCTACAGGCGTGATTTGCTTCAAGTTCTTGTTGCTTAATTGTTAAGTTATCTTCACACATAATATTCCAATTATTTTTCTCTTTTTTGGTTAAATATCCTTCTAAATTAATCCTCGGTCTTCCATCAAAGTCGAACAGTACATTTTTGCCATTAGAAAGTGCAACTAAAAATTAAAGTTTATTAAGTTTATTGTTCCAAGTATATTTCACACAAAATGCCATTGATCACTTACAGCAATCTTGTTCATCTTCTCCTAGTGGACATTGTGGTTTTCCGTCACACACGTATTTTGAAGGAAGACATATCTGACTATGAGGACAGAGAAAATGATTTTCATCACAGCCATCTAAAATTTTAAAATATGATTGATATTATTTTCATATTATACTTATTATTCAACTTCTGCGTAGCACATATTACATTATTTCTACTTACAACAGTTTGATTCGTCTTGACCATCTAAACAATCGTAAATGCCATCACATATTAACTTTTCATCTATTGCCCACAGATAGTCAACGCACGTGCATCCTAATTCATCGGTGCCATCTTCACAATCAGCTTTATGATCGCAACGTTGACGATAAGAAACGTGTTGATATATTCTATTAAATTAAAATACTATTTTAATGAAGTACGTACTTTTTGAATAATAACAAATAGTACAGAAATATCAAGTCAATTTACCTAAGACATTGGAATTCTTTTGGAGTTCTATGTTTTTTCTTTGATTTAACGGCATGAATTTCGCTTAGGACAATATCTTCGATTTTGTTTATTAAATCACGATTTTTTAATTCATCTGGAAGTTCTCTGCCTGATAATTTAGTGTCTTTACCGGAGAAAGGTATATTTGGAATATTTGGAATAGAAAATTGATTAATGGTAGTTGTTGGTTTATTATTATTTAATAAAATTGTTTTACTTGTTGTGCTCGAAGATTCTTGAATTTCAGGGTTTTTGAGGTCTTCTTCTATGTCATCAATTTTATTTTGATTTGAATTTATCTGTTTTTGTAACGATTTTAATTCATCAGCTATACTGCTCTCTGAAGTCAATAAAATATCTTCAATGTCTTTTTTTTCACTGACTAAACCAGGGGTAGTGTGTTCTGGAGGGTTCAATTCATCGTCATTTTCCCAAAAAGAGATGCCAGTTGACGATTCATCTGTGTTTGGAGTTTCAGTAAGCGAAGAAGTAAACATTTCGGGTATATCGGCGTCTTTCATTTCACTCTTTTTAGAATTTTCAGTAACACCATC
Source organism: Archips crataeganus (assembly GCA_947859365.1). Taxonomy (NCBI): domain Eukaryota; kingdom Metazoa; phylum Arthropoda; class Insecta; order Lepidoptera; family Tortricidae; genus Archips; species Archips crataeganus. The sequence continues at coordinate 12,447,739 of OX402055.1, read as the reverse complement.
GTCGTTTGATGATCTTTTTTTATATTCTTCTTGTGATTTTGTTATTGAAATATCTTCACGACTATTTTGAGTATCAGTGTTGTCAAAGCTGTTATTTAGATCCTCTGTAACATTTTCCGTCGAATCCTCTTCATTACTACTTTTAGATTCTGACCTTGTTGGACCGGCAACTTCAATTGTTGACGCACGTAACAAATCATCAACATGTGTATCTATCACATGTTTGAGTGATGAGTTTTTTACTTCGTCTGTAAATTCTTTACATTTTAAGATTAATATACTTCATTAAACAATAATTACAAAGCTTATTTAGTTGCCAAATGATTCGCGTTTATGAAATTATTGTAGAAGTTATTGTACTTTATTTTAATTTAGGTTCTAGTCAATTAAAAAAAATATTATTTAATTAGAAATAATATTTTTTTTATTGCAAACCATAAAGAAAATCAGTAAATAAACTTAAAAATAAAAAATAACTGGCCAACCAACAGTTCGCCTAAATCATCTCACCCGAACAACCGTATTAAATTTTAATGAAGAAATGCGATGAAGCGACTGTAATTAGTGCTTTGGTTAGTTTAGATCAGACACTAAAGTAAAAGGTGGTAGTCATTCTATACTTACTCGCTGAATCACAGTTTATTTCATCTTCTCCTCCAATACAGTCAACAATTTTATCGCATCTTTGTTTTTCCGAGATGCATTTAGAACTCCCAATTGTGCATAGAAAACCTGCGCATGCTGGTTTAGGTTGACCCTTGGGTTGAGTTTGGAAAACTGCAAAAATAACGAAGTGTTAATAATTTGCTAATAAAAACCTAATATTTGCAATTTTTAACAAAATTATTGTACTTACATCTGTCCAATAAATATTGTGCTTGTGAGTTATTAAATTCTTCTGAAGAATCAATCACAGGCTTTTTAACCGGCACTGGTTTCGTTTCTTGGACGTCCATGTCTGAATGTGATCCAGATTGATTAACTTTAAGTTCCAAGTTGCTTTGGTTTGCATTAATAATTATTTTTTCTTCAACCGTATTTGCTGACCTCATGGAATCACAATTCATTTCATCTTCACCTCCAAGGCAGTCGATAACTTTATCACATATTCGTTTTCTCGGGAGGCATTTATATATTCCTGATATGCATTTGAACCCAGGACATTCTTGTTTAGGTTGAATGCTTGGCAGATTTTTTGAAACTGAAAATATCGTTACTTTAATAGTGGTTGGGTAAAAATATTTCAAAAAGACAAATTTTGCGATCTCGCGGTTTGCTAATGTTTCGCAATTTTTTTTTTCCCAAACTGATTCATTTGGCAAATGTTTAATTTCCCAAATGTTTTTTTTTCTGAAACTGTAAACTTTTCAGGATTGTTATAAAACAAACCTAACCTAACCTAACCTACAGAATAGTCCTGAAATATATCCTGAATAGTTTACAGTTTCAGAAAAAATAAACATTTGGGAAATTAAACATTTGCCAAATGAATCAGTTTGGGAAAAATAATTTGCCAAACGGAAGTAAACCTTTCTAAAGACATTGGTAAGAATAAGAAACGATACTTACAAATGTGGAATTTTATCCATTTTACGAAGAGACTAACCCGAGTATACACTCCGGGCTCATCTTTACGACCGCAACCATCTCCGTGACTTACGATCCCGGCGATGTACCATTGTTGCGAATTCAAAGGGTTTCCGCACAGAAGTGGACCCCCACTATCGCCCTGGATTACACAAAAATCAAATTAAGCTTACTGTATATCGTATTTGAACAGGACTCTCTGATTTATCTATTTGAAAGCTGTTTTTACAAAATTTAATATAATCCATTAGAATTTTTCGTTATAAGCGACTGTCTGAAATCTGAGACTTATTATAACTAGGAGACTGCACAGATTGAAGTTAATTATATAACTCCAAGTTAAGTGCGAATCCAGGGTTAAGTAGTATCAAAATGTCAAAAATCAAACTGTAATGTATGTTTTAACCCTAACCGTGCAGGCGTAAATAAAAACAGGATTTAAAACATGATTTTATTGTGGCGTCTGCTCTTGTTTCCGCCTGTGGCGACATTGTCAAAGGTAAAAATATATTGCGTTTAAGTCTAGTTTTTACTATTATGGATATAATATAAAGTCAAATGCAGCTGCTTGTAAAAATATACTAAATAATAATGCGTTATATTAAAATAAATTTAGTTTTGGTTAATTGTATATTACATTGTACAGTATTTTTTTTAAATAAAACTGACCCGTGCCTGACCACTATCTCACCTGATGAATGGTACACATATACATATACTCACTGGTTCAGTCACAGCCTATTCATCATAGTCTTGAAGAAAAAACAAGTTTTACCTGACACGCATCTTTTCCTCCTTCGTTGAAGCCCGCACATATTTCTTTACCGGCCCTATCTTCCCGATGTTTGCAATTTGACCACATTGGCACTTCCACTTCCCGCATATGGTCAGCTGTAAAAAACAAGCATAATCTTTCTTTTAAATATATAAAAATCTCGTGTAACGGTGTCCGTTATAGAACTCCTCTGAAAAGGCTTGATAGTTTTTTATGAAATTGTTTCTATATATTCGGTAGGTCTGAGAATAGGTCGTAGGCTATTTTTTATAGGTACCCCTATTCTTCGCAGACGGAGTCGCGGACAACAGCTAGTCTAATATATAAAAATCTCGTGTCACGGTGTTTGTTATCGAACTCTTCAAATAAATTAAAAAATCAATAAACCCACCTGCAGAAATACTGTAAAGGTGGAAACAATATAAAATGTTCAATAACAATAAAAAGCTAACTGAACTCAACGAAAGAAATCGAAAAAACACTAAATATTTGAAACGAATTTTAAACACGTCGATGGCAGTTTTTCAAAATTTAACACAACGATAAAATGCAGTCGGAGGCATGCATGAAGTGACATTAAATCCCATGCAGCTACTGACTCCCATGCCTCCGACTGCATTTTATCGTTGCATTAAATTTTGAAAGACTGCCATCGACGTGTTTTAAATTCGTTTCAAATGTTTTTTTTTTTCGATTTCTTTCGGTGAGTTCAGTTAGCTTTTTATTGTTATTGAACATTTTATCTTGTTTCCACCTTTTCAGTATTTCTGCAGGCGGGTTTCTTTATTTTTTATTTATTATTTTATTTACACCGCAGGCGGGTTTTTAGTTTTTTTAATTACTTTTTTTATTGCTTTTTACTGTAACCTTCTGAGACCCAGATCAATTATTGAGTATTTGAATTAGGAATCCGTTGCTATTTATTTTATTTAGTTAAAGTTCAAAGCCAATTTTGAAATATGTAGGTACTTAATTTTCCACATGGGTTTCATAGAGAAAATTTTTGCTCAAAGATATCTGAGTAAGTAGGTAGGTACATACGTACGTATCGTATCGATAGGTTTGAATAAAAAAAATTTTTTGATGACACAATTTGGCGCCAAAAATCCGCCATTTTGATTTTTTCATGTATCCAGTGCTATTCACGTTATCAACACGAATCCAATGACGTATCATTTATCATAATCGGTTCAGCCGTTGTGTAGTTACGAGAGGACATAGGAATGTACATACAGACATACATACGGTACGGTACATTTAACCCTAAACTCCTACCACTTAAACAATGTTTTTTGTTTGACTGCTTTTGTCATAACTTAATATTTTTGGTAAAATAACGTTTTGAAAATTTGAGATTACCTCTTATTTTTACGATACTCTGTGTATTTGTATGGGAAAAAAAGTGCTTCATTTTAAAAAGTCGTAAAACAAAAAACATTTGTTTGAGTGATAGGAATTCAGGGTTAAGAAGATGTCAGTGAATTACAAATAACCCTATATACACGAAAAGTTAATTGAAGTGAAAAAACGCATAAAGAAAAATGTTTTTTCTGTATACGAGTAGGTAGTATATTTAAAATTTACCCACAAAAAAAATTGTTGATCAAATCGGATTGTTGGACAATTTAATTTTACAATAGTTAAGTACGTTTACAAATGAATCGGAAGATACGTTCATATATTGATCTTTTATAAGTTACAAAGATCAATATGAACGTTTTTTCCGATTTGTAATTTGATTTTGTAACATGTCATTTTGTAAAATGAATCTTCATCTTTTTCTGACGCGCTACAATCTTGTGTTTGGAGTAGTCGGAGCCGTCAGTTGAGGATGACCTTAATGACGAAATTCTTTGGGAAATTATTTTGTGGTTGCACCTTGCCTCAAAAGCAGTGCTGAACTCGAAGGTTTGCAGTAACTGTTGACAATTGAGGGCGTTGCTACTCATTTTTGCCTTTTACGACATCCATGGGAAGAGATAGCTACGTTTAATTCTAAAACCCGGCATAGGATGGCTAGTAATTAAGGCTTGATAAATTTTGTTTAACTACTCACGATCTGGCCCGTGTTCCATTGTGGCTCCCCATCCAACCGCCGTACAAACTGTGCCTGCCGGTGGGCCCCAGAGCCAATCAGCACCTGCAGTTTCCGGTCCCGGCAAACAGATTGGCCGAATCCAACGACTGAACAGTATAGCTGGCTTCACTCTCAGCAAAGAAAGGTCATTTTTCATATCGACCCGATCGTACTTGTGGTTCACGATAATGTGACTGACACCATGATTTTGCTCTTGAGGTGAGAAGGAAAAACGTCGAAGCATACCGACTTGAATTTCATAATAGTGATCCCAAAATCTAATAAAAATATGTAAAAATTAGGCACTTTAAAACACAAAAAACTGTTGTATTTTTGAACCGGTCTAGTTTACGCCAGGTAAACTGGAATGACCAATATTTGTTTTTTTTTTGCGATTGCGGGTTCCATATAAATTTGTAATTAATACCAAAAATAAGGGTGAGGCCACACGAGCGTAATTTTGTGAGTTGTGAGTGGCAGAATTTCGGTTGCGCCATACATTGTGTCACGTGAGTGTCACGTGATGGCCCGCATATTGTATGGCGCCAACCGAATTACTGCCGCTCACGACTCACAAAATTAAGCTCGTGTGGCCTCACCCTAAGCTATAAACTGTCGCATCTATAAATGACCGAAATTAGTAGAGCCCTTATTCTTACCTAAACGTACATAGTGTGAGATCATTTTATATTGGTTGATCAGAACCCCCATAATTTTTAATTTTTACTATTTGTTGTTGTAATGGCATTAACAATAAAAATACACGTTATGTATAAATTTCAGCTGTTTATCTATTACTGTAATGGAGATACAGCCCTGTGACTAAAATGCGGACGGACGAACGGACAGTTGCAGGGCAGCGACATTATGTTATGCTTAGCAGAGTTTCGTTTGTTACCCTTCCGGTACAGAATCCTAAAATCAAATTCAATTTATTAAAAAGTAAGTCGGTTAAGCTAGCTCAGACTACCAAACAGATCTAGTAAGCTTGTTGAAACTTTGTTTCTCAGTGAATTATACATGAAGATTTGAGACTACAAGCCAGTTAGGTAACAGCTTGAATATTCCAAGTAGAAACACGCTATTTTTTTTTGTATCGTATTTCATATATTTCTATAGGTTTCGTTTAACTTTGTATGGAAAGTGACACATTTATTCCTCTTAGATATTTACATATACATATTTCTTTTTCAGGCTATTGTACATAATTTTTATTAAATTCGTATCCGAAATTTAGCGTAAATTATGGTGACTTTCATTGGCTTAAGCTCAATACGGCGTGTGTGTGTGTCATTGATGGATCATTGGTCCCACTACTTACTCAAAGAAGTATATTAGGACTGTTGTCTTAAACTGTTTGGGGTGAGCGTGTTTCATTTCTCAGGAAAGATTTAGACTACCTAGGCAGCGAAGTAGGTCTGGAAATATCTAATACCTTTAAACGAGAAATATAATCAGAATCTCAGAAACGGCTCCAACGATTTCGATGAAATTTGGTATGTGGGGGTTTTCGGGGATGAAAAATTGATCTAGCTTGGTCTTATCTCTGGGAAAACGCTTGGTACCGAGTTTCAGCTCGCCCAGCTACTTGTTTTTATCACAGACAAAATTAAATGTGATTGTCGCGTCAGTAGGCACTTAAAGTCGTAAGAAGGACGGCCTGTATGCATTAGTAAGACATTTTTAACTTGTTGCCCCAAATGGTTTTTTTTACAAAAAAATATATTTTATGCAATATTATATTCTGCATTAAATAACTAAAAATTAAAAGTTGTCGTTATCTCCCAAGTATTCAAAAATTTTAAGCCTTTATGAACCAGTTAGAACCTTCTTTTTTAGAAAATGAATTACTATTAAGTAGGTGCATGTAACATCCAAATTAAAAAGATATCGCACTACTAGTTTTAGCTACAAAAAAAACTATATTTTCTTTAATTCCTTTTTTAGCCAAACCAAGGGGATTCTAGGGTTGAAATTTGGTAAAAGATATCTTATAATAAGACAAATAAACGCACCTTAGAAAGGTATACAATTCAGCCAAGAGCTGTTTCACTATAGGATTGCGACCAGACCCTTTTATGAAAGCGGTCTCATACCAAACACTACAGGCAGCTAAGGATTGGAATTTAGTACTAGCTTTTGTGTTCCCTAAACATAATAATTAAACCGTTTGCAAATCTAGGCTGAATAGATTATATCGACGGTTAAAAGGCAAAACGCATGAAGCGACACTTTTTGTCAAAATGAGTTATATACATTATATTTGAAATCAGCGAATTTTTCTCCGTCGTTTGAGCCAGGTTTCATGCAAACTTCAAAAAATGTCGCTTAATGTATTTTGCCTTTTAACCGTCGATGTGTATTATTATACTATTCAATGATTTTTTTTATTGGTACTTATCTATTCTTTCCAAATGTATTTTTTATTCCTGTGCATTGAATATGTGTTAATAAATTTATCTCTATCTCTCCCTATTCGGCAAACGTGAACCCACCTTAGGGCACATTTAGTGATGCGTGATTGTGGTCAAAAGCAAGCCTAAGTACTTCGTATAAAAGATCGTAAAACATAGTTATCCCTTTGTAACTATTAGCGTATGCGAAGGGGGAGGGGGGTGCATGATTTAAGTCTACGATAAACTCTAGTGTGATAGTAGAGGTGATAAATGCTGTAATTACCGATATCATAAGGAAAATAAAAGCTGTACTTTCTCGAGTAAAGTCAAGCGTAAATAACTAAAGCCAGTAGTGTTTCTGACAGGGACTAATTAACAGCTAGTATTTTATGTAGTGCATTGCTCTTGATGTTCGTTTGTAAAGTGTGCGGATTAAATTTTACCACGAAATATGCACGATGTACGATGTTTCTATTATTTTTTGGCAAGTAATGAAATAAAACAAAGAAATTCAAATCCTACTAAGTAATTATCGTGAAACTTTATGAGTATGCCTGTTAGAGTTTTAGGCTTCTCGTAGTCCTGAGAAGATATACCCTTATAGTTTCGCCATGTTCGCCTGATGTCTATCCGTCCGTGGCTTACCAAGCTAAGAGAGCTAGAAACCTGTAATTTAGCATAAGCGTATACCTATACATTATGCACACTAGTTAATAAAATAAAATTTAGAAAAAAATCGGTTCATTACAAATACGTAAAGCAGAGGTGATTTTTTTTGTATCGTTTCCGATAGTGTGGGGTATATTCGTGAATGTGTGTGTGCATGCATGTGTGTGTGTTTCACATACTTAAGCTACTTTTCATCCCGGTATTCTTGCGGGATTACGATTTACACAGGTAATATCAAAAAGTATTAACTGTTAAATAAGCGTAGAGAGACATTAAATCGTGGACGAGTGTTCTTCATGCGCCGTCAATGGGAATTCAGTGAAATTCCGGAATTTCAATTGAACGGCCGGATCCTAATGGTTCTAGCGAGCAAAGCCGCGGATAAAGGCTAGTGCCTAATATTCACAATATGTTACTTTATTGGAATTTTAAAAGTTAATATTAACTTTTACTTACTTGTGGACACAGTGGGCCGCCGACATGACCCAACTTTGGCTTATGACAACGCCTCCGCAATGGAACATGCCGTCCCTGTACATCGCCACCATCCAAGGCCATGCGGTAGGCTGGCTAGCCTTCCCACCCACCACTCTGCTTTGTGTTCTTTTGTACCGAGCCCCTTCCATACTCATGTTGCTTGCTTTGCCGTCAGCATAAACAAAATTGGAATTCTTGAAACTCGACTCGTCACCATTGAACTCGTTATCGTGTCTTTTCTTTCGATTTCCGTAAAACATCAAACGATAAGGGTGACCTTTTACGAGGAATCTTTTGTTCCTTCCAAAGAGTCGGTTTTCTAATGCTAAATTCTGTAAATAAAAACGAGTAATTCGGAATCTTTTGTCTGATGATAAATTAAAAATACCTTTTAATTATACCTACTTCTTTTAAGAACTGAGAAGATGTCATAACTCTTGTGCCACACAATAAATCAGGACAAGTGACATATACGGCCGATGAGTTGAAGCACGTGTCACTTGTATGCATCTGTCCACCTTGACCTATGTTCAAATAGTTAACCTTCGACACTGGATCAACGTCTACCATTTGTATGAATGGAGGCCTATTAACAAAAAAAAATATTTATTTTATTTAGCTAAGAAAAAAAATACCTATCATAAGATAAAAAGAATAAGGTGTTCAAATATGTCTCAACGCTCTAACGCCGTGTTGAGTATGTTCGTTATATAATTTATTGAATCAGGCGTTACTTTGCGGAGGTCCATATTAATGAACTAAAACAATTACTTTGCTCACCCGCGACCTTACAATAGTTACGTTTATGCAAGAAATGTGCGTTCATGCAGTTCCTCCACCTCCACACTGTACGAACACACACAAATCACATAAACCCAACCATCACCACCACCAAGCTACACTGACGCGTTTCGAACTCAACCAGAGCTCATCTTCAGAGTTACCACAACCGTATGCTATGCTACCAAACGTTAAACTAACAAACCAAAACAAATGTTTTAACTTGTCACTGTAACTTCTCAAGTACCCACTTTATTTTTCTTATTCTCAAACTACCCCACAAAAATTAACTTTTATTGACATATTTAAAACTACCTTGAATTTTTTTTTTTTTTTGAATTTTTATAAATAAATAAAAAAATTCAAGGTAGTTTTAAATATGTCAATAAAAGTTAATTTTTGTGGGGTAGTTTGAGAATAAGAAAAATAAAGTGGGTACTTGAGAAGTTACAGTGACAAGTTAAAACATTTGTTTTGGTTTGTTAGTTTAACGTTTGGTAGCATAGCATACGGTTGTGGTAACTCTGAAGATGAGCTCTGGTTGAGTTCGAAACGCGTCAGTGTAGCTTGGTGGTGGTGATGGTTGGGTTTATGTGATTTGTGTGTGTTCGTACAGTGTGGAGGTGGAGGAACTGCATGAACGCACATTTCTTGCATAAACGTAACTATTGTAAGGTCGCGGGTGAGCAAAGTAATTGTTTTAGTTCATTATGTTCGTTATATTTATGAGTAGCAGTTGGCCGGTTTGATATATCTGATCACGAATGATTACAATATATTCCAGATAATTATTTTTCATTGAAAAATTATCTACAGGTTTACCTTATTATAAGACCTGTTTCTCGACGACAGGCATCGTGAGCCCAGACATAAGGGTTCTTGCATACGGCATACCAGTTCCCTTTGAAATTTCTCAACAAATATCCCTCGGTGTTTGAAACCGCAAATAACTGAAAATTATTGAGAAACTATTACCTACTTGAAGGAAGACTGTGTATCAGAGTATTAGGTGAACCAAAAATAAATACAACCCTTCATTTCGTAGTTGTTATGAACGGTTTAATTAAGAGGAATTTCGGAGTCATCGGTACGAATAATCGTTTTGCGAATTTCATTCATATTCACCCACGCTTCGAATTATTATTTTGTGGCGTTTCTTTATTAAAATGAGTGTTCATCACAATGCGATTCGGAAAGTTGTTAAAGAACGAATGAGAGGTATTTTGACTTCGTGATCCAAAGTGACACGGATTCGCTTTTAAACTTTCTTTTGAAATGACGAAATTTTCCTTTTAACATTATGTGGACTTATTCTTCTTATGTTAATCCTGTATTTAATCGCATTAAAAGTCCATGAACAAACTGCTCTTATTTTTTTTCTGTTAAAGTAAAAGTAGCTTACAGGTTTCTCGTGCAAGATGGGCGCTAACATGTTACATTCAACTTCGTCCTTATGGTTAGGGCAGTTGACAATATTGTTGCACCTTTGTTCTTTGGTAAAGCAGGTGATTTGCATGTCCCTATTATTGCCACAGCTGAAAGAGCTCTCACTACAACCTGTAAAGTGAAATGAAATTAGGATACATCATTTTTAGGGTTCCGTACCCAAAGGATGCTAACGGAACCCTATTACTAAGACTCCGCTGTATGTCTGCCTGCCCGTCTGTCTGTCACAGGGCTCTATCTCTCGAACCTTAATACCAAGACACTCGAAATTTTTACGGATTATGTACCGCTGCCGCTATAACAACAAATACAAAAAATAAAATAAAGTAAAGTGGAATACAAAAAACGTGTTTTTTTAGCGTTTTCAACTCGATCTTTATAATGGCAAACTAGATAGGTACTTAAAATTTTCATCGACAACAACTACAACAACAAGTTAGAAAAATGTACTTAAATTAAACATCAAGGGGGGTCCAGAAAAACCAATATAAAATGATCCCACACTGCGTACATTTTAATTAGAAGCAGGGCTCTGTTAACACTGGATTATTATAGTTACGGCTGTTTACGGCGTATATTTTTACATAAGTACTTACCTAAAACCCTCTGTGCCCGGGTCCAACTCGCACTTGGCCAGTTTTTTCACCTTAATACAATCCATTTCACCTTCATGTGGTAAAAAAGAAATCTTACCATCACATCCCATTTCGTCTTCTCCAAAAGGACAGTCAAAATAACCGTCACAAAGTCTAGTCTCATCAACTCTTGATTTGCAAGTACATTGCGCCTCATCGCTAGCATCATCGCAATTCACTTTTCCATCACACCATTGCTCTTCGGTTACACAGGCTTCGCCGCTCCCACACGACATAGTACCGGCCGGGCATTCGTTTCCGCGCATTGAAAATATATCTGGCTGGTTTTTGGAATCAGGACTAAAAAGTGAAACATCAAAAAAAGTGTCACTTACAATAGTTTAAAGTGATTTATGACAGCTGTATGTACGTACAGTCGCCATCATAAACATCGGAGCATTCAAAGTGGTCAAAATTATCTGAACACGACCGTATTGTCAATCGCGTACAGCGTGTTCAGATATTCTTGAGCACCTTGACTGATCCAATGTTTATGGTGGCGACTGTACCTTAAGCTATTCTGCAAAGTAATAATTAGCAAAGTAGTCGGCTTTAGCGCATGAATATAGGTATACATCTTCGCAAAGTAACCTTTAATTCAACCAATTATGACACACACGTTATAACTTACGGATGTGTTAGAAAACTGAGAAAAATGTCTAGGTCTTGAGGATGCGCATCACGTCTCTTTGCTTCTAATTCACGGTTCTTAGTGTATGGCGACACAAAAGGTAGTAGGATTTCTCGGTTTGGTTGTACATGCGTGGTGTCATAGGGTCCTGTGAAATAATACATTTTTTTAACACTCAATTAATGTAATTAACGAAGTAATTGAGAAAATTACCTACCATATGAATGAGGCTGTCCTTGTCTTATTAGACGCTTAAGTAAGCAACTATCCGTCAACGGTGGTGGTGCTTTGTGATAATGTGCATGATGCTGAGGGAAAATAGCTGTTGCTAGATCATCAAATGCATTACCTTTAAAAGATTTTCTTTGTAATTGTACGCTGGGTGTGGATATCTGCTTAGTATTTCTGTCAAAATCAATAGGTCTAGTTTCTCGTTTTGTCACTTCTTTTGGAAGTTTACTATAAGAATCATGGACATTTTTAGTGTCTGGTGTATCTTTATGAAAAACATTTTTTTTCTGTTCATCATCAGTAATCAGTTTCAGTTTTTCTACTAGATCTTTGCAAATTTTATCTTGGTTGTTTTCATTACAAATAGTGTCATGTTTCATAATAATATCTTTTGCTTTGTTAAATTTTATGTCATTAAACTTTTCGCCGGTGATAGCATTTCTTTTTTCTCGCTTTGTAATCGAATGCTTTGTTTTATTCTTGAGACGAATATAAATTGTCAAGTCATCTTGCTCAACCGTAACATTAGATGTTTGCCGGTTTCCTGATACGATATAAATTCCAGTGCTAAGATTATTGTCTGTAAAGAGAAAATATTTTTTTTATTTGTATGGACATAAATATGAATACACAAAGTGCCATACTGTGCTTCTCTTACCCGTGTTCTGTAGTACTCGCATCATCATTATGTAAGCGCCTACGGCAAATGTAACAAGAAATGCTATTCCGACTAGTTTCATTAGAATTGAACATATACACTTCTGTATGGGATTATCATTGCGTCCTGTAATATTATAGTTAGACATAATTTAATACTGTGTTAACACAGTTTTCAGATATAATGACACAAGCTATTTAGCCACCGAGCACAGCGAGGGTGGCTATAATTCGCGTGTCATTATGGTTGTTTAGTCTCGTGTTGGACACTCTCTTTTCACTTTGAATGCGAGGAAAAAAAACGACGTTCTATACAAAATTACAATATTACTTTTTTACAACGAACGGTCAGTACGAATAATGGACATATCTGTTCAAAATTCAAATACTAAGCAAAAAACTTTGTCCCGCGATTTTTCTTTTCTTTTATTTATTTTTTTGTAAAATGACGCTTCAAATGCTTGCATATTCAGCCAATAGAGTCAAACTTGAAAACTATTTTAAAACTAATTGGACTATGCATAACAAAATTAATTCATCCTTAATATATTTAAATAGATTAATATTCGTAATCACTCATTCACTATGTTTCACGAAATTTTTTTTTTTTTTATATTTTTGCACTGTTGTCATTTTGAGGTTATTTCCACACCCTAAAGGCTTCCACAGACCGAAGCGAAGGGCATGCGCGCGATGACACGGGGTGTCCGCAGCGCGCTTCGGTCTGTGGAAGGTTTTAAAATTGTCTATACAGTCACTGAAAACGCGATAATCCTCCATTCGCAAACACCGTGATTTGCAGTTTAGGGGATTCCAACGTAAATTAGAAAAAATACTTTGGTCCCTGGAGATTAAAAAGGAGCTTTATATCCCGGAGCTTTATGTCCCGATATGCAGAGACTGAAGTAACATTTTAAGAGCATGAGAAGTGAAAACTTACTAATTGCAATGGATTCTGCCAGTTCCATCGGAGGCAGGCCTAATTGATCAAAAGCCCTCTCCGATTTTAAATTATCGTTTGAAATCTGAAAGTTAAAAAACGGTGTGTGAAAATTGGGTCCGGTAGTCTAGAATTTTCGAGGTTTGAATAACATTAATTTATCAACACTAGATTTAAAGACGCTAACCGACATCAGCGGGACACAAACTGGGGAAATGCGCAATTGAAAAATAATTAAAAAGCTACTTTGTCTCACGCAGTGAGAAAAATTGGATTTTGCTCACTATTTTTTAGTAGAAAAACCTGCCTGTTTGAGGTGCTGAGGTGAAAAGAATATTTAATATACAGTGTCTTCTTGGCGTTTGTAGTGATCTCTACCACGCTTTTACATTATTGGATAGGTAGACCATCAACTTCAAGTAAGTGTAGATACCGAATTAAGTGCGACTATATTACGTTGTCAGTAATAAATTCGCGTCTTCATCGTTTTGGGCACCCACATTATATGGCATTTCATACTTATTACATTTAGGTCTGACGCTGAAACTAATTTATAGGTATTATTTATACGAGCACACCCACAATTGACATTCGAGTTGAGCACTTTCTTACTCACATACTTATATTTCTTCTTGTGCATTGACATTTTCGAAGTTTATTCGACGCCAATGACGATCCTAACTAATTTTTTAAATGGGCTATTCTTATTTCAAGACTTGCTGGTCTTTCAAGCCAGGAATTACGCCAACAAGCTGCTTTGCTTTTTCCTTCAACATCAGAATAATTTCATTAGAATCCTATTATTTGAACGTAAACTAATTGTGTTGACATGGTTCCCGAACACACAAAATCGGAGTTTTCTTTTTTCCTTTGCATAAATAAACCGTAAGTAAAGTAAAAATATTAAATACCTACTTTATTAACCTACTTATGCTTTTTAGTTAATGATACCGAATATCTAATAATTTGGAGAGCATTAAACTATTTTTTTATTTTTACTATCTGTTGCCCCCGACTCCGTCTGCGAAGAATAATAGGGGTAGCCTACGACCTATTCTCAAACCTACCGAGTATGGAGAAAAAAGTTTCATAAAAATCGGTCGAGCCGTTTCGGAGGAGTCCGTTAACAAACACCGTGACACGAGATTTTTATATATTAGAGAAGACTAGCTGACCCCGCAAATGTTGTTTTGCCATATATCACCCTAGGGCCATAGGGATATAAGAAATAGCCTACGACCTATTCTTAGACCTACCAAGTATAGACAAAAAAGTTTCATAACAAACAGTCAAGCCGTTTCGTACGAGTTCGATAACAAACACCGTGACACGAGATTTTTATATATTAGAGAGAAGAAGATATACCTTTAGATAGACCTTTTCTAAAATTTAGGCAGTAATAAAACCTATTAGTAATATTAAATAAATGTTTTTTTTCTCGCTGGATTGTAAGACTAATGCGTTGAACGAGGAAGCTGCCAGCTCTTCGGTCTCCTGTGGTATCTCTCAGTCTCTTTGACAAGTCTTAGAAGAGACTCAAAGCGCCAGGGCCCCATGGATCAAAGGTCGCGACGCCGAAAGGTACAAAATTATATTCGGCGCCGAGACCATTTTAGTTAGCTTCTTTAGTTGCATGTAATTATTTTTTCTCAAACATGCTATGAAATATTGACGTTATGTTCCTTATAATACGCCACGAAGTGTCACAATGCAGGTGCGGCTAGACGAGAGGTCAATAATGGAATTTCATACAACATTGCTGGCCAAGGCCAGCAAAGTGATCGTCTGTTGTTTCATACCATGACGTTTATAGGTCTATGGCATCATAGCATTTAGCCTTTAAAAAAAAACTATAAGCAATATTTGCGTTTTGGTTCATTATGACATTCTGCCACTACGCTTATTTAAGGTAAGATGATGATGATAATGGTGATGGTGGTGATGGTGATGGTGTGATGATGATGATGATGGTGATGGTGATGGTGTGATGATGATGATGATGGTGATGATGTGATGATGATGATGATAATGATGATGACGATGATTTTATGATGATGATGATGATGATGATGGTGATGATGATGTGATGATGGTGATGATGATGGTGATGGTGGGTGATGGTGATGATGATGGTGATGGTGATGATGATGATGAAGGTGGTGGTGATGATAATGATGCATGTTTGAGAAAAACTCTATACAAGCCTTGGCCACGAACAGGGATTGCCGGCCTCGTATCTCTAGATGGCCTCGTTAACACTCGGCCATCTATAACTACTCGGCCGGCAATCCCCTATTTCGCGGCCGCTGCAGTAATGTACTATTTCACGACACTGCTCGAAAATGTGGCCATAGATAACCTAAATCCAGTACCCAAAACTGACTATATATATGTACATTTAACAGTTGACTCATTTATGGCGCGCAAAACACGACAACAATGTAACACAAAACGAAAACAGGACGTATCAATATATAGTGGTGGTCATACAATTAAGAACGATTTGAAGTTTCCGATTTTTTTAAATCTAAATTTTGTCATATGTCTAGTTGTGTTCCTTCTTAGAAGTAACAAGTTATGTTATAAAATAGCCACATGGATAGAGCAAACGGGATTAAGAATAATAGTGTATAATTGCTAACATTTTTTTTTACAAATTTTATTTGTTCTTTATAGTTATAAATTCAAATAGTAATGAAGCTGGACAAATAATTAAGAACGATTTATTAAACTGCTCGAGAGTTGTTTTATATGAAACTTAGATTAAATAAATCATATTAATGTGAAGTTGGTATAGAAAAAAAAGCAATTTAATACATTTGAACTAAAATTAATAGTTAGTAGCATGTCCACGGCTTTTAATTACGGCTTTACACCGGCGAGGCATTGAATCTATCAATTTTTGACATTTCGCAAGAGAAATAGAGTTCCATTCTTGTAAGAAAACGTCGTACAGCTCTCTCAAATTGCCACACTGTCGATTTGAAAACTTTTTCTTGACTTCGCACCAAAGATGCTCTATTGGGTTAAGATCTGGGCTGTTGGCTGGCCAATCTAAGACAGAAACTGATTGTGATGTGAGGAATTCCTTAACGGTGCGTGCAGTATGCTTTGGATCATTGTCGTGCTGGAATGTCCAAATAACCGGAAGCACGTCTTCGGCATATGGTAACATTGTTTCTTGCAGTATATTTTTGTATTGGAATTGATCCATGTTTCCTTCTATCAGCCTAACAGGTCCAACGCCATGTCCAGAAAAGCACCCCCAAATTTTCACATTTCTCCCGCCATGCTTTAATGTCACTTTTGTGTACTTTGGGTCGAATGCTTTATTCGGAGGGCGTCGTTTTCCATCAGAACATACCCTATTTATTTTTGTCTCGTCAGAAAAAATAACGTTTTTCCACTGTCTGACTGTCCAGTTTTCATACCTTCTTGCAAATGCAAGTCGGGCTTGCCTATGACATCGTTTCAACATAGGCACCTTCCTTGCTATCCTTCCGTTCAACTTATTTTCTACCAAACGCCTTCGAATAGTGCGTGCAGAGATTGCTGAAGGGTTGTTTTCGCCAAAATATTCTTTTCTCAACTCATTAGACCCTTTAAAAGGATTTTGTTTTGCCAAACGAACGATATTTCGATCATCTCGACGAGATGACTTTCTCTGTCTAGGTCCACGCGGAACGTTTGAAGTAGTTTGATACGTGGAAAAATGCTTTACGGCATGGAAAACCATTGTTTTTGAACATTGCAGATGGTCGGCTATCTTTTTATACGACCAATTCTTCTCGCGAAGTTTTATTATTACTTCTCTTGTAGATTTATCACAACTTTTATTTTTCCCCATTGTTTTTATACGAAGTAATCACTTTTAAGACTTTAACAGCACGAAATGGCGCCAAAATTATACGAATAATAATCTACAACCACAGAGCCACACAATGTTCTCTATTTAAATTTGAAAAAATAATAAACTATTCAGCGTTCTTAATTACGTGACCAGCCAGTAAGTACTAATACTAGGTTCAGATCGAATGTATAAAGTTTCTCTATTAATTTTGTAGCCAACTATGTTGCATAAATGAATGTACCGGTAGTACGGAAAAGTTTTGCAATACCGAGAGAAATAAAAAAAATACGGGCAATTAGTTATACTTGTTACTTTGAAAAAATCATCTCAATAAATAATCGTTCTTAATTATATGGCCACAACTGTATGTATTTCATAATACGATACGACTTTTTCAAAGATAATTTCTGAATTTCATTCCCGGCGTGCTGAAACGACCAATCAAAACTAATCATCTGCTGCATGTGAAATTAAATTGACCAATAAGAATGCGTCATTCATGACTTTAATGAGGTGTTTTTTTTTTAAACGCATAATATGCACAAAATGCTTTAATTTTTTTAAGTAAGTATGAAAAAACGCCACAGCATTAACTTTTTAAGCGCGTCATGCCCGACTTGCTGCCGCAGGTCGGACATGACAAGGATGAAGTTTTTATTTTTTAATTATGTGGTGTTGGGTACTGGCCACTAAAAATGACCTCGCTCGCTCGTTTAAAAAAAAAATATGTCTGTCGCAAAAGAAAAAGTAAATTCGTCGGCGGGAGCAACGCAGAGTTTCGATTGTTTAATTATTATTATTTTTTTTTAGCTTTTCAAATAATAATTTATTTCAACCCAAAAAGCCTCTACAACAAATCACAACATTGTACGTACTAATTGATGAAATAACTGCTATGAAATATTTGTTGTAAAGTTCGAGAGGTTATGAACACATTAAAATAGATGAAAATCTACCTATTTTAAAGTCTCACACTTCATTACTAAGGTATTGCGTTAATTAAATTCCAGCCTTTTATTATCCTGAAGTTTGAATGTCGTGGTTTTGTTGATGAAATTTAGGCAACAAGGAGATAAGGTTGACTGAATTCGAGGACGACGTTCGACTGTACTATACACAAATACATAGTAGGTAGATATGTTAAAATTTCAATCGATACTTATAGTGATTTTGGGATTTATACTTTTTAGGGTTCTTTACCCAAACGGCGCCACGAGACCTTATTACTGGGATTCCGGTGTCGATCCGTCCGTTCGTCCGTCTGTCACAGGGCTCTATCTAACTCTTTGTACCGTAATAGCTACAAGTTTCACTGATTATGTATCACTGTGGCCGCTATAACAATAAATAAATTACTACTAGAATTAAAAACCGGCCAATTGCGAGTCGGACTCGCGCACGAAGGGTTCCGTACCATCTTTATATATATAATTCCACTGTACGTGTGTTTGTCACTGAACTCCTCCTAAACGGCTGGACCGATTTGAATGATTTTTTTTGTATGCGTTTGGGTGGCGCTCTGGATGGTTTAGATTCGCAAATCAGTATGCTTAGTATAAGTTTTACTTCACCAAATACTTCTCGGTCGCGGTTACGTAAAAATTTCAATTCTATGGAAACATGGACGCGCGCGCGCGGAGGCGCTGTCTATGTTTCCATAGTAATTGATTTTTTTACGTAAACGTGAACGAGAAGTATTTGGTGAAGTAAAACTTATACTAAGCATACAGCCCGGCACATGGCGCTGCAGTCGGTATCTAGGTTCATGCAGGACAACGTCTGTCGGGTCCGCTAGTTAGCTTTAGATAATCTCTATCATATGTCATGAAATTATATACCTCCTTCTATTAAAAAGAACTCTTTATCGAGTTCTAACTAAACAAATAATTGCTAATTTTATTACTATTTTCAGTTTTCAAGAAGTTTACGATGGCATGTAAACTATTTCATCATAGCGGCCTCTATACGTCCTACTGGAGGGCACAAGCCTCCTCTGAGAATGAGAGGGCTTTGCCCGTAGTTCCCGTGCTGGCCCACTGCTGATAGCAAACTTTAAGACACAATAAAATTTCTTCGCAAGTGTGTGCAGGCTTCCTCACGATCTCTTTCTTCACCGTGGACTTAACCATTTAAAAAAATAAAAACATAATTAAGTACGTACCATCTTTGAATGTGTTTGTAAATTATAGAATAAGAACACTTTTTTCACAAATCCTACACTGAAACCATTTTCACGGCACTTGTTTTATTATGATGTTATTTTTTAAATAAAACCTTCAAAGTCACCATTGTTCTGAGACACGTATTGTGTGACTAAACCAAAACCCAACAATTTTGCTGATGGCAAAATTTTCGATTATAAGCTTAACTGATTACTCAGTACTAATCAAGTAGGTTGTTCGATACAATGCAACAATCAGAACGCATTACTTAAGTTATTAATTTAATTAAGTTGCTCCATACGAGTAGGTACATCAGCATTTTAATTCACGCGAAGGCGACTAAAAAAAAAAATATCTACATATATTTAGTCCTTAAACCTGGTTTAATGGTTCACCTAGTTAAATAGATTTTGATAGGTACTACTAAATAAACTGAGTTTAAAACTAATTCAAGATTTATTTTCCCAATAGTCAAATATAGGTAAGTAGTTCAGTGCTCATAAACCTTTCAGTGAAGTCAAAACCTAAACTAACAAGCCAGTAGGTACCTATCGGTTTCGTATTATTCTAAAGCTGGCTTGAAATTATCTAACCGGCTCTGTATTTTATTTAAAATAAAGGAATATTGATTTTTCAACTTCGAGTTTTAAGTAAACAGAAACAAAGTACGCACTGATGTGTAGTTTAGTAGAGTCTAAAATAGACTTGCTCGTAGGATTAAAAGTTGTATATTATGTCTGTACGTAGTAGTTGAATTTGAAATAAAGACTGTTGGATAAAGTAAGCGTTAAACATTAAGGTACCTACCTACATTGTTTACACGCACCTATGCGCTTGAAGGAGTGGTACGTACATATTATGTAGCTTGCGTGCATCAATGTAAAAGGCACTTAGTTGGGTGCACTATGAGCGTCAGAGCCATTACTTGATCGATAAGTTCACCTCATCTATCTAGCTTAGGAGAAAATCTCTATTATGCAGTTTATATATACTTATTAACGAGTATACCAAACATGTAAACCTGCATATATACTAGGGGCGTTCAATAAAAAGTGAGAATGAGTATGTTATAAACAACTTTTACTAAATGTCATTTTATTTTTCGACATAGTCACCTTTTAGCATAATACACTTAGTATATCTTTTTTCTAAACTTAAAATTCCATTTTTAAAAAAGGTCTCATCTTGAGTACTTAAAAAATCTTGTACTGCAGCGACTACCGCGTCGTCGTCTTCAAATTTCTGGCCTCTCAGGTATTGTTTCAATCTCGGAAATAGGTAGAAATCACTGGGAGCGAGATCTGGTGAATACGGAGGATGCTTAAGGATATCGAACCCAGCATCACGAATTGCAGCCATTGCAACGGCGGACTTGTGTGCCGGGGCATTGTCCTGGTGGAACAGCACAACTTTCGAGAGTTTACCTCGCCGTTTTTCGCGGATCTCATTGCGCAATGTTGCTATTTGTTTGGCGTATAATGTGCCCGTAATAGTGGCTCCATGCTCGAGATACTCAATCATTAATACCCCTTTACCATCCCAAAAAACAGAGCCCATGACCTTACCGGCAGATGGGCTCACCTTGAATTTCTTCGGAGTTGGAGATGATGGCCTTTTCCATGTCATAGACGGCAGTTTCGTTTCTGGGTCGTAATGATGGAGCCATGTTTCGTCCATTGTTATAAATCGCGCCAAAAAAAGTTCCCGGTCTTGCTGCATCAGGTTCAAAGCTTCTTGACAAATCTCTAGTCTAGTTTGTTTTTGCGTGTCAGTAAGCATTCTTGGTACCCAACGCCCAGATACCTTTTTCATACCCATGCGTTCATGTAAAATATTATGCACGCTCCCCGTTGAAATCTTTACATTTTCAGCAATAAAACGAACCGTGACACGACGATCCGCCAAAACTGAGTTTTCGACTTTTTTCACAATTTCTTCAGTTACTGCTGTAGTAGGGCGTCCGGAGCGGGGGTCGTCCATTGTCGATGTTCTTCCACGTCTAAATTCGGCGCACCAACGTGCGACTGTCGAATACGGAGGAGCATTAGACCCTGAAGCGTCCCGCAAATCCAAATTGACTTGGTCCGTAGAAAAATTTTTCAAACACAAGTATTTGATAACGGCGCGCAGTTCAATTTTCTCCATTTTCGCTAACGTACTCAATAGCATTGCAAAGAAATTACCGTATATTTTTTTAAACAAAAGACAGTTAGTTTTTTTTTTCATAGCAATCAGCTAGATAGATTAGCTTTACCGGCCAGTATTTAATTTCGTAATATTAAAAGAGTTTCCATCTCATTCTCACTTTATATTGAACGCCCCTCGTAATTCTTATCTGGAGATCCTAATGGTAAAATTTATTCACAAATATGTAACCGTCATTTTAAATAGGAACAAATAGTTAGCCGATGCAAATACTTCACCATCATCATCATCCCAGCCTATATACGTCACATTGCAGGGCATAGGCCTCCTCTCAGAATGAGAGGGCTTGGTGCGAGCCCATACCCTCTCCAGGTGCGAGCTCGGGGTCGAACCCACAACCCTCTGCTTGAGAGGTCATAGGTCAAACAACTAGGCCAGCACGGCTTTTTGTAGTGTTATAAATATGTAAATGAAAGACTTAGCTAACTACTTTTCTTTCATGGAACCCAGCGTCAGATCTCGCCTACGCTATAATCTGTCATCGAAATTTTAACATATTACAATCCGTTCGCGAAGCAATAATATTCTGTCATGTACCTACTTTTTAGGGATCATTGAGTTTGCACAGGTTGGGTCCATTTTCTGAATAAAATAGTTATGTAAAATTATTAAAACCGGCCAAGTGCGAGTCGGAATCGCGGACGAAGAGTTCCGTACCATTATCTATAAAACCGGCAAAAAAACACGTTTTGTATGGGAGCCCCTTAACTATTTTTTTTTAAATTTAAGTATTTATTTATAATGTGAATATATAACTAAATATTCTGTGAATATTTCAAGCGTCTACCTGTTGCCGTTATCAATATCGAGCAAAAACGAGCAAAAAATCACGTTTGTTGTATGGGAACTCCTTATATATTTATTTTATTTTTAGTATTTGTTGTTATAGCGGCAACCGAAATACATCATCTGTGAAAAATTCAATTGTCTAGCTATCACGATTCCTGAGATACAGCCTGGTGACAGACGGACGGACAGACAGAAGGACAGCGAAGTCTCAGTAATAGGGTCCCGTTATTACCCTTTGGGTACGGAACCCTAAAAAACGACGATATTTTTCGAGTGCTGTGCCAGGATTTGAAACTTGCAAGTCTAGGATCACCTTGTCGTGCATGCTATCCACCAAATTGCTCCTGGACAGCCCTTCCGAGTAAATAGATTGCCTGCATACGCCATCAGTAGTATTTAAGAGCTCTGTGATATATTTAGCAGGGTGAGGATATGTATTGGCACAGGTTCAAATAGGTACACCTATACGGATTCAAATACAAGTACACGTAAAACATTTTTGCTTTTAAAAATATTAGATTTCATTGAGTAAATGTTTTACTTGTATAAACATATAATTTAATATTCGCTTTGATGCTAAAAAGTTGAGAAATAGGTAGTTTTTAAGGTATTTAATTATTTAAGAATATTTTTTAGTAAAAATTTGGAGTTATTTCCTCAAAACCGTTCTTTACCATACTAATAAATCCCAGCTCAGCAGGAGTTCCCAACCTTGAAAGTTTTTTCTAGTTGCTGGCGGATTTCGTTTATTAAAGGTTACCGAGCAAAGACCGCTTACCCTGCTCAAAATTGTGGATCTCAATAATATTATCACGAAATATATTTTTCAATACAAAGTGAAAGGTTTAATCAATTCCAGGGATGAAGGTAATTTGCATGACAAAGGAAGCAACCGGTTGGCCAGCGGCGTTAAACGTTTGACAGGGAATACCTACAGCCCAGGTTTGAAGGTACAGCATACGTTGTATTCATTATATTTTTATTACGATTTTTGTTGCTTTGGGCAGAAACAAATTGATTAGTCGGGTACAAGAAAAATTACAACTAATTCCCTTTTAGAAGGTTATCTAGTTTTTATAAATAATCCTAAATAACTTTGTTCGGATATATGTGTACAACAGTTGCTAGGCAACACCGCCTGTTGCATGTTTATCTGATTTCCCGCGGGACTTTAAAATTTTCCGAGATGGAAAGAGTCTGTGTGAGTCTCTGTCTGGGTTACGTTTAATTTATAAGTACTATGTATTAAATATTTCAGCAAATGGTTAGTTTAGTTTGTCAAAAAAATCTGTGATAATCCACCACAGATTTTTTTTTTCCATACCATAGATTTTTTGATTTACAATGCATCAATACTTAATACGCCGTATACTTTGAACACCGACCGATGTATTGTAATATTTGTTAAACACAATTTATAAATATCCTGAAAAACGATTACAGTGGTGTCCATTATAACTTGCCTAATCATCTGCCGAAATAGTTACTCCGGATTAATCATTTTAAGTTATAGTATGTATATTATTTTTTATTTCTAAAAGCAAACTTTCGTCCAAATCGAGCACACGTTCACGTGTGATTGAAAGCCAAACGAAATGTTCGGTCAAAAATTTACATTTAC
Organism: Archips crataeganus; assembly: GCA_947859365.1. NCBI lineage: Eukaryota > Metazoa > Arthropoda > Insecta > Lepidoptera > Tortricidae > Archips > Archips crataeganus. The sequence goes on along the minus strand of OX402055.1, from coordinate 12,423,811 downwards.
TATATATCATTGGGATAGGATGTGGTCAGAATGAAATATCCGGAGTTACGTAAAATCATCTCAACTGAATGAAATGTAATTTTATTTCAATTATTATCGATGCTAACCCAGACAGCCCAGTTAAAACAACAAACGCACCAATCAATATGTTTTACGATCAAAATACTGATATTATTGTACCGGACGTCGTCATGGGCATGCGCTGATACTCGTAGTAACACACGTCAAGCCATTTATTAACATGATTTGGTCGGTGATCGCGTAGAAAATCGCTTTCCACTGGTCATAAAATGTAAGGGGGTCGGGTGACATTTTCCATTCAATGTGTGACCTTGACGGTGTACAGTTGGATTCTCCTGTTTTCATTAAAGTGGTATTTCTTTGTAGCGTGGGAACGATCTTCCGTCAATATTAGCAGAGTCCGAGTTTCAGTTGATATTGGTAAGTTTGGTTCAAGTAAAATGCAAATTACTTTGCTTCAAACATTTACGGGTGAAGATTTCAAACTACCTATAAAGGTTGTGTTTCAATTGCATTTTGACAAATGGTTTACTCCTGATACAAAGTTATCGTAATAACCTTGAATTTGATTAAAGTTTAAATAGATGCCTAACCCGAAGTCTGTGTGTTAATTTATTATTAATACTCTTCAAGTTCGAGAAGGAAACCGTCTGTGGGGTGGTATTCCTTATTAAGAATCTAAAATGAGTGCTTTGTCAAGTTTGAGGAATTGATTGAGTTCTTTTAATGGTATTGATTTAAGAAAATTGAATTCAATTTTTATCACCAAATTGATTATCTATTTCTGTCCTGAGGTACATCATTCATTATTTTATAATAAAGAATTAGCGAACAGTTTTCAATCAAGCTTCATTTGTTTCAAACTGCCTCGGTATGATGTGATGCTTGTAGCGTGCATTTCGCAATTAAATCTTTATGTTAATTAAAATTATTTGTCATTTTGATATATTTCTTTTTACAGTTGGGGTATCTGTTATTCCAGACATGTTAATACCGATACATAAACAGGGGTGTAGTTCAAAATGAAAATGAATATTTTTGTAGCATCTATTTTTACTGTGGTATTAATGACCACTGTGAGGACTGAGAAGTTGGAAGACCCAGATGCCCACATGAGTCATTTTGTAGCAGACATATGGCTTGAGGGTGCGGATGTCGTTCGAATTCTATGGCGGGATTGTGCAAAAAAAGTAAGTCAATAATGGAGGCGCCTATTACTGTATTAGACGGCGATTAGTTTTTTTGCGGCATTAGTAGTTCCGGACAATGTTCTGTTAGACGGTAGTACTACGCCGGCTTAATTGTGCTATCACCAGCACTGATCAGATCACCAGTAAGTAGTAAAATAAGAGACTCAAACACTAAGTTCCAAAAAAACCCTGGCTATTAGGCGGTACATTATTATATTCATAGTTTATCCCAAGTGCCCATTCAGATTCTGTCCGTACTTCACGTAAATCCGTTAATCTCCAGCGGGGAGTTCAATAATCGGCTTTCTGAGTAACGGATACTTTGTTGATATCGCAGGCAATTACGCATGTAAGATAAGTTGGTTAGCATTATCACGACTATCTTTTTTCATTCTTCATTAAAAATAGCCTAGCTCCTGATAGAGAATAGCAGAGAATTTGGTATATGCAGTATAGTTTTGAGCCACAGAACTAAAAACAAGAGGTAAGATTCTATCGTTTGTATTTCCTTATAGATTAGATGACGCCTTATATTCCTTTTTTTCATGGTAATTAATGCATACACGTTTTTTATGTCTTCATAGGCTTAACTAAATTACGGTTCTCATTAATGAAATCTTTGCAACAATCAATGAAGCAATCGTCGCAGGAGAAGGTATTTGAAGAATTTAGCCTTCAAGTCTTCCAATGAGGCTGGCATAGTCACACAAGTGCAATCAAGTCTTGAAAAAAAAAAAATATGAAGCAATCGTCGCATAATCCGCTTTTGAGCAATTACCTAGAGTGGCGTGGCGATTCCATATAGACTGCGCAGGTAAAATTAAATACATGGCTTACTAGTTAGATAAACGCCTTGCACTTTTGGCTCCCGTCATAATATTTCTCAACCTCTTGTTATTTTTTCTGTGGTTTATACTAAACATTTATAATGGTAACAAAGGTCTTCAAGACGCAACAACTAGGTACTTTTATCTTTTGTTAGCCAGTTAGGCGATTAGGGTATAAGTTTAGTGACTTAGGGTTAACTAGTGTCAAAATGTTTGAAAATGTCATCCCTGACCCATGGTTAACGATTTCATTAAACCGGGACCGTGCAAGAGGCTAGAAACTACTGTACCACTACCATGAGTTTACAGTGACGGTACTCGATAGCGACTGCGTAAATGATTTGTAGGGAGACTCCATACAAATCATTAACGCAGTCGCTATCGAGTACCGTCACTGTAAACTCATGGTAGTGGTACTGGTCCTGGCTCTTGTAGAAGTTCATTAAAGTAGCACATGGTTTCGAACCCTTGAACTTTATTTCTATTTTTTTCGTACGAATACATTTTTACCCTCTGGTACCATTTTATAAACGAATACAGCAGTTTACAATGAAATATCAGTAAAGGGTAGTAAGGTTAAGGTGTAGCAATTTAACCCATTGAACGTACAAAAACGTTTGAACGAATTTTTCAAACCCAATTATTTAATAGGTACTTGCCTTACCTACTTTTAATTAAAGGACCCTCAATGAAGAGTAGAAAACGGATAAAAAAGGAACTAAACATTTAGTACCCTTACGACCGCCTTAGCCTAGTTGGTAGTGACCCTGCCTACGAAGCAAGAGGTCCTGGGTTCGAATCCCGGTAAGGGCATTTATTTGTGTGATGAGCACGAATATTTGTTCCTGAGTTATGGATGTTTTCTATGTATTTAAGTATTTATTTATCTATATAAGTATGTTTATCGTCGTCTAGTACCCATAGTACAAGCTTTGCTTAGTTTGGGACTAGGTCGATTTGTGTAAGATTGTCCCCTAATATATTTTTTATATAGTACAAAATTGCTGCCATATTCAAGTATTTTACGTCAACTATTGGGACATTTACAGAGAAAGTGGCGCCCTCATATATTTTCTTTTTTTTTATGTCTGTCTAAAATGTTTTTTTTTTAATTAATTATTATTGTTTGTCCATAGCTAGTCGATGTAAAAGACGTGATTGATCATAAAGAGTATTTCCCAAAGTTCGTGCGTTGTATGAAGCGCAAGACTCTGAGGGCTTTGGACCGGTCGCTCAGTACGGACATAGTGCCCATAGCAGAAGGAGTCAATTTGGTGCGATTTGAGATGGTCGACAGGACTGGGAATGTTATGCCTGACAACTATACAAGGTGAGAATATTGAATGAAAGAAAGAAAGAAAAACATTTATTTATAACAACAATAACACGCACACAGGCAAAAATAAGAATACAAACATAGACAAAGACATAGGTGCACATATTAAAGCTGTTACAAAAAGGGTCCCGGCTCAGTATATCGCTAGTTAAAAAAAAACCAGCACTGGTCTTCCGCCGGGCCACAGTAGGTACAGTAAAATCACGGAAGGCCACACAAAACAGACACAAATATTTAAAAAAAAATACATAAAAAACTAAAACCAAACATTCAAAACATTTAAGGCTTCCACAGACCGAAGCGCGGGGCGTCCACGCTACGGCAACCGAGACGCTTCGGTCTGTGATGGCCCTAAAATAAGACTTGGCTGTATGGTTCACAGACCTTTGCCTTTGCCAACTAAAAAAAAAACAAAATTATAGCAAAAGGGATTTTGAGGTTTGATTGTTGCGTGGCTCGCCTAAATTTCGCTTTTTCGTAGAACTTTGTAGTTTAGAAAATCTTTTTTCTATAAGCTCGTGTCTCTGTCTGTCTATTTGTCTATCTACATAAAATCTTATTTATATAAACTCGTGTCTCTGTCTGTCTATTTGTCTATCTACAGTCTGTACATATTGTGTCGCAGCCAATTTGTTCCAAATCTACAAAATCAATTAAGTTAAAACACACGTGTATTTCTGTAGCCATTATAAACAACAGTAAATTAAAAATAAAACTGTACCGTACCAGCAATAACACTAAGTAGGTAAGTAATGAATGACAAAAGTCAAATGGAGGCTAGTATAAAATCACAAATACCATATTATTACAAATAATTTAGATAGCATATAAAATCGATATTTGTTCATTTTTTTCATATTTTATTGAATAATTCAAAATTCTTAATAACTCAGATCTCAAAATCAAAACCAAATTAGATTTTAAATGAAACGTTGATTGGTGCGCGATCAACAAGAGACTCATCTTCTGCTGGTCAGCTCCAGGGTAAGTAGCACATGGAAGGCATGTCAACCTCGCCGCCACAGTTTGTAGAATGGGGTGGGGACTGGCACACAGCCTACTGACTATCGAGGCAGTCTTTTTGCACATATTAGTAAAGAAATCATCCGTTCTAACGTACGAAAACAGGCCCGATGCGGCAGCCCCATCAGCATCGTGCAGCCGTTGTTATATTGTACTCGATGCTATCCTAGAGACAACACATGTAGAAGACTTCACTTTGAATTCCTTACTGCAACGAGCAAATTTCCGGGCCAACATGTTACATCTTACTGCCAGCGCCCTTATTTTCCTCTTAAATTATAACTATCAAAATGTTCATTTACGTATATTATTTTACTAACTTCCATTGTAAAATTACCAAGGGTTTGAAAGGGTCTAGCAGGAAAAACATTTACGAACGTATGTTTACTATAGTGTATTGGCAAATGAGTAGAGCCCTTCTAAGGTAAGTCTGTAGTTGTCACACCACAGAAAGAGGGTTGATGGACACATTTACACCTGCTTCCAGACATTATTACAAGAAACTACATAAGAAATATCTAGAAAATGTGTAGTTGTAAATATATGACATACGTCATTGATCAATGTCAATTAATTATTTCATAATTAACGAAAGAGGATGTTATACCTACTACAGACTGATTTGCCACTACTAATCTATTGATATGATATGATTTTTTGACATGACGCACCATGATTTTTCAAAATGTTTTTAAATGTATACGTAGTTGACAATTGTGGCTTATTAAGGTAATTTTTTTGATAGTTGTGTCTCCGCGAGAAGTGGCAAAAAAATGAAGCGAACAAAAAAACTATATTTTTTTTCATCCATGTTCAAGGATATGAATGTCAGTAAAAATATGCATTATGGATCTCATTTTATGCTCCTTAATTCTGAATTTTTATGGTTACTCTCGCTTGCTTGGTTTAGCTAAAATAACAGTTTAAAAATTACCTTGATTTTTTTGACATTTTCGTGAATAAGTCTGAAACAAAAGAAGATCGAAGGCTGATATTACACATACAGTGTTCTTAGGTCCTGCCACTACTGCACCTCAAATTACAATCAAATCCCTTGCGGGGGCCACTCTTGTTAGCTTTGCCTGCTAGACCCTTTAAACGAAATAAATGCCAACATGTCACTCCAAAATCCATCTGTCATATTCAAAATAAATGGTCCTAAATTTATCAGTTCAATACAATGGCTTAACCTACATTATACATTTCAGCAGATTGATGTCCGTTAAATGTTGACAGCATTATTTTTAGAGGTGAGCGACCGCGCTACGATTTGTCAACGTCATGCAAAAGAAGGTGTTGAATAAAAGTTGCGCAAATCGCTCCAGTTTCAGGCAGAATGGCTATAACGTAATCTCTCGTACCCCTCAGTGCGTCTTTTCTTGAAAGAGTAAGTTGGAAAAGGATACACTGAACGATGAATGTTAACTGTATGCTATGCCAACCGTGCAGGTTGCGAAACTGCTATGCAGAAGTTGTAATTTCGTTGTCTGTGTGTGCTCTTTGATTTGATCACGCTGTCTTATTATGGCACTGTATAAATGTGTTTATTAAAGTGCTGCTTACTTACAGAGCATAATAGGTGTATTAAGAATATTGTCAACCTCATCTTTAAAAGGAATTTAGGATTTTCTTGGAGTCTATGAAAAGAGCATGGAATTAATTGAAATTTCTCTAATAGTAAAGTAAAAAAAATAATACGAAATTAATTTGTCCCAGTAATTATTTACATTATATCGAATTACTTTAGTGTCCAACAGCTTTTTTAATAAGGTTTAAATTAGGCGAAGATTATTTAAGCAGCTTGAAACCACAAAATATTAATTTTAAACCTTTATGCAAATTGATGAGAGATTTTCAGACTTTTCAGGTAGGTAACTATGATACTTTTAAAATTGTATAATAATAGACTTGAAATTCAAAGAAAAGATTAAGAAGGCATCACAATTTCTGTAAAATTCAAATGTATCCCTAAAATTAACAAGCATCGAAATTAGTTTCGTATTTAATCGAACGGAAAATTTCAATTAATAATTAGCTGACTATTAAAGGCTGTCGTCATTCCCGTCGTTTTTCCCATGGTTGCCAACGAGCGTTGCCTACAAAGCAGGACTGATATCATAAAGTGACGAGCAAATATTGATGATGAGTAAATTCCCGTACGAAACCGCTTAAAAAGTGACCTGTTATTTTGGATTATAAGTTTATTTTCACTCATAAATTTACCTTTACGTTTAAAATACTTGTTTCATTCATTGACCGATCCTATCAACCGACCAAGTCATTACTGTTTATTGTACTTATAAGGCCAAACCAAAACCGCACCGTTAAGGAGACTGTGACAGAAAAGCTACGCTAAAACAAACCTCTTGTAACACAAGTACGTGGTAATCGACGTTTCCTTAGCATAATATTAATAATTCAATTCTTTGTACATTGACAGCATGTGGTCGGAGAAAGAATTGGAGGAAGGAGAGTGGCGTACTCTCGCCATGCAGCGAATGTCGAAAGTGCTCAGGACTCACGTTATCAAATTTGACTTGGAAGAGGGAAAAACAACGGCAAAGGGTAAACTCTTAATATTTGTTTAAAAAAATAACTCAATAAAAAATGCTTTCGCTGTATACGTCTTCGAAGATTATGCTGGGAGATTGTAACAATTTGATTAGCGTGAAACAAGAGTTTGCAAAAGTTGGACTGTTTTTAATTAACGCAGAGGCAGGTTTTCTTTAGTCAGGTTTTAAACGACGGCTAATTTTAAACCTCGTGTAAAGTTGAAATAAGGCTCAATTATATTTAAACATGTCTTCAGTTAGATATGTAGTACTTAGTTCGATGGTATTTATACACATCCATCAGACATGAGTTAATAAAGTAAATTAATAAATAGTCAACAGGCGGTGTACAGTCAAGTTCATAGATATACAACGTGTCTCTACCCTCTGGACAAAGACGAATAGGATGAGTTGATTAGGGTATTTCTAAGCTATGCACAAAGCCTCGCACCAAACGCCATCGTATTAACGGAGAAATGACTGATTTACGAACTCATAGCGAACAACTGATACAGTATATTCCTACTTATTGTTGATTTGTTTGTGGGTAGTAATTGTATTTTGATTTTTTTATAATTTGACAAAAGTAGAAATTCTACTCAGGATTTCGGTCTTTGTCCAGAGAGTACAGACACGTTGTATCTACGTTATTAAAAATATCTATACAACTCTCTATGCCACTAGTCATAAGGTTGATGTTTACATGTGACGCGATGGCTGTATATATATTTATGCCTTCGACTATACAGTAGGCCTAGGCTAGGGGGTAACTTTGTCCAGCCAACAGTCACTATTATAATACAATAATACCAACAAAAAAAAATATTCCAACGAAATATATTGATAAATTACATTTTTAGAGGTGGACAAAGTTCTAGTTCTCGGAATAATGTAACCCTAATTTATAGTTTATTTAGTAAAAAAGATGATAGGTATATTTATCAACTAAAAAAATATTCTAAGTCGTCAAAAGACGTGATTAAGTAAACTTGCAGAGCTGATCTTGCATTTATTTTAGTCGAGTTCCGCGGTCGCCGCCGCCATCAGATGATGGTGATGATGATGTTTGGCATCGTGTCCATTGGCATGGTGGTCGTGCCTATGGGTTTCCAGTTCCTCGCCGTGCTTGGCGGAAAAGCGCTCCTGCTTGCCAAAATGGCTCTCATACTAGCCTCTATACAAGGATTGAGAAAGGTAGGCAAATGAATTTTGAACAGTTAATGCAACGTGACTTTAACAAGAATTTGTGCAAGGTATATGATCATCAAATTGGTGAATCGGTTACACATTTCTTTAGTTTTTTTTTTTATTTTTTTTTTTACATAAAACTGACCCGTGATTGACCACTATCTCACCTGATGAAAAGTGTAGATGAGGCCAAAGGTGTACCTCACTGGTTCAGTAACAGCCTATTCACTCTAGCCTTGAAGAGACCTAGGTTGTATTTATCAGGAAATACAGACGACGAGAGCGAATTACATTCTTTAGCAGTTCGCATTAGGAAGGATGACGCGAAGCGCTTCGAAGTTTGCAACATTTAGGACAAAAATTGTAATATTGCATGTTATGAGACAAAAACATGATTTAATTAAAAAAAGGGAGTTTTTAGCGTTATCTACTAACTAAATATATCTGTTAATATTACTTGTAAACACTACTTTAAATTTAACAAAAATAACTTTTATTGAGCAGATGTTCTATTTTACAAACTCAGTTCGGCTAGTGTCAGTTTTCAAGGTTGTACGTTTTCTGTACATGCACAATGTTTTGTTAGATGACTGCATAGTCACATTAGAAAACAGCTAAACTGATTATGTGAACGAGCAACATCTACAAAAATAATTAACAAAAGGATGATTAAAAATATCGGATAAATCAAGGAAAACAAAAACAAGTGGAAGTGCCACAAATCCTCATTGCAACCCATACCGCTATCGCAGAAATTCTCCACTGCCGCATTGATACACACTGTAAGATTTTGGTTAAATTTGAACTTCAATTTTAAGAAATAAACTGTGATGCCATAATATAATTTAAAATTTTCTATGCCAGTATATTGCTGAATCTAGGATGGAACACCGCATTACACACATAGCACCTAGTGTTCGGTAGCTGAACTTAATAGACGTTGCGCAAAAACATACCTAATAAAAATTTCACCACTGTTCAAAGTCAAAGTCAAAATAAAATATCTTTGGCTGTGACAATAATTTATGGACGTCGAAAAATTTACCTTCAATACGAAAAAAACACTGTAGAAAAGAATCCGGTAGAAACACAGTAAGATAACTATATAGGTATGTTTAAAAACAACAACATCTGCATTAAAAGTATTTAACACAACATTTTTTTTAACGCTGTAGATGTGCTGTCTTAAGACAGGGATCGCCAGTGGGGATCGGAATAATTTTTAAACATTCCTGTCTACGATATAATCATTAATTTTATAATACGCTTTAGATAATAATAATAATAATAATATCTTCTTGACAATTAATTGGAAATTTGTATCTGTCTACATGGTAATATTTTTGTTTTTGTTGCTAGGAAACACCTAAATTAAACAGATTTTTTTCGGTAGTCGATCTTGCACCTTAAAATTACTCTTATAGGCATTGTTTGTATAAAATTTTGCATATATTATCATGAAACAAACCACGAGCCGCAATATGACCCCCGAGCAATAATATGGCTGACACTTATGCGTCGAGACATTTTCACTTGACAAATCGCCCCACTTCTTTGAAATTCCCTCTTGTTTTTTTTTATTATTAAGTATTTATGTTCCGTTTGATAAACCAACTAATACCTCGTGATAAAAATTGGTAACAGCCCTAACATCATTATTTTATAATGAATCTACTAACACTACATGTCGACAACATTCCTTTTTAGGTAGACAATAATGATGGGTTACATGACAGAGGGAAGGTACGGTATATTTAATAATCAACCTAGTCTCCTCTCTTAACACTTGTCAATACTTAACTACTTAACATGCATTTGATAATCGCACGTTTTAGGCTTTCCTGCACGATATCTAACAAAGCATTTTGATAACCTGTTAATAGATGTTCTGTTCCAGATCGGTCCAAATCCGCTGAATTATGGATTCTATCATTCCTACCCTCCTTATGATCATTACGAGAAGCGGTCCGGAGACGATTGGCCGCCGCCGGCCGCCATGGCTGGCACGCCCCCGCCGTCGCTCTCAAGACACAATTCCTGGTCTAATCACGAAAGCGGAAACATCAAAACTGACAGAATAGATTTAGGCACTGCCTACACGGACGAACCTAATGATGTGAAACATAGTGAAACGAGTATGTCTCAATTTATAAAAAGAAAATCAGATCCTAGATTGTATCCAGTTTATAACGGTTCTCCAGATGCATCTCCATTTACTGTTATCGATTCTCCTACTCCACTTTTAGATTTAACAACCACTCCAGGAGAGGTCCAAGCAGATTACACATTGGAACTCCCCTACAATGGGTTTCGTTTTCAAAGTCCCACTCCTGTCATTTCACCTTAATGTTTTAGCTCAATTATTTCGTTCATTATACGACATAATTGTTAATATTTTCCGTTATATAGCGCATATCCTTTATCCTACTCGAAACGTTTTCTATAGTAATTTTCGGCCTACAAATGCCCCTCCCGTGTTTGGCTTTAACCTACTCAGATTATTCCAGTGGTTAAGGTCACTAATTCCGTTCATTCCATTGCAATTTCCCTTTGCGTTGTAATGGTTTACGGTACCGTCCATTTCTGTTCACTATTGGTTGTAAGGTAATTACATCTCTAATATAGGTCTAATTGAAATGCTTCAACTGTCTAAATTTTATGAATTTTGAAATGCTAAAGTAATATAGTGTTTTTTAGACATTCCCAATTGCAAAGTAAAGAGTAAGCAACGATCAAAATCTGGGTATTTTACCCAAAGAAAGTCCACTTTCTAAAAATAGAGTGAATGACCGCCATCATCAAGTAATGGATGTCTGTTAATTGCCTGACAACCTAATTGGGAACAAAAAGTATACGGCCAGGGTGAGAAATGGTTCAGTACGAAGTCGACATTTGCTTGCGCACCAAGCCACACTGTCAGCCCAGAGGCCGTATTGTCTAACGCGCGGATACTTACCTTTGCTTTCACCATCTCTTTCTGTCACCATCTTTTACCGTTTGAGAGAAAGAAATAGTGAATGCGATTGCAAGCGTCCGTGCGTTACACAACACGGCCTCTGTCAATATTTTATTTCAAACGAAATCGAAATATCGCATTGATGTTCCCCATTTTCACAAGGTTCTAAGAGTCTATGACTTGATAAAGGAATAACTTTAATAACTGTTAGAGGTTTTCGTTCCCTGACTGACTTATCATAAAAAAATACTTGGAAGTACAAATATTGCATAACTAACAAATGTCTTTGAAATGTATCTAAATGTACCTACCTAGTGTATGTAGTAAATCAACCGTGTATTATATAAACTTAGTCAGTATTACTTATTAAATATTGTAAGCACACATTTGTTTTTTGTTTCAAGCCCAAAATTACCTTCATATATCACATTTTTTCAATGTAAGCTAACTTAAATATATAAATAGATTCAATAAAATTAGTTAGGTTTACTTATTTCATTTACTTACTGAAATTCGAAAGTATTTACATATCCCTCCATTACGTCGTGTTTACTACTTACCTCTTCCTAACTAGATATCAAGTTACTTTACAGGGTAAACAAGAATAGAATAGGAATAGGAAAACTTTAATATTTAACCGTGTTACAACATTGGTGGTCATCATCAACATCATCCTCATCATCCCAGCCTATAAACGTCCCACTGCAGGGCACAGGCCTCCTCTTAGAATGGGAGGGCTTGGACCGTAGTACCCACGCGGGGCCAGTGCGGATTGGGAACTTCACACTCACACACACCATTGAATTTCTACGCAGGTATATACAGATTTCCTCACGATGTTTTTCGAAAATGTTTGTTGGTAAATTTCAAATGTAATTTCGCACATAAATTTCGAAAACTCAGAGGTGCGAGCCGGGATTTGAAAACTCACGACCCTCTGCTTCAGAGGCTATTGGTCAAACCGCTAGGCCACCACGGCTTTTATATAGATGATATTAAATTTTAATGTATATTGCAAGTAATAGTTAGTAATAATGTTCACTATATACGTCATAAACAGTAACCGAGGCATAAACAAGGAATGCCTTTTTTATTTAGTGTACTATTTCTGATCCATTCAGAGTTAATAGGTATTATTTAAATTTCCAAAGACACATGCAAATTATCAGATTTTGCGGGCCAACGAACAGGCAAAATTTGACTTTGTTTATCATTCATTTCTATGAACACGACGTTATTATTTTTATGAGCATTATGTCCTGTCTTACAATAATACAATACAATGACTCTTTATTGTATACCAGAAATAATACAATACAGAAAAACAAGTACATGAAAAAAGAAACAAGGTAAGCAATGGACGGCTTTATCGCTTCGAAGCGATCTCTTCCAGGCAACCTGTAAAAAATAAAAAATAAAGAAACCCTGAAAAAGTCTAAATTTTTTGTAAAAACTCACAATGTTGGATCTCGTACAATCATAATGATAATAATGTACATATTTGTTTTGTACACTACTCGAGCATGCATTGTAGGAGACGCAACAAATTTACTTAACAAAATTTGAAATAATATTTCATAAGTAAACGTTTTTACAGAAGAAACCTAACATTGAAACGCAAACATTTTAATAATGGTGATTCCATTAAGTTGCACTGTATCCATTAGTTTTATTATTTATTTTATAGCAAATTTATGACATGTGTTGCAGTTTTATTGCAAGAACGCTAAGAAGGAATTCAATTTAGAATCACGTTAGGCTATAAATTAATAATAATACTTCAATTAATAGTCAATTGCAAAAGGGATCCAGTGGCATGATGCCAAATATAAACAACGTTTCCCGTTGAATACAATTTTTGGTGGAATCGTCTTGCTCTTTATTCAATATTTCTTCTTTTTTAATAGAAATAAATGATAAAAAAATCTAAGAAATATATAAAAAATAAAAATCTATTTATAAATATATTTTTAAATCACTGTCGTCCAAATTAATTGCAGCTGTTGGTGACCAGAGGGCTGGCTTTTTCTTAGCACAAAGAATAAGCATTGCCATACAGCGTGGCAATGCTGCCAGCCTTCTGGGCAAATTTTTTATTTATAAGTTTAGTTTGTATGTAGTTTTAGTTTATAGTTTTAGTTTTACTTTATTTAGTTTTTAATTTGTGTTGATACTGTCATGTGTTGTTGGTAAATAGTTGTAAAACCTACATGAATAAATATATTTCTCTATTGTATGAAAGAAAAGTAATGAATAGCGATAAATAGATATCTAATATATTTTTACGTCGATAAAAGGTAGCCTGTGCCAATCAAGGATAGTGTAGCTTTACTATAGGTGAAAGAATTTTTAAAATCAGCGCCGAAGTCAAATTTACTTATTTCTATCCCTTGGGAATTTTGCATTTTCCCGGATAAAAAGTACCCTATTTCAATTAAGGATAGTGTAACTTTTTACTGTTGAAAGATTTTTTAAATTAGCTCAGTAGTTTCAGAGATAACTCTACCTACAAAAAAAGTATGGATATTTCCCTATCCCATGGGAATTTCCAAAAACTCTGAAATTATTTTTTTGCTGTTGTCACTTACATTTCTGCCGAATTTGAAGAGTTTAGTAATTATAGTTGAGGAGATTATGGTCCACTTGAATTGAATATAGAAATCCTCATTTATCGTTATCCCGTGGGAAATTCCAAAATTCTTGAAATTAGTTTTTTACTCTTATAGTTACCTACTTGCATGCCAAATTTGAAGAGTCTAGTAATCATAGTTATGTAGATAGGGTCACTCTGAATCAAATATAAAAATCCCGTTTGTTCCCTATCCCGTGGGAATTTCCCAAATTCTTGAAATTAGTTTTTACTGTTATAATTACCTGATTGCAAGCCTTTGAAGAGTCTAGTAATCATAGTTACGGAGAATACGGAGATAGGGCCACTCTGAACCAAAAATATAAATCCTGTTTATTCCCTATGCCGTGGAAATTTCGGAAAATCCTTTCTTATCTCGCGTACACATTATAAAAGGAAACTCTGTGCAAAATTTCAGCTTTCTAGGTTTAAGGGTTTGGGCTGGGCGATGATGACTCAGTAATGAATGAATGAATGAATTTAGTCAGGACTTTCATTTTTAGGTCTCCGTACCCAAAGGGTAAAAACGGGATCCTATTACTGAGGCTCCGCTGTCCGTCCGTCTGTCCGTCTGTCTGTCCGTCTGTCACCAGGCTGTATCTCACGAACCGTGATAGCTAGACAGTTGAATTTTTCACAAATTATGTATTTCGGTTACCGCTATAACAACAAATACTAAAAACCTTAATAAAATAAATATTTAAGGGGCTCCCATACAACAATCGTGATTTTTTTTGCTCGTTTTTGCTCGATATTGATAACGGCAACTGGTAGACGCTTCAAATATTCACAGAATATTTAGTTACATGTTCACTTTAAAAATAAATAATTAAATTAAAATAAAATAAATATTTGAATAAAATATTAAATATTAAAATATTTGAGGTCATATACAAAAAACGTGATTTTTTTGCCGTTTTATAGATAATGGTACGGAACTTTTCGTGCGCGAGTCCGACTTGCACTTCGCTGGTATATATATAATACATAGATAGATAGATAGAAGAATAAAGATTTACGATTTTGTTCAACCAAATATTTGCTCATTACATTTATGTACTCCTAATTGATACAAAACGGTGTTTTTCTGCACATTAAGAAGGTAGTGTCTTCTGCGGACCCATCAGCTCAATCAAACGAAAAATCAAAAAGACAAGTTTAAAAAAAATAACGAGTACCTATTACTATATGAATTAAAATGTAATTGAGGATTCTAGGCCAACGGAAAAATTGCCAAGGTACTCGCTTACGTATAAATTATTTGTCGTAGGAATATTTTTATCTACTTTGTCGTTGTTCACTGTCATCTTATTTATAATTGTGATGGATTTTATATAAATAGTAATGTATAGACTAAGCTGCATAATTATCACATTAATTTAGTACAAACAGATATAAACCTGTTCTGTATTGCATGATTAAACTATTATTAATATAGGTGCGTAGGTACATCTAGTGCAAATTAATATATTGTTAAATAAAATAAGTACATTCTTTAAGATAGCCCCGAAGCGTAATTGTAGCGATTAGTGTGCTCTGCCTACCCCCCTTTGGGGATACAGCCATGTTGTGTGTATGGTGTATGTGTGCATGTATAGTAAGTTTTATAAATAAAAATAAATAACTTTTGTGTAGTAGGAAAATATGGAAATAAGTAGGTTCGAATGATTAGTTTATGGTGTGCATAAATGTTGTGTACAATTGTAATTGTGTTGTAGACAAACCCATGTTAATCTTGTAAGGTTTAAATTGTGCTATTGTTTACAATATATTATAATTGTACCTAACTGATAAATAAATAAATAAATAAATACCTATAAAAGATTTTATAATTATAATGCATTGAAAAACCTATCAAAATCACTAAAAAGTTTAATCCTAATTATATTTATCTGAAAATATTTTGTATCGTTTAGTCGTTTACAGTTTGTTTTTTTTTTTAATTTACGTTTGGGATTCAATACGTTTTGACAAATTTTATTAATTTTTATTTTTCATAGACTTATTTTTCATTTTAGTAAACTACATATTTAAAAAGTACTTACTGAGAATCAACCCTCTGTCACCAAATTGATAGAGTTGGAGACGCAGTAAGGCGCAGAGCGGTATGATCACTGGAAACAGAAGCTCCGCTAAACGGAGCTCCCATGACAAATTAAATTAATGTTTATTTAATAAATAGTACATTACTGCAGAGGCCGCGAAATAAAAAATAGCCTACGACCTATTCTCAGACCTACCGAGTGTAGAGAAAAAAGTTTCATAAAAATCGGCCAAGCCGTTTCGGAGGAGCTCGGTAACAAACACCGTGACACGAGATTTTTATATATTAGATTATGTAAGGCAAAATTTAACGTTCGATAGGACAAAGTAATGGAGAAATAACAATTAGTCAAACGACCAGAGAGTCCAATCATGAAAAAAACTCGAAACAATAAAGTTGAATAGTTTTTGTTGAACCGAAATTCGGATGAACGAATTCCAATAATTAACTAAAAATCACAATGGTGCATAGACGGTCACTCTAATGCACCTTGAACTTATTTACGTATATCATATTATTGCAAAATCTTGTAAATATGTACCTAGTTATGATTTATGATTATGACACATAAAGAAAGAAAGTTGACGACGTTGCAGTGTTGTAAATTAAAAGATACTATTTAAATCAAAATAGGTAATAAAATATTTTTTTGTCAGGGTAATTTAAAGGACCCTCGTTACTTAAATGTTTTCGATACTTTGGAACAACTCTTTCTAAATTTTTATGTAAGTCCGTTTTTTGGCATAAAGAATTCCGTTTGACAAACCTCAGACCCAGTCGCGGTTTCTGACTCGTGTTCTAAATTCGCTAGGTAAGCATTTACCTTTTCATTTTAATATGAGTACCTAGGTAGGTAACTACTTCTGTGTCAACAGAATGAAAAAGTGAAAATTCATTCACTTTTAATTTAAGACTACAGGCTTGTTGCGTGTGACACAATAATAAGTAGGTAAAGCATTTTTTCCTATAGTTTACATTGTCAATATTCAGAAACTTTATAATTGTGTAATTTGTCATGATTTACTCAATAACAGCCTTTGACTAGGTATAATAAAATAATCGTTTAAAACTGTTGCATATTTCGTTGTGAAAATGTGCGAAATATTTCAGCTTTCAGTATTTTCACCTTCCTACTTAAATTAATTTTTTGATTCCGTACTTCAAAAGGTAAAGACTCGTATCTACAGTATCCACAGAAATACAACGAAATTCAAATTTTATTTATGTTTGGTTATGAATTTGCACGGAACCGTCAGTGCGGGAGTCCATCCTGCATAAAGCTGTTGTTATCAAGTTGCAATTTGACGTCATTTCATACAGCGGTAATTTATCTTATTTTCTAGTTTTTTTTGTAACTAGCGTAGAAGTAAAAATCTAATACCTGGTTTACAGTCGCGTACGAGTGGCGAGACGAACTGCGGGACGAGCCACGAGACGAGAGTGTGAACAGGCGCGCCTCGCGCCTCGACTCGTGATTTGCCTTGATTTTGAGGCTCGCGTCCGGAGCGAGACAACGAGGCGAGGCGCGAGGCGAGGTGACGAGGCGAGAGTGTAAATCAGGTATAATAAATGAACTTTGACGGGTTATGTTCCACACGATTATGTTGCTGAAACAAGTATAAAGTAGGCCAATCAGTGTAGTGAACTACGTAATAATAATATTCACCGCGGTTCATGTTTTAACGGCTTCATGTTGGCGTTAACAGTAAGGATTTATAGATATTACCGGCGGCGGTTAATACAAGTTAAAAGCGTGGAGCGATCCACAGAATTGAGAGAACAACGATAGAAACATGAATAAAATCATAAAATTCACCCTATTTTCCTACTTTTGGAACATAATCCTGTGTATTATTGAAAGCAACAAAAAATCCAGGCTAACTGCCAAACAAAAATGAACTGAAACAATTACTTTGCTCTTCTTTGCTTTTGACCTTCAAGGTCGCGGGTGAGGGTTTCAGTTCGTTAATATGAACCTCCGCAAAGTAACGCCTGATTCAAAAAAATATGCCAAACGAATTTGTTGGACACTAAATAAAATATTAAATCATCCCAGTCGATATAGGTCCCACTACGCCATTATTTGGCTCGGGCCGTAGTTCCCGCGGGGGACCAGTATGGATTGTGAACTGCATACACAACATTGAGTTTCTGCGCAGGTGTGTCCAGATTAACTCACTACGTTTTCATTTCGTTTTTTTTTGGTTTAGGGTTCTGTACCCTAAGGATTCAAACGAAACCCTATTACTAAGACTCCGCTGTTTGTCTGTTCATCTGTCACAGGGCTCTATCTCTTGAACCGTAATAGCTAGATACTCGAAATTTTCACCGATTGGGTCACTAATGTTTGGCAACTATATTTTTCCAAAATGATTCATTTGGCAACTGTTTATTTTTTTTTAAACTGTAAACTTTTCAGGATTGTTATAAAACAAACCTAACCTAAACTAACCTATAGGATAGCCCTGAAATATATCCTGATAATTTACAGTTTCAGAAAAAATAAACAGTTGCCAAATGAATTGGTTTGGGAAAAATAATTTGCCAAACGAAGGGGACCGGTCCCGCACATATCTACCAACAATTTTCCTCTTGAAACGGTTTGTGGTTGAAATTTTACATTGTGAGTGATACCTGTCTATCTACTCACAAACCCCGTATTCAGAATGATACGCATTTCAACATTTTTGAGTGGCAAATGACACTTATCACAGCAAAAACTTACACTAAGAACTCTGAAGAAGTTTCGAGCGTCTAACAGCAAAATGGGTTAAACGTAAAAATACACACAATATTATTGAGTAACAATAAAATGTACAATTTTGCGCGTTCATTCAAAAACATCATAAACATGGAATTAATGAGGCTCAGGCGCCTACATACAATGCTAGTAGGTATGCATGGTTGTAGGTACTGGATGCGTTACTCTGTTCCCAAAAATTTAAGTGTACACAGTAAAATCCTGTGAACTTGGACCAATTCGTCTGGGAGTTTATAAGTTAGCTAGTTAGTTTATAATTAACTAAACGCCAATATTAAGGATAAAGCAACATTAACATCGCGTGTGTCTTACAGAGAAAGTAATAATCAACCTGGTTAATCTAATCTCGGAGGCTTTATGAGGCATAATACCCCGATGGAAATACTTTTTATCTACCTACAAGTCTTCGTACTTATACCTACATGTTATCGTTAATCTGTTTAATCCGGTACATTGTAGAATACCTACTACCTACGTATTCTCTATAATTCGTAAAAATTGTCGTGAAGCGGGTTGGTATAATTGGATTAGGTACTTACTTACTCCTCACTTCACTGGCAGATGGTTACATTTCTTTTGGTTACAAACTAGAAGTTGCTCAGATAGGTTCAGCGGCTTCCTAAAAGACCTAACTGTACTGTATGTACTTACCTAATATACAGGTGTCCAGTAACTAGTAGATATTCGGTTGTGCCTGGATACAAATCTTAAGCCTCCTTGATAAAAATTTCAAGTTCAGTAAAAGTCGTACCAATTTTGAGGCGATAATTTTTTTTATTTTCAGTTATTGTAGTACCTTTACTCAGGTTTTGTTTGCAATGGTCATAATTTATAGATCTTCTGAATTGCAATCTGTAATTTTCAATACTTACCAGAAAATGAGACTTAATGATATACAAGAAATTTATTGGCTTCTTTTGCTTTTAGGCTTAAAAATCCAATTGAAAATATTATAAAAATCATGTTGCATTTTCAAATACCTAGCTGTAGTGGAAAAAATTGCAAGGAGACCCCAAGTGCAACGTTCTTTAAAATTGGCGCGTATAATGAAACCATTAGCTCACTCAAGATGACTTATCCAGTCACGACAGGATAAAATATGCACGATTATGTTTATGACTTACTCCCTTTTCTACATCCATCTCTTGACATATATCTACCTATAATACATCCCTCAGTGCGATGCTCGCTGACCTCAGAAGAGTCTCCGAGAGAGTTGGTCTTAAATTGAACATGGATAAGACGAAGGTCATGTCGAACGCCCATGTTGTACCAACTCCCGTCGTAATCGGAGAGACTTTGGTCGAAGTTATTGACAACTATATCTACCTGGGACATACAATCCAATTAGGTAGGTTCAACTTCGAGAAAGTGGTCAATCGACGAATTAGACTCGGCTGGGCAGCGTTCGGGTAGTTCCGCAATATCTTGTCATCCAATATACCGCAGTGTCTCAAGTCAAAAGTCTTTGACCAGTGTGTGTTGCCAGTGATGACTTTTATGGCACCGAGACGTGGCCGCTAACGATGGGCCTCATAAGAAAGCTCAAAGTCACTCAGAGGGCGATGAAGAGGGCTATGCTTGGAGTTTCTCTGCGGGATCGCATTAGAAAATAATGATGAAATCCGCGCAATAACTAAAATCACGGACATAGCTCAAATAATCGCTATACTTAAGTGGCAGTGGGCAGGGCAAATCGCTTGTAGAACTGATGGCCGATGGACCGAAAGGTTCTCGAGTGGCGTCCGCGGACCGGACGACGCAGTGTAGGTAGGCCACCAACAAGATGGAGCGACGACCTGGTCAAGGTGGCGGGAACGCATTGGATGCGGATGGCTCAGGGCCGATCTGTTTGGCGAGCCTTGGGGGAGGCCTATGTTCAGCAGTGCACCTCTTTCGGCTGAAATGATGATGATGATGATGATGATGATGATGATGATAATACTTCCATCAGTCTACCTACAATCCACATAAATTTCTGTAATATAGATAATTATTACATAGTTGTTTCAGTTCATTTCCCCCGTACGCACACTCGAATGAGTGGTTGAAGGATTTTCTACATTAATTAAATAATCAGACTAGGTATTCTTTAACTTATTATATAAATCTGAAATGCCTAGAATGAGCGTCTTTTACAGCATCCAACTCAAAAATAATTTGGTTAACCCATAATTTATATCCATAAACTGCTTCAATGGAAGACTAGACTGACCTCGTCTTTCAATTTACCGTTTCATCTAAATTACCGTTAAACGAACCATGAGTTAACAAGCCTTTGTAAATTTAAAAGCTGTTTTGTTATTTTTATTATATTAGGGGCTTGAATGTCACTGCACTGAACACTAGGAAGACTTCATTTTCATAATTTAGAAGTCAGACTTTGTCTGATGTAGTCTTTCTGCACAAATAACTTGATTGAAGAATCAAGTTATTTGTGTTCCATAAGGATTGTGCCTAATAAAGAATAGGTACACAAAGTGTTTTAAAATGATTAGGCCAGTTTGCCTAAACACCCCTGTAAAGCTTTTTTATCAGAATTTATGGTGCAGTCACGCCTCTGACGCGGAACTCCTTGAACATCAATCAAAGTATGGAAACATTTGTCAACCAAAATTAAAATACGTGGTATTTAGTCAAACCAACCTAAACACCTGCTTAAATATTCTGGATTTATTTTAAAAAACCTTATTTAATTTCATTGTATCAATAATAATACCCAGTATTATGCAGCTATAATAGACTGTTAAGAAAAAACTAGGTTCGGTCATGACAGAGAGAGAGAGAGAGAGATGTTTATTTACACATATTCGATACACAGGAAATACAGTTGACAGGAAAATATACAAAAAAAATCATCGAATAGTATAAATTGGTTACACGAAAGGTTACACGTCCATAAGATGCTCAGCGCAGCGGATATGTGGAGAATCTAACGTGATAGATTATATTAGTTATAATCACAGTTTTTCCCCAGTCCCCTTGAAATGTGACTATGTTACGCATGTCTCTGCTACAATTCTCTTCTATGAAAGCGCACCGTAACCTTTGCATACAAGACTAACGTTATCAACGCAGAATTCTAACCTTTACTTGGCATCAAGTGTAAACCGCAACGGCTACAAACGTGATGGTGAAACTAAACTGTATATTGGCGATCGATGGTTACTGCATGTTTAGTTTCTATTTAGTCACCGACCCTGGAGTGGACTGTATTTAAATTTGACAGTTAATTTTCGATGTACGTGACTTCAACTATATTGGTTCTTTTAAAGCCCAGGAATATCATCCATCACTAACAGCAACATAATTTTTTTTCAATAATTAAATATTTACAAATATCAGAGCATGTGAAATGTGCTTTTATCAATTATGTATGTCTTTTTACAGCATACATCATACATAGCGTATCCTAACGTGAGCTAAATGCAAGGCAAGTCCCCTTTGATGTAAACCCAAAACCGCGGTCTCCTGGAATGCATATCATAAGATCCACCCTAAATATACATGTTTAAATTCCGAATTAATAATAATTTTGTTGTCCTAATGTGGTAATCGATGGCGTACCTAGGTAACCGTCCTAACAATTAAATTTACACAAACACACATACGCAACATGGTAACATGGTAAATTTTAGGCACGGAGTTTCTTGCAAGGAAATTGACCGTAGCGTAGTGCGTTGATTAACGTACAGGATAGATGGAAGGCCTATTTCCACTCCGTTTAGTTCCTTAATGAAACTTGGCAGTTGCTCGGATTAAACAGAGCTCTCGTGAACTCGCGAGCATACTCAAAAATATTTCACCTACGAAGTGAAAACATTTGAAAGTTAATTCAAATACGTCAAAATTATTTTCGCTTAATTAAAATGTTGTTAACATGTAAAATAATATCACGGGTTTCACATTTGAATGTAGCGTTATTTGTTTAACACAGTTTCATATTAAATTATTGTGAAAAGGGATAAATGCTTTTTAAAATCATGGAATTAAGCAATAAAATAATTCAACTTAGGTATCACAAAATTAATCTGGGATTTTTCATACGGTGGCCGGTAAAGTCCATTTGAATAACCTTGTAAACTTTTTTTTACGAATTGAGATTGACAAATAAGTACGTGTTTCAGTACATTTAGCCAACGTTGAAAGTGTAACATATCAAAGACGTGACGTCAACTTGAATAAAATTTTCCGGTAAAAAATCTATGCCAGGGTATTCGTTCATTTGGACTTGCTCAACCACTGAACGAAATATTCCGAATTCATTTTGTGATACTCTGCGTATCTGCCTACTGGGTGTCTAACTTTATTTTATATAGCGACTAGCTTTTGCCCGCGACTTCGTCCGCGTAGAATTCCAATTTGTGGTAAAGCTTCTTCATCTCTTTCATTGTATAAAACAAAAAACCGGCAACGGCAACATCCATTATTATTATCATTTCATCATCATCAGTATCAGTTAGTGAATATTATAAATCCCGTTTATTCACTATCCCATGGGAATTTCAACAAATTTGTTCTTATTCTATGCAAATTTTTGCTTATATTTATCCCGCGGGAATTTTGCATTTTCCCCGAGAAAAAGAAGTCTATGTCCTTAAAGGTGTAGCTTTCTACCGGTAAAAGAAGTTTTAAAATCAGCCCCGTAGTTGAATTCACTTATTTTTTTCCCGTGTGAATTTTGCTTTTTCACGGAGAAAAGTAGCCTATGTAAATAATGGTTGGTGTAACTTCCTATTGGTAAAAGAGATTTTCAAATCAGCCCTCAAGTGATGTTCACTTCTTTCTATCCCACGGGAATTTTGCATTTTACCGAATAAATAGTAGGTAGCCTAGTCTATACCAACAAAGGATAGTGTAGCTTTCTATTGGTAATTTTTTTTAAACTCAGCCCCGAAGTTAAATTTACTATTTTCTATACCCCGGGAATTTTGCATTTATCCGGTAAATAGCATCCTATGTTAATCAAGGACAGTGTATCTTTTCTATTGGTGAAAGACATTGTAAAATGAGCTCCGAAGTTGAATTTTTATTTCTATCCCTTGGGAATTTTGCATTTTTCCGGAAAAAAGTAGCCTATGTCAATAAAGGATAGTGTAACTTTTTACTGGTAAAAGATTTTTTTAAATCGGCTAGGAAGTTTCGGAGATTATCAATCCCACAAGAATTTCCAAAAATCCTGCAATAAGTTTTTTTGCTGTTATGTATGACCATTTACGTTTATACTGAATTTGAAAAGTTAAGTACTTAATTGTAGTTACGGAGATAGGATCCAGTTGATTTGAGTATATAAATACTGATTTATACTTATCCCGTGGATATTTTCAAAATTATTGTAATTAGCTTTATACTTGTTCTAATAGTCTACTTGCATGTCCAATTGGAACAGTTTAGTAATCTTCGTTATGGGGATAGGGTCACTCTCGATTGATGAAATATATACATCCCGTATATTCCTTATCCCGTGGGAATTCCGGAAAATTCTTTCTTATCGGATGCCTACGTCATACAAAGGACACATCCTCCAAGTTTCAGGTCTCTAAATACAGCGGTTTAGGCTGTGCGTTAATCCGCCAGTCAGTCATTTAGGACTTCAGGACAAAGCATTTTATACGTATTTGCATTGCACCAAGCTTTTATGCGAGTTCAACAATGATGTTTGAATACTCAATTCGATTTTATTCGAAAAAGGTTGAACTCACATAAAAGCTTCATCATCATCATCATCATCATTTCAGTCGTAGGACGTCCACTGCTGGACATAGGCCTCCCTCATTGACGCCCAATCATTACGGTTGGAAGCGACTTGCATCCACCCTGAACCTGCGGCCTTCACCAAAACGTCCGTCCATCTCGTTGGTGGACGTCCCACGCTGCGCTTGTAAAAGCAAAAGCTTGGTGAAATGCAAATACTTATTATAATTAGTTATTATTAGAGATCAGATCAAGAAGTGGTTGACAAACGTAGACAATTGGTTTGCAAAATTTGAAGTTTCGTTTCGTTAACATTGTGTCAAAATAAAAAGTAATTTAAATCAAAAGCACTAAGGAGTATTGATATCAACTTCGAAGCAAATCACCCCCAAAGTAACTTTCTACTCCTTTTGAACCCCGTCAAGGGATGAATTTCAATAAAATACGAAACACGTCTTCCATCAATTCTGTTATAGAATGTTTATGCAAAATTTGAAGTAGATTGGACCAAGGTATCACGTTGTCCCATACAAACTTTGCCCCCCTTTTTTACTCCCTTAGGAGTAGAACTACGAAAAATCCTTTCTTAACGGATGCCTACGTCATACAAAGAACACATCCTCCAAGTTTCAGGTCTCTACGATCAGCTGTTTAGGCTGTGCGTTGATCCGTCAGTCAGGACAAAGGATTTTATATGTATAGAAAATGTGTTACAAAAGATAGAAAAATAAACTTTTAAAACCTATTATTTGTCATTGTATGTATTTCATCCGCTCCGTTTTTTCACTTTATGTCATCATGATGATAAAAATATTCACATTATTACTTAATTTGTTTACTAATTATAGACCTTTACCCACCCAAAGTTATGTAAAAAAATCAAGTCTTCCTGAATTCAATTGACTACCGTTGGTAAGTACCTACACCGGTGTTTTTTTGGGTTAGCAGTTCTGGCCACTTGCAACGTAGCAGACTTTTGTATTGGATACCTGGAAAGCTGAAGCTTCACGGCGTTTGTCAACTGAACGAAGTGGCAGACTTATTTTTACTCTACTGATCAGTGGTAAATTGCTGGGATTGTTCTCGTTCGGATACTGTAGGTACGAAATGACGTAATTTTGACCAAAAAAAAATCCTGGAAGGTCATACCTAACAAACCCGTCAATGGAATTCAGGGGTAGTTCATGGCCTATACTCCACATGTAGCAGTCGATGATGTTAAACTTGGAACTTTTTCCCACGCACGATGAAGATATAGAACCAGCTTCCTAGAACAGGCAACACTAAGCATAGGCAACGCACCTGTGACACCCTTAGGGCCTAAGCACACGGCGTATTTTTAGCGCGCCGTCGACGCGCGTTTTAGGAACGCGCGTTTACAGCGTTTTTTTTAGGGTTCTGTAGTCAACTAGGAACCCTTATAGTTTCGCCATGTCTGTCCGTCTGTCTGTCTGTCTGTCTGTCTGTCTGTCCGCGGCTAAGCTCAGAGATCGTTAGTACTAGAAAGCTGTAATTTGGCATGAATATACATATCAGTCACGCCAACAAAGTGGTAAAATAAAAAATAAAAAAATAATTTTTTTTAGGGTACCTCCCATAGACGTAAAGGGTGGGTGATTTTTTTTCTCGACTAATCCTATAGTGTGGGGTATCGTTGGATAGGTCTTTTAAAACCATTGCGGGGTTGCTAACATGATTTTTCTATTCAGTGATCTGTTTGCGAAATATTCAACTTTAAAGTGAAAATTTTCATTAAAATCGAGCGTCCCCCCTCCTCTAAAATCTAAACTGTTAGGTGGAAAAATTTGAAAAAATTCAGAATGGTAGTAAATATATCAAATTTACTAGGAAAATTATAGCGGCTAAGATTGCTTGGAAATTATTTGTAGTTTAAGAGTAAATAGTAGCCTAAGGTATAAAACATACCTAAACTTGGATGATTCCGTACACATACGAAATCCTTACAAAAATATTACTTGATTTTTTGTAATGGCTACGGAACCTTACCTTGTGCGTGTCCGACACGCTCTTGGCCGGTTTTTATTCCATTAGAACAGCCTTAAGGCCCCTAGCACACGGCGTTTTTAAATAACGCGCCGTGTGCTTAGGCCCTTAGTGTTGCGGGTGTCTCGTTAATGTATACTCGTAGATCAATTTTAAAGGGCACTTAACTTGATTATCAATTATCAACATGGTGACAGACAACTATTTCTGGTATTAACGTCACAAGCATATCAAAATTATGTCAAATGTCCGCCATACAATAATACCCACGTTCAAAATATTTGCCCTGCAAATATTACCTAGGTACTGATAAGTTCCGCTCGTGCTACAAACACAGTCTATACAAGAGAACGTCTCATGATAACATTATTCTCTTGAATTCGTACTAGAGTGTACAACGTATTCTTACGTCACCACATTTTCTGTGTAAATTTAATGGCGTGTACGAAAAACACGTGTGTTAAATCCAATGGCGAAATAAGCGCTCTTTGATTGTTATAGTTTGATAAACTGGTGGAAAGTACATTAGGAAAATTAGAGGAGAATTGGCGAGCGCAGTTCAGGGTGCGCAGAAACAGTTATTAGCCCTTATAAAGGGAGTCGGGGAACTCGCCCCATTCACAATCTGCCCGACGCCGATACAACCCGGACCCACGGACTACCCACCTCAACTTTTAGTTACGAACTTATCACAGTGAAGTGAACTCCATAGTTTCACACCGTTACGATGAAATTTCTACTGTACGTTAGTGTTGTGGTTTTGACGTGCGATGCCATCAACGGGTTATTTTTACCGGTAAGTAGGTACTAAATAAACTTGATAGGCAATTTGTTAATCTGAAATCCTTTTTATCACCTTCACTGTTTTTTTATGTTCTACGTTTTAAACACGAGTAATTCTCTAAAAAGTAATTTTAAAATAAACGTACCAAACAAAGAAGTTTCGAAATGAGTGTTTACTAGTTTAAAATCTATGTAGATATATTAACAAACCGGACAGAAGAAAGCGTGGTTAGGTACTGTTGTGCTGACGTGCAAACTTTTCTCAGCACGGTGCACAGTTTAATCAAACTATAGAAGATACTCAAACTCATTATAAATCTTCTCTAATATATAAAAATCTCGTGTCACGGTGTTTGTTATCGAAATCCTCCGAAACGGCTTGACCGATTTTTATGAAAGTTTTTTTCTCCATATTCGGTAGCTCTGAGAATCGTAGGTGTAGGTGTAGGTGTAGGGTAGGTGTGAGTCGTAGGCTATTTTTTATAGCCCTATTCTTCGCAGACGGAATCGCGGGCAACAGCTAGTATCACCTAAATAAAACACCTACGAACAGATTTTCTTTTGATCTGAAATCAAAAGGAAAGTAATTATACAAAAGAATTTTCATATAGGTAATAGCAGATTTACATTATTACATACATTAAACATTATCATCATTTAATTTATGTATGACCAACCTTTGCACGCTGGGAACTAAGAGAATGGTTCACCTGAAAATAATTTTCTTTTTAGAAAGGGGTTCAGTTACGAATTCTGCCGACACACTGCGTTTTAAGCATACGTTAAAGGCAATTCCAAATGCTAATGTTGGTTACGAGTAATAATTGCATATCTATATGCGTTTTTTCTTTCTTCAAAACTTTTTAAATGCTAATGTTTGTTTTAAAAGCAGATAGAGAAAAATTATCCGTTTAAGTAGGGTTTATTTTCTCTGTAAATATTCTGCAGTTCTTTGACTTACCGTTTATTGCAGTAAAAAAGAAATATATTTTTTTCAAAGAAATTTCAAGGGCGCTAGTTTATAAATCATACTAGCAAATCATTTAAATTCGCAATTTCATAAATGTCTCTCTCTTGACCGAAAATCATTATATGCTAGTAAACAACATCAGGGCGAAGCAAACTTGTAAGAATAAATTCAAAGTTTTATATTATTTATATGTTAATTCGCCAAATCATTCAGATTCTAACACATATTAGAATCTGCCTACAAAGCCAAATTATGAATTTTGCAAAGATTTCATAAAATTGCACATAGAAAGTACTTAAAATAAAATTAGATATCCGCCTCTGAGGCCGTCGGGCGCAGCGATGCTTCCCATTCCGGAAAAAAATGGATTTACCAGAAAAAGGAAAGCACAGGAAATTGGCTCTCATGTCAAAGATCCAGTCAAAGATATCAAAAGACCGATTAAGTATGCATCAGTCAGAATTGGGCAATATTTTTACTGGATGTTTAACGCTGTCATGTACATATTATTATAAGTACCTGGGCGACCGAGCTCTGCTCGGGCAGAAACTCGGTACCAAGCGTTTTCCCAGAGATAAGACCAAGCTAGATCAATTTTTCATCCCCGAAAACCCCCACATGCCAAATTTCATCGAAATCGTTGGAGCCGTTTCCGAGATCCTGATTATATATTTGCGGGGGAGGGGATTCGGGGTTTCAAGGGGGGATGAAAATTTCATTGATTTTGCCGTAGGATGCACAGTTTTCAAGATATTTGACAAAAACACCGGAGGGGTTGGGGCACAGAAATAATTTATTATTATTTCTGTGGGTTGGGGGGTGAGAGGGGGGAGGGAGTACGGGGGGATGCGTGGGAGGGAGCGTGGGGGTATCAAAGGGGGGATGAAAATTCATTGATTTTGCCGTAGGATGCACCGTTTTCAAGATATTTGACAAAAAAACCGGAGGGGGTGGGGGGGTGAGCCACGTTAAACTATCGTCCGTAAACCGACTTTACAGACAACCGGTTTTTCTTGTTCTTTGCTCCCAATAGGGAACGTGCACATAGACGGTGCTGCCAACTGGTGTCATAAGGGTGCCATCAATTTGAATGCTTTACCTTGATAAGTTTGTTTTACTGTCCGCATAGTGTCTCTTTTCTCGCATTAGTGCTGCCGCCTATAGTTACTGCACGTTCCCTATAATACTTTTTCTCACAAAAGAAGAAACTTCGTTTTCTCATGAAAAATAAACTTTAAAAAAAAACTAAAATCCTTAATAAAAACGTGGAATCGAATCGAGGTCGGCTGGATCAGCGACCATCCGATTTCTACTGTGCTATTGTGATCTAAGCGAAGCCGGCGAAATTTAGCTTTGTATTCTAATGCAAACAAAAATAGCCGGAAAACACGAGTAAAAGCGGTTTTCTGAAAATGAAAAATAGCTAGATCAGTTTTTCATCCCCGAAAACCCCCACATACCAAATTTCATCGAAATCGTTGGAGCCGTTTCCGAGATCCTGATTATATAGGTATTTATATATATATATACAAGAATTGCTCGTTTAAAGGTATTAGATAGATAGATAGATAGATAGATAGATAGATAGATAGATAGATAGATAAAGCGTCGGCAGTACCATCACTAATCGTGCTTTGAAAACTAACGATCCGATCTTATTTTCAATTAAATTAACAGTTACCAAAATATACTGTTAAATGACATTAAAAATTAGTCACCCGTTTAATTGTTGGCGAACTCGGAACACGTTAATAATGAAGATTTTGTGGAAAAAATATTTATTATTTTTGCGGTCATTATTTCAACGGTTTCATATTTTACTATTCGCGGAATTACCGTGGGCCCGTGGCTGCAGGCTACGAGGAGACCGCGGAATCACCTTCGAAAGTGCTCATCGGTAGTAAAAATAAGGCTTCATCTCGTAAATTACGCTTCCCCATTGAGCTATGACGGTCACCCGCACACGTCTTAATTTAAAAGCGCCTTTTACAAGTATTTCTCAATTTCCAATGGTATTTGAAAAAAATACGTTTATTAGAGTAAGAGCTTGTAGGTAGTGAACGTGCAAGTGTAAGAACCGCATTGCACTAGCTGATTCTAGTTGAGAAAGAAAAACAAT
Source organism: Archips crataeganus (assembly GCA_947859365.1). Taxonomy (NCBI): domain Eukaryota; kingdom Metazoa; phylum Arthropoda; class Insecta; order Lepidoptera; family Tortricidae; genus Archips; species Archips crataeganus. Next base: position 12,393,714 of record OX402055.1, on the reverse strand, counting down.
TGGATTTTTTGTTACTTACTTGGTTGGCCGACTAGATCAATATTTTGGTCCTTACAATCTTGTACCTCTACTACATACAGCTCTTATGCTATAACTTCTGAAATATGTTAGCCTATCTCTACCGGCCTTTTTCCTTTGAAAAACTCATTTATTAATAAATTATTTAAATCAAAGCAAAAATATCTTTCACCTATCCTGACGTCGAATTTAGCTAACTATTATTTAGGAATTTGATACATGAATAACGACAACATCGCTTAATTTCAGTTAAGCTTGAATTTTATAGACTTAAGAATTTATAACCAAACAAGTGATGGCTTGATAGTAAGTAATTGGTATCATTATAAAGGTTACAAGGGGTTCCGAGGAATGGAGTCACCTTCGTAGAAACCTAACTTGTGTGGTAGTGGTAGTGTGGCGTGAGTAAGCCACTCCTTGTTGACGTCTAGGTACATACTTCTTCACGCATTGTTTGTCGATATGAATGTACAGTAAATATTATTCTGCACTATCGAAAATTAGACTACTCGCACATTGTAAAAAAAAACAGCCAAGTACAGTAAAATTATTTCCACTTTGGCACTCGGCAATTCTCGACATACATCGAGAGAGATCGGAAGTGCAATACTTAGGCTGAGGTTTTGTTATTAATTACATTAAATAAATTTGAATATTTTTTGTGATTAAATTCTAGGATTTTATATAAATAAGTACTGAATGAGAAAACATGAACCTCTACGGTTAAAACTGAGACGTCCCGAGTGTCAAAGTGGAAATAATCTTACTGTACGAGTCGAACGCGCGCATCGAGGTTCCCGTATTGTCAATGGTAAAAATATTATATACCTACACCACAAAATTTCAAAATCAAACTGACCATCTGTTTAAGTTAATTAAGTGTAGCCGCTGAGAAAAAAATTACAAAGTTTTAATTATTTCCATAAAACCGACTTAGATACGCTTGACCGGTTTTTTTTACTTGTTGATATGCAGTATGTTTATCTCTATTATCATTCTGACCTTGAGGAGGTACTTTAAACGTTTTAGAAATGCACCGAAAACGAAAATAATACGTTTCTTGTAAGGGACACCTTGATTTTTATTTTTATTAATCGTTGTTGTAATAAATATCAGTAAAAATACACACCTTACTTACAGTATAAACGCGAAAGCTTATTACTCTTCAACGCTAAAACTGTTCGACGGATTCTGATGAAATTTGGCACACAGATAGCTTATATCCTGGATTAACATACATAATATGTTTTATCCCCAGGAAATTGCATAGTTCCCGCGAGATAGCGATAATCTAATTCTTCGCAGACGGATATGTATGAATTTCAGCGCTCTATGTTTACGGTTCCTAAGATACAGCCCTGTGAAAGACAGACTGACAGGTGATCATCGTTGCGTCAGATTGTTTTGTTTGTCACTCTTTGGACATGGAACCCTAAAAATCTACGACAAACTCAACAACGACCGTAAATAAAAGTAGAATAGCTTTTCTGATTTTTACTCGTAACAGAACTATTGCTATATACGGGACTTATCACGCATTTATAAATTTACACCTCGACGTTTCGGTCACATTGCAGTGGTCATGGTCACGAGTTGACTGCACTCACTAAAAAATGATTTTCTACTGAGCGGCCCATCATTGTATTTTTAGGGTTCCGTGCCCAAAGCGGAGGTCATTGCTAAGTCTCGGCTATCAGTACCTCTACCATGAGTTTACACTAGTTTACAGTGACCGTACTCGCTAGCGCCGGCGTAAATGATTTGTATGGAGAATTGTACTTCCGTAAGTGACCGCTAGAGGCACTGTACAATTCTCCATACAAATAATTTACGCCGTCGCTAGCGACTACGGTCACGTAAACTAGTGTAAACTCATGGTAGAGCTACTGTACTGTATTTTCATAAAGTGTGTATTACTATATTACCCGGTATAGCAACAAATTTAAAATAAATATTGGCCTCGTAAAGCCCACGTCAAAAATTGACTATAATAATTCGAAATTTACTGACAATCAAGAAGAGTTGAAATTTTCCTTGACACATGTACTAAGTATGCTGGGCCTTACGAGGTTAAGTAATAAATTAATGGGGGATTGGGATTAATTCATTAAACATATTTTTAGGGTTCCGTACCCAAAGGGTAAAAACGGGACCCTATTACTGAGACTTCGCTGTCCGTCCGTCTGTCCGTCTGCCCGTCTGTCCGTCCGTCCGTTCGTCTGTCACCAGGCTGTATCTCATGAACCGTGATAGCTAGATAATTCAAATTTTCACAGATGATGTATTTCAGTTGCCGCTATAACAACAAATACTAAAAACCAAAATTAAATAAATATTTAAGGGGGCTCTCATACAACAAACATGATTTTTATTACTCGATATTGATAACGGAAACAGGTAGACGCTTGCAATGGGTGGTCTAAAGTTGAACTAATTTTTCAATGTCGATTATCGGAAGTCCGAAAATGTTGTTCCTAAAAATGTACATCCTAATAATCACTACTCATAACTACTTGATCCTAACGTTCTGAATTCCTAATCATTCAACTTCATAACGTCAGTTGCAATAAACATCTATCATACTAGGTACTATTTGTTTTCCTATACTTTCTCAACATAACCATCTTTTACACTATATTATTCATCATCAAATCTTTTTTTATGTAGATTTGATTTTATTCTTAAAATTGAACATTATTATACATTAAACTTCATAATGTCCGTTGCAATAAACCGAGTCGCTTCCGCCCCGATAGGTCTTGCTCGCTCGCTGACTCCAATGACAGCGATCGAAGCCAGCGAGCGAGCAAGATCTGTCGGAGCGGAAGCGATTCGGTATGGTTAGGTTCAAAATCTAATGCTGAGCGTAGCGCAGCGCAGCTCCCACATTTGCCTTTGGTGTTAGTTATTTTTTTATGACCACCCGGAAAATCTAATTTGTTTGATAAGTTATAAAGTTTCAACAGTGAAGTCATTACTTAAAATTTTCGGAAAACTGAGTGTTATGGACTAAGTCAATAGTAAAATAAATTGTAGGAACGAAAACTTTAGGAAAAAAAATTTAGGAACAGTGATCATTAGGAGTACAAATCGTTAGGAAAATCAATTTCGGGTGATGAACTTTAGCGAACCCAATATGGACCCAAATTATTTTTGTTATAAATGAAGGATGTATTCATTTAATAAACAATAGTTAAATAAAAAAACAGTAAAAACTTAGGACTAACTTAAATCTAACTAAAACTAACTAAAGCTAAAGGTAATGTATAATTATTTCTTATACTTTAAAACTAAATAATTAAATTAAAATAAAACAAATATTTAAGGGTGGCTCCCATACAACAAACGTGTTTTTTTGTCGTTATTATAGATAATGGTACGAAACCCTTCGAGCGCGAGTCCGGCTCGCACTGGACCGGTTTTTTTTGGTACTACCTACAATGGTACGGAGCCCTTTGTGTGCGGGTCAGACTCGCATTTTATGCTCTTCTTGGATTGTAAAGTCTGTTTCATACCGACATACATACATACATAGAACTCATAAATGGCAATATGCAGAGCGATTAAGTTTACCTTAAACAAAAACGTAATTTGATAACAAATTCTCAGAAATTTACTCAACGTCATCATTATATCTACTTTTATAGTATAGCAAAACAATGTAGGTATCAGCTTAAATCTAGTTTTGCGTCACAAGCTGTTGTTGGCATGTCCTGTGAACTAATTAAATCGGATTTGCTGTCATCTCATTTATCAGAGCCAGAACCAATCACATTGCATTTCGATTTCAGTGAAATTCCATATTTATGAGTGAATAATAAAGGTTGTCTGCTATTATTTTGAGGATAACAAACTACTTGGTAACAGGTGAGATAGTTAATAATAACAAACTCGAACTCAAAATACAAAGTACTACAGTCAACGACATTATCCACAAATTAGGTACGATTGATGAACTTGCTTAACAGGTAGGTAATTTATTACATTAATTTATTAAAGTTACAAATATTTTTACACGATAATTACTGCATCAAACATAAAGGAAGAACCACCAGAAGACACCATGTTTGTATTGCCAATTGTTTTCATTTGCAAAAATGTTGAAGTTATCAAGTAAACTATATCAATTTGATTTTGAGTTCACTAAAAATCCAACGTTATGGCTATAATTTCGTCAATAAGGTGCACTTTAATTGAAGTGGAGACGAAGAGAATTAACTAAACACATTAGTTCAAATCCACATCCAGTCCCACTCTCCTTGTAATGTGATAAAATGATTGGTCGATTATACACATCTCCGCTCCGCTACGTTTCCATAGAAGCGCCCCTTGCGGAGATCTCTATGGGTTCTCCACTTATCCTTGCCAACTCAGTGAAAATCTTTAACCCTTGAAACTTGCCTCTTGAAACGGACTACACGTTAAATATTTTTTATATCGAGGTGCAGTCAGTGTTTGTGTCGTTGAATGTGTATATAATGCTTTGCTTTCAGGTAGAATTCACTTCGGAATCAGGAAAAAATCCGTCCTTATTAGTATTATTACTAAAAATCTACATGACAAATCTTTGCGTTTCAACATTCTGTATCTAATGATTTGGGTTGAGTTGAGTCAACCAGCCAGGACTTTTCTTTTATGTTTACACTAGCTTTTGCCCGCGGCTTCGCTCGCGTGTACTATGAGTATTCCAAAGAACCAAGATATCAAGCATACAGGCAAGCAAGCAAGCAGGTCCACAATTGACCGAGAAATCGGTGAACATACCTACATAAAAAAAATCATAAAGTGGAATGTATAACCTCCTCCTTTTTTAGAAGTCGGTTAAAGTGCCCTTTGCGGCCTACTTACAGTACTTATGAATTTTGAAATTTTAGCTTTCTACAACCAGTATAACGCAAAATCCCGTTTTTCCCCGTTCCCGTAAGAATTTCGGGAAATGTTTTCTTAATGCTCCCCTACACTCCCCAAGGAACCCACTTGCCAAATTTCAGCTTTATATGACCAGTAAAACGAAAAAGCCCGTTTTTCCCGTTCCCGTGAGAATTTTGGAAAGTCCTCTCTCAATGCTCCTCGACACTCCCCAAACAACCTACATGCCGAATTTTAGCTTTCTACAACCAGTAAAACGAAAAATCCCGTTTTTTCTGGTTCCCGTTGGAATTTGGGAAAGTCCTCTCTCAATGCTCCTCTACACTCTCCAAGCAACCTACATACCGAATTTCAGCTTTCTACGACCAGTAAAACGAAAAATCCTGTTTTTTCCCGTTCCCGTGAGAATTTTGGAAAGTCCTCTCTCAATCCAGCTCTACACTCCCCAAGGAACCCACTTGCCAAATTTCAGCTTTCTAAGACCAGTAAAACGAAAAATCCCGTTTTTCCCGTTCCCTTGGGAATTTTGGAAAGTCCTCTCTCAATGCTCCTCTACACTCCCCAAACGACCTACATGCCGAATTTCAGCTTTCTACGACCAGTAAAACGAAAAATCCCGTTTTTTCCCGTTCCCGTGGGAATATGGGAAAGTCCTCTCTCAATGCTCATCTTCACTCCCCAAGCAACCTACATGCCGAATTTCAACTTTCTACGACCTGTAAAACGAAAAATCCTGTTTTTCCCGTTCCCGTAGGAATTTTGGAAAGTCCTCTCTCAATCCAGCTCAACACTCCCCAAACAACCTACATGCCGAATTTCAGCTTTCTACGACCAGTAAAACGAAAAATTCCGGTTTTGTCCTATCCCATGGGAATTTATAATTACCTACATCTATGCCAAATTTGAAGAGTCTAGTAATTATAGTTCATAGGATCCCGTTGAACTGAATATATAAATCCCGTTTTTTCCTTATCCCGTGGGAATTTTGAAAAATCCTGAAATTAATGTTTTAAATAATGTAATACCTACTTGTGTATCAAATTTGAAGAGTCTAGTTATTATAGTTACTGAGATAGGGTCACTCGGAATCGAATATATAAATCCCGTTTTTTCCCTTTCCCGTGGGAATTCCCAAAAATCCTTCCTTAGTGGATGCCTACATTGTATAAGGTATCTATGTGCAAAATTTCAAGTCTCTAGGTTCAGTAGTTTGGGCTGTGCGTTGATATATCAACAGTCATTTAGTTTATTTAGATATTTCAACCCCATCGCACCACATCCAGGGAGATGGTATTTTACGTCTGCCACGTCGGATTTTGCAACCGTTGTTGTTTTCATAACCAGCGACCCGATAAACCATAGTAACAACGCCCATGTTGATTTTCAGACTTTGTTACCCCTTTCCCCCCTTTTAGGGGTTGAATTCTCAAAAAACCTGAAACACGTGTTTACTCATTTATCATTAGGAGTATTTCTGTGAAGTTTCGAATAAAATAGTCGAACTAATCTTGTTTCCCCATACAAACTTTGAACCCCCTTTTTACCCCCTTAGGGAGTGAATTTTGAAAAATCCTTTCTTAGTGCACCCTTAGACCTTATAAGGAACCTACATGCCAAATTTGGAATCTCTAGGCCCAGTGGTTTGGGCTGTGCGTTGATATGTCAGTCAGTCAGTCAGTCAGTCAGTCAGTCAGTCAGTCAGTTTCTTCTTTTATATATTAAGATAATGTATTAAGATAAATGTCACAATAATATGCTTAAACTGATCTGATGCCGAAAAATTTTGGAAATTTAATATGTTTATGTGGAGTGCGTATTTTGGGCTGATGATACGTAGAATAAGGGAACCACTAACGCTAGCTGTAAATAACGAAAAATTCAAAGCCAAATACTTAGCCCAAAAAATATTAAATATATTCTGCGAAGAGTGTTGCACTCCCACCCACTGGGGTCCACGATAAAAATCAAAGTCTGTTATATTGTAACCCTTATAAATTTAATTTGTCCCGCCGCCAATACTTATCTTCGGGGCCTATCTCCAATTTTTCACTTTATCAGCGTGACGCATTTTTTATGAGGGATGTGATCTAATTTTAGAAGTGCCTCATTATTACGAAACATGTTGTTCAAAATATCTCAATTTCTTTCTAAGGACGTTATTGGATATTATTATTAGTAAAGCATTTATAATGATCATTTATTTATAGACACGACTAGGTTTCGACTTTATCTATCTATCCTTCTATTGTAAAGCACTAAATACTACATAGTAGTGCATAGGTACTTACTGAACCGATTTAAAAAATTGCTTCACTAATTGAAAGCTATACTATCCTTGATTAAGACAGGATTTTATACCGGAAACGAAGTTCCCAAGGGATGCAGGCGAAGTTGTAGACAATAGCTAGTATTAATGTATTTCTTAAAATGTTAGCTAGTATGTTACATTTTTATATGTACATAAAAATAAAATGCTAATGCCCCTAAATGCGATTTTGCTCTACGTCACAATGTTCATAATAACTTAATATTATAAAAAAAATGTGTATATAAAAAACAAATATTTATTTATGAAAAAATAACAAAGAATAAAACTTAATTATAAACTAAATATTACAAACTAAATTAAAAACTAAACTAGATCTAAACAAACAAAAATAATATTATTACAAACTAAATTAAAAACTAAACTAGATCTAAACAAACAAAAATAATATTATTACAAACTAAATGTAAAACTAAACTAGATCTAAAAAAGGCCCCTGCGGCATTGTGCCGAAGATGCTGGCAGCATTACCTCCTTGAATCGCTAGGCTAATTCTTTGAGCGAGGTAGCTGCCAGCTCTTCGGTCACCGGTAGCATCTATAAGCCTCTTCGAAATCTCTTTGAAGAGGCTTAGTGCTCCTGGGCCCCACGGACCAAGGGTCTCGACACCGAAAGGGATGAAATTATATTCGGCGCCGAGACCACTATATTTGCCAATTTTAGCGGTTTCAGCCGCCTCTGCTGCGGCTGCTGCCCTTGTGGAGGTCCGGTGGGTATGAGAAGGGGCTAGTGTGTCTACACAGGTTGCATCCCACACCAGAACCCTTCCCATACTCCACGGGATCAACGACATACCGTCTGGTCTCTTGCCGTCGGCTCTTGAAATACCTGACGGCTCCAGGAGAGCCGACACGTTAGCCGATGCAAGAGACCGACGAATAATGTCGTTAAGGGCAGCATGTCTCGCGAAGCGGCCCACGCTCTTCTGGCAGGAGAGTCCGTGGTGCCCAAGCCGGTCTACATCGCTTCCGCAGGGGCAACGATGTGGAGCGCAGACCGGGCCCCAAGACGTAAACAAACTGCGAAACGGAGAGTATTGGGGTCAAGAAAAGTGCCAGTGGTTGCAGATGGGTGTGCGTGGAGCCAGAAACCAGCCTCTTTTGTTCTTACTGCTAGAAGTCTGGCTCGTTCTGCGGTACAACACTGGTCAAGAAGGGAGTCAGCGGTTAATTTGCAAGTTATGTCGTCCCAGCACCTTTGAAAATTTGGATTATCGGGAAAATTTTGGTCAGGGCAAGCAATTCGCCAAGCACTTTTTGCGTCCACCAAGCCCGAAGTCTCATAGTATGTAGGTAGGATCTTACCTATGAGACTAGACGAGCTATGGTCTGACGACAAAAAAGCCGGTAAAGCAACACTAGAAATTTTGGGAATCCCTAGGCCACCGTATCGAATGGGAAGGGATCCTTGGGTCCAGGACTGCTCGTTTAGCTGTATATTAAGAATGCTTTCTAAATTAATTTTGATTAAAATGTCTATTTGTGTTAAAAGATTTTGATGTTTCCAAAGAGGGCAGCAGCGAAGCACATAAGTCAATTTTGGGACAAAAAGGCAAAACTTTATCACAGAAAGAGCATAATGCGGGCTAATTTCCAAAAGGCGATGACAATGATTTTTGAATTTTGATATTGAATTTTCAAAATAATCCGAAATAGATTCTTCAAAAATAGGGGACCCTAGGAGGCAAAGATTATTCTTATTGAGTATTTTAATGTTGGGTGCAAGTTGGTTAAACCTGTGTATCAGGTTATTGGAGTCGTTATGTAAATTTGGAATGTATAATTCGCACTTGTTAAAATTTAGTTCTAGGCCAATGGATTTAAATTTATCAATGATTAATGAAAGATCCGAAAGTACAGAGTCAGAGTCACCTCCTAAGGTTCCATCATCGAGGTACCACACATTAAATTTGGAAGCCAAATTTTGTATAATCGGGTTGATAGCCAAACTGAAAATAGCTGGCCCCAGAGGGTCACCTTGCTGACAAACGACTTCGGATGACAATTCGTTTAATCGATACATCAATTTTGTAGGTTCCGCGTAGCAATGAAGAAGGTAATTGTATAATTCGGAGATGTTCGATTTGATTTCTAACAGCAAGGCATCCCTATTTACTGAATTAAAAGCATTCTTAACGTCAATTTTGAGCAACACTTCGCAATCGCTGTTGTTCAGGTAGGTGCGGAGCGCGTGTACGGCAGCTTCGCAACCACCTCTAACGCCAAAGCCTAATTGAACGGGTTCAAATTGGTTGTGCAATTTTTCTAAAATATAGCGAACTGCAATTTTCGAAGCAAGCTGGCAAAGTGTTGTACCAACAGCAATTGGTCTTACTCCTCCGTCCTTTTTTGTAAGGGCGTTTAGGTTGGCACCGTACAAGATAGGTACAATATCCGGGTGAATACTGCCAGAGTACATAAAATTTATTAAATTGGCAATACAGCTTGTGAGCTTCTCGCCTGTATCACCCAAGGACGGGGACGTCAGATCTTTTAAATGTTGTGGTGAAAGGCCATCAAGACCTGCAGCTGAACCGGTTTTAAATGAAAGAATCGCATTGAAGACATCGGTGTTTTTGATCTGCAGGCATGACTCAAAAGCTGTTGGAGGGTCGAAAAAATAGGGGGTCGCAGGTGCGGGAGGATGTTTTGTCAGTAGGGCCGAAAGAGTATCCGGGTTGTCTGGAGATAGCTCGTCACTCGAGAAAAGTAAGCGGGCGGCACCTTTGAGATCACCGTCACATATTTTATTTTCGATAGTTTTGATCTGGTTGTGAAAATAATTGGACTGTTTGTGTGTGGCCAATGGGATGGAATGGTGTGTACAGTTATTCTTAATTTTTTGTGTCAAAGATTGATGTGTATCATCCTCTTTAGCGTGTAGTACTAAATATGGAAAAAGGAGGAGGTTATGCCAGTCTTGAGGAGAGTTAGATTCGTAACATTTTTGTATGATATCGGTGAGGTGGGCAGCTACAGTGATTCTGGCACCTCGTGGGATACGCTTAACTATCAGGACGCTGTTTTTAAGGTGGCTAAGGCGATAATGGAAAGGTTGATTAAGAGGATGTGTACTGTTTAAATTTAAAGGAGTTGTATCTTGACTAAGGCAGTTGCGGTGGGATTTGGCTTTATGAATATTTAGACCTCTACTGGATTTAAATGATTTTGTGCACAATTGACACGCATAGTTACCGGAGCTACCACCAGACTGGGTCGCGGTCTGCATTCGACTATGCTTTACAGAAAAATAATAAGCAGAAAAATATAAATATATAAAACACTCAAAAGAAAAACACAAGTTTATCACTGCACTTTACAAAAGTATTGAGAAAGCACGGCGCGAGTAACCGCTGAAAAGTAATAAGTACAAATAACTTGTAACAGCATGTCCTAACATTATTTATTTTATGTGTATATTATTAACATTAGAGTATATTGTCGACAAAATGTCCTTGTTTCAACAGTATATAGGTGAGCTGTAGGACTTGGAAAGTTAACAAAAGGAACTATACCAGTAGAGTGGAAAGCTTTTACATAGAGAGCTGAATGGTGTTTTGTTTTAGCACTTAAAACTGCATTTTATCGATCACGCTCCTCGTTTATGATATAAAATTTTATGCGCTTTCTGAAGCGTAAACAGAGCTAGAGAATATTATTTTTTGTTATATTTTTAAATAGACTGTAGAGAAGGCTTATTGAATTCGAAGGAAGTTAAACCATGAGAGTTCTTCATCGAAATACATTTATCGTTCAAGTTTATGACGGAAAGTTAATGACGTACGCATATTGAATCAGTCATGCCCGCAAACCCAGTCACCTGGAAGTGAAAAGTGTACAAATATTAAATAAATGCGACCGTTTTTACCAAAACACGTAGGTCGTAGGCATCTAAATTTTGGGGAAAAATCAAACAGTGTACAAAATACCTAAGTATTTTTTACAAACCTACCAAGTGTTTTGTGCGAAAGCAGTATTGATTGTATGTTTTTCTTCCAAACAACGTGAAACTATATTGTTTTTAATAATTTTGAATGCATTTAGAAGAGGCCACTTTCAAAATTATTTTTTCATTTTAATTAGAGAGAGAAAGAGAGAGAGAGAGAGAGAGAATTAGTGTTTAGTTTCATTCATTGTACTGTACGTGCAAACAGTCATCATCGGATAAGCCTCGACGCATTTCTGAGATAAAGTTAAGTTACCGAATTAAACAATATACTAATATTTGTCTTAAACATCTTATCTTATTAGAAGTTCGTGTAGTATAATTTGAGTGCCTACATTTGTTGTAAATCGTATTTCTAGGAACTTAGCTTGTTATTCTTTGGTTTTACTTTATCCACATGTAGCCAATTAAAAGTTGGATTGTTGGATGTCTGAATCAAAAACGTAAAACCTCATTTTCAGTCAACAATGCTTTTGTTGGTTAAGATTGCTTTGAATTGGAATTTGAATTTTTGTTTTTAAATTATTTTACCTGTTGGACAAGTAATTTACTTAGCCGAGTAAGAACGACCTAGAGCAGGTTTAGGGCCCATTTCATAAATTGTTTGTCTCTTTAATGCATGTGTAATGTGCGTTTTAGGGGATAAAGTCTTTGACAATTTACAAATATGTTTATTTTCAAACCATATAGCAAAAAATTATCTAGTTAAGCAATACAAAATCTAGATTATTTATAGGAATAATAATTTCTTTATTGTAACTAAATCGGAATTTGATATGCCTTTATTGTGCACTTCATGACGTACTTGTACGCACAACATAACTAAACGATATCAATAAAAGGCTTAACAGCTGTATTTCAAAAATAATCGTACATAATTATTCGCTTCAGCTGCGGCATTCTTAACAAAATAATGATTGTTGCACAAAGCCCGCAACAAAACCGAACAGAAAATATTTACTACGGCCAGTAAAAATTATAACGACTTCATTTGAAAGACATTTTATTTGCAGGAGTTAGGTCGCGGTCGCCAAAGAATATCGACTCGCGGTGCTTCCTGGTTCCAAAGAGGGCGGCGCATGGACCGGCCCACGCATCGCGTAATAGACCCCAACGAAGGTAACTGTTCAACCATGTAATTATACCTAAGTTAATTGCATGAAGAGGCGAATTCACGTTACATCTAATGATACGTTCGAGTTCGAATGTGCCAAAATTACTTCAGCTTTCGTCGCACATCCACTTGCGTCAGCAGAAATTACTCAGGTTAAGATTCAAATTGAAATGAAATTTAGTAAAGTAATTGGACAAAATGCGGTACTCCACTTAGAAGTAACCATTGACGGAGATTGCTCTAGCGGTTTCTTGTATGAAGGCAGAGATTTGATTGAAATATTAAACCAAAATCAACATTTAACGTGGAATATATTTCAACAGATTGCTTTTTGGTCACATCCGATGAAGGAGAGTTATTTTTTAAGTCTTCTTCCGATGAGCCGGTGGTGTGCGGTATCTACATGATAGCGGACCCTGACAAGAGGATCCAGGTTACTTTCAACTATCTGGACGTGCCTTGTGACAACGGAGGACTGGTTGCGGTAAGAATGCATTGAATTGGATTAGTCACATCAAAGCTAATTAGGATGTAGAAGTAGTTACCGTAACCAAAATCGGGATGGAATGTTTTTTGTTCAAAATACTCAAAGTTTCCGGTTAGATTTATCGGATATACTAGATGTTTTAAAATTATCCAAAATATTTCAACAGGTGGTTGAGTTAATTTGACTGAACACCCCAGTAAATTAATAGGATTTTTTTTTTAATTTTAGATGTTTATACATAGTAAGTAAGTAGAGGTCGATGATACAGAAGTGCACCGTATCAAAGACGTGACAAAATTCGCGGCGTAAAAGCCAGATGAACGTAACATCAAAAATTTCGAAAATCGTTTTTTTTTTCATAAAACTGTTCTAAATGTGGTCCTGCATGAACTGCCAAAAGGACGTAATCGTACAGTTGATATTTCACTAGTTCCAAAAAAACGAAATTATATAAAAAGCAATTTCAATAGAACCAGCTAAACGTATTTTGAAATCCATTAAATTACTTGTAGTAATTTTGCTATTTTTTAGGGCCACAACAACGTATCAACCAAAACACTATTCTTTGTGTAGTAGAAAAATAATAAACACAAAGCACAATAATAATAAACGTTAAAAACATTTAAAAAAAATTAAGGGCCAAAGTAACGTATGTCAACAAAATTTCAAAAAAATATTTATTGCTGGTATAGTAGCAAATATAATTACAATATTTTCTTAACTTTCTGAAAGCTGTATTGTGTGTATACGTGTCAGTATTTTTTTTTTCTTTCTTTCGTGGCATAGTCACTTACCAAGAAGCTCGTAAAGTTGAAAGTGGTAAAATTTCACAGTTATTTGGCTCTCCTGCACAATTTGGATAAACGATGTTACGTTCATCTGGTTTTTACACCGCGAATTATAGTTTAATTTAACATTCTGACGAAAAGGTACCTCATAAGAATGTTCAATCAAAGTTACTCGAACATCTGCAAAAATATTTTGGATTAACTTTAAAACATATAGTCTCAAAATACTTTATAAATAAGTACTAAATCAAAAATTTGGCATGCTAACTAAGTTATTAGTTAGCTCTTTCTACTCATATCAATCAATCCTCATCCACTCATCCGCAAATACATACCTATATCACAATCACAATTAGATAGTTTAGATTTTTGACAGGTACATTTAAACCAAATAAAATTAAAACGAGGTTACCGAGTCGAACCGAATCCTTAACACTACATTACATTTTTGGGATCAGTCACTGCCATGGTAAATAAGATGTACTGCTTGGTAAATGTAGCCTGCTATTACTTTCAAAATTTATGGATCCAATAACGGACAGTCTTGACACTGCTTTCAATAAATAGGCCTAACAAAACTATCAAAAACTCTTTTGTTTAAAAATAAATGGTGCGCGTAACCTCTTGTGCCCTTATTTTCCATTTAAAATTAAACAAGAGTTCCTCTTTTTAGAAGTAAACTAATCAATGAGTTAGTAAAAATCAGCAATGAGAAATATTAAAATACTTATGCGGTTATGCAAACAATCAAGCAATGCAATCAAGAAGAATTAGATTTTGCAATAAACTTTCCAATCAGCACTTCTCTGCGTTACTCATAATGTAACGTGCTCTTACTTCGTAAAATAAATCTGATATTCTAGGACACTGACCTAAATGATAATTGTAAATGCAAATTAACTCGTCAGATATGAATACAAGGTAGGCGCAAATATTGCAAACAGAAGATAAATAAACCCTGTAAGTATTTTGCTTAGTGAACTAGTTTTTTGAACAAACGTCGTGTTGGATTACAATGTAGGTAATGTCATTATTTTGTTTTATGATGGATTAGGTAATTTTCAGTGAAATTAAATGGTTTAATAGAGCTTAATAATCTTGGTACGTGATAATCGAGGGCCCTCGCCCACGGCGACTTTTTGTAGCGATGCTGTCGCGCGTTTACGAAACGCGCTACAGCATCGCTACTAACGCGCGTTAGTCGCATTTGTAACGCGCTATAGAAGCGATGCCAACGCGCTACTAACGCGCTACAGCATCGCGACCCAAACAAGACGCGCGCTACCGTGTCGGACGACATCGGGGAGGGAACGGAGGGAGGGTGGCGCGGTAGTGGAGAACCGCGTTTGCATCGCGACAGAAGCGCGACGGTATCGCGTTTGCATCGCGACAGAAGCGCGACGGTATCGCATTTGCATCGCGACTGAATCGTGTTATGTGGGCGAGGGTACACAGCTAGCGACCGCATCGCGACTGTATCTATGCGAACGCGCGACAGCATCGCTACTGCATCGCCATAAAATGTCGCCGTGGGCGAGGGCCCAATTACTTAATTGAGTATTGATTCTGAAACGTACGACAAAGCAATGGTTCATTACGTGCCAGTGAGTATTTTCATATGTTATATGGTGGGCGTAATGGAAGGATTAACGCCAGTCCCCTGGTAATTAGTTTAATGAAAATTAAATGCTGTTCAAATTTGGCACCTTATTAAAAACTTACGTAAACAAGTCAAAGTTATTTAAAATGATACTGCTGTTTAATCTCGCAGTAAATAAGGAAAGTTAATGTTCTGGTACACTTACTTAGTTGATAATGTTTGCAATAATAAGATAGAGAAACTTCCTCTAGACTGTAGAGTAAGCATTTTTTTTGTTGTAGTGGGTGGATGGTTGGGAATTGAACGGTCAAGTGTGGCCGGCGGACGCATGGGACGACGACCGAGTCGTTGAGTCGTGTGACCATCGTCCGCAACGCAAACTCGTCTCCCGCCAGAATGCTGCACTCGTGCAATATCGAGTTCCCGCTCGAGGAAAAGGCTTTGCGATCACCGTACGCCACTTGAAAAACATCAAACGTAAGTTAACAGACACATTCACACTTTACACTGTTAAAATATTTGACTCCCACATAAAATGTGATTTATCCGCATTTTTAGGGTCAGTAAACTTTATCGAGGCCTGTAAAATGTTGAATAATGCTTCTCTGAAAGTATGATGATTGTCTGTTTATTGCGAAAGGAAATAAGCAATAAAACAGTTCACGGACGTCGACAACGTATTGATCGGATAGTACGATTCAATGTTTCTTAATGGATGATATTTGCATTATTACTTTTACACAAGGGTAAAAAGAAATGTAGTTTATTCGAGTCGTTGTGTTGGCAAAAATAGAATTTATGTTAACAGATATTTTTCGATTTGGATGTGACAAAGAGATTAAATTACGCAAAAATTGCCTATAATTGTTCAAAAATGACGACTAACATTGTAATTTAAATACTGACTCAAATCTGCTAAATAATACGACAATATCTAAATACCTACTGCTATGCACATATTCCGTAACTTTTAATAAAGTTTGAACTCGACCAGTCAAAGCTTTTCAAACTTATTTGTTTAAATAGTTTGTATATGCTTTCGTTGAGAGTTTAGTGATTGTTTCAAAATGGCTTTGACATGGCAATAACTAACTCATAAACAACTTATTAATATTTTTTTGGATTATAAAATACAACACATTCATTTAACCTCTTGTATGCCGGAACGCAGATCCGCGTCAGATTAAAGGCTATCTTTTTGTAATCTGCAACATTGGTACTATTTGAAACTAACGAGACTAGAATGCAGTTTTTTTTTACTTTCGGCATACGAGAGGTTAATTTTTAGGATTCCGTATCCAAAGGGTAAAAACGGGACCCTATTACTGAGATTTCGCTGTCCATCCGTCTATCCGTCTGTCCGTCCGTCTGTCTGTCACCAGGCTGTATCTCACGAACCGTGATAGATAGACAGTTGAAATTTTCACAAATGTATTTCGGTTGCCGCTATAACAACAAATACTAAAAAATAGAATAAAATTAATGTTTAAGGGGGCTCCCATTCAACAAGCGTGATTTTTATGCCCGTTTTTGCTCGATATTGATAACGGCAACAGGTAGACGCTTGAAATATTCACAGAATATTTAGTTATATATTCACTTTAAAAATTAATAATTAAATTAAAATAAAACAAATATTTAAGGGGGCGCCCATAAAACAAACGCTTAACAAACGTGATTTTTTTGCCGTTTTTATAGATAGTACGGAACCCTTCGTGCTCGTGTAAGGAGCCCGACGCGCAATTGGCT
The DNA here is from genome assembly GCA_947859365.1 of Archips crataeganus. Taxonomy (NCBI): domain Eukaryota; kingdom Metazoa; phylum Arthropoda; class Insecta; order Lepidoptera; family Tortricidae; genus Archips; species Archips crataeganus. The sequence continues at coordinate 12,376,818 of OX402055.1, read as the reverse complement.
GGTTTTCGAATAAATTCTTGTGGTATTAAGTGGCCTGGTATTAAGTGGCCTAAAGTGACCTTGTCTATTTATGGGCACTACATGTACACTCATATCCTCATCAATTGTTAATCACCTCATTCATAAAAAATAACAGACCTGTGTTATAGTAAAATTTGTTTGTATTTGTCTGACAAAGGCAAGTGTGAAAGTGACATATAAAAATAAACGGACGTCTATTTGACATAAGCGTAAGAAATTCTTATATGAATAAGGGGATGAAAATATTTAGTTTTCTTTGCCTGGCTGCTAAACTAATTCGTTCTACAGTGCGAATAGTTAGTTTGTGAGTAGTTTTAGTACTCCACTTTTTTCCATTATGACAAAGTTTCTTCATGATAAATTGCGTGGGACTAAAAGTAATGGTGGTTTGTGTTTAGTGCTAAAGTAAAGATTATGGAAAGATGTTTTTGATTATTATATTTGTAATATCGTTTCAAAACAGAGTCTAATCTTAATTACCTATTCAACCTAAAATGCACATCAGGCTTTAATTTCTTTTAGAATACATTTCTTCTAAACCTTTGTTAAAATAAATAAATAAATAAATAAATATTAGGGGACAATCTTACACAAATCGACCTAGTCCCAAACTAAGCAAAGCTTGTACTATGGGTACTAGACGACGATAAACATACTTATATAGACAAATAAATACTTAAATACATAGAAAACATCCATAACTCAGGATATTTGTGCTCATCACACAAATAAATGCCCTTACCGGGATTTGAACCCAGGGCCTCTTGCTTCGTAGGCAGGGTCACTACCAACTAGGCTAAGGCGGTCGTTAAATAACATAAATATAATAATATCACGGGACAATTCACACACCAATTGACCTAGTCCCGAAGTAGGCAAAGCTTAAACTAGGGTAAAAATCTATTTAAGCAACTGTTAACTGTAAACATCTTTATTTAATAGAAAACTATTAAATACATAAGAATTGTTTATTATACAAAATAAATGATAGTAGCAACTTTTCTTATTCAAATAATATAAAAGGTCGTTTCCATGTTATGTCCCTTTTCGCACGTTTTGCCGAAATGTCAACCGATAAGAATGTAATCTACCAGATAAATCAAGTAACTTTTAGTAAACTGATAGTAAACTTGCTCTTTTGCTATATATGAAACAGTGCACTTTAATCGTAAACAGTATATTTTGAGTACGGCTGTTAGATAATTATTTTTGCTGAATTATGAACACATACAGTAAAAAACCGGCCTAGAGCTTGTCGAACCATGCTCAGTGTTAAGGTTTCGTACCCATTCCTGCAAATAAATAAGATGAAAAAAATAAATTGTTACACCTTTTTTAGAGCACCATCAAAAGAAGGTTTTTTCATAGGGCTCAGTTTTATAATTCGTTGGTATCGTATAATTTTCCTTAGCGTATATAAAGTATCTCACTTTTGGGGAAAGGTCCCCATCTTTCCGCTACTCCATTCTGTTGAGTGCATGCTCGTGCCAATTTATTTAACATGTTTTCAACTCTTCAAACTATATTTTCCGCCTACTTTCCTCCTAAAAGCCAATGACTAAAAGTTTGGGGACCTCATCTTCTTTAGTGATAAAATGCAGTGAGACATTGACGAATTGAAATAAATAAATCCAATAGTTGATCATAGGTTATTATGGATTATTGGAATAAAAGTTCACCTTACATAATAATGATTAAATTTCCAGACGTCGTTTGGTTAATACGTGGCCCTTTTTTTTTAAAAAAAGAAGTGCCTAGATCTCAAGCCAAGCAGTAGACTTTATTCTTAGTTACTATTATTTTTTTGTCCCTAGCTTGCAACGTAATGCTGTTCGGCTCCGAAGGCGTATTCACTTTGCGCAACCACGGCACCACAGGCAACTGCTCGCTCATCGCCATCGCTCCAACAGCGGTCCGAGTGTTGGACCTAAACGTCGGGCAGGTAGTCAAGAGGAACACTCTGCTCGACATAGAAACCGGAACTTTACATCAGGTACATCAAGTTTTTTCAAGTTTAATTCAAAAGCTTGTCACACTGCAAGTATGTCACGAGCTTGAAAGTTTAAGTCTGATAACTTACTCTTGCGGCACGTGTACATTGTAAAAAATTCACATTCACCTGGACAGAATGGAGCGTCATCATTTCAAACAAATGCCTGGTTCGAGTTAAAAAGGTTTACGTAGATATAAACACAGAAAAATTTGATATATGTCATAATTTAGCAACATTCCATATCGATGAAAGAAATACTTACATACATATATTACACCTTGTGAGAAAATATACCTACCAGGAAAAATCTAAGCGTTCTTTTATGATTTTATAATTTGTTGAAGTATTTTATTTCACACAGATAATAAAATTGATCGGATATTTTCCGTATTTTTTCTGTTTTCTAAAACTTTTTCTTTTGTCTTAATAAACATTACAGGTTAATATCATTTTACAATCGAAACAAGTACGTTGCAGGAACTGTTAAGCGTAAAAACATGCAAATGTCGGTGGAATTAACATCTGTTTAAGACATGCTTTGCTGTATAAGCAGGTAATAAATTATTTTTCTCAAACATGCTATGAAATATTGACGTTATGTTCCTTATAATACGCCACGAACTGTCACGTTGCAGGTGCGCCTAGACGAGAGGTCAATAATGGAATTTCATACAACATTGCTGGCCTTGGCCAGCAAAGTGATCGTCTATTGTTTTATGTGACACAGCACCATGACGTTTAATAGGTCCACGTGGTCGACGTGGATGGATGGATGGATGGATGGATGGATGGATGGATAGATGGATGGATGGATGTTGATGGATGTTGATGGATATTGATGGATGTTGATGGATGTTGATGGATGGTGATGGATGTTCATGGATGTTGATGGATGTTGATGTTGATGGCGATGGTGATGATGATGGCGGTGACGGTGGTGGTGATGATGATGATGCATGTTTGAGAAAAACTCTATACAAGCCTTGGCCACGAACAGGGATTGCCGGCCTCGTATCACTACTCGGCCGGCAATCCCCTATTTCGCGGCCGCTGCAGTAATGTACTATTTTGTGGAAACATCACACAAGGAAAAAATACGTTATAGGCAGGGCTCTTTCTCACGTTTTCTAGCTAGATAGTTAAGCTCAGGTTAAATATTCACATTTAGCGCATTAATACAGAACCATTCTCGAATTATTTTACAAAACTCGCTCTCGAAAAGGAAGAAGCCCTTTTTGAAGAGTCACTCTTTAATTAACATATTACCCAAACCGGTTCGATCCAAATGTACAGGATGTTATATAGAATTTGTTAAAATGCGATCACTCTGTCCGATACATTTTAATTAATACTGAAGTATTAATTGAAATTAAAGCCATTCAATTGATGTTTCATTTTCCAAAAATTTTCACTTTCGGTATTTCTATATCAACAGCTAGTTTTAATTTATTACCATTGTTAATTGCTATTATTACGCTAGATGTTGGCCGCAACGTCTCAACGTATCTGTCCATTCATATTTTTTCTGGTTCCGCCGGGAAACTTAACCTAGCTCCTGAAAATGTTTTACACAGTAAACAGCATGACTTTAATGTTATCTCATGCATCATTTATAATGTAAGACTCACATTAATGTTCATGGAAAAGTTCAAAGAGAATTCCTAGAGGTGTTAATTAGAGTTTCAAGCCCCAGATCAGACTTGATACAATTAGGTAAGTACTTAGTTTTCAACTGGTCCAGTAGTATTGCCATTTTATTATTTTGTATACCACGATACGTACCATTTAGCTAGAGGAACTTTTCGTAGTTATTTAAATAAAGTAAAGTGAACATTTCCGAGCATATTTTAAGAAGTTTACTTATTTTTCGGTAACTTAAATAAGCCACAGCATTGTAATGCACAGAATGACCTAGTTGTTTGTTTGAATATAAATGTAACTCAAGTAATTAATGCATGAAAAATAAATCAGATTTTTTTCTGACTTTACAATCTGACTAGTTTTTTTATTGCTCTCAAATGTAGTAGGTAGTTGAAATGACATATTTTATACCTAATATACGTTTAGGGCCGATATTTCAATCCCCAGATAAAAGTATCCCTCAGTTAAAACATTCATAGGCACAAACACACAGTCATAGGGAAAAAAGGACAAAGCTTACATTTATCTGACAGATACATTATATTACATTATTTGCATTTTCATGGGGATTGAAAAATCGGCCCTTAGTAAAATAAATCTTCCGCCAATTAATTTAACGAGATAATTAGTGTTTGTGTCGTACGAGGAAACCGTGTACATTTACCACTGAAATAACTTACCATGAAGAACTTTAGCCTGCAAATAAATTATGAGTTGGAAAATGTTACTTACTAAGTTCCATGCCAATATTTTCTGAACTCAATTTAAGTACCGCAGGGAACTTCAGGACTTCGCCTAGTTAAGCATGCAACACGTGTCTTGAAACCACGGCGTACGAGTTTAAGACTAGGTCTGAAAATTACGGACGCGACGATGAAAGTGAAAGACTTGTCTTATCTTCTAGGTCTGATTTATTTACGAATTCAAAACTTTTATGATTACCGATGCTGTACATTATTGAGGCTACTCGTAAGCAGAAGGTACTCGTAAAAAGGGTATCCCCTTGAATCGTAGACAATGTTTTCATCGAATTTAATTTCATCGAAAATGATGTACAGAATATTCAGTTCCTATAATATCTTTAGCAGTAATCTGGTTTCATCGATTATACATTACAAATTTTCTTAATTCCTTAATTACAAGGATTAGTGCTTTTTAGAACATACTTTTCCTAAACTATTCAAAAGACAAAATATCTAAATATCGAATTTCATTTAGTTTAGTTTAAATACGAGTAGGTATGTGATCTCGAGATTAGGATGTAACGTGTCATGACAAAAAAAGCGCAAGCAGCGAGCGAGTGAAGCGAGCAAGCAAGACAGGTCGGAGCGGAAGCGACTCGGAAAGGTTAGATTCTTTTTTTTATGACCACCCTGGAAGTCTTGCTTTTTTATAACTAAAATAATTTATAATTCTCTATGAAACATTATTAATACGATTTAAATAAAACATGAAATAAAAATAATGATATAAAATTCTGTAGAATACAAATTATGAAATAATTATTCTACAATTTAATAAGCGGTGATTTCAAAAAAAACATGATTTATCAGTTCGATGACATGAATGAAAATACGAGAAACGTTGTCTATGAACTAATAATCGATGAAAAGATTGTCTACGATTCAAAGGTAAACCCGTAAAAAGAATGTTTGAAGTTACAATTTTCACGTAGTTCATTGTAAGAGATATTGTTTAAGACGATATTGTTTGTAAAAGCGTTTTTATGTGTATTTAGCTACAAAAGAAACCTTTTCCCTTGAGCAGTCTAAAAATATTTTCAATTAAGCCGCTTGAAGTTTAAGAAAAAGATAATCCGAAAATAATGATGTGTTTGATGATCAGAATTGCGTGTCACGTTTCGGTTGTTTAGATTCTTCTAAAATTTTGATTCAAGTTTAGCAGTGATGAGCTTATTTTGAAAATCTCAGTTGATCTCTTTACGTAATTTTATTGTACTTTACGGAACTCTTATACCATCACATTGTGGTAGTTTTGGTAAATGTTAATTTAAGGAAAAAGTAGTAAACCTTCACCAAGGACCGTCCACTTAAATAACTATGTTAGGTTTTGAATGACGTAGGTACAATAGGTAGATTGTAGGAGAGGGAGTAAATTAAGCGCAATGATTGGCGTTTGTATTCGACTAAGTACAAAGTAACCTACGACTGTAAAGTACCCTAAAATATCTGTAAGAATAGTCGATGGGTAGGTGCTTATTATAAAGAATTGACTATATACAGATACATTTTCCTTCTGCAAGAAACATACCTACCTACTAAGACTATTATTAAATCACTTAATAATTGAAAGTCGTGATCGGACTTATTATTTCTGCTCTTGGCTTTGGCTCTTGGGCATGGAATGTTATTCATGTCGTGTTTCATACGATAGCTGTAAATAACACAATGTGATCGTCTTTATTCCTAGAACATGATCCTGAAAAAAAAGGTTATTTTTAGCATAGTGAAAAAGCATAACGGGAGCAGATTTTTATGAAAAGGTAACTTCTAGGATTATTTATTAGCCGTTGTGTCAATTAAATCAAAAATGACTCACCTAATCCTATCCATCCCCCTTCGTCCTGATTTTCCAATTATCTTAAAATAACTGAAACTTCAGTGAAAAAGTTGTGAGACTGTTAATTAACTTAAATATCAAGATAAGCTTGGACAGATTGATGGATCAAATTCAGTTAATCTGTTTATTTAATGTTGTTTTGTCTCAAGACAGCTTGTCGCGTACTCCCACGTCAAATCAGACTTCAATTGCTTTTGATCCGTGACCTTGTGTATTCCTAAGATTAAATGCTTCTCGAAAGCTGTAAAAGTCAGTCCATTATCTTATTCTCATTTTCACTTGTTTGACTGTGACATTAGGCGCTTTCTGTTGTTAACTGTTTCATATTTAACTGGGGGGTCTTGGGAAAGCCTAAGGCTCGTCATGAGGGAAAAGTTCTTAAAAGAGAAAGTATACAAGTTTCGGCACATCAGAGGTGGACAAAGACTACTAGGGTAACCAGTAATGCCATCTGTGAAATTTTAACTCTCTTATGCACAAGAATTAGGTACCCTTTAGACTGGCATAAAATTTCACTCGCGTCTTCGTGTACAGTCGAGTTCACCAATATCTGTACAGCCAACCTTTCATAAATATCTATACATAGACCTTATTACGATAACATAAGGTCTATGTATAGATATTTATGAAAGGTTGGCGATACAGATATTGGTGAACTCGACTGTACCTAGTGCTTGTAGATGTATTCTGCGCATCTTGTCAAATATTGATGATGGCTGGCTGTTATAATTTCAAGTACATAATTTATTTATTAACGTTTCTTAAGCTTCTGTTAGTTTAAAATTCGTTTGTCTTTATTTAGCACTGCAGCATTTGCATTTGTCACATTTAGACAAAACGTAATAAAGCAAATTTGAATTTAGTTGTAACTAAGAATAACACGAAGTACACGAAGACTTGTGAGGATGGATGAATGGATTTAAGGATGCTTGTCTAGGTACTCTTTCACGCAAAAAATGATAACCAAACCTAGATGAAATTGGCATACTAGAAATTTACTATTTATTGGAATTTTATTTTATTTATTTATTTAGATTTTTGGCGTCTTTTTTTACTGCTATCTACACTACTAATAGCGGTAAAAGAATCTTCTCAAATAAAGTCACGGGAAACACCTGCTTGGTTAATGAAAGAGTTAATTTATTAAGCAGGGCCCAATTGCATAACAAATTACAAGCTAATAGTATTAGCTATTTTGTACTGAAATTCACTAATACTATTTGCTTGTATTTTGTTATGCAATTGGGCCCAGGTCGTGGTTTATCTGAAGAAAGGTTACTTTTTCGCCATCTAACCAGAACTAGTGGGCCAGACTTTGAAGAACAACGCCCTGAGGCAGCAACTTTAAACATGTCATTGAATTATTTGGAGATTCTAACCCGCATCTCCTGGCTATATACTCGTATGCGCCAACTGTACAACGGGGTTTTCGATTAACACACCCGAACTTTGACCGCTTGCATACGTCAATAGTGGTGTGTGGTGCCACCTATCGCAACTATCTGATTCTCCTGATAAAACAATTATAATATTATGATTATGAGCCACAGAAATAATAATAAAGAGGATAGAAGTGCCTTAGACGCGTGACCTTGGCGCCGCGCTTGTGACTCGTAGGTCACAAGCGCACGACTTGTGGCTCAGTGCTATTTGAAACGTGGGTATGACAACAAGTGCTTTAAAATGGTGTTTTGCAGCATTAGCAATTGCGGAAACTCGTCCACACTGTGTAATTACACTAATAAGGGGATTACATTTCATTGGTATGTATTAATTTAATGTAATAATGCGGTTTATATCAAAATACAACTTGAGAAAATATTTCATTATGAAATATTGGTTTACACGTTATTAACACGAAACTTCATACACCATTGCTACTCATGCCCATAAAAACGCAGATCGTTTTGAATTATACGCAGCAATGTAAATTAATTTTTGATAACCCTTCCGTCTTGCACAAAAGTTCGTGGTACGGACAAAAAAACAGGTTACGACTAGTACAGACATAATGCCGACGCGGCCAATAAATGGCGCCGTTGTGTAAATGTGGGTATGACTTACGTTGAGTGTTATTCAACGCTATCTCTAAGGTGTAAGGTTCATAATTGTTTGTAAGCAAAAATATTAGTAATTGTGTGCGTGATTGCGTAGTACGGTTCCGGTCTTTTGCATGTGTGCATTAACACAGTAAGTAGAGGGGATGAAGCAGCGACACAAGTTCCGGAAGAAAATAGGAACTAAGGCATTTCTATCCTCTTTATTATTATTTCTGTATTATGAGCTAACAAAATGTCTCCACTTAAGCCTTTATTAATACCTAGCTTAATAATACCTTGTAACTAAGAAAAAGTTTATGTTTGTTCAGTGCATAAAACGAGGCTTGCCTGATTACGTGGACATCGGAGGTGCCGCGGGCCTCGATCATACTAAGATGGAGATCTTCGAGAATATCTGTGGACTCGACTCCAATGAAGGTAATTTTTTTAACTTCTCATGGCACTAAAAATCGACGTCTCACATCATTAGGAAATTTCATGGAAATGTTCGAGAAGCTAATTAAGACGGAACAGATCACAATAAAGAGTGTATTATCATGTCATGATTACAATGTGGTATTAAGTTGTTCCAAATAACCTTTGTTCTAGAAATCATTTACTGCACAAATAGTCGTACTTACATACGATCATAATGTACATAACGTACTCAAGGGGTTATTTAGAGATGTAGCTTCACTGTGCATCTTCTATCGCATGTACAACGGAGAGTGCTCCGAGGAGTTATTCGGGTTGATCCCTGCCGCATCCTTCCGCCACCGCCCTACGCGACAACACTTCCATCCTCACCATCTGAATGGTTGGTTGTCTTCTACTGTGCGTTTTTCCAGAAATTTCCTGCCTCGCACAGCAAAGCTCTGGAATGAGGTTCCTGCTGCGGTATTCCCGGACCGATATGACCTTCAAGCTTTCAAAAAAGAGCGTACTCCTACCTAAAAGGCCGGCAACGCACTTGTGACTCTTTTGGTGTCGCAGGTGTCCATGGGCGACGGTAATCGTTTACCATCAGGCGATCCGTCTGCTTGTTTGCCCCCTATATCATAAAAATAAATAAATAAATAAATAAATAAATATTTCTGTCCGCAAATATAGGTATTTTAAGCTCAATCAGTCGATCACTCAACAGATCAGGAAAGTCGATTCCAATAAATTGTTTAATTTAGTAAAATTCCGTTTTTTAATTCAGAGTCTATATATTAAGATAAAAACTGCATGTCCGTAATAGAAGTCCCTCGAGAGTATTATATTACCAATCAGTGCAGTGATCGAATTTCTCAAGTAGGTACCTATACCGCGCAGGGCATCGCAATTTTCCCCATCATGGTTGAAAATAAATTCAATTATTTCAGTGCAAAAGACGAGTTTGAGAAACAGCAACAACAATGTACGCCGAAGATTATGCGAGGCGACACAATTTAGTCGGTGTTATTAATATTTATGGAGGTATCATATCACACAGTGGGTAACGCAGCGGGAAGTCAAGCAATGAGATAATAAATTGAATTGCACCCTCGCCGACCGATTCCGCGAATTGTGATAGTCTAACCTTACTATATGTGTCTTATAAGAACAAGAGTAAATTAACGACTTAAAAAATGTAACTTCGATCTAAAGTAAACCTATAACAGGAGTATATTATTATTATAGGCCGCTAGTGAAACTTGTCCCGATCCTCCAGGATTTCATGCCATTTTGGTTTCAAAATTACGGGTATATTAAAGACTCGTTATAATGACTTTACCTATTGATGAACAAAAAAAGTTTTGATCTGAGAGAGTAATATCCCAAAGATTGTAATACAGTTTTGTAAAAGTTTCTGCCGGAATAATTACCGATCTTTATCGTCGTTATTATTCCGAAAAGTCTTGGGGATAAATTAATACTCTTGTGGCTTTTGGGACCAAGAATATAATGTGTTTCTGTTAGTCGTCGTTTTTTTCTTTCTCTGTAATGTTTCTTAGTTGCTCCTATTGTTTGTAGGTTTACAATTCATTCCTTCTATAATTCAATGTTTCAATTTTTATTAAAGGATAATACCGCTTCGAATCCTTATTTATTTTATTTCGTAATTTAATATTGTTTTGTCGAAGTAGTGATTATTATTTTGTACTTAAATACTTGCTAGTTATTAAAAATATCTCAAATTGAGATAATGTGTCAATATTTTCGCTTCAGCTATACGAATATTATTTTACCTTGCATGTTTCTTTTTAAGACTTCAGCAGTCAAAGATAATTTGCCTACTTAACTATATAGTAGACGTTCGATTTCTATAATATTAGTCGGTGGCAATTTAAGAAGCAGGAAGCTTACCTAAATTTAGCAGAAAATAATAGAAAGTTCTATTTACACTCCTAATACCTACATCCTTCTAGCCTGATAGATTTGTGTTCATTGATATTACATCCTCTATTATTTTGATCTTAGCTCGTCGCCCGGTGCTCATAGCTTGCGAAGATACAGTGGTACGGCTGGTGTCCAGTGGCCGTTTCCAAAACTCGGTGACTCTGGCCTTCACTTCCCTCGTCCCAGAAGACATTGAACACTCCGATCTCATTTGTGGAATGAACGAAATGAACGAATTGGCTGACATCTAAATTAACCGATAATCTGATAGCCAGAGCCGCGACATCTCCATTGAGTTGAAACTGTTATCTTAATTAGCGTGTAGCTTTAGTCTCGACTAAATAAAGTAAGCACGATTTGTAACTGGAATTAATTAGACATACAGCCATTTAGAATAGCTCAATCGATTATTTGTACGTAGATACTAATTAATACCAAAGTTGTCAAAGTTGCGGCTCTACTCTTGCAATTTGGGCAAACTTTTCGGAATGAAAATGTCAAATTGTTGTAATTATTTAATGTTACATTAAATTAGCTAACAAGCGTAGGCAAATGCAAAAGTAACATACACGTGGTGTGTTCTTGCAAAATTAGCAATTGTTTCATTAAAAGTGTGTCGCTAATTTAATAATTGTTACTAGGTAGTCGCATAGTCATTTATTACCTAAGTTTTATTAAGTTACGCCTATAATGTTATGTTTTATGTTATTCAATGCTTCGGTGCCAATCGTCTACGGGTTTTATTTGATACAGATTTCAATAGTAAGTTTACTTTTATTTACTTAGTAATAATTATTTCGTAAGACGTAGTAGTGGATAAGTATTCAGTTTCAAGAAATACACTGACGAGCAGAATAAGAGTAATGCGCTATTTTTAATTGTTAGTATATTTAGGTACATAATACTATTGGAACTGTAATTAGTTTTAAATTAGTTTACTGTTTCAGCATGTCGATCTAGTCACGTAAGAGCTAGAAATTATTAAAATTATGAGTACTTACCTAAAGTGTGTCCTAGCCAAATGTCCATAAATAAAATAGACTTCCTACCAAAAACATTCTTTTATTTTGACATCCAATTACTTTGCTGATATTGTGACAATTGTATTTATAGAATACCTATATTGAATAAAAGTGTGCAAATACAATTCAGAGTTTCGCTTCTTTTGACAACAGTTGTGATCTGTAACGACTTTTGTTCTAACTTGAATGAATTGCCTTGTATAAGTATAGCTTTCGTTTATAACTAAAGAACAAGTTTAATAGCATGGGGACAGAATAGGCTCGATGGAAAAAAATACTGAAATTATGAATTAAATGAGATTTATCTCCCCTTTCATGTATACAACTAGCTGTTGCCCGCGACTCCGTCCGCGAAGAATAGTAGCCTGCGACCTATTCTCAGACCTACCGAATACAGAGAAAGAATTTTCATAAAAATCGGTCGAGCCGTTTCGGAGGAGTTCGATAACAAACAGCGTGACGCGAGATTTTTATATATTAGACTAGCTGTTGCCCGCGACTCCATCTGCGAAGAATAGGGTTGAATATAAAAAATAGCTTACGACCTATTCTCATACCTGCCAAATACAGGCAAAAAATAATCATAAAAATCGGTCGAGACGTTTCGGAGGAGTTCGATAACAAACACCGTGACACGAGATTTTTATATCTTAGAAGACTAGCTGTTGCCCGCGACTCTGTCCGCGTATAATAGGGGTATAAAAAATAGCCTACGACCTATTCTCAGACCTACCGAATGTAGAGAAAAAAGTTTCATAACAATCGGTCAAGCCGACTCGGAGAAGTTCGATAACAAACACCGTGACACGAGATTTTTATATATTAGAAGATGATGAAAAGTGATTATTGAAGTGAAGAATGAAATAAAGTGATTCTTCAAATTAAGAATCTAACCCTACCTGAATAAAAAAAATAACTCTCTAACGTATCAAATCCATATAGTTATCACTAGCTAAATAAACTAGGTGTGATAATTCAAGTGGTGCCCAAGTTCAATTACACTAATTGGTGCTCCAGATACTATTAAGCAAACTTTCAACCGCGGTGGACGAGGGAAGTCAAATTAATTACAGCTTACATTCGAGAAAAAAAATTAAAGAGAATTTTGAATTTAATGGAAAATACCTTGGTACAGAATAACTGCAACACAGGCAGCGAGACAAAGTATGACATCCCGTCAAAACTAATAATAACATACAATTTTAATGTTAAATCTGATGCTGATACCAAATGCATTTAATGATCACATGTTTTTCTGAACTTGGTACGAATGCTAAATTGATTAATTATTACGAGAGCTCGAGGAGTCAATATAATAGATTTTACAACGAGTGCATAAAACGCGATATATTTTACCCGAGACGAGAGTCAATAGTTAAGTTGAGGTTAAAATGGGTTTTATGAACGTGTCATACAATCTGCTTTTAACTTCGACAGCGAGGAAATTAAACAGAAACAATGCAAATTGCGAAATGAGATCTGTAAATAAAGGTCGAGCAAAATACACAACCAGTGTCGTGGAGGGGGTACCTTGGGATAAAACAACTTGTAGTTGGTGTAGTATACATACTTTGCCATAGTTTAACATCACATCATTGTCACGTAAAAAATATTTTATCCGATGGGAACCGAGTTCTTACAGTGCAACGGCACTAAATAGGTACATATCTACAAGTATTTAACGAGCATAATAAAAAGAATAACATTAAAATTGTTATCTTCTCTAAATATGCGGTTGTGTAATTTATTGCCGAAATATTAATAGCACTCCAATAGAACTCAAGCAGTCCTTGAGGTAGGAGATAGGGAACTACTTACGCATACGTGGTAGTTAACTGTTAATAACATACGATCTTGCACAAGGCGAAGTATATTTAGACTGCGGTTGTTTGTGATAAGTTAGTAACTTGAACCATATTAGCACAACAACCCCCAAGTAAAACTGTGAGTAAACTCTATTAAGTTGGCCCTTTACCACCAAGGCCAATTACGATCACAGAAAACGAAAAGCAAACGCAAACGATTCAGCAGTGAGGCGGAAAATAGACCGTTAATGGAATCATTACAAACATTCAACCTGAGGCTTCGAAAGTGCAAACGCGATAAATTATTCAAACGACTTCAAAAATAAATCTTAATTGGATTAGTAGCGAGTGGTTTTGAGCTATCTTTTGAATGAGGTTAATAACTTGAGGGTTGGTGAAGTACCTACCTCAAATAAATAGCTATTTAAGAGTTACGTTTAACCGTATCAATTGATAGTTTTTATTATTTAACTGCAATAGGTTGTGCAAGGATCGGAAAAACGTCTGTCATTTTAAAAAAAACTGTCCCTGTTTCCATAGTAGAGACTTCCTAACGATGTTACAATAATGCTTTAATGACATCCGTCGATTGGAAAAGAACCAGTTCGACTTCTAAATCAGTCAAAATTTTTGTGGTTAAGTAAGCTAAGTACCTATACTCTTTATAAAAAAAACTGTATAGATTCAGGCGTTACTTTGTGGAGTTCCGTGTTAAAATAAATTGACTACGTATTTTGCTCCTTCGGAAAGTATAATAACGGGTGAAAGATAATTTGTTGTAATAGGGATGATAACACCACCAGTCACGTAACGTAATTTTTTGAGCTAATAAAACACCGTTCTCCTGTAGATTTTGTAAGTACCTAGTTATGACGTCACTTTTAAGCTAACTAAATCGACAAGGTATTTATTTGTTTTAAAGCAGCTAAATATAATAGTTTTGCAGTTAATTCAAAATTAATCTGGTTTGGGACTTAATATTTTTTTTTTTACTACAGTCGAATCTTGGAATTATTGTTTTATGTTGTCGTCATCCCCACATAGGCACCAGTTGTTGTGTTTTGTATTACCGTAACAACATCATCGTAGATAAATGGGTACAAAGATGAGCAGCTACGTTTGACGTTGAGTGCCTACGTGTGGACATTCCTTGAAACAGAAAATTATCGTGGAATCAGTCATAATAGAGTCATTAAATTGTTTACAAAAAAATTAGCAACAGCTATAGCAAGTATCATTTAAGTAGGTAGTCTTTTGCACAAGCAAGCTTTGCGTGTAAGTGCTGGCTGAATTTTTATTTCAGCGCCCTCTATGTCTGATGTCTATGACTAATACGGCGCTAGTGTTTAATATCTATCTGTCGACTCTATACTCGATTATGATGTCGTACCGAAACATTCCGCTAGATTACTCTACCTGGCCTTAAATAAAGATAATTATTTCTAGAAAGAGTACCTATATTATTTAATATGAGCAATTCAGATTTATCTTTAAGCTTTTTTTTAAGAATGTAAGTTGTCTTCAAATCTTGTAAATCGAATCTCAACAACTTCTACCGATCGGATTGACTTGAAATTCGGTGTGAACATGACGTAGATTATGATAACAATTCAAGTATACATAGGTAACAGAAAGTACAGTTATAAAAAATATATAATATTTTTTTTAATTTGATATTACTTAGTTTAGTTTCTAAAAATTAATACCTATAGCAATAAAAGTCACATAACCTACCAGGGAATAAAACGTTTGTAAAAGAAATAATTTGTAACACATTTTAATTCAATTTTATTGATTATTTTTCAGGTTAGAGTTAATTGGATATTTAAAGCAAAATATAATAACTATTGTCTAACAGTATTCAGATAAATTATTTATTCTTATTAGAGCGATGTCAGGTGAGAAAGAACAATTAATTTACTAAAATACCGAACTGTACAAACAAATTTACATGATGCAGTAATAGTTACCTAAATCTTAAGGAATACGTTCAAAATCTAGAAAGCAACGTTTGAACTAAGTAAGTAAAACTATTACAATATACATATTAATCTCTTAATCTCGACAGACAAGTGCGCGTTAACATTACTTGCACAGTAAAAATAATAGGGTACATGACACCAACAATCAACTGATATAGGTACTTTTATGAACTGTCAAAACACGAGACATCAATATCCATCCATCCATCCATAGCAGTCCTTAAGTTCGTCCGACTTCAGACATAGGCCTCCTCTCCATTTCTCCACGCCTGCCGAACGACAGCCATATGCATCCATCCTCCACCCGCCTCGCCTCGTCAATATATGTATGTCAACACCTGTCTTTGACGATACTTACTCACCATCTCAATCGACTAATTATTTATTTGTTTCAAAGCAACTAAAAATGTAATTTTGCAGTTAATTTAAAATTAACGTGACTTTCGGAGCTAAGATACAGTGTTTCATATTTGAGTCGTGCCTTGTAATTATTGCTGTATGGCGTCAACTACCCTATTATAACCAAATTAAGATTCCTAAAATATGCACGGTAAAATCAACACAGTATCCTAAGAATTAAGTTTAATTTACACTAAAGGCTATGATTCTACAGAAAATGCACTTAGTCTCAATTTTCACATAGGTATTCGGATAACGGCTCCTACGCATCAGATACTCAAAAGTATGTTCATTGTATATGAAAATATCGTAACTACCTAAATGTTAAAGCGTGGCCCGTTAACTGTGGCTACTACTTACAAGGATTTATTGAAGCATCCATGACCAATTCAAGTACTACTAAGTAATAAAATAATAAAAAAACATGTTCTTAGATTTAGATTACCATACATTGGTAAGCCATACTCTACTTTTTTGACAACAACAGGCTCCTTAGTCAACAAACTTATAGCGAAAACTCAAGTTCAATCTACATATTGAAACTCGCAGCTAGAGTTTAGCCTTAGGTATATAATAGAACCGTTATTAATACGCGCCTTCATGCTTTATCTTGTCGTGAGTCTGCCTAAGTTTTTCGTTATAAATTATGAGAGCTACAGATTCAATAATAAGAGGAATAGAAATATCACGCAAGCTGAAAGCATAAGGCGCCTACATAGGGAACGTGCACATCGACGGTGCTGCCACCTGGTGCCATCAATTTGACTGTTTTACCCTGATAAGTTTCTTTTACTGTCCGCATAGTGTCTCTTCTGTCGCATTAGTGCTGCCGCCTATAGTTTACTGCACATTCCCTATATGGCATTAAAGTCATGTATTTATTTTTCTAATAGTTCAGTGTCTATGAATGTTATTTACGAGTAAGTATTGAAAAAGTGAGATGTTCGGGAGATTGTGGTTCAAAAAAGATTTAAGTTTACTGATAATTACCGTTTACTAAAACTTGAGAAAACACGAAAAACGTGGTGACATTCATTCTACACACGTTTTTATATTTCCACTCCTCTTGTCATTAGTTCTGTGACGAGAATAGTTTATTTCAGATTATACGTCGCTTAAGTCACTATCAATATTTCCATAGTTCTTACTCAGTTATTAATTTTCTTTTCAATTGAGAAGTTAACGTGAACGCATTCGAGATGTTTTTTATGTCAAAATCAGATTACTAGAGGCTTACACTACGCCAAAAACAAATTCCACAGTTGACGGTCCACAACGGTTTCCCCTAACGAATTAATACAGCTACACGTGAAAAAAGCCTACGAGGAACAACGAAGCACACCATTCCTGGATACAAATAAACAGATATTGTCAACGTCATTCGCATTTGGTTGTCATGATGTACAAATGAGTTAGTGCAGTACATGTATACATTAATTAGCACCTAATGTAAAGCAGTACCTAATGCACACTTCGGTAATATATCCGGTAGAAGCTGTACACAAAATAACATTGAACATTTATTTTTTCTAACAATCATATACACCGTTATACTCGTAATTTCCTCCTAAACTCTTACACATTTAAGAATTGTGTGGCACAAAGTTTTTCTAGTTTACATCTGAGCCTCTATTTGACATTGGTCCAAGAGCCAAGCGTTCATTACTATGGGCAAAAAAGTAATCATTGTAATTCCCTTCTTGCCAGACCATACGGCGCTTCTGGTCTCCGATACACGGCGATATCTCATTGTGAATTTCCATATTGCAACGTGTGATGTTTTATACAATCTCAAGATAAACATTAATTTCGATGAAACCAAAATCCATAGCTTTGATAGTTCAAAATATGAGGAAAAACTCAAGAAATATGCTTATATATAACAAGGGCTTGGCTTTTATTCTGTATTGCGGACCTAAGTAAGAAACCGAATTTAAACTTTCATAATTCTTAGTATTCAACTTATAGATTTATGCATGTAATGTATATACATTTTTTAATTCACTGAGATGGCTGCTGAACCATTTCAAATAAAGGCCCTGTCCAAAATCGATTTTCAATTTGTAGCATTATGGTCTGTACAGATTTTTAGTAAATCATTTAATATCATATGTATACCTCTAATGGCCATCAGCCCATCACGTTCATTCTACGAATCAAATTAACTATTACGCTATGATTATTAGTTACATCAAAATTACTAGAGGCTTTTACCTACAGGTAGATCAACAATGAAGTTGGTTTCAGTAGAATAGTTTGATGTAATCGAGTTCAAACTTTATGAATTACCGAAAAATGCTCTAATTATCTGTCAGTCGAGATGAATCTCGATAACACCGAGGATTTGATCTTAGACAGCCTATATTGTACATGCTGCACTGCTCAAAAATTACTAGAAACACGGATCACAAACCTTTTGTTATTGATCCGTAACTAATATAATTCAAATCTTAAAAGCGAATTAGGTATTGGGTTTGTTAAACGTAATTTTAATCCAAATAATAAAAATGTTATTAATTGACTTAAAATTAAACATAATTTTAAGCAGGAAAAAATAAGTGTGTTTTTTCAGCAGACACTCTTCCAGCTTATTAACTCAGAATCTTAGTATACTCATAAACGGTCTAATGACAAACAACGTACATTTCATGAGTAATTCTAAGCTGATTAAATATATTAAATGTTCTTCAGAAATCATAATGAGAACACCTCAGACATATTTTTTGAAGAACAAAAAAAGTTCATATTTCTAGTTTTTTTAAACAAAAGTGATATCGGCTCTTTATTAT
Source organism: Archips crataeganus (assembly GCA_947859365.1). NCBI lineage: Eukaryota > Metazoa > Arthropoda > Insecta > Lepidoptera > Tortricidae > Archips > Archips crataeganus. The sequence goes on along the minus strand of OX402055.1, from coordinate 12,358,183 downwards.
TTTTTTTTTATAGAAACTAATGTTCAAGTTTATACAATGTAGTAGGTAAGATCAAATTTATAACAATTTCATTATATGCATGTGTGTGTTTTTTGTACCTGTGTATAATATATATTTACGCTGAAATACTTACTATAAAAGTATAGAGTACCTATTTATAATGCGTGGTAATAATCGGTTTGAGTTATAATGTTTCAGTCAGCAAAAATGTTCAACTGAACTTATCTTAAACACAAGTTTAATTACAGACACAAATGTTATTAGATTACACATCGCTACTTATTTACTTTAAACCCTTATTTAGATCACTTTACATCTTAATATAGACTAATTAAAGCTATCCCATACAACTTCTCAAATTGTGCTCATTTCAACAAAAAGCGATTGGTGTGCACATTGCATTTTCAGTTCTAACTGTCATGAGAGGAGAAGATGTTCACAAAAAGTGAACCTCTCATGAAAATGTCAGAGTCTATAGTGTAAGTTTTAGGTCACGAACCGCCCGCGTAAGCACACAAATTAAGAATACGACAATAAGGGCCTGTTTCACCACTCTCTGCTAATTTCCTGATACCTTAAATGTCGGATAGCCATATTATTATTAACTCTGGACAAAATAATCAGAGATGGAAGCTTACATATCTAACACTTAGATATCAAGAAAACAACACAAGGTAGGTACTGAAGAAATCCTCAAGTGCTCAATTTTCAAGTAATGGCTCAAGTTTTGACGCAACTTTTACATTTTTACCGTAAAATGCTTGGGTATGGCTTCACACTTGTATGAAAAATATAGCATCGAACTTCTATGTTTTTTATAATGTTTCTCTTCATCTGATTTGTTGTGCTCCATAATTATTGTCGTATGGGCCTTTTCAATAAAAAAAGTACGCCTCACTTTTTTTTTAAATTAGGAAATTTTAGGTTTTGCTTATTCTGAATCAAGAACGCGATTGATTTAGATGCTAAAAAAAATCCGTAATTTTCCATACAATTATTTTGTGTCAGTTTTGCGACGACCCGCATAAACTGTATGAAAAAAGTGTCTCAAAACTGACCTAAAAATAAGGACAATTTTTTTTATGAAAATGAATTGTGCTCGTGATTTTGAATAAGAAAACCCCTAATTTACCTCATTTAAAACAAAAGTAAAAGGTACACTTTTTTTTCAAAATGCCCGTATTCTAATTGACGGTTAAGGTACGCCAAAGTTCGTGCTTGTAACGTTCATTGTGTCAAAAACTTACACCCGTGTTGGCTGTATTTCACTTGGCGTTACGTATTATGTTTCTAACTCAAGCCAATATTTCTGCAAAAGCGCCAAGTCAAACTGTGGCTCTAAAATAATGCGCCTAACGAAAAAAAAATGTGTTTTGCAAACTACGAGGCAAAAGGTCTAAACAGAGTTGCTACTCATTTTTTATACAAAGCTACTTTATGAGTCAGAAACGATACAATTAAGGAGGTGGACGTGTTATGAAATTCTAAACGTCTACGTGAGTAAATGAGTGAGTGTCAATAATTATGACTAATTCAAAGTATTAATTAAATTTTAAAAATTTATCTTTTGTGGACGTTATTCAATTTTGTGCTAATAAAAGCTCTTTAGTTTCCTTAGACGTTTTAAAAGCTGAACGGCAAATGATTTTTGGTTTCGCTAAGACTCGCTAAGACAATGTTGATTGTCTATTTAATATTTGTTAAGATATGATGACAATATTAAGTGATGGTGTATGATAATGACTTGTGTGATGTAATTAATTAGTAGGTTCAAAAATTTCTGGTCGCATAATAGATCTGAATAAAGAAAATAGCGACACTATTCTCACAATACCTATTTGCGGCAACATTATGTTCAAATAGACACAACACAACTTTAGTAGTATAACTTCAATTTCTTTTTAAATATTAGCTCTATCGATACTTTTGTTGATTCTCCTAATATTGAGATAAAAGAAGACATTATCGGTTTTTATGTACAGTCGAGGTCAAAAATATCTTTACACTTTAATACCTTGTCGCTGTCACTTCGTGTTTAAACTTTTATATGAAATTGTCAGAAGACATACAGTGACAAGGTACAAAAGTGTAAAGATATTTTTGACCTCGAATGTAACTAGCCGTTTTTCAGTAAAATAGTGGTAATAGTAACATTTTTATATCTACTTAACCTTGCCCAGCCAATATTTTAGTTAAAGAAAAGATGGAAGATTTTATAATAGCTGCCGTTGCTGGCGAAAGTTCTGTCGGTGTAACATGCTGTCAAAGTACGATATTGCACAGTACTGTCGAGAAATAGGTGTATTTACTACATAGAATAAAGTCGTATGGCCAAAATTTTTTGAACCCACTTGTAAATGCATGCTCACGATGAAGTCACTGCATAAATACGTAGTTAAACTACAATTTTGTTTCCCGAAATTTTGTACAAATATCATTCCGTCACAATGTTCATCGCACTTTCCATATTCATCCGAGGATAGTAATTGACAACCGCTCCAACCAGTACGTACTTATTACATCTAACGACTTGCTAGTAGGTACAAATTTCACGCTAAAAATATATAAATCGTAATATATAAATTCATAAGATAAATTTCACTTAAAGCATTATTAAGCTACTGATTAAGTAGATTTCACAAGATTGACGGCTTGGAGCAGAGTTATGAAACTAACCGTAACTGTACGCATAAGAATGGCCTATCAATTTTCTTGTAAATTCTAACTCTATTATGTGTTAATGACCTTCATATTTTAACGTGTTGTTACTATAAATTTTTTGACTATAATAATTATTATGGTAAATATTCTAAAGAAATAGAGGATTTTTCCTATAAAAAAGAAGAAACGACATGTGCTCATAGTCATAATTAAAAACATACGACTACATTTCATATTGTATATATGTTTTTTTTTACGTTTTAAGAAGTAGGTAACAAGAACAATGCAGTTTATTCATAAGAAAGGATTATTTACAAAATATTCTATCATTTGTCTGAAGTCATAAGAATTTAAAGTTCATAAGATCCTCGAGTGGTACGATTTTAGTAGCATCCTAAATACAGTTAGTAAATACTTCAACAAAACCTCGTCGCGGTGTACGCTCTACTTTTATAGGTCCTTTATATATTTATATAAAATCCTAATTTTTCACTACGATAAAGATATGTTTCATTTTGCTATTTAAGCAGAGGCACACTTTGATATGTATAGTGATAATCCAATTTTCAGTGAAAGCATTACTTTAACAATCAAAGCATTTATCATTAAAACTGGCTTACTAATTCATTTCATTTATTTATGTACTAAGTTTTTTTTTATCAACTAACACGCAAATCCTAATGACAATATAATGTTTTCATTAAAAAACTGAGCCTTTATACGTAAAGAGAATATTTAGAAGATCACTGGATCATGAGTAAATTTATATGCATTTTTGAAAATATTATAATTAAGCGTGTCTCTCTTGAAATAGACTTCATTGTACTATACATAATATATTAATTATTGTTACTAAAACGTTCTTAAATTATTGAATTAATATCATAAATATAGTACCAGATTTTACCGGAGTTAAATTACATAGCTGAAAACATGATATCATTAAACTAAACTCATTGATCAATATTTCCAGCCACAATGTAAGGTACCTACTTCACTGACTTTTCTGATTAGAATGACACCAATAATTCTTCTAAATATTCAAGTATCGTTTAATGGTTGCGTTTGTGTGCATTTTTTTCACATATCAAACGCTTATAATTTCGATGCTATAACATGAATTAGACATTAAAATACATTTTGCAACATCAAACATACCAATCAACTATAGACAAGGAACATTATGTACCAAAATTATAAATTTAACTTTTACAGAAATTATACTATCTACGAGATTACACAAATTAACTTTATGTTAAACAAGTGCGTACATTGCTAAGAGCTTAACTACAAGAATCAGTTCCTTTTTCCAGTCAATCCAAATATTATCCAAAATCCTTCTAATTAGAAAATATTTTCATGCGCTTTCCTTATTTCATCCGCATACACAGTCACCTTGATTCGGTTAGTCCATTTATCTTAAACCATACACTGTTCTAAAATTGATCCAAACACATTTTCTATGACACTCAAGTTCTAATCACATTTAAAAGTTTCAATCACATTTGATATATTTTCTAGTATTTAGAGGGCAGCTGTAGTGGCGAGTGCTGTCAGAAGGACTAACGGTAGCGTCGTACCGGCCACGCTGCTATACGGTCCAGTCACCGCGCCATCACACGGCACATGCTCCAACTCTGCAATGTTCCCAAAAATTAATCACATTTTAATTCTAACTGGTATAAGTGATAATAAGAAGCGAACTGCTTTAAGCACATCCGCGATAACCACAAATGCCGCACTTTAAAAATCATACTCTGTATGTATTTGTATCTGGGTGTGTTTTTGGCCTTCATTAAGTACCAAAAAGGTTAGAGGCTAGATACCATTCAATAGTTATTTTTATCGTCATTGACTCCTAAGATCAATTCATTAACATTATTGTCATCCAAATGGTATTTGTGCTTCTTCTGTTTAGAAAAGCCATTAATTATTTTGTTCTAAAATTTAAAAAAATAAAACCTGAAATATAAACAAACCATTACCCCAAGCATGAAATGCAGCACTGGCAATGCTTTAACTTTTCACCTACTTAAAACCAGTAAGTATAACAATAAAAACAAATAACGAATTCTACTAAAATCTTCGTGTCATATTGAACGAGCGAAGCGAAGCACAAAGACGACACTGAGGTAAAAGATGAATGATATGCCTTTCACACCGTTGAGCTTGTTTAGGAAGTCGTTCCAGAAAGCGCAAGCTGAGGCTCGCGGTCCCCTTGGTCCTGCCGGGCCACTAGTCCCATCGGCCGTGTACGTGTAGTAGTGAGGAGATGCTCTGGAGTACAGGGGCCACTTTTCATCGGGCTTGTTTGGTTTGCTGAAATATTAAAATATAACCATATTTAAGAAAATTGTCACCACATTCTGCTCGTGATCACGAGACCAGAGGTTATTATTGCCCCTTGTGCAATGAACACAAATAAGAGGCGTTACTTTCAAGAATACTAAAAATAGATTAAGATATAAGAAGATAATAGAGGCAAGAAGATTAAAAAGAAAAATAGGAGATCTTCAAAAGAGCGTTGAAAGGTATTGAAAACTATGGAGTACCTAGAGGAATATAACTACGACTATCTCATATAACGTTAAGAGATAGTTGTAGTTTCTTCATCTACTCCATAATTTTCACTACCTTTCAACACTCTTTTTAAGATCTCCTCCAACAAATTTCATGCAATTTTTATTAGGGTTTTACCCATATTTTAGCAAAGATTCACAAATTTATCATCAATAAGAAGATTTGAAGATGACTATTTGATTTTTATTTTATTTCTTGCGAAACTCAACCCATGTCAACTGAATTATTCAAGATGGAAAGCGTTATTTGGTCGAGATAAAAATTGGTTGGATTGGTTGAAGTCTTAGTCAGTCGTAAAAAATTATATTGTTACTACAAAGCTCGAAGCACTTATCAGATCCGATCTATTCTTGGGTATTGACTAATTAATTTTGACTAAAATAGTTCTGATTATATTACTCAATTAATCAAGAGCTACTTTGCAAAAAGCGTTCTGATGATGAACTGTTTTAAACTTTCGTGATTTTCACTCATAATTACTATACTAAACGGGACTTACCACGCAAATAATATTTACCTCAACATTTCAGCCACATTGCAGCAGCCGTGGTCACGAGTTAACTGAAGTGTAGGGTGTCAAGTTCGTCTAGCCGCTCGAGTCTTTCGAACTACCCGCACTTGATCAAGATTTTTTAATGGCACCCCATCACACCGACACACAACACTCACAACGTCCGACGATCACTCTGAACATTCATCCCGACGCCAACACTTTGATGTTTATAACAGGATTCCACGAAGACGGAAGCTTATATTCATCCTCCCGGTTGAAATTTTTGTGCTTTTTAATTTCAAGCGCTTCACGCACCATTCTAGAGTAGAAAAAGTGAGTGTGAAAAGGGTGGCTGAGATCTTTGGCTTTGGCTCGGACTCGAGCGGCTAAACGAACTTGACACCCTACACTTCAGTTAACTCGTGACCACGGCTGCTGCAATGTGGCCGAAACTTCGAGGTAAATATTATTTGCGTGATAAGTCCCGTTTAGTATACTATTTATGTTCTGATGATGCTTCGTTGATTTATCGTTGTCGTATTTCTTACCCAGTGAGTGCAAAGCTTGTGAAAGACTGCATGATGTGCCCGGCTAAGTCTCGTTCCCTGGTATGGTACTGGAGAGACATGTTCAGTGGATGTCCGAAGACGTATTCCATTTCGTCGCCATGCATGACTCCCATCCACTCACCCCAGAGACTGGTGCTCGTACGCTGGAAAACGAATGTTGAAACCGATGAATATCAAAGCATTATTTACAATTTCCTAGAGCAGTTCTTAACCGGTCGTTCTTGGACCACCGGTGACCTCTTGACATAAAATCCATAAAAAAATGGTAATCATTTCGAAAAGATTAAGAAACATAGCGTGTTGGTCCAGTCCAGGCGCAGTTGCTACCAATATCGCAATGCATGATAAAAAAATCATTATCTATGACTTACTATGAATACATCCTACATTACAAATTGCACTTTGAAACTATATAGGCACAACACATGTCACCTAAATACATGCCGCATGCGGTTGCTGGCAGCCCCCACTAATATCCATATTCGCCTAAGGTATCCGACAACTATGGAGGCCATGCTTATCGTTGCATGTATGTGTACCCTCATAATAACTCCCATTAGCATTTAAATGGCGCACTTAACGTTACACATAAGTTTACCATAATTATTATAAGCTTCTTAATAAGAACTTCCTGAACTACTGGAAAGAATTTCAATTTAATCTTGTAGTACAAGCTTTGTTGCTTATAAAGGTAAACCATGTCTATCTACACTTTTTTATTAATTTCATTAGCAATTTAAGTACGACCATTATTTAAATTATAGTTTTATTTTTATTTTGTATGCACTCGTCTTTAATTTTATTTTTAGTTGCAAGTGTATTGTCGATGTACAATTTCAATCCTAAACTTAATTAGCACTGCTCAAAGCAACTCAGGCCCATCCAATACAAAATGGTTAAAAGTATTTTCATGAGTATTTAAACGCCATTTTACTCACATTGTGTGAAGTTTTAGTCGACTCCTAGCCTAGGTTTATAAACCAACCTAACTAAGTACCTAAGTAACATCCTTTGACCTTAGCCACCTTCAATCATTTGTCCTACGTCTGTCTTGGGTTTTGTCCCATCTATTCTTCAGTTGCGTTATCCTCGTACCGATATCTGATATTTAACCTTAATTTCTTGTGGCAGCTGTCTAGATAAATATTATCTCGGAAAAAGAAGAACGTCTTTAAAATATTTTTAGTCCATGTGTAAGCCACAAAAGCCATAAAGCCATAAAGGCGTACCAAATATGCAACGCATAAAGTAACGACAAATATGAAGTAAGCCGATTATGTTCTCTTCTCTTTGGTTGGCAAAGGTGATTGATTTACTGCGTAGTGAAGCGTTTGAGGTTGAGCTTTGACATGGCATCTTCAATAAGGACGAGGATATTTTTAAGTGATATTTAATATTTATGTCGTTTATCTATTTTGTTGTTTCCCTGTTTTGCTCCCAACATTAACTGGCATCTGATTGATTTTGCTGATAAATTTAGTGAGGCGTTAGACCCCATAAATTGAAGTAGTAAGTAGTATGCAAGAAACCTACCGTTGAACTTTAATTATAAGTGCCTTTAATTAAAATACCCTTTTCCCTAACTACTGATACCTTTGAGTATTCAGCTAAAGCTGATACAGAACTGAGTATCAGCAGTTGTTAGGGAAGAGGGTATTATTATACTTATACTAATGGTTTATAGAGCCATGAAGAACTTTAATAAAATCTACCTAACAGACCTATTGATTTCCACGACGGTATTATTACACATAACAACCCACTGTTCAATCTGAACGATTATTAAAAGGACACCTGAAGGTGAAATCTTTGAATAAAGTAATTACTTATTCAAAATACACTGTATTTTAAAGTTAATCCGAAATATTTCTGCGGATGATTATATAATATACTAGGGGCGTTCAATAAAAAGTGAGAATGAGTATGTTATAAACAACTTTTACTAAATGTAATTTTATTTTTCGACATAGTCACCTTTTAGCATAATACACTTAGTATATCTTTTTTCTAAACTTAAAATTCCATTTTTAAAAAAGGTCTCATCTTGAGTACTTAAAAAATCTTGTACTGCAGCGACTACCGCGTCGTCGTCTTCAAATTTCTGGCCTCTCAGGTATTGTTTCAATCTCGGAAATAGGTAGAAATCACTGGGAGCGAGATCTGGTGAATACGGAGGATGCTTAAGGATATCGAACCCAGCATCACGAATTGCAGCCATTGCAACGGCGGACTTGTGTGCCGGAGCATTGTCCTGGTGGAACAGCACAACTTTCGAGAGTTTACCTCGCCGTTTTTCGCGGATCTCATTGCGCAATGTTGCTACTTGTTTGGCGTATAAAGTGCCCGTAATAGTGGCTCCATGCTCGAGATACTCAATCATTAATACCTCTTTACCATTCCAAAAAACAGAGCCCATGACCTTACCGGCAGATGGGCTCACCTTGAATTTTTTCGGAGTTGGAGATGATGGCCTTTTCCATGTCATAGACTACAGTTTCGTTTCAGGGTCGTAATGATGGAGCCATGTTTCGTCCATTGTTATAAATCGCGCCAAAAAAAGTTCCCGGTCTTGCTGCATCAGGTTCAAAGCTTCTTGACAAATCTCTAGTCTAGTTTGTTTTTGCGTGTCAGTAAGCATTCTTGGTACCCAACGCGCAGATACCTTTTTCATACCCAAGCGTTCATGTAAAATATTATGCACGCTCCCCGTTGAAATCTTTACATTTTCAGCAATAAAACGAACTGTGACACGACGATCCGCCAAAACTGAGTTTTCGACTTTTTTCACAATTTCTGCAGTTACTGCTGTAGTAGGGCGTCCGGAGCGGGGGTCGTCCATTGTCGATGTTCTTCCACGTCTAAATTCGGCGCACCAACGTGCGACTGTCGAATACGGAGGAGCATTAGACCCTAAAGTGTCCCGCAAATCCAAATTGACTTGGTCCGTAGAAAAAATTTTCTAATACAACGGCGCGCAGTTCAATTTTCTCCATTTTCGCTAACGTACTCAACAGCATTGCAAAGAAATTACCGTATATTTTTTTAAACAAAAGACAGTTAGTTTTTTTTTCATAGCAATCAGCTAGATAGATTAGCTTTACCGGCCAGTATTTAATTTCGTAATATTAAAAGAGTTTGCATCCCATTCTCACTTTATATTGAACGCCCCTCGTATGTTAGTTGACCTGTAAAAGTCGACATGCACGGTTTAGGGTTAACAATTAAATAGTTAAACTTTCTTTAGGCCTGACAGTTCCATATATTTTGACACTACTTAACCCTGGGTTAACTTGGAGTTAAAAGTTAATTCTGTTCCACTCAAGCCCCCTTAAATACTTTTTGTGGATTTTTTCAAATGTTTTCATACCTACTTTAGTCGATGTCCAAACAGCGTTAAAAGGGTGATTTCAACTTGAACCAAAAATTCTGAAGACCTTTACGAGGGTTCAATCATAACTAACCCAACTATGCGCTGAAATTATTTCGGGTTAGCTTTAACACATCTGCTAACGATATTCGAAATCTGAAACATCGTTTAGAAATAAAATATATACATATGAGTCAGAAACTTCACCGTCGAAATCCTATAACCACGCATAAGTAACCAAAACTCCCTATAAAAGCCGATTTTATTCCTCCCAACAGCAGCTTACGCTGAACGGTATCAATAATTCAATTCGACCCTTTATATCGGCTGGCGAAAATCTAAATTTAGGGCCCTGAACAATTCCCCTGCACTTAGTGAGGTTTTTAAAGTCGGGCATAAAATTAAAAGCAGCCGTTTGGTACGCGAGCTCCGTTTAATAATGCAGGCGCACGGTTGCGGCCTGCGGCGAGCGGCGGCCTTATGCGTTGTCATGGCTTACTTGTATACATGCCACTAAAAGGTCAACTCGAATAATTATAACATCTTCTATTGTAACGGCAAGTATGCGGTGCATTATAGAGGGAAATTCTTTGAAAGTTTTGTATATAGACCTTTATCAGTATTTATGTATTTTGCCTTACATGGTCTTCATCAGTTAAATAATGTCTTACGTTTCTGTCTGTCTTTTTGATTAAAGCACAACTCAACCAACACGGTACAGCGTGATAAGTAGTGATGAACTATGGGACAGTTTTATGTAGGTGCTTATTGAAACAGGGTTTAACTGGGGATTAAAGGTCCGTCTATATGCCCGTCTGCTTGTCTGGCTGCCTGTTTGTCAAGACCGTCTCATGAACATGTGAGAGTATCATACTATTAAAAAACACTAAGGGCTAGGTTTCCTGCAACTGCGTAAACAATTAAGTCATCTAAGTTCAGGCGATAGGTACAACCCTTTGAAAGAATATTTTGATTCACAAAAACAGTCGGAATCCAACCTTATAGAGGTACTTCTTGTTGTTATAGAATTATGAAATTCAGCAAGAAAAAGGCTAAACAATAAAAAAAATCGTTTTATTATACTTAGAAATACTACAAAATACAAACTTACTTTTTCATCATCATTATCAGCCTATGTTCGTCCACTGCTGGACTTACTTTTTATTGCCTTTTAATTTATTTCAAAAACTGATAAATTAAAAATTTAAAAACCCCCAACGCAGTTATGTCACTCGTGTGTTTGAACATTAAGTCAATGCCCGTTATGCGTCTAAGATCCCTTCCGCAGCTAACAAAAGAGCTGATAACTTTGAAACGGCTGAACCGATTTTAATGAACTATATCTAAGTACCATCGCCAAGAAACCTGTTTTCTATTAAAAAAACCGCATCCAAATCGGTGCACCCGTTTAAGAGCTATGACGCCACAGACAGACAGACACACATAGCGGTCAAACTTATAACACCCCTCTTTTTGTGTCGGGGCTTAAAAAATGACTTAGATTTAATTTTACAGGTATAATCAAAACCAGAAATATCGTCAGCTAAGAAATTATTACAGAGAAAACACTTAAGCAGTAAAAATTAAATTTTGAACTCATCAACTTATTCACAAAGTTTTAGTTGTTTTGGATGACTCAGATTTCCATCTCAAAGATGCCCGCCCACACTGAATCCAGACGAGAAATAGCTTAGTTAATAATAATACCAACAGGAATCGAAGGATTGTTATTTTCAATAGGATGGAATTTCTTTTGTTTTTACTGCAGACGGAAATAAATATACGTCCGGTTATAAACTAGACGCAGTGTCGAGAACAGAAATGGACCGGCGACGGGTCGGAACCCGAAATACCTCGCTGTTAATCTGTGACCTTTGCGCCACCGGCAACGTCTGACCCATAATTTATTAAAACTGACCACGGTCGTTTGTTACGTGGCCGCTTCAACAATCTTACGTCTTTGTCTAGCCTACCCAGCTCGTTATCTCAAAGTATAAGTGATTTACTTCGCATTACTAATGATTACCTATTAGGGAATCAAAACTTTAAGAACTGTGTTCTCTGTCCACAAGGTTAGTTATTCCATCGATTTCATTTGAAGTGAATTCTACTGTTGAGTTTTGAAACTTCTTAACGTCAATTTAAAATAAACATTAATGGGCCAACTTTAAGAACTTACAGACCCTGTTCATCACAGGCATTTGTCAAAAGTTTCAGCATTATTTCGCTCACAAAATCGAAAATGTGAACGTTAGCCACAAATTGCTGATTTATCGACAGCCATTTGTCTCATTTTATTCGCTGAAGAGTCTTTTAGTGCTTTATAAAATTTAACTGACGAATAAAGCAGATTTTTCGCAATTACGAAATAAATATTAGGTTTCTAAGAGGCTACATTGCCTTTTGCCTTTTTTTGCCTTTAGTTACAAACTATAAAAGGATTTTTACCATTGAAAATATTAATCTAGTAAAGTTTATTGCTTAACAGTTGGGCATCAAGTTGAATAGATCCTCATGAGAATGGATATCGTTCTGAACAAAGAAGCATGAGAGCTATATTTGGAACAGAATAAAGACTTTGATTGCTAAATCAGTAACGGTTGAATGTCGGTCGAGATTGGGTAGATTCACTAGAAAGCTTACATAATATATAAAATAGATATACAATATTGACGTGGAGTTAAGAATATAATTATTTATGACATTATAACAAGATAATAATTATCTAGATTTGTTCTGTTGATTGCATCTCTTCGCATAGCCTCTTTAGGTAATTTGAGTACTTATTGTACGAATTCGATGCTCAGATGATCTGATTTGAAATAGAAACCCCCTACAGACCTACAACCTTTTTAAATCCAATTTACAACAGTAGGTATTTTTTTTCTTACTTTCCCATTTAACTGAAAATATACTAAAGTATTGAAAATTTTGGCAGAACACAGTGAAAGGACGTGAAGAACATGTGGAGAAATATTTTCATCGATATAAGTAGTAGTTCTCAAAATAGAAGCTCATAGTAGGCTAGGTATCCATATACTAATAAATAAATAATATAAATGCAAAAGTGTGTCTGCCTATATAGGTACTACCTTTTCGCGCTCAATCCGCTCAACCGATTTAACCATTTAATTCGGAATGGAGATAGTTTGGAGATCCTGTAAAGGACATATTAGGGTAGTTTTTATCTCGGGAAATTGCATAGTTCCTGCGGGATAGCGATAACCAAATTTTAGGCGGGCAAAAGCTAGTTATAATATAAAACAAACAGTATTGTGGAACCGCCCTGTTGAATGCTGCCTAAGCAATTGGAATTATTCATCGATATTTCGATGAATAATTCCAATTGCTTAGGCAGCATTCAACATTTGGATTTTTATGGGCATTTGTATGAAAACCCGAAACAATTCGCTCCGCGGTAAATTGTGGGCGTTCTTGATGAATGAATTATCGGGAACTTCAATACAAAAGGTCAGGTGAGATTGAAATCCCAAGTTAGAACCGACAACAAAATGATCTGCAAAAATATAATCGGTGTATATTTATGAACAGAACTTCGTTCAAAACATAAAGTTTAATTAACCCACAGTCAAATGAAATAATTTTAGAATTTTAAACGTAAAAAAATTGAACTAGGTAGGTAGAAACAATATCAGTAACTTGGCACAAACAGTTTGCATAAAATTATTTCTGTCGACAATAAGCTGGCCTTCGAACTTTGCTTATAAAAACACTAAAAACACACTCCCGCGTGTCAATAGGACTTATGTAGTTCATGCGTGGGTATAACATGCCTATATGGAAAGTTTGTTTCCCTGGAAATACGCTCTAGAACGCAGGCTGCTTTGAGGCATGTGTAGCGTTAAAGCAAAAAGCGAACGTACTCGCACTCATAGCTGGCAGCGCTTCCGTAAGAGCCCTCGTGTTTGGTTCGTTAGCCAAATTAACGTGTCAGACGATCTCGCGCTGTTTGAAAACCGTCTTCATCGCGAACATTTTGAAATGGCTAACATCGGCGTGCACTTGCCACGGTGACGTGTTATGATGAATTGCGGTTAGCAACATTAAGCAAAGCGCCAACGGGACACTTACTGAGACTCCGTTCGTCCGTACGTCCGTCTGTCACAGGACTCTAAATTTTCACCAATTAGTTATGTTATGTATTACTGTAGCCGCTAGAACATTAAATAGGTACTAAAATAAAATAAAGTTAAACATTAAAGGGGGTCGTCATACAAGAAATGCGTTTTTTTTCAGCGTTTTTAACTCATTCAAAGATGAAAGTTCAAAGAATATTTTACTGCTATAGCCACTATTAAAACAAGTAGGTACTTATAACAAAATAAATTGTACGGCGGTACGGAACCCTTTATACACAAGTCCGACTTGCATTTGACTGGTTTATTTTAAGAAAGTAATAGCGCGAGGATCTCAATATAATTTCACATGGATTCCGCCAAGCATGCCACCGGAAGATAAGAAAAGGAAAAGAGCAGGAAGGGGGCCGTCCCCCGGCAGATGGGATCCCATTTAGGCCATTATAAAGAAGTGCTTTTCAACAGTAAATTGATTGGTTTTTTGTAGTCTTTTTGTATTTTTACTTTTACGGTCATCCCGTGAAATCCTTAAATTTCATACTAAATACAAACTGAAACATGGATGCACAGAAAAACCCAGAAAAAAGACCAGCTATGGGAATCGAACCCAGGTCCTCAGCATGCCGTGCTGCGTGCTAAACCCCCACACCACCACTGGTCAGGAGTTTAGACACAATTTTTTTCCTATGCATCGCACATAATCAGCTTGCTTTAATAACTTTTGCAGCGATACCAGCAACATCTATGTCATGCTCTCATCGAGAGACGTCAACACTCCTTCGAAACTAACAGCTCACCTGGACCAAGAGATGTCGCCCTTAAGCAATCTAATCAAGTTTGGTATTTTGTAGTTTTTTTGTATTTTTTTATAAATTTTGTATTTTAAGTACCAACTACTACCCTGGGCTTACTAAACAAAACTATACCGAGGTTCCAATCACTTTGTTTTGAGTAAAGTTACCGTTTTTTTGTAGTAATTTCTGTTGAAATACAATGCCATATAAGAGCGTGTTGACAAAACTTAAAAAGAATATCTTCGAGAATTTGCAATAAAATACGATAAAACTCACGTGGGTGAAGTAATAGTAGTAAACGTCAACGCCAGAATCCGCCATCACTTCAGCAAAGTAGTTGGTGGGGCACACAAAGAAATAGTCCCCGACGATATCTGCTATCATTTTCTGGTTCAGGTAGCCGTCTGTAATTTCTTCCCAATCAGTGTACTGAAAAATCATATTAATGTCAATTATTTTACTGAAAATATTATACCGACGGCAAAAAGAGTTTATAATATTTATCAGAAAAATAATGTCAACTGCGGACGAAATATGTTGGCAATTACAAAAACTATAAAACGAATTTGTGATAAAATATGCATTATTATTTATTTTATTAGCAGTACGGCTGCTCACCGAATCTAAGACTGTTGGCGTATGTAAGCGATTAAGAATTTCGGGGGAGTCGGTTGGATGCGACGTGGTTCAATTGGTAGAACACCCGTTGGGGCGCATACCCAGGAGACGTGGGTTCGAATCCCACCGGCGCACCCGGAAAACTTTTTCGCTTTTAAATAATCATAAAAATATACATTGTTAATCTATTCATACTAAGTACTACATTAATACATGTTTTACTTGTTTTTGTGTAGAAAAGTAGCGTAACGAAAAAAAATATGCTTGGTTTATATTCATTTTAGTCATGACCATGATTATACTTAATGCGGACTGGGCCAGTGCGGGTCATCATCATCTCTTCTCTTCTCTTCTTCTTCAGCCTTTTTCAACCTTCTCGGTGTAGGCCTCCTTCAATTCTTTCCACTCGTCGCGACATTGAGCTTTTTGGATCCAATTTGAACCAGCAACCTTTTTTACATCGTCTTTCCACCGCATTTGTGGTCTACCCTGAGGTCGCTTTTCATCATCATCATCCCAGCCTAATACGTCCCACTGCAGGGCGCAGGTCTCCTCTCAGAATGAGAAGGCTGGGACCGTAGTGCCCACGCAGGCCCAGTGTAGTTTGGAAACTTCACACACACCATTGAATTTCTTCACAGGTCTGTGCAGGTTTCCCCACGATGTTTTCCTTCACCGTAAAGCTCTTGGTAAATTTGAAATGTAATCAGTCCGGGTAGTCCAATCTAATCCAATATAAGCAATCATCATCATCATTTCAGCCGAAAGACGTCCACTGCTGAACTTAGGCCTCCCCAAGGCTCGCGAAACAGATCGGTCCTGCGCCATCCGCAACCATTTGACAATAATAAAATAAACCATGGGACGATTGAAATCAATTGACCTAATCCCAAACTAAGCAAAGCTTGAACTTTGGGTACTAGACAACGGATAATCATACTTACATAAATAAATCGGAAAGGGCAAGTACTAAACAGATCACTTAAATACGAGTACCTACATAATTAAGCATCCAAGACTCTAGCGCAAATATTCGTATTTATTCATGCCTCTACAAATATCTGCCCCGATCGGGGATCGAACCGGATCTCAAGCTTCGTAGCCAGGTTCTCTAACCACTTGGCCATCCGCTCGTCAATACGTAGGCGTTTGTCTAATTTACATATTAATTACATACGTATGACATTTGACAATTTTGAAACACATCAAACAAAACGTTTGCGTGTCGAAGACGACCATTTTAGACCATCGGCGGTAATTGCAAATGACATTTCCTTTTTAGCATTTCCTGTGTAAGGATGCATGACATCACACTTGCTTTAGGTGCGTGTTTAGTTGGTAAGCGATTAAAGAGTTACTAATAACGAAATACTACTAAGACAAACCTGGCTAAGAATATTTTTTCTTGTCATCTACGTCATGGGAGGATTATCCCTTCGTTTCCTATAATTTCATTTGTCATAACGTCGTTTACCATAAAATATGAAACCGTGTTGTTTTCAGGATTATGAAACGGGATTAGGTTAGGTTAGTTCAATAACAATTCTAAAAAAATACTGTTTCACAAATAAGACACTATAAAAACGAAATTATGAAAAACGATACATTCGTATACGATACTCGTACATTATGATGAATTTAGGACAACTATAGCAAACCCATATGAGGTAGTTATACATAAGGCGCTTCTGATAGCAGTTCCCTTTACATTATCTGATTGTGAGAAAATGTCTTCCATTTTTCATAGAGCGAAGTGTTCACATAAATACATCAGACGTTTATACTCACTGCAAATAAAAGCAGCACACAAATTCGAAATTATTTGTCATATATTTGGCAAGTAGGAGACAGTGTTTATTGCTGTCGCTTATCCAGTGGCGGCGGAAAACGTAGGCGACTTGGACCACTTTCGTACTCGAGGTCTGAGGATATCGCGCTTATAAAGTTTCCCGTGAACTAGAGGATTTCGAAAAATATACCTTACCCATTGCCCATATCAACTTCATACCAATTTGCGCCACTACCTACTGCTCCTATCATATCCTAGCTTTGTGGAGTAGTGCGTACATAGGTATAGTAATAAAAATAAATATTACTTACTTGAAACACAATGGCTTCTCTCTTAATGTCGGAGAAATCCTTGAAAATGGTTTGGACGATCTCTAAGAACTTTTCCCTTTGTAGAAAACTCGGTCCATCCTTCTCGAAGTAATCGAGAAAATCGTAGAGCAGAAAATATGTTCCTGAAGAAAAACAATTTATTATGATATATAGGTACATATGTATTTGAAAAACTACAAACATTATTTGTAGTTGTCAATACAAGCCATCCAATTAATTGTGTGTACTTCATTTAATGAAATATACTTCATTACGAGACAGGAAGTTCGGAAAATGACCTTGTCCAATTCAATTCTACTAATCCTACCTACTAATATTATCAGGGTTATTTTTAATTCACTAGCATCCTTTTAACCCTAAACTCCTACCACTTAAACAAATGTTTTTTGTTTTACGGCTTTTGTCATAACTTAATATTTTGTGTGTGTGTGTTTGTTACTCGTTCACACTAAAACTACTTGAAATTTGGTATGTGGATAGCTGAAACTCTGGAAAAACACATTGACCACTTTTATTCCAATATACCTACAGGATGGCCATATAATCCCAAAATCTTAACCACTGAGTCTTTCTAGACATCTAGACGTCTATATAATTTTGCAGCGGTAATCTTCACACAACATAAATGAAGATAATGATATAAGTTTCGATAACTCCCAGTCCCGGAATTTAAATTTGACTCCAGACCTAATGGCTTATTGCAAGCGAAACCGCGGGGAAAGATTAGTCGTAAATAATTGTTTTTTGTTTTTCTGTAGTACAAATTGCCGGGAGGTGCCTGTCGGGCGCTCGGCAAACATCGTTACTCGTATAAGCCGGCTACGACAGCGAACAGCGAACAACAGCGTGCTCGCTTCGTCACCAACTTTTATTAGAAGCTAGCCAAAACCAGTTGCCATGCTACTCCGCAACATGGCTTTAGCAAGGTAACTTTAGTTCATTGATACAGACCTCCGCAAAATAACGCATGATTCAATCAATAAGTTAATAAGTTTATGTTAAAACGGCACTGCATACTCCTACAAACTACAAATATGAATAGGTATAAAGTTTAGTGTTAACTGTTGAATTTACAGTGATTGAGTGACTTGAAATTTCGTATTTTTATTAAAATGTGACTGGAGTCCGAAAATTTTAACAATCAGAAAAAATGCATTAAGATTGATATTTCTGGCAAAAACTAAGTATAAATACTTACTAAACTACCTACTGAACTAAAATATCTGATGCATTATAGTAGGTGACGCAATGTAACGTACGTACATGTATGTACCTACAGAGCAGCGACGGCGAGTATGTACAAGAGAGAGAGAGAGCGGTGAACGTCAGGATGTACAATGTGGGGGGGGGGAGGAATTGCGGGGGGATCAAAGGGGGGATAAAAATTTCATTGATTTTGCCGTAGGATGCAGCGTTTTCAAGATATTTGACAAAACACCGGTTCTCGTCCGATCGCCGAGGTTTTTATTGAATGTTTTGTTATGACGTTGTCACGTTAAACAATCGTCCGTAAACCTACTTTACAGACAACCGGTTTTTTTACTAAGTTTTTTGACGGTGTGCCCCAGGCAAACCCCCCCACATGAAGTGCTCATATTAAATGGAGGTACTCTAGAGGGTATAAGGTATCCACCCGTATATCTGCCGCGCTCGAGTAACTTCACAAATCCCCTCTTAGGCTCCCCTACTATATCAGTGTTAGAGAGAGAAAAGCGACATAGGAAGAACAATTCAAAATACCTTCGTTCAATTTCTCAAAGCAGATTTCGTAGGAGAAAGGCGGTCTTTTTGAGTTAGTGAGGAAAAAATATATAAATAAACAAACTGTTGCCCGCGACTCCGTCCGCGAAGAATAGGGGTATAAAAAATAACCTACGACCTATTTTCAGACCTACCAAATATAGACAAAAAATTTCATTAAAATTGGTCAAGCCGTTTTGGACGAGTTCGATAACAAACAATTTGACACGAGATTTTTATATATTAGAAGAAGAAGAAAGATAAATACCGTATAGATTCGGGCGATACTTGAGTAATTGAGTTCCATGTTAAAATAAATAAAGTAACTTACGTAACAACCACGACGCTGATAACCTTCTTTTCTAGTTACATTTGCATTAGTACTATACTTGAATTGTCCCTTTCATGCTCCTGTACAATGCCGTGGTGGCCAAGTGGTTTGTCCTATGGCCGAGTCCGAGCTCGCACCACTGAGTTTTTCGAAATTTATATGCGAAATCTATTACAAAATCGTGAGCTTCACGGTGAAGGAAAACATCTTGAGGGAACCTACACACACCTGCGATTGATTAAATTCATGGTGTGTGAAGTTCCTTAATTATTTATCAAATTGTGATGCTAAAATAGTCTTAAAGCCAGGTAACTAATAAACTATGGACTAAATTAGTTAATTTAATTTTTTATATGGACGGAGGGTTGGAAAATTGTATGAATAAGAATTTTTTTCCTACGCAAACGTAGCTATTATGCATGACTGGCCTCACTACTTCGCGGAGAAGCCAAATAAGTATTACATTTTTTTAAATACTTCTATTTACATAGTATAGTGCACTAGCTCCATCTCTCCTATCTCTGTATAAGCCGAAGCTCGCGGCGGGTCTAACGAACTGGTTGACACGTCATCGCCCTAATCGGCCCAACAAACCGGCAACCACGCTTGTTACTGTTTAAAGAGATAACAAAAATGCCTCTATTCCTTTTACTGCCCGTACCGTGGCGTGCCGCGCTGATTTAGTGAGGGGGTCGAGCAAATGACTAATTGATTTAGATTGTCGTATCTTTTTTAGGTGTAAGCTTACTTTTATTTGATGGGCTAAACTCGAGAGTTTGTGTTTAACCACTTTTAATAGACTAATTGCCAATTTCCTAAGAAAATGAATTTAATGTTATGCTCTGTTTGGTAGGTAGTGTCAAATTGTGCGAAACTCTCAAACCTAAACTAGGTCCAATGTTTAATACCTACTAGATTTATTTTTCCAATATGTGCCATTAAGTACCTGTCTACTTACCTACCTTATTTAGGTAGGTACTGGTTAGCGAATCTGACTACCTACATGATTTAATTCCTCCATCTCCTTTTTACCAACGGACATCCAGGCGGTGGGAGCGTCTTCAGCTTTATGTCGTTAGTATTCCATTGGCCCGCACGAAGCGGTTCGCTTCATCTTTTCTAATACGAACTGCTAAGTATTGGAATTCGCTCCCGTCGTCTGTATTTCCAGAAAAATGCAACCTAGGGCTCTTCAAGGCTAAAGTAAATAGGCTATTACTGAACCAATGAGATACACCCTTGGCCTCATCTGCACTTTTCATCAGGTGAGATAGTGGTCAATCACGGGTCACAATTATGTAAAAAAAACTTAATCAAAGATAAAGCTTGCGAGTTCAATTTTTTCTAGTAAAACTATGTTTTTTTTTATGCAAGTAACTAGCTAACTATCATAGCTGCCTTTGAGCGTATAGTTCGCAATATGTACTAACACTGACATACAATGTCCCTGGAAAACTGCAAGCAAATCACAAAACTTAGCAGTCTAATCGAACCATCGCGTACCTTTTCCAAGCGAACGTACTCGTATTTCGCGTATTTCGCGAAAGGTCACGGGTGAGCAAAGTAATTGTTTTATTTAGTTCATTAATATGGACCTCCGCAAAGTAACGCCTGATTCAATAAAATATATTATATTGCACGTTATAACTGAAGTAAAATCCTGTACGCAAACAGTTTATATCAAGATATTGCTCTACAGATTTCCCTGTCATAAATGTTGGTAAGTTAGCAACAGAGTTCTGCGAAGTGGCAGTGGGCGAAGAATATTGCTTGTAGAATTGATGGCCGTACGGGCTGTATGGTTTTGTAGTATTGAGTTTGTGCGCATTTGAAGCCAATGTAGAAGCAAAGTGAAGTGAAAACCTGGAGAAGTTTGAGGGAAGCCATTGGCTGCACGTAGCTCAAAATTAATCGTTATAATCTTCGGGGAACGCGTATGACAATAGTGGACGTCTTGCGGCTGATTATAATGAAGATAAAAAATGTTGGTAAATTACATCATTCCCTTTCTTCGCCTGCTCTAAAATGGTTCACAGACCGGTTCGTGAGTAGAAACGTAGGTTGTAAAACGCTTAGTTTCATTTCTCTAGGTATAAATTTTAGATCTGAGGTTACGAGTGCATTGAGCTATGGCATGTCTGGTAGCAAACGATAAGTGCTAATCTAATAGTAAATTATCCAACTAGCAATAAAATAATCTGACAAATATCCCAGGAGCATATTATTTTTTTCAGCTAACTATCACACGTAATAAACAAACTTTTGCGTTTATAATTATATAGTTAGATAAGATGCCACCATAGCTTGCATAGCTATTTCTTACAAACTTCTTACTAATATTATAAACGTGAAAGTTTGTATGGGTGGGTGGATGGATGTTTGAATATATGGATGGATGTGTGGATCTTTGTTAGTCTTTCACGCTAAAACGGTTTGACGGGTTCTGATAAAATTTGTCGCATAGATAGTTTAAAACCTGGATAAACATATATGATATTTTTTTGAGTCGCGGTCAACAGATGCTCTGTTTATAAATTCGCAAGTTAATACAAGCATCTTTCATGCTGTAAGTAAATATTATGAATGACAAAATCAAACTGACTTTGAGAGCTCCAGGGAACTAATTAAATGAGAATTAATAAGTTTGCAAATCAAATGGAATAAACCATAATTATCCTTTTAATTTGAAATACTGAACTTACTTTTTCATTTGCATAATAAGCAGATAGATATACTATTACTTACGTCACTTATTATTTCATAAATTACCCTAATCATATTAAATTTGAAAAGCATTTCAAGTGATGCAATTACTCAGATTCTACTGAATTTATGTTTCTCACAGCAACAAGTTAAAAGGACTCATAAATTTGTTTGCAAATTCAGTGTTGTAAAAAGTTTCGACTTTTTTTCTCTTCACATTTTACTTCGTAATGACATTGAAAATGAAATTATTTGTGTCCGTAAAACTCGACAATAACAGTGTTTTTTTGGATCCGTGGACAAGATTGGGCAGTTTTCGTGCAACTCACTCTCCATTCTGTTTTTTATGTAGTAAAAATTCAAATGTGGCTAAAATATAAATTACAAACCCCAATAAATAACACTTAGTCTAATCCTGTATCCTACAGTGACTGGAAAAATAAATACTTCTGCAAAAATACGTATCGCCCGTTTTTTGAGTTGTTCGAATATTATATTTCTACACTTGACTTGAATCCGTCTCATTTCATTTGCCAACTATGTATTTTGGGTTTTCTTTTGCCTAAGGGACATTTAGAACTCATCTTACGTCACGTCATACTAACAACAATTATAAACTTAAAATCGTGAGTGTCACATTCACTACCTATTTTCAGTGCTAAAAGAAAACCTAAAAGATCCAGATATCATAACCAGCACAACACAACACAGCATAAAAATATAGTAGGTACCTACACGCCGCGTAATCTTTTACTGAGTGGCACATTTTAGTTTTGAGCATTCATGTTAAAATGTATCATAACGTTAATTATTTGTGTACGTAATATTTGGGCTGTTATTTTGAAAAATTCCGGTTTGTTGTTGCTTATAGAGTACAATAAAGATAAGACACTTTCGTGGCATAAACTAGATATTACTTGAAATTTTCACAGAATATTATTTCATGTTAATACTTGGATTAGGCCGTCAGTTAAACACAAAAGATAACACTGGCAATTATTTTGATAACAAAAGCTTTGATGTGTTTTGAAGAAACTAAGCGCGTATTGTAAACTAGCCCCCATTTTCCTTTGTTTAGCTCAACGGTATGAAGCGCTCCCGGCAGGTTTGTTGGTAAGAATATTCTTTGCTTTCATTGTTACCTTTCCTTCATATTTTTCTGATCGAGATCCATTAGGTAGTTTTTCTTCCATACACACTGAAATTTCTAAATGCTTTTTTTGTTATGTTACTATTAGGTGGCTTTATCCTTGCTAGCTTTTGGCAGAAGCTGTGTTAAAATTTAATTAGGCCTACGGCTTTGATTAATGCTTTCGTAGTACTCATTGGTACTACTTATGCCCATTTTTAATTTATATTCACTACAACCTATGCAATGCCGGCTAGTGTGAGGGGGGCATTTATTCGATCGTTTCAACCGCCTCATTTATCTGGTCATATTTTTTTTAAGAAATGGCTGCAGATTTTGGTGAGGCTTTCGGTTCTATATTAGAGGTCGTCTACGTCTACCATATAGCCGGAAATTGTATCAGAATCTCCTGGCATTTCATTAAAAATGTGACCAGATAAATCAAGCGGTTGAAACGTTCGAATAAATGCCTGGGAAAACTTTTACCTACCCAAGAGCAGAGCTATTTACCTAGCTTTAATTCAAAACAGTTTTGTAACACGTAGGTACATACATTTTTTTTTGTGTGTTTTTTGTAGAATATTTTATTTATTGGGGAACAAACAGCTTAAGTTAATACCTACATAAATTATTAATAAAGATTTTTATTATCACATCATTCAAAGCAGTTTCCACTTATAGCTAATTTTAAATATCTTTATGCTCAATACTCTTGTGCATTTGTACATGTTTTTATTTAAAATCATCATCATCATCGTCCCAGCCTATACATGATGATTTTTAATCAGTGATCAGGAATTGAAAAATCCTCATCCCTAGCCAAAATGGAATTTAATAGACGAGGTCTAGAAGCAATGAAGTTTAGTCTCTGTTTCATTTAAAAATAAACTTTATTGTTTAAAATTCCTCCATCCACCGAATGCATGGTCATCCTACATTTGTTGAAGTTAAGTAGTTTCGTCAAGTGTCATCGCTTTGGCGGGGAATTCGACAGGTCTCACGTCAAAGTTTGTTTGAGAAACTGACTTGTCAAAGAGGTTTTAAGCGCATAGTCTAAATTATGTGTAGGGCAACAACGATTTTAATTAAAAAGTGATTTCCTAAATCGATAAATAATTGTTAAAAAAATAGACGTTTTGTTTCATGTAACTGCGATTTCAACGTGATCGCTACCGAATACTGATATAGAAAAATTGGTTCCTGATCACCGATAAAAAAATCATCGTGTAGAGTCCGACCATGATAAGTTTGCAACGATTTTGATAGCACACGCAGTGCAAGTGTTATTTTAAACGTCAAACTTCTATAAAATTATGACGTATAAATAACCCGTGCACTGCGTGTTCTATCAAAATCGTTGCAGACTTATCTTGGTCTAACTCTCTACGTCCCACTGCAGGGGCTCCTCTCAGTATGAGCGGACTTGGGCCGCAGTTTCTCACACACACCATTAAATTTCTTCGATGGTGTATGCAGGTTTCATCACGATTTTCCTCTTCACCGTAAAACTCATTGTAAATTTCGAATGTAATTTTGCACATTTTGGAAAAACTCAGAGGTGCGAGCCCGAGCTCGACACGACCCTTTGCTGGGAGGTCACTACTAGATTACCACGAATTTCTTATTTAAAATAGTAAATACATGTAAATTTTTTATTAATTTTATCTTTTGATTATTTTAGGTTTAGGTTTAAGATTATTTATTCCCATTAAGAATTTTACAATTCACTTACATGAGAACTTAAAGCTATTTAATACATTTTAAGGAATGAGCAAAAGAAACAACAAAAACAAGGAGGGTAATTTAACAAAAGTAACAAATATCTGCCGAAAGCTAATACACTTCAACGCAAACAAGGTGACTAATGCGGTGATTTCGGTTTGCCAGTTTCGATAGCATAAATATAATAATAGATAGAATAAAAAATAAAAGAGAAAAGCCGTGGTGGCCTAGTGGTTTGACGTATGGCCTCGAGCCTTGGGCTGTGGGTTCGAACCCAGACTTGCACCTCTTTGTTTCTCATAATTTGCGTGACAAAACCTGCAGACACCTGCGAAGAAATTCAATGGTGTGTGTGAAGTTTCCAATTTGCACTGGGCCCACGTGAAAACTACGGCCCAATCCCTTTCATTCAGAGAAGTGGCCTGTGCCCTGCAGTGGGACGTGTATATTCTGGAATGATGACAATGATTATTTAATAAATAAAAGTAAGATTGTTTTGATTTTTTTGCTCCATACTATCTCATTATTATTAGTCAGTTCAAAAACACTACCATTAAAATATGTTTTTTTTATCCTTTTCATTTCAACTGTTTAATTAAAAACGTTATGCTGCGCTAGACCTCTAGAGTCCTCTAAAACCGCACGTAATTAAACCTTCCAGTAAATAAGAGGATAGATATAATTACAAAATGAATTCTCACATTTTAAGTAGTAACTAGAACCCCCCTGGTGGAGGTGCGTGGTAACAGCGTGCCCACCCCGGGGGAGAAGCTACGTGGGCGAGTCTGTAGTACCTGATAGTACGACTCTGGAATCCTACAGCTATTGTTGTGTCTACACGGATCGGCGCATGCGTGGCGTGAGGCGCCGGGCAGGTGTAGAGAAACGACCTCGAATTCTATAAGACGTAGGTGACACTTGTAAAAGTTCTAAGAATCAATGCCTGCGCACTTAAAGAAGACTTGGTATACTTAAAAACTGTCAAACTATATTTTGCAATAAATTCTGTATTGTATAGTCTGACTGTAGTAAATTCTGTATATTTTATAAATCGTAAG
This sequence comes from Archips crataeganus, assembly GCA_947859365.1. Taxonomy (NCBI): domain Eukaryota; kingdom Metazoa; phylum Arthropoda; class Insecta; order Lepidoptera; family Tortricidae; genus Archips; species Archips crataeganus. The sequence goes on along the minus strand of OX402055.1, from coordinate 12,332,200 downwards.
GAGGATACAAAATTCCGAGTGTCACCGACGCCGCTGCTGCTGCTGAAATCTGCGCTAGGGTGCTTTAAAGGCGTTAGCATTATGCTGAGCCAATGTCCGATTTGCAACCGCAATGACGTCCTTCGTCTTGTCTATTTGTTATAATATTGATGTATCTTGTGTTATTGTGAGTAGATGTATTCTTTCTCTTCTTTCTTTTTTAAATTTATTTGTAACATTAAAATGTTACAGCAAAATTCTCGATTTCGTGTAATGTTTTATGCCGACTTTATTAAGTTGAGATTTTTTCGACCTGGCTTCAGGTAATAATTTATTATTACAAGACTAATTTGAAAAAAAATACTGACTTAAATTTTTCAGTTTAAAAATATTTTATTATTTGACTCTGGTAGTGTTATGGATGCTAAAAGTAAAAAAAAAATTACCTTCATCTTGATTACTTCCAAGTAATACTTCAGTGTTGTGGAAACTGCCTTCTTTCATCATAGTGTCGGGATCTTTTGGCAAAAATACTCCATCTACCGTCGGAGCTGACGGAAATCCCAATATTCCAGTGTATGAGTTCCATTGCTGCACCGAGATAGTTTTTGCGTCGACGCCTCGCATACAGTCCATCACTAAGCTCGGGTCAGCAGCTAATAGACTGCTGTTACAATTACAATCGTCAACTAAAGCTTTTCCAATACCTTGAGCACGCTCTCCGGTCATCCAACTCCAGGGAGCGTTTAAAGTTCCAGATTGTAATATGCCCCGTTTAAACAAACCCTTCATTTCAGGGGAAAGCATATGCAGACTTACACTTCCCCCTCCTGCTGATTCTCCAAACAATGTTATTAGCTCAGGGTCACCGCCAAAAGCTCGTGCATTTTCTTTTATCCATCGTATTGCCAATTGCTGATCCCATAGACCCATGTTACCCGGCGCTTCTTCGCTACCAGGCGAAAAGAATTTATTTAAATATAAAAATCCAAACGCTCCAACTCTGTACTGCATGGAAGCCACTATTACATCACTTGACGATGCCATAATGTCAGCTTTATATAGATCAAGGGTAGCCGTACCACTCATATACCCTCCGCCGTAAATCCACACTAGTATTGGCACTTTCGGCCTCTCAGTTAGAGGCTTGTCCTGATGATGGCGCACTCGTAAATGTTGCGGCACCCAAATATTCAAATACAAACAGTCCTCTGATATGTTAGTATTCGGGTTCCACATTTCTTCACCTTCGAAACCGGGGAAGTACTCATATCGTTCTTGATAACAACTATTAGGCATGGCTGTAGCTTCTAGAACCCCGTGCCATGGATCGATTGGGACGGGCTTGCGAAATCTAAGTGGGCCTAGTGGCGGTTTGGCAAATGGTATTCCAGTGAATATGTGTACTTCACGGCCCATTACTGTCTTGGCGTAACCCTTGACAAGACCACTTTTAGTTTCCACGATTAGGGGGTCGTTGTGGAAGTTTTTTGGTACAGGGCTAGTGGTAGGAGTAGTTTGTGTCGTGGATGTGGTCGTGTCATGGTGGCTGGCCCACGAGCGCCCTCTCACGCCAGATAAGAGGAAACACACCAAAAGCTTCGTAAACACGATTTTGCTATTGCAGATCATGACGGATATTTTTATTTCCAATGCTCACTAACGAGGCATATTTGGATATAATCGGAAATAGTCTGCTAATTTGATAAGACGTTTATTGAAACACATTTCTGAGTTCGATGGTGCTTCAGTAGATACGACGATTACCTGCAAAAGAAAAAAAAAAGTAAGTAAAAGTCATTCTTATTAAATGACTAGCTGTTGCCCGCGACTCCGTCTGGAAAGAAAAAATAGCCTACGACCTATTCTCAGACCTACCGAATGTAGAGAAAAAAGTTTCATAAAGTTCGGTCAAGCCGTTTCGGAGGAGGGACAAACACCGTGACACGAGATTTTTATATATTAGATTAGGTATCGTAAAAGCGTAATGTAATTTATTAGTACTTTGTCTTTCGATACAAAAGTAACTAAGTAAATTAAATAAGCAAGCAAATGCATAAAGAAGAAATTCGCAGCCCAGTTGAACACTGTCCAAAATCCTTCCGCATAATTCAGTCATACGAATGGGCGATATAGAAAAGGTCCATAAAAATATGACTGACTGCTTAATAAGATGCAGAAAATATATCTTCGGGAATACGTAGGGAAAAGGTTTTTTATGGCCTTTTCCGCCAAAATATAAAGTACAAAGCTAACCTGTGGGTGAATATTTTCCTCATTTCAAGGGACCTTGGATAAAAAAAAATACGTTTTGTTTTTAACATTGGTCTGCTAGTTATCACAATAAAATTGAAGAGGCTAGAGAGAGAGGTAGGTACCAGTCTCAGAATCGCACGAATTCAAAATGAAATCAATACCACAAATCCTATTATTTTTCATAGTTTACATTCAACCCTCTTCCATTAGCTGAGTTTGTTAAACGGAACGAGTTTTACTACCATGAAAGTAGCAAATCAATCACAATCAACTTGTTAGATAGAGTGGCTCGGACGGCTGTAATGGCGTTATCCGGTTAAGTGATAACTGATAATAAACACTAGTCCGCGGTCAGAAAGGTCAGCATTCTATTGTCTTCTAGGCTAGACTTGAAAAAATACGTTAAGTGCTAGAAAATAATAGAAGTTCAGTAGGTTAGGTAGGCTTTATATATATGTTTGTAGAGAACAACGCGGATATCTTATTTCATAAATTAATACCGTTGAATGTGAGTGAGTACTGGCCAAATAACGGTATTTTAAAAAAAATATTCAAGAGGTCATATAGGTAGAATAAATACAAATAAGAATCGAAGTACAAAATTTGAACTATCGAGTATCAACAAAAATATTATGTATATAAATTTCTTTAACAAATAAACGACCATTGACAAATGTTTAATCGTCGCATTAACTAAAATTACAGTAACGTACATACGTTGCTAATAACATGGATAGCAAATTCTACCCTATTATATTGCATCTTTTAGCAACATTGACGAGGCAAAACACGTTTCAATATTTCCACTATTTGCCGAAAGTCACTTCTCTGTGATAAAAGAAACAGCCTGGAAATTCATGAATCGTATATCTTACGCAATACAGTTCGTGCCCGATCGTAGTCCACATTCAACAGATAGTCGATCGAAACTTATTATCAATTTACGGCCAAGAGGTCTTCTTGCCCGGCTTGGGGCAGAATGGTCATTATTTCATCGGACATTTTGAGCGCTCGCCGGGGAACTATAACCCTGAATCTGTTGGGTTCAGATTGCGGGCAAATTTTATTATTTCAAGCTTGTAAAAATATGCGTGTTTAAGCTCGACGTTGTGTTTAAACGAATAAGTTTGTGATTAACGGGGTCTGAAATGATGATTTATGACTCGCGAAAATCTATATATATAAAAGAAAGTCGTGTTAGTTACACTATTTATAACTCAAGAACGGCTGAACCGATTTGGCTGAAAATTAGTGGGGAGGTAGCTTAGAACCGGGACAAGGATATAGGATACTTTTTATCCCGTTTCCACGAAATCCCCACGGGATAGAAATAAATGAATTCAATTTCGAGGCTGATTTTAAAAATTCTTTCACTAATAGAAATCTACACTATTTCTGATGGGTATAGACTACTTCTTCGGGAAAATGCAAAATTCCCGCGGGATAGAAATAAGTGAATTCAACTTCAGGGCTGATTTTAAAAATTTCTTGCACTAATAGAAAGCTACAGTATCTTTGATTGCCATAGGGTGCTCTTTTCGGGAACATAAAAAATCCCGCGGGATAGAAATAAGTAAATTCAACTTCGGCACTGATTTTAAAAATTATTTCATATGATGATATGACTATTCCCGATTGACACAGACTAGGTACTTTTTTATCGAAAAAATGTAAAATTCCCACGGGATAGAAAAAACTGAATTCAACTTCAGGGTTGATTTTAAACTGCAAAAGTCCCGCGGGATAGAAGTATGTCAATCTAATTTAGGGGCTGATTTAAAAATTCTTTCACTAATAGTAAGATACAGTATCCCTGATTGACATAGGCTACTTTTCTACGTGACAATGCAAAATTCCCACGGGATAGAAATAAGAGAATTGAACTTAGGGCCTGGTTAAAAAAAATCACTAATCAGCTACACTGGCTATGATTTTCAAAATAGGTCAAAACAGTTATTTCTATCCCGATTCCCGCGGGAACTTCACTTTGCACGTTCTTGAGATAAAATAAGCCTGTTTCAATCAGGCACAGGCCTCCTCCCAGAACGAGAGGAATTGGGCAGTAGTTCCCATGCGGGCCCAGTGCGATTTGGGAACTTCACACACACCATTGAAATTCTTCACAGTTGTGTGCGTGCAGCTTTCCTGGCGATGTTTTCCTTCACTGTAAAGCTCATGGTAAACTTCAAACGTAATTTAGCATACGAATTAGGAAAAACTAAGAGGTGCAAACCCGGGCACAAACCCACGACCCTCTGCTTAAGAGTCCATAAAGGAAAAAGGTCGTCTATCACAAGGTGTTTCACTGAAGAGTGCAACCCATGCACCAAAATACATGGCCAATAAAGAATCATTAAAATACTTGATTTTTTTTATTTATATTTATTATCCTAATAAAAAAATTGAAATTAATAAAATCCAAAATCTGCTCATTTATTGCCTCTTAAGGCGGAACAAAGTTCGCCGGGTCAGCTAGTATATTATACTAGCTTTCGCCCGCGACTTCGTACGCGAAGACAATAACATTAGTTGTTTGGATGAGATTTGGCACACAGGTAGTTTATTACATAAATAAATAAATAAATAAATAAACAGATTAATCTATTTAATATCAAGGATAATGCCAGGAAAATGCAAAGTTCCCGCGGAACACGAATACCTAAGTGAATTTTAAAGCCGCTAAGCCGTGGTGGCCCAGTAGCAAACTACTAGGTTTTAGGTCAAAACCTATGGTCTCTTAAGCAGACTGAGGATCGTGGGTTTGAGCCCGGGCTTGCACTTCTAAGTTTTTCCGAATTCATGTGCTTAATTACGTTTGAAGTTTATCATGAGCTTTACAGTGAAGGAGAACATTACAAGGAAAGCTGCACACACCTGAGAAGAAATTCAATGGTGTGTATGAGGCCTGTGCCTGATTGAAATAGGCTTATTTTAACCCGGGAAAGTGCAAAGTAAAGTTCCCGCGGGATAGAAATAACTGTTTTTAGAGACAGATTAGCTTTTTATTAGTGAAATAATTTATTTCTATCCCGTGGGAATTTTGCATTTTCTCGGAGAAAAAGTAGACTTATGTTAATCGGGGATAGTCATATCACATAATATGTGAGAATTTTTAAAATCAGCCCCGAAATTGAATTTATTTATTTCTATCCCGTGGGAATTTTGCATTTTCTCGGATAAAAAATAAACAATCTCAATCAAGGATAGTGTAGCTTTCTAATGATGAAAGAATTTTAAAAATCGGCTCAATAGTTTCAGATGTTTCGCTACAAACAAAGAAACAAAGAATGTTTAGATATTTCCCTATCCCGTGGGAATTTCGAAAAATCCTTCCTTAGTGCACCTCTATAATACTCAAGGTACATTATGTCAAATTTCAAGTCTCTAGCACCAGTAGTTTAGGCTGTGTTGTTTGTCAGTCAGTCACGGTACTGTTTTATAGGTATAGATAATTTACTAACTGCCCGCGACTCCGTCTGCAAAGAATTCGTTTATCGCTATCCCACGGGAACTGTGTATTTTTTCGGGATAAAAAGTATTCTAAGTATATGACAATCCAGGTTATAATCTATCTGTGTGCCAAATTTCATCAAAATCCATCAAACCATTTTAGCGTGAAAAAGTAAAAAACATCCATACATTCATACAAACTTTCGCGTTTATATTGGTAAAGAAGACTTTTTAAAATGTTTGAAATTTTTGAGTGTTAAAATGTGACAATAAGTAAATAATTGATAATGATGAAATTCTTTGTGGTATCTTGTGAGTTAAAGTATACTGATATCTACCTATTACAATCTACAAAATTTATGAAAACATAAGAGGATTCTGTATTCAGTCGTTTCTTGTTTTTAAGTGAACTGCACAAGACTGTAATGTAAATAAGCTAAATGTATTTTTTTCTTGCGGCTTTGGTCTCTCATTTTCCTAAACAGATGTAATTAAATTTTCGGGAGCAACGCCGTCTGAATAGATAATTATATATTTGCGTAACCTTTACTTTATTACTGCGGGCTGACCCATGTTTTGGTTAATTACTGGAGGAAGTAACCACAAATTCTCTTTAGATTTACATTCATAAACTATGGGTAGGTACAGAACCCATGGCTCTTTATTAACTAAGCATGTTAAAGACAGAAAACTTAAAGGTTGCGTCACTTAGTTTATTAAATCTGTTGACTGTTGAACTCGCCATAACGTTAAACCACCATAACCTTTTGTTTTCATTTAAAATGTAGTTTTTTACAAGTCACGTAAATGTAGTTTTTTGTTTTAATCTACGTGATGAAAATCTATTTAGAAACAGTAAAATATTTTACTTTCATCGTCCGAAATACTTTCCTACAATAATTATACCTCCATTGTAAACCAACCTTAAACTTCTGAAACTTGCTCATTAACGCGGACGTCATTGACCCAAATCAAATCCCACTTTCAATTACAAACTTATAATAGCAGCGCCAAATAAGTTCATCCCATGTATGACAAGTAGAGCATATCGGCGAACCGTTTGTTGGATCAGTGGAGCCCTTGGGAACAGTCTGCGATGTAAATTAACTTAGGGTTACTCTGTATGCAGACTGTCACGCCATCTAACGAGGTCCGAGACACGGCACGACTCTGCGTACCTCCTACAAGTTTACGAAATGGGTTGTCGTCGCTAACTTACCCCGAGTAACGACGTACTGCCATTAAATTCTCGTCTCCGCGGAACCGGTAAGGGTACTCTTGGAAATAATTGGCACCCTGTATAACATGTTACGCTAAGAAATTAGGTCAAGTCGCGGTTTGAAATTTGGATAATGGCACTTGTTGGGTTTAATGGCGGAATTCGCGCGTGGCAGTCGGTTTTGATTTAGTGGGACAAACTTGATCTAGGCTTATTTCAGAGTTTAATTTTGCCAATATTATTGTATCCAACTTAATTATAAGTACAAACCATATTCGCTTTATTACCATTTTCCTTGGGTTTTAAAAGAGCTATTTACTTAATTGGTAGAAAAGACACATCTTACCAAAAAAGTAATTCTGTCAGTTCAGACATAACTACTAAATATAAAAACTTGGGAAATTGTGTAAGAGTGAAACTCTTTACTTGAGAAGCGACCCCTTTTCATAATTTCCTACGCAATTTGAATCCTTGTAAATAAGTGATAGACAATGCTCATAAAAAAATAATAGAGGTTATAATTATTAAAACATGAAAAGCTTTTTCACTTAATAATAAAGTAATTCCAGGTGAGAAAAAAGCTGTTTGCCTCGGAATCGTCAGCAAACATCCGTTTTAAGGGCTATTTCCTTTTGTCGGTTTCCTCACAAATGTATTTTTTCACGCACTCCAAAGCCGCTACGTATTTTGTCAAGTGAATTACAGGTGACTCCTCAGGGCAACTCACTGATGCTTACTTCATAATTGTATAACAAGAAAAACAATATAGTAAAGGTTTTTCATAGCAACATCGGTCCAAAGGTTGCTATACAAAACATTTCAACATAACTCAACAAAATTAATGAACCCAAACTATTCCAAAATACCCTTGAAAACTTTTTACATTACGTGATAACTTACTTTACTACAAACTCTAACGTATTTCCGATAATTTTTTTTATTATTCTAAGAGTCTGCACGTGATCGTAAAAAGTTATACCTGCGTATATTTATTATATAACCACTTAAAAGTTGAGAAATGCGAGGTAAGTGGGGCACATAAGATCTACGCGAGGATGCCACTCAACTGCGTACGCAAGTATTATGTGTTACCTGCGGAGCCTACACAAGATATTACGTTTGATTGAAAGGAAAAAGAAAAAAATATATAAAGTAACCGAATAAGGTGGCCAGAGACGAGAAAAGTGGCGTGGGGTGAGGGGTTAGAAAGAGGCCGGCGCGCGCCGTTCGATAAATCGATGTGGAAATACAATGCTATGCGGTGGGCGGCCTTGAGGCTGCAGCCTGCAAGACACACCCCCGGGCTTCAAGTTCACTGCCAACGCATTGCCTTCAAGCCCTCAAAAGAAATTTGGACTCTCATTGCCCTAATTTTCCTGAAAGCAAGAGCAAGAATTATATTTCGTAGCACGAAAAAAACGAATGAATGTTCAATGTCGGGGTTTTGAAAATTATAGTCCTTAGTAAATAAACAGTGACACTACGTTATAAGATTGAATTGCAACATTAGTATTTGTTATGGCAAAAGAAAAATAATTTCATTTCACATAGCAACAAGCGGCGATGCCTAGTTGACTCAATTGTATCATAACATAATCTTTCCCTCTGTCACTAAAAGTAGAAGGTATAATTTGTCGCTTGAATAAATCAAACGAAGGTCGCAAATTCAGGCCATTAAAAAAGTACTGTTATTTTCCTAGATTTCGTTACGAAAAAAAGAAACAATAAAAAAACTAGTCAAGTACGAGTCGGACTCGTACATGAAAGTGTTCGTAATCTCCGTACAATGTTTCAAAAATAGTTAAGTGAAAAACTTATGAAGAACGAGTTAAAAATGCTGAAAAAATGTTTGCACGCCTGCATGCAGGCTGAATACACTGGACATATTTAAAATTAACAATGTAACATCTGCACAACTGTATTCTAAGCAAATAAATTCTTTTGAATCTTTTTGAATCTTTGAAAAAACACGTTTCTTGTACCCGTTTTTAACTTAATTTTGTTTAGTATTTCTTGTTATAGCGGCCACAGTAATACATAATTAATGAAAATTAAAGTGTGCTATAACGGTTCAAGAGATATAGACTGTGACAGATCAGACCGAAGTTTCAAGAATACGGTCCTGTTGGCATCCTCCGTACCCAAAACCCTAAAACTCAGACTTAGAAAATAATTTTAGTGTAAAATAAAAATCTGAATAGCTGTAATGTCACGTAGCAACAAGCGGGGTTACGAGTAGTCTCCGCTCACCTTTGGTCCCTGGTGATGGGACCTGCTGAATTATTACTCCGACGATGTCGGGCACAGACTTAGAGATTCATACCTTATCCGGCATGCAAGCTGTCTCCTGAGGTGATGATTGAGACTCGTACGATACTAGCTTATCCAATTTGGGTTTGTATTTATTATTCATTTTTATTTTGTTTTCGATATTAGCTCATGATTCTAACCTTAAAATATCCCCCTAACTATGATGTTTTATATATATTGCTAGAGTTTCGGAGTACATTTTTGTTTAAAAAGATTGCTTGTATATTATTGAACTGTATTTATCGATGGTAAATCGCCTTTTAGCGATGGCAATTTTAGCTACGAATTTTGCAGTCCGCCACCTGTTAAAAACATAACGAATAGTAGTTAAATATGTAGTTGGTGGAAGTCAGTTTACGATAATCCCTGTGACACATAATACATAATTATACAATGATAGTTCTTGAAGAGTGATATCAAGATTTTTTTTGAAAACGGTTTGTAAACTGTTACTAAGTCGTAACTCTACTGTAAAATATTTTTTGTGTCAATACTTTCCCATTCTAAAAGGAATAGTCATTAGTCAATGCCTATTAAAAGGGTAAAGACCAAAAAGTTAGACCGAGTAAAATGATTCTTAATCATACAAATCCACTTACTGGAAAAAGTTCTCCTGTGACACAAAAATTATCCATAGAATTATTATTATGGTTAATTTCCGTGTCACAGCGGTAAACTTTTATAATAAAAAAAAATACCGGCGTTAAGAAGTGCAACTTTTTGAACTCTACCCAACAATTTTTATTTTTATTTTTCAGAACACAGTGTCAATAAATCAGAGCTTGTTTATTAAGTTATTAGATAAGTATTTTTTTTAATGTTCTGAGGTTATTTTATTGTTAGGTTAGGTTAGTTTTTGGATCAAATTCGGAATACTATTGATGCTCTGACTACCGGGGATGTTGCCGTTATGGGTAAACCAATAGAACGGGTGGTAGAAGCCAATAACCTTGGTCTACTTATGGACGGCAAGCTGAGCTTTGAGAATCACATCCTAAAAGTTGTGAGTAACTGCTTCTACCGCCTCAAGGTTCTGTACAGTATACGCGATTACCTTAGTGTTGATTTGCGTGTTAACCTTTGTGAATCGCTTATATTGTCCAGATTAAACTATTGTGATATTGTTTATGACGGCTGCATTGTTGGTCGTTCCAAGAGGCTTTTACAGCGAGTGCAAAACGCATGCGCTCGTTTTTGTTTCCGTGTCCCTCCCCGGTCCCACATCACTCCGTACCTGAACGCCGCTAACTCGCTGAACATGCCTGCACGCAGGCGCATGCACCTCGCCACTTTGCTGTTCGGTGTGAGACGCTATAGGACACCGTTGTACCTCTTCAATAAAATTGTTTGGTCGAAGAGTGAGCGCAGGAGTGCTATGGTTCTTGTGCCTAAACACCGGACCGCGGCATTTCGCGGAAGTTTTAAGTTCGCGGCGTCCAAGTGCTGGAATGATATTCCTCCCCCTATCCAAGGAGCGTCTAGTAGGTACACCTTCAAGCGCAAGCTGAAGGATCACTTATTAACGCTCCAAAAATCCTACCTATAAAACCAGCACTTGATATGCCAACCTGTTGTTTTACAGGGTTATGTTTTCGCAGTTTAATTTTTCTCTATTGTATTTATTTATTTACATATTATGCTACGCAATAATAAATCTAAATTATTTGTTAATTCATTATCATTTTATTAATTTATCTTTTTATTAAGTAGTTTATATAGTATATTTGTGTATCGTTCCGTGAGTCACAGACGGTTCTGGCAGAAAATCAGCGCTGCAGGCGTCTAACGCCTCAGCATAATGCTGAGTCAGCGACCGTTTCACTTTTGCATGGACACACATGCAGATCTGTGTATTTATTACTTCGTTGTTTTGTGAACTTTGTTTATTTGTATGAATTTGTGTGTACTTTCTTGTATTTGTGTGTCTTGTAAAAGTGAATAAATGTCTTCTTTCTTTCTTTCTTTCTTTCTTACTTTTCATACCTACGCTCGGCGGTCGCTCTAGGGTTGTCAATTATGGCATATGCACATAAAACTTATCGTAATAGTGGCACTCGTATCTAGTTGTTTGATTTATTGTTGATATTCAAACGGGAAGAATGGTAATATAAAATAATAATAATAATAATAATTAAAATACCTACCTACAAAATTTAGCGTTTGTCAATTTTCACTATCGAAAATCCCTAATAGCTTCTAAACGGATTATCCTAGTTACACAATTTCCATTGTCCTATCGGTTTTAGACCTAAACCTATCTAATGTTAATGTCTTAATATTTATGATTCAAATTATAGTAGCTGCAAAATTAAAATTATAGAGTGACTAAAATGCATGTCTTATGAGGAAACTGAAAACCTGCTTATAATAGTTGTGTAATTTATTATCTACCTTTTACCTATATGCAAAACACGAACTAATATTTTAATTAGTTAGGTGTGGTATTTATTTTTTAGCACTCAAAATATTTTTTTGCCTAAGAAACAGGCTACTTTAGTATCCTAGTTTAGGCATTTAAGTTATTTATGAATATAGCACGGTATTGTTTGTATTATGTTTATGTTGTTAGTTTTCCATTAAGGTCAATTTGTATCGAGTCAGAACTTTAGTATGTCGGTCTTAGTTTTCTAACACGTAGACATAATCTCAGCGCTTGCTAACGACTTTTCGTGTAAATAATTATTTATTTTAATAAACAATTTGAATTTGAATTTGAATGATACTAAAAACAACACACTATCTATACAAACAAAAAAACATATTTTCAACTTACGTAATATTAGAGGCGTGAATTTACCTTACAAAAATGTAGTTAGGTACTAACTTCGTTTATACTGATTCAAAATAGGAAACGATTATTACTTTGGGAGTCGGATCGAGGTGCTTACCTATCTACCTAACTATTCTATGTAACGTTAAAATGAACCATCGAAATACAAGCAGATACCTACTAAACTTACCTCTCTGAAACCACTGGTAGCTTAAAAAACGACCATTCACCGTTTAGGGTTGAATTTAAACAACCGTCCACTGAACAGTTATAATAACCTTTTTTTTGTTGCTCCATTATTGCATTCGAAAAATTCCACAGACGCGCGACACAAAATAAATAGGTAGGTACGCGCGACCACAGAGCGCGCCTCGAAAAATTCCACAGACGTGCGACTACAGCGCGCGCCTCACGCGGATGGCAATCGCGCTCGGACTGATCCGCACTGATCCGAGATATCGTGTCTGTGAACAGTGTCTATGTGTGCGTTGCTCGAGCGCACTTTGAATGTAGATTTACTTCTGTACTTTTGTATTTTGTGATGTAGCTATGTTGTCGAAATACTTTTTGAAGATATGCATAAATAACAAAAAAGCGTTTAAAAACCGGCCAAGAGCGCGTCGGACACGCCCAAGATAGGGTTCCGTAGCCATTACGAAAAAATCAAGTAATATTTTTCAAAGGATTTCGTATGTGTACGGAATCTTCCAAGTTTAGATATGTTTTATACCTTAGGCTACTATTTACTCTTAAACTACAAATAATTCCCAAGCAATTTTAGCCGCTATAATTTTCCTTTTAAATATTTAATATATTTACTACCATTTTGAATTTTTTCAAATTTTTCCACCCATCAATTTAGATTTTAGAGGGGGGGGGGGACGGTCGATTTTAATAAAAATTTTCACTTTAAAGCTGAATATTTCGCAAACAGATCAGTCAATAGAAAAATCATGTTAGCAATCCCCCAATGGTTTTAAAAGACCTATCCAACGATACCCCACACTATAGGGTTAGTCGACAAAAAAAAATCACCCCCACTTTACGTCTATGGGAGGTACCCTAAAAAAATTTATTTTAGTTTTTTTTATTTAATCACTTTGTCGGCTAACTGCTATATATATTCATTCATGCCAAATTACAGCTTTCTAGTACTAACAGTCTCTGAGCTTAGCCGCGGACGGACAGACAGACAGACGGACAGACATGGCGAAACCCATTACGGAACCCTAAAAAGAGACCACTAGAAAATAATATCAATCTGTAAATTACTTTTCTGGTTAATTTACGCGATTATCATGAAAAAACAACTGTATAATAATTGTCAAGAATTTCATAAGTCAATCATCCTAAATACTCAATTCCTAAAGATGAAACTTCGAAAATCGCAATGTCTAATGTACGAAATTCCTAAAGATGCTTATCCTAATACACTTTTAATCGAATGATTTCATGTTCGAAAATCAGTATTCCTTTGTACAAAGTGCCTGATGACAATACTTTGAAACTCAATATTTCTAGTGCTCAAAATAACTACGTACAAAAAGCCTAATGATAACCGGTGTCTCACTGGCAGTGAGCGAGCGAAGTGAGCGAGCATGACATTTCGGGGCAGAAACGACTAGGTTCTGAACGGTTAGGTTCAGAAGGCTAAGTTGGGAGTGAAACGTAACGTAACTCCCACTTTAGTCTTCGATGTTAGGTTTTTTTGTGTAACAGCACCGAAAAAGATTATTATAGTGTTCTAAGTTCTCCTTACTCCAAAATTTTTAGTTTTTCAGCTGAATGTAGGCCAAATGTCGTTTGAAATTTCGCACTTTATACATTTTAAACTTAGGTTAACTGGACGTAGGAAAAATACCGCTAGAACTTTCATGCACTACTAGCAGTATCGTACAGTAGAAATTTTAAGAGTAGGTCAATAATTGATCGTAGGATATACATATTTAGGAATTTCATCCTTAGGAATTTTAATTTTAGAAATTTTGCTACGGACCCTTGTCAAAGCACCACGAGAGACAGCGATTTTTAATAACTCCCCAGAGTTTATGACAAAGTTTGAATTAGTTTTACGCACGAAGGCATAAACAGAACATGTTGGAAAAGTTCCAGGCCTCGTTTCAATCTCATTTTCATGGAAATCTGATAAACATTCTTCTTGCGGATTATAAAGAACAGTAGGAGGACGAAACAAAACCTTAACGGTATAATAATCACAGTTTAATTTCCTGTAAATAATGATTTTGTCCCACAATTTTATAAGTTATTAGTTATTTTGGTCGAATTCAATGCAATAAAGCTTTTCCTTTTGATTTTAAAATTCAAAGCAAGTATGTAATACTAGGGTTTGATAATAATAATGATATCTATCTATTATGTATGACGAAAGGTTCTCATTAAATTGCTTTAGCATAAAGAAAATAGCAAACGCATTACTTAATAACTAAGTCATGAACAGACCACGTCGTTTGAAAACCCTGCTCAGCTAGTGTCTGCTATAAATGTTATTTAATGCTACGGCTTTTAAGTTCTACGAGAACTAGCAGGGAATCTTTTATACCTACCTACCTCAGCGAAGTTGAGCAGTAAAGTTTGCACTCATTAAATTTTAACTCTTCACCAGGGAAATTAACACGTCAAGTCATTTGCTTTATTAATTTAACTTGGTGGCTATGTAAGAGTCATTGTACACTAACCTAAAATAAAAATCCTATTTTGCGTGGCATAAACTTGGTGTTTTATTAAATTTTAGTTTGCCTAAGTTGGTCATCGCATATTGCCAGGCGGCGGTTACGAATGAACGAACTATTTCGATGACAAGGTTTACGTAATAATACCCACTAATGCGATTTTCTATTATTTATTAATAACTAATTCCATTTTTTAATTTGACATTTGACTTAAACTAATGACAACATCTTTAAATCTTTATTATAGTGTGCATGACTTGACAATTAATAAATGAATATGATATGACAAGAGCATAATTATTGTCCGAAAATCGAAGAGGAGGGGAAAAATTTAACTTGCTTGACAATTAAACACTGAACACGAAAAAAAACTTAAAAATGTATTTTCCGTAAAATCGCAAAAAGTGGAGTTTATGCCCTTGTTCTACCGAAGGTACGATATTTTGTACGTTAACCTGGCGAAAAAATACCAGATACCACACAATACACACATTTTATCACATTTTTTCATGTCCCTTTTTGGAAACTCAGTTTTCTAGATGCTTTTAAACAGCTATAGGTAGTTAATGCACAAGCTCCCCGCTTGTTGTTCAGTTTGGGCACGGAGCTTGGCGAAAACGGATATTTAAAGTGAGAATAGGTAGATAATGCCCGGTGGCGACGGTATGTGTGTCAATAATTTTCACACGAAAGGGTAAAACATACCCGGTAGCGACGGTTTTCGTTATGAAATTTCTTGTGTGATTCTTTGTAGTTTTTTTTAAAGCTAAGTACTACAGTGAATTTACTCATATTTTGCTGTGAATGATACTAAGATAAGAAAATTACTGCTGATTTTGTGAGCACAGTGAACATCGTATCAGTATGTTTTACGTCGATTTACTCAAGTTTGATTTGGTATAAAGTATTGTTTTCTTTTCATTACTTTCCTCGTATAATTAGTCTATTTTTAATTTTAAATCTTGATTTTGCATAAAATACCGTTTTTAATAAAGTTTTTTTTAAGATTATTAAAAAATATGTATTTTTTGTCGCTTCCAACCGTAATGATTGGGTATCAATGAGGGATGCCTATGTCCAGCAGTGGATGTCTTGCAGCTGAAATGATGATGGTGTATTTTTTTCTTTTTGATACACACTGTAGTTAAATAAGAAATAAATATGACTTTCCGTTTAATTTATGATAATTATTTTTAATTAAACATATACTTTGACTTTTCTGAGTTTTTAGATTCTGTGGTGTTTTTTTTACCCGGTAGCGAGTATTTGAATTGTATTACCTAGCCTAGCGAGCACGGCCGTGTTAATCTGGGCTCGTATAAAATTTATTTTTTAGAAGTCCTACTCGTAGTTCGGTGGGGCCGTGAAGCGTTTCAACTGCCGTGTCCCGTGTTTACCAAAATTGACTAATATACGTCCGTCAATTAGAAATCCTCTATAATACCACCACTACGCGTGGTATAGTGTGTGGTCGCACAATTGCAATTGGTTTCATTTAGGGACATTGTCCTTAGATTTTGGTAACACACGGAATAAGGCGGTGGTTAATATTTTTAATTTGACGTATACCTAACAATAATTTAGCAAGAGGTCCTGGGTCCGAATCCCGGTAAGGGCATTTATTTGTGTGATGAGCACGAATATTTGTTCCTGAGTTATGGATGTTTTCTATGTATTTAACTATTTATTTAGTATGTTTATCGTCGTCAAGTACCCATAGTACAAGCTTTGCTTAGTTTGGGACTAGGTTGATTTGTGTAAGATTGTCCCCTAATATTTATTATTATTATTATTAATTAAACACGTAGGTACGCGGCAAAGCAGTAAGTTAATACTTAAAAAGGAATAATAATAATAATAAAATAATAAATAAATGTCACGGGACAATTCACACCAATTGACCTAGTCCCAAAGTAAGCTAAGCATAGCTTATGTTATGGGTACAAGGCAACGGATAAACATACTTATATAGATAGACACATACTTAAATACATATTAAACACCCAAGACCCGAGAACAAATATTCGTATTATTCATACAAATATCTGCCCCGACGCGGGAATCGAACCCGGGACTTCAAGCTTCGTAGTCAGGTTCTCTACCTACTAGGCCATCTGGTCGTCTAAGTAAGGAATGAATTAAATCATTTACTTTAGCTAAAATGATGCCAAAATTCACAACTTTATCATTGAAAAGTCGTGTTATTGCCGATTACTTATATCGTGTATTTTTTAAGGGTTGTTAGTAAAATAAACACATTAGTGTTTGGATGCGATTGAAATGCGATTTTAGGGTGTTAATTTTGAATATATAGAATAGAATAGAATAGAATAGAATAGAATAGAATAGAATAGAATAGAATAGAATAGAATAGAATAGAATAGAATAGAATAGAATAGAATAGAATAGAATAGAATAGAATAGAATAGAATAGAATAGAATAGAATAGAATAGAATAGAATAAGTTTAATTTCGGGCTGCATAGGCCTATATAAAAAATACCTTAAAGACTAACATACATATTTATAGGTATTATAACTTAATTACTAACACGAGAAGTCTGTGACGTGGGCACTTTCGCGGTGTCAGTTAACCGGCCACGAAACCCGTAAGCGACACCTTTCGGCCAAAACTCTTCTTTTGTGAAGGTGTATATATATACAAAAGGTATATATTTGCTCAGATCGTTTTTCGATCAAGGGATTGGTTTGCTAAATATTAAGAATTGAAATGCCGATTTTTGTTAGAGTCAAGTGTCCGCACCCTCTGCAAGCAGTAGACTTAACAAGTTAAAGATTAATAGTCAATCAAAACTTAATATTGAATATTTGTCGCTCGTTAAATACCCTACACCTACCCTGCCCTACCCTACACTGCAGGTAGCCTAACACGCACTTGACTGGTTTTCAATTAAATCAAGTAACCATTCACGGCTCGTTTTCATTCTTAAAAACTTTAACTGGTTTAGATAGAAATTGGCAGCTCAATATTCGGAATAGATAGGTATAGAAAAATATTATGTAAATCCCGAATTAATGAGAAGCTCCCGCAAAGCCGTAACCACAAGCTTGTTTGTAATAAACGGTGAAAATTATTATACCAACGAATGAAACAAATATAACTTTGTGAACCTTGCATCTAGTTATACGAATTCATTTTCTTTGACAAGGGATCGTGTATACGTGTCGCGTAATTTGAAAAATAATAAATTAACAGTCAGTCTTTTTTCTATATTTACATAATTATTGCCTTTTTTCATCTTTTTTTATTTCTCACCCTTCGGGATCGCATTAGAAATAATGAAATCCGCGCAAGAACTGAAGTCACCGAGATATAGCTCGAAAAATCGCCAGACTCATATGGCAGTGGGCAGGGCACATCGCTCGTAGAACTGATGGCCAGTGGGGCTAAAAGGTTCTCGAGTGAGTCCATGGATCGGAAGACGCAGGTGTAGGTAAGGGCCCAACAAGATGGAGCGACGACCTGGTTAAGGTTGCGAGATCACGGTGGATGCGGATGACGCGGGAGCGATCTGTTTGGCAAGCCTTGGGGGAGGCCTTGATGATTTCTCACCCTTACCCAATTGAAAATAGAATAGTGTAAATATTTTCAATCGCTATTTTCCTAATGTGATTTGTAATTCACGTTAAGAATACGAGATAGTAGTTTAGCTAGTTAAGGTCCATCTCAGTTTATTGCTTAAATTATGATAATGATATTGCAAATATTATAAAGATAAATCAAATGCATTAATTCCTGTGCGATCTTAGTCGTTCACTATGATACACACAAAACTTAAATGTTCACTGTATATGCCATCTAATTTATTAAACTAACCACACACTTCTAGTCTTTTGATTATTTTATCCGTATTTGCGCTATTTCGTTCAAATAAAACTCTGACTAGACTCAAGAAATAAAAGAGTAAACGACGAGGGCACGCCCTGTCGCTCGCAATAAATACCTGTCTACGTCCGTGACTTTTAAGGTAAGACTAGACCTTTTCAGTTTCAATATAAAGATTTAAGAAATGTAAACAATAAAAAATTGAATAATTTTAACTGTTATTTTTTGTTTTTCATTTTATTGATAAAAAATGGAGCACTTTTAATAATAGCTCTTAATTCTGTACGTATTTCTATAAGCTTCTTTGATTTAGAAGTGAAAGACCGCTTTGGCAATAGGGGTGAAGATACCACGAAACAATAGTTACAAAACGCGACTCAAATAAAAAAAAAACTTTATTTTAGTTTTGAAAAGCAGATTAACTTCCAGTCAACTGCAGAATTAGATTTTTAGCTGCTTTAAAACAAAAGAATAGTCGATTGACTTAGCATAGAAATAGCGTCATTACTAACAATTGCCGTATGCTTAACAAAATCTATCGTATCGTGTTTTAAGAGCTTGAAAAAAATCGACATTTCTGTTGATTGGTAGTGTCATCATCCCTATAGAGTACACGAATAGGTAACATTAAAGCTGAGGATAGTTGATCATTTTGGAAGAATATTATGCCATAGGAGTAGTAATAATCTAAAGTATGTACAATTTATAAATAAAGGAAAATAAAACTGAACCCAAAACTTAAAATTTATAACTAAAAATATAAAAAAAAAGGATGTTAAGAGAGAGATAAAGTGAGAATGAGATGCAAACTCTTTTAATATTACGAAATTAAATACTGGCCGGTAAAGCTAATCTATCTAGCTGATTGCTATGAAAAAAAAACTAACTGTGTTTTGTTTAAAAAAAAATACGGTAATTTCTTTGCAATGCTATTGAGTACGTTAGTGAAAATGGAGAAAATTGAACTGCGCGCCGTTATCAAATACTTGTATTTGAAAATTTTTTCTACGGACCAAGTCAATTTGAATTTGCGGGACACTTTAGGGTCTAATGCTCCTCCGTATTCGACAGTCGCACGTTGGTGCGCCGAATTTAGACGTGGAAGAACATCGACAATGGACGACCCCCGCTCCGGACGCCCTACTACAGCAGTAACTGAAGAAATTGTGAAAAAAGTCGAAAACTCAGTTTTGGCGGATCGTCGTGTCACAGTTCGTTTTATTGCTGAAAATGTAAAGATTTCAACGAGGAGCGTGCATAATATTTTACATGAACGCTTGGGTATGAAAAAGATATCTGCGCGTTGGGTACCAAGAATGCTTACTGACACGCAAAAACAAACTAGACTAGAGATTTGTCAAGAAGCTTTGAACCTGATGCAGCAAGACCGGGAACTTTTTTTGGCGCGATTTATAACAATGGACGAAACATGGCTCCATCATTACGACCCTGAAACGAAACTGCAGTCTATGACATGGAAAAGGCCATCATCTCCAACTCCGAAGAAATTCAAGGTGAGCCCATCTGCCGGTAAGGTCATGGGCTCTGTTTTTTGGGATGGTAAAGGGGTATTAATGATTGAGTATCTCGAGCATGGAGCCACTATTATGGGCACTTTATACGCCAAACAAATAGCAACATTGCGCAATGAGATCCGCGAAAAACGGCGAGGTAAACTCTCGAAAGTTGTGCTGTTCCACCAGGACAATGCCCCGGCACACAAGTCCGCCGTTGCAATGGCTGCAATTCGTGATGCTGGGTTCGATATCCTTAAGCATCCTCCGTATTCACCAGATCTCGCTCCCAGTGATTTCTACCTATTTCCGAGATTGAAACAATACCTGAGAGGCCAGAAATTTGAAGACGACGACGCGGTAGTCGCTGCAGTACAAGATTTTTTAAGTACTCAAGATGAGACCTTTTTTAAAAATGGAATTTTAAGTTTAGAAAAAACATATACTAAGTGTATTATGCTAAAAGGTGACTATGTCGAAAAATAAAATGACGGTTAGTAAAAGTTGTTTATAACA
Organism: Archips crataeganus; assembly: GCA_947859365.1. NCBI lineage: Eukaryota > Metazoa > Arthropoda > Insecta > Lepidoptera > Tortricidae > Archips > Archips crataeganus. The sequence continues at coordinate 12,311,650 of OX402055.1, read as the reverse complement.
TACTCATTCTCACTTTTTATTGAACGTCCCTAGTAGTTCCCAGAAGGCAGGCAGCGTTACCGCGTTGAATAGCCAGGCTTAATCGTTGGCGGAAATAGCCACCTGCCTTCTGGTCACCAGTCGTTTCTACCAGGCGCGAAGAAATCTCTTTTGCGAGTTCCTTCGCGCCTGGACCCCATGTGCCTAGAGTTTCTACTCCAAACGGTGCAAATAAGTACGACATTATTTTATGCCATATAAAAAGAGCAAGATTATGTGCTAAAAAAATAATAATATCAATAGTGGCTCCAAATGGTTCCTGTAATATTACACACGGCGCTGCTTCACTAGTTCCTTTTGCTTGAACTTGGCTTGGCTTGGCCGCGTGTCTACATTTTGGGTCCTTTATTCCTGTGCTTATTTTTTGAGGCATAGAGTATGTGCGCCAGATACTCAAAGTTAAAGAATAAAACCCCACTAAAACACAATTTATTTGAGACAGCTATCTGAAAATTTTGTACAGTCAGTGCACATCACTGGGTATTTTTTATTAAAAAATTGAACTCTTATTGTGTTTACTTCCTTGTCATAATTTACTGTTTATTTACCTCCCAGATTCGTCTGATTCCTTCCGGACTATTAGTTCCACTGCTAGGTTCCACTAGTGGGTCCAGACTCCAGTTAGGATATATAAGTAGTCGTGGACCTACAGCATGATAATGGTGGGGCTATAAGGATTTGAAAATATTTATTACTCCACTTCTGTTGTTGGTTCAGGTTATTTTTTTTGTTTAGGTACAAAAATTTTACATAGTATAACCTTTAAGTCATAGAGGTTTAAGTCAAATATGGTCATTGGGGGTCACTAGCCCAAAATAATACTGCCTAAAACTAATATTGTTCGTTTCACTCCGTAAATGGGTCCACAACTACTTGAAAATCTTGCTTGACCCCAATAGAGGAACCTAGCAGTGAAACTAACAGTCGAAAGGAAATGATTCTACTCTGCGCATCAGTCTTACCATGCACATCCAATAAACGTTTTTGAATAAAGCATTAATGACAACACGATGCATTTGCTTCACGAATCATTTATTTATGAAATCGGGTATTATAATAAGAGAATTATACCGCATCGCGTCATGTACATATATACATATTTTCCATTACAGTACGGTCAGAAAAGTACTTCCAGTTTATTCCATTACTCTATAATAAGTGCTTAATATGAATGTAGGGTAAGCGTACCAGTGAATGAACAGTACCAGTGAATGAACAAAACGAACGTTTTTTGAAATAATAAGAATTTGGTACGTTTCTATCACACCTCGTATTTTTTTTTCGACTAGCAACTTTACTTGTTAGGTTCTGTTAAATTTGCTTAGACTCCTAAGCAACAGTTTTGAAATGGCGACGATGTAAAGTGGACGTACGGATGTTGTACATTTTTTCTATGGTGCAGTATTAAGGAAGAAGGAAAGCTACTTACTTTACTATACTTCTGATGTGTATGCATTGGTGGTATTGTTGTGTGTGCATTGGTCCCCGCCATCTATCATTCATTGGGTATGTTTTTTTAAGCTTTAAAGTCCTGTTAGTGCTATTCATATATAGTTTAAAGTAATTTATTTATAAACAATAGCTTTTAATCCAGTTTTTTTTTACTGGAATCCAAAATCGCCTAAATCCAGTGAATGAACGGGGGTGTTCATTCACTGGGACTGCTGGATTTTCTATTTGTGCAATATTTTTCTTTCTAGTAGTCATATTAAGATTTCGTTTTCAGTGACATTGATCCAAATATATTATGTACTGAAAGGCCAGTATTGGAACAAACGTAAAATATAGGTTCATTAACTGGTTTAAGTTTTCCAGTGAATGAACTACGTCAATTAATAGCTAGTTCATTTACTAGTTTCCAAGATCTAGTGAATGAACAATTCTCTTATTTCTGTATTTTCATTGTTTTAGAACATGGAATCGACCAAATAAGTATAGTGAATGTAGTTGTGGTAATATAACTTCGCTTTTGTATATTTATAATAAATAACAAAACATCATTTTCAAAGTTGTTTATTCACTGGTTTAATTTGTTCATTCACTAGAATTTTGCGTTTATTCACTGGTGATTTTCCATTTTTTCCCTTAAATAGTGATAATTTATATCTTCGAATTGTGCAGTAATACTGTTGAATAATGATGATGTTAGCCAAGTAGAGTAGTGGGTTGTGCTAAACAAAAAGTAATATGTTAAATAAACTGTGCCCAACTGCCTAAAATTAATTTTCATAGTCGAAAATTCCCTTAAGTGTTCATTCACTGGTACACTTACCCTACATATTCAGTTTTTTAACGACGCATCTTTTTATAATTCAAAGGCAAATTTGATTTTGTTATACCTGTATATCGATGAACATAGTACATGTTTTCTAATCTGCGTCTTCTTTACTCTTTGTAATTTTTTACAAGCTTTTATTTAACTTGCAATCTTTGCTTGTATGTCTGTAAATGATAAATCTTACAAGTCCCTTGAAATTTAGTACGGATATGTAGTTTGAATGACAATCAAAAGCACAATTTGCTGAAAAGCTTGTACCTATTAAAAATACAATAAAAAAACTTTTTTCCGCGTATTTTGTTTAATCAAAGCCTCACTTTATTGTTTTTACTTGAATCAAATACCAAACGGCATAAAACAGATTCCGTAAATAAAAGCTTTCATCGCTCTGACGTCATTACTCTGCATATTACAATAGATGCAAGTAGTCTATATTTATAGACGACCTGTCTACATGACCTACTTTCATTGTCCCTAGAAAATTAAATTGGATATTTTGTGCTATAATTAGGGTAGAGGATTCGAGCTGACAAAGGACCATCGAATGGGCAAGACGTGGGCGTAGATAAGCAATTTGTTCGGACAGGTCAAATGAAAGCCTTTTTGTGGCACCAATCTATGTCAAAGAAATAATCACGAAGCGTTTGCGAAAAAAAATCGAATGAACTCGAGATCGATACCAATCTTCTTGCTGCTTTTCGCTATGTCGATACCATCCATTTTTAATGCGCGTTCTATTCGAGTGGTCCTATATTCCGGATTCGCTTGAACTAGTTTTTGCATACCAATTGATTGAGATAGTAAATATTTTTTGCTCCTTCTTGTTTAATTATCAGGCGGAAAAGATAGAACAATGTAATCCACGAAGATCTTGTTACTAATGAACGGTGAAGCTGAATAAACAAAGTAAAGGCACAAAGTGAACTTTAGTCAGCTGTATGGGACAATTTGTATTTTTAAACCGATTACTTAGCGAAACTGTCCTTCGAGGCTTAACTCGGCGAAAATAGAAACAAGGGCGGTGAACAGGGTGTGAGGTTGCAAAGCCAGTTATTCTATATCTATTAATAACACAGTGTATCCAATACCAACTTGAAAATCTGATTTAGGTAACGCATCCATGATCGGAGTCACACAAGATTAAACATTAGATAAACCTTTAACACAATAATTACTTCACTCACACCCTATTAATAACATTATTAACATGCAAATGAAAATTGAAATTCAGAAACGTTTTCGTGTAATTTTGTTGCGGCCTACTTTAAATTCATTCACGGTATAATAAAAGCATTTACAAAATCCAAACAAAAAGATACCTGCAAATACTGAATACGGATTTGTCCCCACGAAAAAAACGTTAATTTGTTCGCGTGTCCATTATTATTAAAACGTAAACCAAGCCCGATCGCTGTCGAGATCCGCACCGTAATAAATAGCTACGTAGCTCGCCAGTGGAAAGCATCAATTTAAGCTTTTCAACTATAGGAATGACTAAATGGTGCGTATTATCAACTGAAGCGTTATGGTTTTCGAAAATATTTAGACACAACTACTGCTGTGGCATTAATTTCTTTATTTAAAATTTACACTTTCTGTTTCCTACACATTTAAAAAACCACTTGTAGCTTCATCTGTGTTCTGATAAAAAATAGTATATATTTAATCTGAAATAGGGGAAGCATTGTATTAATAAAAAAAAAATTAATTATTCGATTGATAGTATAGACATTATCATCAATTTCACATCAGATGAAAATGGATTACCTATAATATAGTGTCTATTTCATAACGCATATTTTAACGATATTTGCACAATTACGAGTATAATACACGTCCTTTTGGAATAAGTTTAGTAAGATTCCCACAGAAAACCCGTTTGCTGCAGTTTAATTACTTCTGAAAAGTTTGCATCACTTTCGTTGCCAGTGACCCGAGACCCAAGTGGATTATGTAAGAGCACGACCCTGACTGCTAAAACTTTACCTTGACTATTGAGTGTGAAATTGCCGCATTAGAAAATCCTTCTATCTGATTTATCGAAAGTTACAGAATAAATTACCTTTATCACATGAGCATTATTAAAGAAAAACATATACTTAAAGGTGTAAATACAAGACTAAAACTACTATTAAATTAAAATAACTAAAACTAAACTTAATTAAAAAAGAGAGATGGGCCTCTTGGCATGGTGCCCATCACGCAGGCAGCATTCCCGCGCTGAACTGCGATTGTGATTCTTTGCGCGAAAAAGCTGCCGGCGCGAGGGTTGCCTGTTGCCTCTTAACCTATTGCTGAGCTCCCTGTGTAGCTCCAGTGCACCATCATTAATCATATTGGCCACGGCACAGTATTCTCATATCAAATCACGCATCGCAGCAAGGTTAAAAGTAATGAAATAGTACATTTCACTTTGCTTCTCCGCTATCCACCGTGTACTCAGCTACCTATGAGTACCACATACTTGTTATAAAAAAAGGAATGATAATATACAAAATATATAATAGTTCTTTGTTATGAACCCCCGCAAAGTAATTTCTAAATTAATCAAGTTTAAAATTATTTCTAAGGACAATATAATTTGTAAGAGACATTCGTTCTTCTAAAATATGGAAAAATATCTTACAGAATTAAACGAAATAGTGCTGTATTTAGAGAACAAGTCACACGTCGGGTCTTGTCGCCGAACAAGCTCGCAAATTAATTTTTACTAGCATTCCTCTTATAACTTGCACCCCAATAAAGCCAGCGAAACGCCTTATAGGTAGTATAACTGTACCTCAGCTTTACGATTACACCTACTGAATTATTAGATTAATGACACATAATTCTACATTAGCGTTACCACGAAGGTTAACAACGTAGGTACCGAACCGTATAATTTGCGTGTATTGCGATACTGTACAGTTTACGAATTATGAGTGATGTTGATGTCCTTGATGTCTTTTGTGTTGAATTATTTGTTAGATACACTGATGCACGTTTTGATTAAATACCGGTGTACTAGAATTGAATTAGGTTCAATCAACTTTTTTTTGTAAACGATTTTCTGCTACTTTCTATGAAAACCGAAATAATTAAAAAACTGATTATTTTTCCTTATTTAAAGTATACTTTTCAAAACCCTAGATTTTTGTAGTCAATAATGGTGTAATTGCCATATTTATTTTATTTTGTTTAGCTTCTATTTCGTGGGTGACCCAGGGGACAATGTTGTCCCCGAAATTTGTATGAAAATAGTGGTATTTCCCCTTGGTGACCGGATTTTTTCATAGATATACTTATTTTTTTTGGTTTTCACATACACACTATGATAAACAGTTTATCTAATTACTGCAAAATCATGGTTTCACTAACCAGAGATTACAGAGTTACTTGTAAAGGAGTAAATAGAAATTTACAAAAAAAAGTTGATTGACCCATTAAAGAAACTCTTATATAAAAAATTGTGAACTATTTATTTGGTTAGTAGTTAAAGCAATACTGTTAATACTGTTTATTAAAACCATGTTAATAGCATTTTTTGACAAATAACTGACATTTAAACCGCTGAAAAGTACAAAAACATGTTTAACCAAAAACATTGTTCATGTTCACTAAGTGTTCACTCAAAAAAATTTTCTTATTTAATTTAACCATAATATTATGTAGACCATGTTTTCATAATGGCAGAACCTAAAACGCTTAAATAAAATATCCAAAGCAAAAAAATGTGAGCCTCTCTGTTTCAGCCGCGTTTCTGCATGTTGTACGATCGATTCTGCCGTTCTCGTATTAGCATTGCTTGTAAAGCCACCATAATAAGTATTGCCAAGGCTGTTCGAGGCATCTGTAAAAGTTGATGAGATGAGTTTGAATTAAGTTCAGACGGACAAATGACTATTATTCCAATATTTGCCTTTCATGAATAAAGTTTGGAGCATATACAATACAATACAATTAAAATAGTCTTTACAATGCATATGCTCGGAAAGTGCCTCTTGACGCGAGTCAACATATCTATAGAAAGTTAGTCATCCCAGCACACTTTCGCAAGTGTGAAAAAAAATTGTATGGATTTTACTTTCCACACGCGTGCGGAAAAGTAACTTTTTAAATTGCCAAATCTCAAAAAGTTGTGTCCAAACTAGTGTTTAAAAAATAAGACTAGAGAGTTGTGTCTTCATAATTCAGCTTTGCACAAATAAGAAAATGTTTGATGCAACCAAATGAATATTTACTGATAAAATAATAAAACAGATTGTTTTAATATTAAAACACACAAATTTTAATTTCGTCAAAAGTTTTGAAATAAAAAATTTAGTACTAAAATAATTTCCATTTCGGACCGTACGACATCTGCGCTTTCAGTGCGCGCGCATGGCGTAACACGAACCAATCATGTTTACCCGTTCGCGCCTGTCAACCAATAAGCTTTCAGTGTGCGCGCATGGCGTAACACGAACCAATCACGATTAACCGTCCGCGCCTGTCAACCAATGAGTTTCCAGTGCGCGCGCATGGCGTAACACGAACCAATCATGGTTCGTTCCGTTCGCGCCTGTCATGAAAACCCGCCACAGTAATGTTCATGAATTCAGTCCGGAGAATTAATTTAAGTTTAGTAAATTAAAATGGAGAGTTCAAGTGATGAATTTACATAGGACTTAACGCCGCCTGACGTCCTAGACCAAGCACAAAATTAAATGTGATAGCCTCCTGCTGACTAAACCGATGCTGAAATATGTAAACATCTACGAGACTTTTAAGCTTTTAGTCAATGAAAGGTAAATAAGAACGCAACATCTTTTTCCGAAAATGTTTATGAGCGCGCGCAGACAGAGAGCGGTCTGGAGTTCCGAGTTCAGAGTTCTACGTTCTTTCGAATGTACTGAGTCTCTTACGATAACGCACACAGCAGGCGACTGGAACTCTCGAGCGATGAAAACACAGAACTCTGAACGCGGAACTCGGTACTCCAGACCGCTCTCTGTCTGCGCGCGCTCTTAGCCCCAATTTTTTTCCTCGCTTAATGCATTGTAAAATGTTGTATGATATACGTGTCGAAAGTAGGAAATTCCCAACTCATGTCGGCTAAACCAAACTCGCTTCGCTCGTTTGTTTAGATCTCCGCCATTCGTTGGGAATAGCCTACTTTCCGCACTTGTATCATAAATAACTATTATTGAACACCAAAAACAGTGCAATTACAAATGTAAAAATAAAATAGGTAGAAAGAGAAAAATAAAAATATCAATTTCCTTCTATTTCCAAACATTCAGTATTTATATCAGGAAAATATTAAAGTAGCATTTTGTGAGAAACCATTACGAAATTTACTAAAAAGCAAGCGACTAAAATTAATCCTAGTCACAATATTTAGAAAGCAATTTGTGTAATAAGCGTGAAATATTAGGGTCTCGTGTAAACAATTGGTCGCAGTTTACCCTGTGACACTTTGATATCGCATTACTACTCACTCACGCACATGTCCAAGCCTGAGTGTAGGGAACAGGCTTCCAGAAGGGTAATTGTATCCTCTTATATTTTAGTCTTCTGTTCGAAGTTTTTAGTTCCATCTCGTCCTGCAGGAACATTTCTCGCAATCAAAAATAACGCACTTTCCAATTTTCTGGAAGGATCACCATGTTTTACTAAAATGTGGTACGTTCGTATCGTTGTGACTTTGAAATTGATGGTTCAGTTCAGACGTCATCTTTATCAAAATATTTAGTTAACTGTACAATTAAATTGTCTGTCTGTTATAATTACGGGTTTATAGGGCAAATCGATACCCATGGATAAGTCAGTAAGAACCTTTTCATCATCATCATCATTCCAGCCTATATATGTATGTACGTCCCACCCCACACCAGGGCACAGGCCTCCTCTCAGAATGAGAGGGCTTGGGCCGTATTTGCCACGCGGGCCCAGTGCGTATTGGGAACTTCACACACACCATTGAATTTCTTCGCAGGTGTATGCAGGTTTCCTCACGACGTTTTCCTTCACCGTAAAGCTAAAGGTAAATTACAAATAAATATGTGGTGGTGATAATTGGGTTTGTGTGATTTGTGTGTGTTCATACAGTGTGGAGGTGGAGGAACTCCTTGAACACGCATTTTTTACATAAACGTAGCTATCGTAAGGTCGCGGTTGACCAAAATAATTGTTTTTGTTCAGTAACTATGAATAAGGTGAGTAACTTTATCCCATTTGCAATACATACTTCTTGCACAAGAGAAAGATAGAACTTCGCTTGCAGAACATTTCGTTGTGATAGTGGAATGGCATCGGGTATCGTAACACATGAGGCAAAATTTAACGCAAATTTTGAAATAAATAAGGATTTAATAAGCAGAACCTATCTGCTGATGTACCTACTGTAGTTTTCTCTGGACAGTGCAAATAAGCCGCCGCAGGGAGGCACATAAAGCCCATAAATCACACTTAATTCTCAGTCTCACTCGCTGCCCTCATCCGTGGGCTGAATGTTTATTTACTCATTACGCATCCCATCCAGAGATTTGCCGCTTTACTAACATTTTCTCCGGGAATTTGCGAAGTTATAGCAAAACGGTTTAATGGCCCGGTTTATACGATGTAAAAATCGATCGCGGTGGGAACATATCCAGAAAATACTAATATGCTGCTTTATGGGCAAGTCCAGAAATTTTTAGCTATATTATATCTCACTATCATCCTGTTTAGAAGATGATGAGATGAGTTGTTTTTAAATGAAATACAGGGCGGAAGCAAGTTTAACACTGACGCCCGTGCTTCACTTTTCGTAGGGAAACAGTATAAACCAAGTTGGTATACAATGGTTGCATAGAAAAGTTTTGGGAGTAAAACAAGAGTACCTAATATGAATATTAGGTAAAGGTGTTATTTTAATTTATTTGAGCCTGATCTTTGTGTTTTATAGGTGTTAGCGCTATAGAAAGCAAAAGGGCATTGTATCTAGAAATAAGATTTAAAAGTAACAAGTCTGGAAAAGCATTTGAATTTTTTTAGTACGAATGTTCTTTTCATTTGCGACTTTAGATTTTATCTCGGAGTTTATCATTCTCTAAAGTTAAGTTTTGAGTGAAGGTAAAGCTTATCGAAATCCTTTTGAATCCTTATTGATTTTACCATGCAAAATGCAAATCTTGAATGAACATTCTGTTCTACTCATTAATGTAGTACTTATAATCACTTGTGTTATTGATGAACTATAAATGGAATATTTTCGTATAACTAAAACAAAGTGATTATTAATTCTTAAGTTCAAATTACTATGTTGAAAGCAAAACTTCCAACATGCAAAGGTTATAATGCATTTATAATTAGTAGAGTCGCACGCAACGCCCGCAACAGAAGCTTTCTTTATAGTATCACCAACTTTTGTCTGCGACCATTCAATAGCTAAAGGTATTTTAGTTTTAGGTGAGTAAGAAGGTAGGTAGGTATAATAATTTCATTTATTTTCATAATTTTGAAAAAACATAAGTAAAAATTGACTATCTACCGAATAATAGAAATTACAAATGTAATTAAATTTGCTATAAAAGACGGTAATAGAAATAAACAGGTGTAACTTACAAATTTTTAATTACAAGTATTAGTTAGGATTAGCACAATCCTTTTTATCAAGTAATGTAAGTATCTTAAATGCAAGTTTTTTTAAATAAACCTACGTAGTAATCAAACGTAGGATTAATTTTGCGTATAATTTGAAAAATAATCCACACAGATATTTAGTATCCTATTCTTAATCGAATCATAGTGGAACGTATTTAACTTAGAATATTTCTATACCTCTAAAAGCAAATAAAGATAACATTCGATTCACAACTGAACACAAAACGCGAGCAAGCGTTTGATACGGATGAAATTTTCCTATTCAGTGACGATGTAAACGTGTATTGTGAACCTATTTTCTGATAGCTGCTAGCACTGATATCGAGTTTTGCGTGGGAGTAACCTCAAGGTATCGTAAACTGATGTCGAATTCTATCAATTTCACACACGATAACATTATATGCACGGATGCCTTACTTGTATCACATTACCTAACATCGGTTCAGCGAAAAGTTTGACTTGCTGAAATTATGTTGGTTTATGAAAATCGTGCATGACATATCGATGGGTCTTATCTGGCTTTTCGTTTTTATATATGTATTAGATTATTTTTTTAATTTTCTCACAAGTTTGCAAGAATTTGGCTTTAAATGTACATAGTACTTTGCTCAGGTAAGTACTTGATATAATTCTTTCAAACGTATCCTTGTTATCAAATTATGAGCATTATTTTTCGGTTCGTTTAATTAAAATATTTGTTTCAATTCCTGAAAAAATATAGTCTTTCGGGACTCGACCACGTGAAATGGATTTGTTTTTTAATATTATCAATTCGGCTGTATTGCAACAGCCGTGGTTAGAATATTTTAAAAAGCCTTTTTCTCTTTTAAAATGAAGCTACATTTTAGTCGTTAAAATTGTTATATGACAAGGTCAGTGGATTAGATGCGGTTACTCCAAGGATGAATTTTATATGAAGTAACTCGATAGACTACAAAGTCAATAATATCAATATCATTTGACCTAATTCATATTCAAGACATACTCAAACTGAATTCTCAATAGAATCATAACGTTAATTGAATACAAAAACATAGGCGAAGATTTACAAACAATTGAAATTTATCTGCGCAAGAGACTACTAGTTTGCAGCTCGGGTTTTTTCGCGTTTCGTTTTAGACACGGTCGAGTTCTCCAATATCTGTATAGACAACCGTTCATAAATATCTAAACATGAACCTTATGTTACGCTAATAAGGTATATGTATAGATATTTATGAACGGTTGTCCGTACAGATATTGGTGAACTCGACTGTACATCGCGGTTTTCTATCAGGTCCAGTTTGTATTTAATGCGAACCGGACGTTCTTCATAGACTAAGAATCATACAAGTGTTTCCAAAATAAATCCGGAATGTAGTGGTAGAGCCATGTTGTAGCTAGCCGCCGCAACACGAATGGGCCGGCTCGTCCGAGGTAGTACCAGCCTCTCACAGAACACCGGCGTGAAGCAGCAGTACACCCTGCTGCGTTTCGTACGGTCAGTGAGAGCGCCGGGGGCCCAATACCTTTCCCCCTCCCCTATTCCCTCTCCTTTTTCCTTAGGGCTGACAACGCACTTGGCATCGCGTAAAGCGCTGCGGGTGTCTATGGACAGTGGTGATCATTTAACATCAGGTGACCCACTAGTTCGTTTGTCTGGCCTCTCTAACATAAAAAAAAAATATTTTATTAACGAGGCCAAATCAACCCCAGCAATTTTTTTTCATCAAAGATGACGTCACGTCTTAGAGGCGTTAAGGTAGCATTCTGATGTTTGTGACTGCGACAAGGGACCACGGCCGGGTCGGCAACCCACTGCTTAGAGTGTTATCACACCAATCAATCAGTCGTCGATCGATGGTAGGATCGATTGGTCGACAGTTTCTACCATGGCCAAACCTGCGACACCAATCGATCGACGTCAAACAGTAGCAACGATCGGATGTCGATCAATCGTTTATCGACTGTTATCTGTCGATCAGCCAAACCTTTCTACAGTTCTACACACACGATTGATAACGATCGATTGATGTGGTAACACTCTTAGTATCAATTAATATGCAGCATTGACGGATGCAACTTATGTTGGCAGTTAGAGACGCGCATAGATAGTGCGTCAGGGATTGTTAAAATTGGTTAGTAAAGACCCTTTAGTTGATGTGATTCTTCTTATTGAGTTGTGAAAATCGAGTCGATCCTTTTTTCGGAGGCATGAATAATAACATAAAAAATATCGTCACCTTTTTCATCCTCCATTAGCTTTTCCTACTAGCGGATAAACTGTCCGAAATATAACAATGCAATAAAACACAACCGACCCCAGTAAAAACTGCAAGATATAAAGTTCATTTACGCTTCAGTTTAAGTACCTATTTATTTTATAAAATACGAAAATAGCTGAGCTCCAATCTGCAACTGAGTGGGTAGGTTACAAATTACATAATGAAATATTCAATTAAAAATAAGGACAACCCCAAATGGGACTGAAATCAAGGGTTGAAATTTGAACACAGTTTTTATAACTTGAAAGTGAGAAATACGAAAATAAGTGCTTCGGCTATTACGAGTATTATAAGTACCTATACATAAATCAAAAGAGATGTGACTTTAATTTTACACTATTCCACCAATTAGGGTCCAACAAATAATGCTATTTCAACGCGGACAAAGTCGCAGGCAAAAGCTAATTAAGTTATAAATAAACATTAAATGAAGATCTTTAACCTGGTGTTATTATGTTTACATAGAGCTAATCACTACAGGTCACAACCCACATCACTTCTCCATTACGATTTCTAACAGCGGTCCGGAAACAAACTAATTGGGTTTCATGATAATAAACGTAACAAATTAATGATCAATCACGATAAAATAGCAAACAGTTAGGCTATTACAATTTTATGAAGGTACTTGCTGTTACCTGTAACCGGTGGGAACCTCTGTTTCAGTAATGGTTAGCTATCATTTCTTGGAAAATTATTTCGTTCTCAAGCGACGTCAGGTAAGTACAATATAGAAAGTACAGTCAAGGAAACTGAATGCGTACCAGGATGGAACCTTTTTGTTACAAATATCAAGTTGACATTCCCTATATCTGCCAAAGAAATCATCGGGAAATTGACTGTGAAGAGGTTCAACCCTGATAACGCGATTCAGTTTCCTCGACTGTACATACATGGAGAAAATTTACGAGGTAAGCATTAAAATATTGCAAGGCTGTTTGTCATACTACGTAAATGACCGAGTTGTAATTTTTGGGAATTCCCACGGGAATTTAGTAAAATCCCAGAGTTTCAATTCAACCGCCAGATCTAATGGTATGGTGGCAAGCCGCGGGAAAAGGCTAGTGTAAATTAAATGATTCAATGTCCAAACACTTTCAAAACTGCATGCAGTTTTAATTCAATTGGTTTAAAGTGGACAATTAAACCACAGAACAGTAATTAACACCTGACAAGCGTGACGTGATCCAATAACATAGCTGATTGTCCCAGTGGGCATGCCGCTTTGTCAGGAATGTAATGCTTTTTTTTGGGTTATATTTGGTTTTACCATATATTCGATCTGTCTGTCTGTGGCTTAGCTCAACACTCTTAGTAGGTACTAGACAGTGGCAATTTGGTATTTTTTTTATTTATTTGTTATTTCAATATTTTTAGGCATAGGTAAAAATCAGGCCGTCAAAGTGATGGAACAAAATGTTTCTGATTTATTTTTGTATTTCTCCTAGGTATATGTGAAGTGAGAAGTCAGACGAATTTTTCCGTAATATCTCTTAGTGAAAAGTATCATTCATTGAATAGGGCATAAAAAATATTACAAATGTCCAGAACCATTTTTCAAATCAGAGATGTTGCGAAAAATTAAGCTTTAAAACACAAACTTTTGCTAGCATCCAGTGTTCCCCGCTCCCCGCACCTCCACAATTAAGTGCAATTTGTAAAATTGTATTGCACATATTTTATATTTTATATTTAGACGGTTTTATGAAGAAACTTGCTTTTGCTCACGGCTCCGCACGAGTTGACATTAGGTACGTAATTAAATAACGACGCATCTTTATATTTTTAATTTTATTATATATTTAATAATATTTTAGGGTTTTCCAGCTGAAATAAAAAAACTTTTGTTTTGCCCGAACACACAATTTTGTAATAATCAAGACAGCAGTCCAAGAAAAAGAGATTAAATTACCTTGGAACAAAACACGTCAAACTAACCAAAATCCCCGTCCGACCCACCTTCACACTGAGCCTTCACACCAGTGTTAAGGTACGGAAATTACTTTCCCAGCCTTCATACTGACCTATTTTAAAATAATCAGTGTGACGGTGGATCATACATATGAGTAGACCGTACAGTTTATGAATTATGACCCACGGACCAACTCGAACGGCACAACTGCTCATTAGGTTTAGGCTAGGTTAGTTTTGCATCGGCCTGAAGGGCCAAAAGCACGCAGGAATAGGAGCTCCACGTAAGCAGAGAGCTCCGTCAACTCTGTCACATTGGTGTGACTCAGCTAAGAAAATAGTCATAGTCATCGGTAATGTGACTATTCATCGGTAATGTTTCTATTTTAGGCTAAGTCACACCAATGTGACAGAGTCGATGGAGCTCCGCTTACGTGGAGCTCCTATTCCTGCGTGCTTTTGGCCCTTCGGGCCGATGCAAAAACTAACCTAACCTAAACCTAATGAGCAGTTATGCCGTTCGAGTTGGTTCCCAACCTTCACACTTATGTGTCAGGTTGCCCATCCTTACTACTAGTGTGAAGGTTGGTAATATAATTTACAATACATTTGCTCGAAAAATTCACTTTCAAAGGATGTATACATGGCTCGTAAGTTCATTTTACCGCACTAGTGCGATTTTTTTACAGTTTTTTTTAATTCTCCATTTTAAGTTTACGAGCAAAGAGTTTTAAGTGACAAAAATAAAAAAATATCGATTTATACGTAGAAAAATGTATAAAAATACAAAACTAAGTAATGAATTTGCAAAATTGATTGTTATTATTATAAACTGTAATTTAATTACCGCAGATTTTAATGATTTCCACCTTTTATTTATTCGAAAAAATCGCAGTGGCTGAACGCGTCGAACCTTTGCCTGATAATTTTAGTTAACCTAATTAAAAACAAAACTTACGCATGCGCATTACGGACGCGCCATTTTTGTACAACTTTGCGTTGTTTCGAGTTGTTGATTATAGTATGTGTACAAAAACCAAACAAAATGAGTGATGTTCAAGTGATGAAGTCGACAATAACATGGCATTAATTCCGCCCGATATTTAAAGTAAAGCGCAAACCGCGCAAAATAATCTTTTGCTACCAATAAGTATCTCGAGAAATTTGTTTTTATTTTACAATTTTGTGTTATTAATTGCCTATTTTCTCACAAATGTATTGTAAAACGTCGTATGATACACGGTTGGCAAGGTTTTACAAACTCGTGACGATGAAAACCCTCGCCGTGCGGCTCGGGTTTATCACTCGTCAACTCATTTGTAAAACCATACTTACCAACCTTGTATCACAAATAACTATTACCTTCTTTCATACTAGTGTTAAGGCTGGGAAAGTAATTTCCCTACCTTAACACTGGTGTGAAGGCTCAGTTTGAATGTGGGTCGGCGGGCCAAAATCTACCCATTAAATTTCGTAAACAAACATTAATACCCGACAAAGTAACAAAAACATTGAAGACCTAATAAAATCCACGAACTCCGAAAGACATTTCGAAGTCCACATTACAACATTCTTATAACTACCAAGGAAAGGAAATATACGTAAACACGCGGATCTTCGTTAACTTCCCTCGAAAAAATCCTCAAGGGACCGTAATAGGATAAAAGCACTTTAAATATTGGCAACCCTTTCTCAAAGCCACTAGCCGGGTTCGCGCAAGTTGCTCAAATGCCCAGACCTTGGTTTTGTACGAGAGAGTGTATCCTCGTGGAGCCTCAGTCGTAACCCTTGGTATTAATCGATTTCCCGTCCGTCCGCGCCTCTTGTAACTTTCGTAAAGTCTAGACTGCTCCAACTTGGAAGACGATTCGACCTTAAACTTCTCTTGCCGAGAAAATCGATTAAGTTGCGGCGTTATAAAAAAAATGGCATGTTGGAGCCTCTTGTAAGATCACTATGCTCATAGGAAGACTGATTATTCTGGATGTAACCCGCTGCTACACACGCTGGTTGTTATTGTGCTGTAGCTTTAATAGTAAATTATTTGTAAACTAACACGAACGTGTTTATTGACCGTACTTAAAGAATATAATCAACATGAGTTTTTTTATATGTATGACAATAAATAAATAAAAACCCACTATATTCTGTTCCTTTATAGTTCGGAACACTGAAATTTTATGACCTGCAATAGACTCAATAAGTAGGGATATATAGTTGTAGTTCTAAACTTAGACGTGTCCACGAAAATGTCCATTGAATAAATATGTCGTTGTTATACTTATTGTATCACACAGTATCATATTTGATTTGATTGAAACCATCTCTTCTTTTCAACGAGTCCGCAAACAATAAGTTATATCTCTAAGTACATCTTAAGACGATTGAAAACAAAACAAAGTACGAACTCCTTGAAGTGATAAAGTACTTCCTTTCGTTTACTCAAAAAGTCTTGGTTTTTTCTGTGTATTCTCTGTAGAGAGGTAAGTATATGATTTGTGTAGCTATACGACACAATTTTACGACATTACTTACAAGCTTTCATCGGATGTGGTTCATACTTGAACGATTCTTTAACAAATATCGCATTAGAAAACTAGAATAACATAATTTGGAATAGTAAATGTGAGTTTTACTGATGCTCTTAGAAATATCAATTAATAGTAAGGGCGCCTAAATTCGATGTTTTATTCGGAAGCTGTGTTAGCATATGATAGTGGTTTGACCTAGGCCCTCACAAACAGAGCGTCGTGGGTCTGCGCCCAGGATCGCACTTTTGAGTTTTTCGGAACTATAGTGTGCAAAATTACATTTAAAATTTACTATGAGATTTACGGTAAAGGAAAATTTCGCGAGGAAACCTGTACACATTCATAGAAATTCAATGGTGTCTGTGAAGTTCCCAATCCACGCCGGGCTCGCCACACGCTACACTGAGAGAAGGCCTGTGCCCGGCAGTGGGACAAATGCGTTAGTGTTGTTTGTAGGAATAAAAACAAACTACGAATTAAAAACATTATTTTTAAAAGCCAAGCAAGCTTGGCAGCCAAGTGCAAGTTGGACTCGCGCACGAAGGGTTCCGTATCCGTACCATTATCTATAAAAAACAGCAAAAATCACGTTTGTTGTATGGGAGCCCCCCTTGAATATAATTGTTTTATTTTAGTTTCTTTAAAGTAAATATATAACTAAATATTCTGTGAATATTTCAAGCGTCTACCTGTTGCCGTTATCAATATCGAGCAAAAACGAGCAAAAAAAATCACTAAGTTGAATATTTCGCAAACGAATCAATGTATCGAAAAATCGTCTTCACAACCCCGTAATGATTTAAAAATACCTATTTAACGATACCCCACACTATAAATTTAGACGAGAAAAAAAATCACCCCAAGTTTACGTAACCGGGACACATTAAAAAAAATTTTTTTTTACGTTTTATTTTATCACTTTCTCGGGGTGATTGCTATATATATCCTTGCAAAATAACAGCTTTCTATTCTAGCACCAACAGCCACTGCGCTAAGCCGCGGACAGACAGACAGACAGACAGACGGACGGACGGACGGACAGACAGGCATAGACGAAATTATAAGGGTTCCGTATTGCCATTTTGGCTCCGGAACCCTAAAAATTATAGGGCGTGTACAGTCAAGGTCATAAATGTATGTACGTTGACAAGGCGTCAAAATATCTATACAACTTTATGGTACTAATCATAAGGTTGGTGTTTTTTATTTGATTTTTATTTGACGCGAATTTTTTTATGCCTTCGACTGTACACTAAAATATTTCGGAATAATTTTATGACATTACTTAATTATTAAATTTCAACTTGACTTGCATGCATATTTAACGACCGCTTTAGCCTAGTTGGCAGTGACCCTGCCTACGAAGCAAGAGGTCCTGGGTTCAAATCCCGGTAAGGGCATTTATTTGTGTGATGAGCACGAATATTTGTTCCTGAGTTATGGATGTTTTCTATGTATTTAAGTATTTATTTATCTATATAAGTATGTTTATCCGTTGCTTAGTACCCATAACACAAGCTTTGCTAAGCTTACTTTGGGACTAGGTCAATTGGTGTGAATTGTCCCGTGATATTTATTTATTTTATTTTATATTTTTGAACGTTCACACAAAAATTATAATTTGCCTATCGCTTTGTTAAAGTCACGTCAGTAAGTATGTTTGCTGTTGCAAACTTAACTAACAAACTTTAGCTAATACTTAACTTAATTAATAAACTTTATTGTTATAAAGTTTATTTATATTTTTAATTAAGTTTGCTTCGTTACAAACTCGATATGAAACGCGATCTGCACCATTCTATAGATGCATTGTTATGCTTGCGGTTGAATAGCGAATGCTGAATATGCCCATGGCAGAGTAGGAGGGAGTTATTGCGCTCTGCTGCATTTCTGTCAACGGACGAGACCGGTCATATGAATCTGCTAGAGTAGGGATTACAAGGAGTCGATGAGACAAATAAATAACAAGTAAAAATATGAATACTTGGCAAAATCTATCTGATGATTTGATATAGGTAGGTACATTAAATATCTCCAAATTTATCGGATAAAGAGCGGCATCGAGATCAGTCACAGTAAAAGGCAAAACACAGAATGCATAAAAGGGAATCGAAGAGTACTTAGGATCTCAAAAATTAATTTAAATAAATTTTAGCTGATAGATGATCCTTGATTATTGCATTGTCACTGGAGCTTTACTAATGTACAAAATATCAATATAATAAGGCGATTGGAAGTGAGTAAAAATCGACTCGTAAGATTTGTTTCTATTGTTAGTTCATTACAAATGAAGGTGACATAAGGATGTTAATAAAGGTACATTATTCTGCGGCCACATAAGCCTTTTAGTAGATAACATTATTTTCTTCGGTGCCCATAGGATATAATTCCGTATAGGTACTTAACTAATGCTTTCACCAATAATTTAATAGCTAGGTATAGCACTTTGGTAAATGGTTTCAGGACGTAGCAACACCCACTCGTATCACTTCGAGTACAAATCCGGAGAGTGGATTGAAATTGAGGAGGGGATATAGCGGTTGCAGTCTATATTTCCTAAACGGAAGTTTCATACTAAAAAAAGGATCGATATCGATGAAATGAAGGTTCAATGAAAACTGTCAGAAGCTGGTCGAAAATCACGCACGCGTCGTGTCGACAAGGGCTGTCCGGTAAATTGACGTGCAAGCTGACTTAAAGTGAAGTCTGCGGAGGTGATACTTTTGCGTTTCACTACATAGTATAAAACAAAGTCGCTTCCCTCTGTCTGTCTGTCCCTATGTATGCTTTGATCTTTAAAACTACGCAAAGGATTTTGATGGGGTTTCTTTTAATAGATAGTGATGTATAATACCTACACGCATAATATAGTAGAGGAACACTGATAATTTAAGAGGTTCCTAATGTGATATCGTAAATAAACACATTTTTTTGCACTTACATTGCAAACGCTGGCTGAACTCTACGAGATAGATCAAAATAATGTACTACAGTATTGTACACATTAAAAAGGTCTACATAAAAGTCCGCGATGATATAATATGTCTATCTCTTACGGATGGTTATCCCTAAAATAGTAAAGGATAAGAAATTGTTATTGTGGGTTCACAATAACAATTTCTTATCCTTTACTTTTTACGAGATATGGGACATACTTAGCGGTTGCGGCGGTACCGGCCGGGGGGGTGCCTATTAATAAGGTCTAATGACAAAAAAGCTTTAAACGTTGTATATAAAGACATTCTGTAGTATATTTAGTATCACCATTGCACCACCCGTGCGAAGCCGGGGCGGGGCGCTAGTATCAAATATATATTTTAGTCCTAGAAATGAATAAACGGTTGCTGGACTCAAAAATGAATATCTACATACGGCTCTACTGTCAAGTTAATAAGACGTGTAAAGTTTGAGCTCCCCAACCCTCTACCCATTTATGCTGCTAACTGTACCTGATTACTTCAGAGGCTCTAAGACAAGAGCATTTATATCGAATACAAAGCATTCATCTCTACTGCACTTCAATACTTCTCGATCGCGTTTACGTAAAAAATTCAATTACTAGGGAAACTTGGACAGTGCCGCCGCGCGCGCGCGTCTATGTTTCCATAGAATTGAAATTTTTACGTAAACGCGATCGAGAAGTATTGAAGTGAAGGAAAACTTATACTAAGCATACTGGTTAGAAGATAAGATTAATCTTACGTTCACAACAAAACGTGGTAAGCCCCCCCCTACCGATCAAAATTTTTGTGCACTTTATTAAGAAACGTCGATATCGATGAAACGCCTCAATTTAGATTATCAGTACGCTTAGTATAAGTTTTACTTCACCAAAATACTTCTCGATCGCGTTTACGTAAAAAATTCAATTACTAGGGAAACATGGAAAACGTCTCCGCGCGCGCGCTTACATGTTTCCATAGAATTGAAATTTTTATGTAAACGCGATCCAGAAGTATTGAAGTGAAGGAAAACTTATACTAAGCGTACTGAAACAGAAAATCACGCACACGCCGTGTCGATATGGACTGTCCGAGTGATTGACGTGCTAGCTTAATAATGCGGACAGACATAATACTTTAACGCAGAGATTGCCCAAATTATAGACGAGGGTTGCTACTTGGTTAGTTACCCTAAATCTACGAATCTAGAGGTCCCGGGTACGAATTCCGGGAAGGGGAAATATTCTTATGTTATTCAGTGATCTGTTTGCGAAATATTCAACTTTAAAGTGAAAATTTTCATTAAAATCGAAAGCCCCCCCCCCCCCCTCTAAAATCTAAACTGTTAGGTGGAAAAATTTGAATAAATTCAGAATGGTAGTAAATATAATATTGTATTTACAAGAAAAATTATAGCGGCTAAAATTGCTTGGGAATTATTTGTAGTTTAAGAGTAAATAGTAGCCTAAGGTATAAAACATTCCTAAAGTTGGAAGATTCCGTACACATACGAAATTCTTTGAAAATAATTACTTGATTTTTTCGTAATGGCTACGGAACCCTATCTTGGGCGTGTCCGACACGCTCTTGGCCGGTTTTTTTTTTCTTATTTAGCGACCAACTGTTAATTGTCCCATGATATATACTTATTTCTATCGAAAGACTTCAGATCGGTATTTAAATCACACAAAATCGGGCGTAAAAAATACCCTTCGTATGGTTGTACTCGATGACAGACATTTTGTTGTAAAGGGTTCGTCTGCTCAGACGTGGTTTTTAGTCATTTGGCATATGATTGATTAGGCAAAGGAGATAAGAAAGAGCTTCGATATCGAATAAATGACCTTGTGATGTTGGTGTTGCTTCTTGGCATGCAATTTTGCTAAGAGGAATTATTTTGTGAGATTGCATTATAATAATAATAACATTGCTGTGGGTCAATTCCAGAGAAGGCAGCTGCTAGCAGACAGTGCAACTGCAAGCACTTGTCATTGTCACCGCTAGTACCAGGGTTGGCAGCACCCAGCGGCTGCCTAGTTATCTCCATTGCAGCAGCTCAACACGCCACGCGCTGACGCGTTTTTAGATAAGACCCCTACTGTGATAGTTTATAAATGCGGAGTCCAAAGCTAAGCCAAAACTGTTTATTATAATTATAACATGAAAGGCGTAAGCTAAATTTACAATGCAGAGCCGATCCTGCTATTACTTTGTCCCCAGATTGGACAGTAACTTTTTTCAACGTGGCTAGATAAAATAGTTTTTCTTTTATCGTGGCATCAAATGTGCATCCCTATTCGGCCTGCAGCTGTGAAGCTCGACTGCCCTCTCGGCGCGAGATTTAATTGAATTATTTGAATGGATCCGACGCTTCCGCCGCTGCGCCGCCGCTCTGGCTGCGGCGTTCCAACGAAGCCGGAAACGGCAATTGCTACTTCATAATAATATAGCTATTTTTACTTGTTGATATTCGAGGTAAACACATATTCATAAACGATAAATTATCTTTCATGCACTGGTACTTACGTCATCATAATTTATGGCTAATACACTGACATGCAAAAATAACCGATTCCTTTCCATACACAGTTGCATGAGAAATAACCGGTTATCTTTGCTCATCAGTATATATAGTTAGGTACGGATAAAAATTAAAGTAACCTATACTAACGCGCCCCCTAGTTTATTTTTTTCTTATTTTGAAACTACATAATATATCTATTGACTGGCAAGCAGAAAGCCAACAGACTTTTTATGTGAGCCAGTAGAAGATTCGTTAAAATCTTGCTAACGTATTACAATAGTTTAACAATAGTTAAACGATAGTTTAACAATAGTTAAACAATAGTTTAACCAAAAAGTATAACCGAAACAGGTTCAAATCATAACTTAATCCATTTTTTACTAAGCATGTGTTTATAATAGCAGGTACACTTAACATAAAAATAAACAGCCAGTTTATTACCATCGTAGAATTAGGGTAGGTACTCAGTAGTTAATGTGGAACGTACAACGTAATCTACAATTTCGTAGATATTATCAGTCAGCGCCCTTAATTTGGGAGAATGTAACTGAACATAATATCCGATATGAACTCCGCCTCCACCGAAATCATCACTATTAAAATATCAGCAGCTCCAATAAAAGAACTGGACTACAAATACATTAAAAAGTAATTGACTTTATGTTATTATTTCAGATTAATCAACCATTGACCGTATAAGTCCATGGGCAGTGGCATCAGCTCATTATAAAAACAATTGCAAGACTAAATCGGCTTAAGAACTTCACGCATTATGCTAAATTACTTCGTATATGTAAAGAATCTTTCTCGTAAGGTTTACCGATCACCGAAAGCCTTGCCTTTGGTCTTTGAAGAGATACCTCTGCTTCAGAAGATTTAACCGGCAACATTAGCTTGTCATTTACAACTATAATACTTACATTTAACTAGATAGTAACTGAAAAAAAAAAACAACTATACTACTCAAGCATATGAAAATTACGTACGTATAGTACACAAACACAACAGGTGTCAAATTGCTCAAAGTTGACCTTGACTGTACTGTTCGTGGATGGTTATACAACAGATATCTAAGCTTGTTAAGCTCACACACACGCACTCCGGTTGTAGTAGTATGGGTGATGGCGGCAGTACACGCGCAACTTGGCCGACAATCTCGAGTAGACTGAGCGTCGTTCGGCTCAGAGCTGCGGGGTGCCGAGCGCAAGGGAAACATTTCCCCGGGTTCGGGAAATGGTATTCTAATTGCATTAGTTGCACTTTTAAAATGAGTTCGGATATTAAGGAACTATAATTATAGACGCTTTTACATTTCGCTTCAACGGAGGAGCAATTGTTTGTGATTGTAGGTACAAACAAACCTAGTTGCTATAGCATTATAACAAGCAAAATCCCGCGTGAAACTATGCAATTTTCGAGATAAAAAGTTACCTATGTGTTAATCCTGGTTATAAACATTCTGTGTGCCAAATTTGATCCTAATCTGTTGAGCCATTTTTGCGTGACGGAGTAACAAACATCCAAAAATTTCACATTCATAATATTAGTAAGTATGATTCTTCGGTAACTTTTGCCGTGGGGTATCCCATCACTGTCTGTACTCTTTTGTTTGCATTGGAAACAACTGAAAAAAAAATCTCACTAGTCCGCACACCGATATTAAGTATGGATTCCATCCCAGCCTATACAGGGTTATTTTTAATTCACTGACATCCTCTTAACCCTGAATTCCTATCACTCAAACAAATGTTTTTTGTTTTACGACTTTTTAAAATGAAGCACTTTTTTTCACATACAAATACACAGAGTATCGTAAAAATAAGAGGTAATCTCAAATTTTCAAAACGTTATTACACCAAAAATATTAATTTATGACAAAAGCCGTAAAACAAAAGACATTTGTTTAAGT
The DNA here is from genome assembly GCA_947859365.1 of Archips crataeganus. NCBI lineage: Eukaryota > Metazoa > Arthropoda > Insecta > Lepidoptera > Tortricidae > Archips > Archips crataeganus. The sequence continues at coordinate 12,287,647 of OX402055.1, read as the reverse complement.
GGTAGGAGTTTAGGGTTAAAAGGATGCTAGTGAATTACAAATAACCCTGTATACGTCCCACTGCAGGGCATAGGCCTTCTCTCAGAATGGATTAGCAAGAATTTATTTTCTCATTGGGTAGAGTTCTCATCTGTTCGAGGTAGGTACGGGCAACTGAGAAAGAAACACTACTTAGTCTGCATTTCAATTTATTAGGGTGCCAAATGGATGCCTTGTGGGAATAGTCCTGCATAAGTTTATAATACTCGTACGTAAACATATCCAGTACTATTTTAAACAACAGCATGGTACTCGCAACGATGATAACTACGTACAAGGTAGAAAATAGTTTTATTTCAAATAGTTTAATATTAATCATGAATGGTAAAACTGATTTTAATACCTAAGTAAAAGCTCTCTTGATTAAACTAGTATTACAAAATTCTCAGTTACAATCGATGCGTCCGTTTAGAAGCTAAACGTTAAACGTTAAACGTTAAAGTTATACGACACCCCTTTGCTTTCGTCGAGAGATAGAATCTGAACAAAATACTAAGTATCCATTTTTATGTCTCGGTAATTAGGCAACATTTTCTCCACTTTCCGACTTTTATTGCAGGCTGGCAGTACTCGTTGTGGATGATTACTCCTCCCAACTGGTATCGTGCCCGGGCACCCCATACTACGACCCTATACCATATGCTCCATATAAAACGATTTCTATGCGCGGATTATCTTCCATTGCTGGTTTGCAACACATGTTAACTTATTCACCCTTTAAATAACAGTAATGTAAACTTTTATCGGCTTATACCATCGATATTCGATAAAATTGTTACAAATTCTGTTTCCGTAGAGCAACACCTCGAAAACGATTAAATAATTGCAGATTCGCGGTTGCGGCTTGGTTCATTCGTGAATTTTCAACGAAATTGGGGCATTCGGTGGAAACTTTCTTGATTACGTTGTAGTGAATAAATAACTGGAACGATTTGTGCAAGGGGCTGCGGCCAGAATTGCAAACTCTATATTTTAGCTCTACGAAATGGAAAATTCGTCATAATGCGCTCAAGATTTAGATTGACGTTTTCTATTGATTATTTAAAGCTTCGTTATTGTTTACCGTTTTTGCTTTATTGGTTAGGTAGATTCTTATATCGAAATATAGTTTTTGCTTTGATTTCATTTAGATTTCCATTTGAAAAGTAAAGCAACATTTTGAACATATTAGTAGTGTTAAGCTATTGTAAAAGAAGATTAGCTTCAGCTAATTCTGTCCAAGTTCACTACCGCTATGATTAAGTATTAGTTATTTAGAGCTTTATATTATAGGAAAGTAAGTATATCTCATTTACAGTGAAACTGTGGAATCAACTTCCGGCAGAAGTATTTTCAGACAACTATGATATCGGGGCTTTTGAGAAAAGGGTTTATACTTCCTTTAAAGGCCGGCAACAGATCGTGACTCTCTTTGAGTTGTTGATATTTATGGCCGGTGGTAATCATTTTCCATCAGATGACCATCTTGCTCGTTCGCCTCACTCTAATAAAAAAAAATATTTTCTGTTGGTTAAGTAGGTAGTTATTAATATTAAATATTACTAGAACATACTTGTTGCGAAAAAGAAGATATACCCACCCACATACCTAATTACCTCGGGAAATTGAAAGGAAAGCCTAAATATTCATTGTAAGTGAACAAACATTTTGATATCGCTGCTGGTCAAATTTCATAACAAGTTAGGTGTCGCCCACCCTGATGTAAGAAATACCTACATACCTACCCACTTGAGGGTTGTTAATGCTATTCAGTTTGATAAGCATCTTAAAGGTCTTCGAAACTTGAGAGGTGTAGGCTGCAAACATTTTAACCTTTACTGAGTTTGGAAGCAGAGGTGTCGAGTGACCGCGCCACCATCTGTCACTATAGTGGAAACTGAAGTGGAAAACTCTGTTATAAAATGGGAAGTTTGAAATAGGTCAATTCGCTTGTCTAGTTATTTAAATTCAAGGTTTGTCGTACAAAAGCTAATCGTGAAATGCCTTCGGAATATTATCAGGCTTTGTTGTTGTTTAATAGGCATTGCCGTTGCCGGGCTACTACTTAATTAAATCTAGTTATGTTGTATGTTGATAGGTCTTTGTGTTTATAGAATAATAGGGTTAGGTGTTTTAACTAATTAAAATTTAGTTTTAGTTGGTAAAATTTAAATGTCTATCGAACACACTCAATCGCGATCCAGTGTGCAATCCTTTCACACTAGAAAGAAGGGTAAGGAATTAATTTAATTACTTACGTTTTAAGCCTTGTACTTACGAAGAAGCTTAAAATTGTAAACAAAGACGTATTAATTATTGCATAATAATATCACGGAACAATGCACACCAATTGACTTAGTCCCAAAGTAAGCTAAGCATAGCTTGTGTTATGGGTACAAGGCAACGGATAAACATACTTATATAGATAGATACATACTTAAATACATATTAAACACCCAAGACCCGAGAACAAAATATTCGTATTACTCATACAAATATCTGTCCCGACGCGGGAATCGAACGCGGGACCTCAAGCTTCGTAGTCAGGTTCTCTACCTACTAGGCCATCTGGTGGTCTAATGTATTTTAAGTTGTTAGTATACATATAAAAAAGCGAAAACATAACAACTTGTTATGAAAGCCAGCTTGCTAGTTGATTCTCTCGCGCATAATCGACAATATTGTTAGTCACTTTTATATCGTTTATCATTAATTTTTACTAAGTAAACTTTGTAACGTGTGCTATTTTGTAAATTTCTTGGAAATTAACTTTGAATGATCCATAATCATCATCATCATCATACTATATACGTCCCACTGCAGGGCACACGCCTCCTCTATAAACGAGAGGCCTTGGGCCGCAGTTCCGACGAGGGCCCAGTGTGGATTGGGAACTTCACTCATACCATTGTTTTTTTTTTCATATGTGTACCTATATGCAGGTTTCCTTACTATGTTTTCCTTCACCTTAAAACTCATGGTAAATTTGTAACATAATTTCGCTCATAAATTTCGAACACTCAGAGGTGCGAGTCCAGCCTTGAACCCACGGCCCTCTGCTTGAGAGACTATATGCCAAACCACTAGGCTACCACAGCCTTAAAATTAATTTCAGGTAAGTAAATATTCCAAACTACGTTTTACTACAAAGAAAACTAAAATAAACAGAAACGAAATTATGCGCAAAATGTACGGCATATTGCGGGATGACGAACGGACGGGCAAAGCGGGTCGGATAATGCTGCTGGACGTATGCTAAATAGATCTGCCTTCCGGCTACGTCGGCGAAATGTTTCACAAAAATTGTAATAACAACATAGTTATCTACATATTCATCTTATATTTGGCTAATCAACTTAAATATCTTCTACATACGATTTGCTGGTAAAAACTAGTCTCTTTCTTCGTCTTCAATTTAACATAAGAGTATCTACTTTGTGTAAATTATTCTGTAGTTAAATTTAAGAATTTAAGTATATTTATAAATACAAAACACTTTTGCAGTAGAAAAACAAAAGAAAAGGAGTGTTATACTTGCTTAGGAATGTTATTTGTTCTTACAAATAGATTTCAGTATTACCTGCAGAACTTGGCACCCATTTAGTTCTTAATCCTTTTGTCAGTAAAGTCCACAACCAAGCATATTTTTAGGATTGAACTTGGCTAACATTTTTCACATTTATATTTTTGGTATCATTACTTTTTGTAAAGAAATTTAAAAAATATATAATTTTTCTAATTTACCTTTAACATACAATTTAATTATTATTGCTTCATTATTTATATGTTGATAATTTTCTATTAAACTTTTATATACATGAAAAGTTTAGGCAGTGTAATCTGATCAGGGCCCCGGAAGGTGGACCGATGACCTAATGACGATAATAATGATGATGACGGTTACCGAGTTCCTGTGGCCATTTTCTAGCTCCATCATAAGATCGTGGTTACTATCTAGATTCTAGAATGAAAGTGCTCGTCAAGACAAATCAAACGAGCCCAACCTCAATACGGTTGTGTTGTTTTGTTACGGAGTTCTTGTGGTCCCCATTTCAGCACGATCATCAGACCCTTGTTACCATCTAGGACCAAAGTACTCGTCAAGACGAATCAAACGAGCCCAAACTCGATGGGGTTGCGTCGTTTTATTGTGGAGTGCCGTTGGCCATCTTCCAGCTCCATCATCAGACCCTGGTTACTATCTAGGATCAAAGTACTCATCAAGACAAATCAAACAAGCCCAAATTCGACGGGGTCATGTCGTATTACTACATAGTCCGTATGGCCACCTTCCAGTAGCTCCATCATCAGATCAGCTCCATGTCATAATAATATGCGTTGTCATCTAACTCACATGTGCATGCAGATTTTTAGCTCAAACGGTAATCGAAAAGTGGGTCAAAGAAAGAAAAAGTTTTTGCTTTATAATTGTGATATGTTTGTTTTTGATCTATATGTCAGTCCAGTCAGTGAGTCAGCGGAAAAACGGCGATATTTAGACGTTTGTCTCTCAAGAACCGTTTGAGCTACGAGTATATCTATGAAATTTGGGATTCTAGTTAATCTTATTGGTACTAAAATCGTCGACATGGTTCCTAAGAACATATCTTTGTACCTACATATTTAATACTTATCTGAAGTTTCAAACTCACCCATACTAACCGATCTAAATGTGCCACCCTTTATCTTGCTACCGGATTTCGAACCTTACGGCTCGAAAATCTACAGAGTTGATTCAAAATAAGCACAAGATCATTGCCGACCTCCACAAATAGGAGATAGCACTGCAAGAAGAAATTTTATCTTCGTAGATACAAATAAAACAATTATGCACGACTTGATAATTCAACAAACACTAAGAGCCATTAGTTAGTCCATTACATATCACACTGGTGACTTGCGAACGTATTAGCTAGAAGCGGAGCGAACGCGCAACGTTTTCGTCGCGGACGCTTATTATTAGTTCCGTATAAGTACTTAAGTGTAAAAACTTTTCATATACTACAGTCGCCATCATACACATCGGAACAGTCAAGATGTTCAAATATATAGGTACGTACGCGATTGACATACAGTCGTGTTCAGATATTTTTGAGCACCTTAAATGGTGACTGTTCACCTACGTGACTGGCTGCTTCATGTCACACAAGCGTTGCCTGCAGTTCCTCGTGCTAAACGGCGTTTGTCATGCGTCCATATGTACCTACCTACATAGCTTATTAGGTAAATACTCGAGATTCCCTCGACTTATTGACATTCTTTATTAGAGTAAGTATGTACACAAAATTAACTCTCATTTTGTCACAACAACATCAGCGCTTTAGACTCTAAATCGTCAGTATAAGGTATAAAATCTCAACCTTACCACAATTTGGAGGCTTAGGCTTTCTGAGTAATAAAACATTTTGATTTATACGTCTGAATAATTCACTCCTACCCATTTTTCTGTAACGGTCACAAATGGGGCTCTACTTAAACTAGGTCAAGGGCGTATCAATAATCTCGATAGGGTGGTGGGAGGCGAGCTCTTCCAACGACCGCTGACAGTGAAAATTTTTTAATACGATTTGTACCCATTATTTTACGGCAATCGATAGATTTTATAAGCTACATTTAAGTACGACCGCTTGAGTATGACTTTAAAGCATTTTTATTCAGCATCGATTGACTTGGCAGAGTTTTACGAGCACCCAGCCTAATGCGAACCTTCTTACTTACGGCAGCACTACAAGTATAGGGTCTTCAATTAAGAATCAGTAATCTTTAAAATTAATTAATACAATGATTTTAGTAAAAAAAATACGTTCATAAATTATTATTTATGTGAATATACTTGGTTTGCCATTACTTATGGAATAATACCTATCTCACTCAAATGACCTCCGCGGTGTTTGATTGTACTCTGTAAGTAAACGAATGGTCCAATTGGCATTAGGTACTTTTGCACACATTTGAGGCTCTATCTATCAAATAACTAAGTAAATAAATAAATTGTATTATTTCTAAAAGTTGGTGGTACCGCTACATAATTAAATGGCAGATATTGAGGAGGTTGGAGGCTGATACAAAGGGGGATGAAAATTTCATTGATTTTGCAGTAGGATGCACCATTTTTCAGATATTTGACAAAAACACTGGGGGGTGAGGAGGGTGCGCGGGAGGGAGTGCAAGGGTTTCAAAGAGATGATGAAAATTTCATTGATTTTGCCGTAGGATGCACCGTTTTCAAGATATTTGACAAAAACACCGGTTCTCGTCCGATCACCGAAATTAAGCAACGTCGGGCGCGGTCAGTACTTGGATGGGTGACCGCCTGGTTTTTTATTTTTTATTATGAAGTTTCACTTCTTCCGCGCGGAGGGACTCCACGCACTGTCGTAGCCGGTCATGAGTACGGACACTAAACGGAACGCAAGTGCGCCGCCTAGCGGAGAACGCGGTAAAACTAGGTTTTGGCGCGCTTCGACAGAGTCGTGATGTTACCAGCAGCTTCGGGCAGCGACACTCTTGTACGAGCCGCCAAGCAGCTAACACGTCGTCACGGAACTGTCCCACGTTTTGCTTAGTGTTACCTAAACTTTGTATTTAATCTAATTTGAGTAATCAGTACAGTAAATCGTGATTCAAATATTAACGTAGTATTCATTGCGCGATACCCAGCTGAGCCCACAAGATGTCTGAAAATTCGAGCCATAATCCTGACGCCCCTACGACTATTAGGATAAAGTTTAGATGATAAATTGCCATGGAAAAATCAAGTTGATGACACTATATTATTATGTAAAATATTAAATAGATTCTCATTTGCATTGTATAATTGAAGTAAAAAAGTAAGTAGGGCTGCAGCACTCATCGCCTATCATGCGTATATAAATCTACATTACGTTATGGTGTCATCTTCTGGGGCAACTCGACTGATCGGGAGTTGGTTTTTAAGGCTCAAAAAAGTGTCTTGATTTGTTTGTGGACTTAAACCAACTCAATCATGTAAGCCTTACTTTACCTATTGAACTAAAAATATTAACTTTTCCCTGTTTATATATATTTCAAATAGCTACTTATGTATGTTAAATCAAATATTAGCCAATCTCTGTTTTTAATAGTATACGGCAACGACACAAAATCGTAAATAAACGATCAAAAATAGTATTATGTTCAAAAAGTGCATTCGGTATGGCACCCAAATTATACAATAAATTACCTGAATTTATAAGAGCAACTGAAGGGCAAGAATTTAAGAAACTTTTATTGGATTTTTTAAAACTGAATATTTGCATGTCCATTAGCAGGCAGAATACACTGTACAAAAATTGAAATAATTATGAACATCCGCTTGACTGTATTTCTAGCAAATAAAATATTTTTTCTACTCGTTGATTTTAATCTGTCAATTAATGTGTTTATAGACAAAATTGCAATCACATACTTTTTAATCTTGGATAGTCTATGGCACTTCGGACTCAACTATAATGATTATTATACAACGCTCTAGACGACTATAATAATTTCAAAATTAGAACTTAGTACTTCGATTGAGCGTCGTGAGCGCTTAGTGGAACGCACCCAATGTAAAGTTGGAAATATCTGGCAAATTTGCTTCCATTTGAACACACTAACTTTTTTCTTCTGTTACGTGATTGGTTAATAATTGAAGTAATTGGCCAATCAGAAACAGTCTTATAACGACGTCTCATTAGTTCTTTTTTGTGCTACGAAAATTTAAGTTTTGTTTGTTATTTGACGCGAAATCGAAATCGATGGTGTTAAATAAATAATCCCTAATTCGAATTAAACATGAGTGACAGTGACGAGATTAGTTTCGCCGCTACTCCAGAGGAGATAACTACTATTGCAGAGGAAGCAACGCTTACCTTGTTGCCAGAAAAATCTAAAAAGCTATACAACAGGAGTTATGCTAACTTCATGGAATGGCGGACGAAAAAGGTTATGTATGTACCTTGATAGACGATGATGATGACTCGTAGAAAAAGTATTGTATACAATAGTTACATAATTAGCTCTTAAAATCTCGTACCTTACTTAGGCCACTCGGCAAGCCTCGTGGCCTAAACACGGTACTCGACTTTAAGAGCCTTCATTATGCAACGATTGTATAAAATACTATTGATTTTGATTTTAACATTTCTCAGAGCACCACAACAGTGCACTACTCGTCAACATTCCTATTTATACCAAGAAGCACTGTGCCATGCCATCCCATTTTGTTGTTGTTTTTCGACCACATTGCCAACTCGTCCACATTCCTTTATCTACAAAGGAATGTGGACGAGTTGGCAATGTGGTCGAAATAGGAATATACTTAGACAAAATGGGATATTGACAATATTAGAAAGTAGACAAATTAGGAATGTGACGATTTAAGAATTGCAGGCTGGCGACATAGCACTGTGGACAAGTCATCTTGAGCCAAAAACCTAAAGCCGAAAGGTTCTAGCGAAACGAAAATTGATTTCTAAAAGCAAATTCGTTTGTTAAATTAAGCGTCAGGTGTAGAGGTAGGAAATGGTGAAATAAAAGACGCTTCAATTAATGAAACAAATATATTTCATTATGAAATTAATTGCCAACAAATCCATTTTCAACACGTTTTCAAACCGTTTTCAATTATTTTAGGAAAATGTGCCTTTTTTAAAGTGCCAAATATTCAATTTATTGTGCCACAAACACATTCTTACCAACATAAAAATGAGATCATTTACATGTTGAACACACAAATTGTCAACGATTACGATATTAACGTTTTGGTAAAAATGTTTTTGTCGCTAAAAATTTTTACGCCTAATGGTAACACTACAACACACATTTATTGCACATTTAGAAATTTAGTAAAGTATTTTTGTCTTTTTTTTTCTTATTTTTAGAGATCCAAGACATTTACTATAACTTCGCACATCGATATTGAATGAAATAATATACACAATAGCTTTTAATTTAGATCATAGATATAATACACATCCCAAATATGGAACTATGCCTAAGTTAATTTGGACAATGGACAAGATACTTAAATGAAATGGACTATTTTATTGTATGTCATTGTGTTCGCGAAATGTTCTAAATGTTGTTGGTTTATCCATCATCTTAAAATTATAAAAACATGACACCTTCTGTATAACAATCATAATAATAATTATCTGAAAATTGAGAAGGTAAACCTAAAAAATAAAAATATATTATTTTTATAACAGCAAGTACTTACTACAAACTACTGGTTTTTAATGAAGAAAAATCAAATTAATTCTATACATACTTATTAAGTGAACAAACAAGTAGTAAATGTACATAACTACTAAAAATATATAAATTAAATTATTTTTAAAACCACTTTGACTTGTTTACTGGCAATCAAGCACAGATTTTAGAGTTTTTGTTAGATCATCTCTATAATTAAAAAATAGACTTAAAATAAAACGTTAAATATCCTATGGTTAGGAGTAAACAAGGTGAAAATCAGTTTTAACACATTTTCAAAACCACTGTCAATTATTGACGAAAGGACCTTATTGAAAATTCACTAACTACTTATAAATAGGCAGGCAGATTCTGCCACCAAATTATATCTTCACTGGTACCGTGAAGGCAGAAATAACTCGAAACAAGGCTCTCCCGGACTCGCCTTGCCCTACATCAATCTTCATAGGGCAGGGCGACTAAATTGCGTAGCCCATTTTTCTACCTGAAAGGCTAACCACCATTCAACAAACACATTCTTACATTATTGAATAGGTACTTTGGTTCTTAGAGACACAAGATACTTTTAAGAATACTGGACCAAAATAAACCCCTTACGCAATAACACCTAAACAAAATTATTGCTGAAATCGTCATTTTTAGTATTTTATGTAGTGATTATATTTAGTTACCTATGGAAGCTTCAATAAATAAAATGTCTCTGTAGAACAGTTTCTATCACATATCATTACACATTGTAGCACCACGCGGTTAATAGACCCATCTACGTTATCTACACTTACCTCTATTCAATGTTGTATATGGAGACGTATAAAAATCAATACATCTGAAAAATAATTTAAGATTGGTATATAAAAAATTCTGTATAATGTTTTGTTTAAAATTAAATAAACTCTCTTATTGTTTTCGAACGACATGAACTATTGCATTGTTTTGGCTTTTTTAAGACTTTTCAAATAAACTTTTAATTACGAATATAATTTATTGACTGCGAAACTTCTGGCCTACTTTACTTCTACCCGAAAATCAGTCTAGATTCGGTCTTCCTTGGCTCGCGCACGCTGGAGACAACACCCTCGCCACTGCTGCGGCGACTTAAATTAATATCACAATCATAGCAATCACCCCATCTCGCATTTATTACTACAGATTAAACCCCAATAGAAATAAATTAAACCGGTAGCGTCTCATTCTCATTCTCGTTCGATCCACGCGGCTACGAAGTTATTGCTTAGATTCACAGTATCCTTCAAGACAGGGTGGAAACAGGTCTTACAACCAACCAACAAATACAAATTGAAACATAATCCCCTCACAAATTGTTCAGTTTATGGTTAATAATTAAAAGGAAATTAAACACACTCATAATTATTTCGAATGGACGGAGATATAACGATTTACAGTGGTTGAATTGTGCGTCGTCGTTACTTCATTAACTTACCGACTCCGTAGACCAGGCCTTATTTTATTAAGTTTACCAGACTTTGGTAGGAGCAGAGGTAGGTTACCAAAAGTTCCACCATGGAGCCCTTCGAAATATAAGAAATTACCTACTTATAGGCACTTAAAGAAATAATGCCCATTCACTTAATAGTTTGTTCTGCGTAAATCGCGAGAATATAAAATGTGCAGATTTAAAAAAAAAACATAAAGTGTCATCAGAAGATATGTTATAAATTTATCTTGTAATTAAAACTGGTAAAACTTTAGTCCTTTTAAAATTCTTTAGAATTTTAAACGAAACAGAAAAACCCTTACATTCTAATTTATCACATTTGTCCTGGTTAGCACTTGCATATTTACAATCCTCTGCAGTGCTGAGTATAATTAAGAATCTGATTTAAAATTATTTATGTTAGAGATATTTATATTACATGAACAAATATAAAGAATACCACACCAATAGTTAACACTAAGAGAGTTCAAAATAATAAACCACTCAAAATTACAGACGTGTTGACCTGATGTTATTTTATAAACTTATCAATATTATGGAATATCAAAACTGTTTACTTACATATGTATAAAAGTGGCAACAATCGGTTTTCTACATCAGGACACAATGCGACAGCGAAGTAATTTTGAGTGGTTAATACCTTAAGTCTATAAGACACTAATTACACCACAACATCAAGTAACTACCGATCATATAATTATAAAAACAGTCAACATCAATTTTGAATATTAATATATTATATTATTTTATTTGAAATTTGACGTTAATGGCAAATATCTACATTATACACAATTTTGCATTTTTTCATTGTTTATTTCGATGATACTGTTAAAAACTCGTCATTTTCAGAAGTAACACGAAACTGATCTATATTGAAGACTGCCTTTTTTGCAACAATTCTGCATTTTCAACCGACTTCAAAAAAAAGAGTAGAATAAATAAATAATAAATAATAAATAAATAAATATCACGGGACAATTCACACCAATTGACCTAGTCCCAAAGTAAGCTAAAGTAAAGCTTGTGTTATGGGTACTAGGCAACGGATAAACATACTTATATAGATAGATACATACTTATATACATATTAAACACCCAAGACCCGAGAACAAACATTCGTATTTTTCATACAAATATCTGCCCCGACACGGGAATCGAACCCGGGACCTCAAGCTTCGTAGTCAGGTTCTCTAACCACTAGGCCATCTGGTCGTCTACACCAGAATTCATCTGTATGTTTTTTTGAAGTGAAACTTCTAATGCGACTTCCAACAAGCGTTGCGTTAAATGCGTTGCGTTCAATACGCAACGCAACACAACACAAGTTGACATTTCCGAGACGTTTGCATTGTACCTATATATACTAACGGATGTTAAAAACTTCGTCAGTGCGATCCAGTACAATTGCGTGGTTTAGTATGAAAACTTATAAAAATCAAAACTATTTTAATGGTAGATCGTAGAATAAAGTACTTTAAACGTATTTAGTAAAAAAAAGTATTGAATATCTTTGAGAATTACGAAAATCAAGAAAAATTATTGAAAATAACGTGCGCACGAGGAGCAACGCCATCTAGCGACGAGTTATGTAACTTGTTTCGCTAGCGCTGTAGTTGGTTGCTTGCTAGCGCCATCTAGTCAGTAATTTAAACACATAGATGCATAAGTAAATTTAGTTCTTTAAGTTATTGCATTAAGGTTCATATTGATGTATAAGTCTATACATTACGAAGTTTCACTTTTTCCGCGCGGAGGAGCTGCACGCACGATTTTTTTTTTAATATGGTTGATACGCGATTACTCCGCAAATTGTGAACCGATTCTCAAAATTCTTTTTGCACATTGAATTAATGGAATTAATCTTCGACCAAGAAAACACAGATAATACGAGTCGATACATGTCGCGTGGTTTTCAACAGGAAATTGCTTGTATTTTTATCCTAATAAGAATTTCAACATTAGTAAAGAACTACTTATAAGAAGTGGCTTTTTTGTTCTTCATGCAAGATTAAATTTACGAACTTAACAATTATTTTATTACTATCCCTTACCACAGGTCGAATCATGGCATTGTATGATCACTTTAACATCGCACGGCTGTTTAAAAAATAAAACTTATTGAACCAAAAAAGGCTGAGGTTGGTCTACTGCAATTAATAGCGCAGTCAGTTTGGTATTAAACAGTTACGAGTTTCCTCTGTAAAATTGTAAAGAGTATTTAAATAGAAATTAAAATTCAGAGTATTGCTTCTCGTTTATACTTAGAAGTTTTCGACTACCTAATATTACTTATTAAATCCCTCTGGCAAACTTAAATCAGTATATAATAACAGCACTCTTCATATCTATCTGTATCATTTCTTAAGAAATAACAAAAGCTTCTCGAAAAAATAATCAACACTGTATTTTTTCAATGCTCTATTGAAATTATTCGAATATTTCCTGTTTCATTTACTTTCGTTGCATTGTCTATAATCAACATTAAAAAACTTTATAAAATGTAGATCTTCATAACTATCAACTACCTCTATTGCATTTAATTTTTCTCTGAAAAAATATTGGCCTGCATCTCCCATTTAATAAATTACTTAGTTTTATAATGTCGGTCATAAATCTTAGTTTATATCATGTACATAATTGACACTTTATAGTTACTTGAGATCAGTGAGAACGTGTTTATATCGAAATTTCATGTATAATTCATCGAAGTTTATTTAACCAATTTTCGTGTCCAGTATGAGTACCAGTAGATAGGTATGTAAAGATTAGTAATCTTTTAGAATCATATAATAAAGTATAGATAGGTAAAATTATTGAACTTTCAATGAGGGAAAAGCAATCGAGATTTCTATACAGACACTTTCCCACGGAACAATAATAAGGAATTATCACATATGCGGCAGTTATCATTGTAATATAGCGTTGTTGAATGGGACAATGCAGACCAATATTATAATTCTAAAACTCAATAACTTAACTTATTTAGAGTCGCCGGCTCCTTACCTAACGTAAAAGCATCTCGGTGCGACTGGACGAAAAATTGGATTCATCATTATACAAAATAGATAAAGTAAAAATGCTATAAGTTTGAACTAATTGTATAAATTGTACATATAAAAAGTCAAACAAAATCCGTTTTATCAGCACCTACATTGATAAAAACAAAAGTGACCATTACCGTCATGTACATTTTTACTAACGTAGGCAGGACTACGAAAACAATGGTTGAAAATTCATTTATCTACATCTGTTTATTTGTATGAGGTAAGTGTTTTGGCACAGAGAGATTTCTTAAATCTATAATTACTTATTTAACGCGATTTTAAATTACTCGCCTATTTTATTAAATTAAAATATACAAAATGTTTTCGATGTCCTAAACTGGTTGACTGGTCTTAATCGTACAAATCACAGCTTTTGCATTCTCCTACTTATGTACCTATCGTCACGACTACCAATTCTCTAATTACTCTTCAATGGAATGAGTTATTTAATTCTTAAAATTACAGTGACATATAAAAATATGGCAAAAGAAACTATTTGAAGCATTTTGTTAACAGTAACAAAAGTGGCGTCATAATGAATAAAATCATACATAATTACGTATTTATCTAATAACATTATCACCCGTTTGTATTGCGCGGTGGCATTCATCGCTCGTTAACGGATACAAAGACCAATTAAGACTCGTCCAAAACTGTAGTCTCGGAATCATCTAACTAGGTTGTTCGATTCAAAAATTGTTTTCTGAGTAGAGAAATTAGAATACCTAACTCGTGTTTGACTGAAAATCTCAAAAACGTTGGCCATCTTAGATTTCTTCGTTTCGTCTATCATTAGTATCATTAAGTGTCAAGATACATCTTATTAGAAGATTATCAAAAACTATTGAATTAACTACCTATTCATAAACAACTCCAAAATAAAAACAGTCCAGTGAGCGTCTAATGAAACCTGCTTATATCATTCGTGTAAAGTTCAAAAATGTATTAAAAATATTCCGATTTAATGTTATAATATGACTCTGTCAATAAATATAGAGGTATGCGAATATTGAACGGAGGACGGCGCGGTAAGTGTCATGCCAGTGGCCACGGCGGCATCGGACGCGCATCAGCGCGCGTTGTGCACGTGCGTCGTGAGATGCTTCGAGAGGTAGTCGGCGCGGGCGAAGCACTTGCCGCACGCCTCGCAGTGGTAGGGTCGCTCCCCGGTGTGGATGCGCAAGTGACGAGTCAGATCGCTCTTGCCCCCGAACGCTCGTCCACAAAACAAGCACACGAACGGACGTTCCCCGGTATGCTTCCTAACGTGCAACTTCAAATTTTCTTTGGACCTAACGCATTTCCCGCAAAACGGGCATGCGAATCTCCTCTCCCTGTCTCTTTGCCTATCGTCGTTTTGCAAGAACCCCAAGATACCAGAATGTGAACTCGCACTGTCATTTTTGCTGTCAGGGCGAGACTCGCTTTCAGAACTGTCTGCAATCGAACTAACACTTGCGAATGACACCGGCGCGCGCCTTCTCTCTTCGGCGGGAGTATCCTCTCTTCTGGTCTCACTTTCAGCGCTCGAGTTTCTACAGTCAGTCGAGTCGTCAACTGTTACTATTGAGTCCGTTGGACCGTTCGAATCGACAGTACTGTCTTGTTCATCATGAACTTCAATTGGAGGACTCCTGGTGGTCTCAGCTCTGCTTTTCTTTTTGATTGAAAGGTCCATCTCACCACAGCGGCCCAACAAAGCCTCGTTTGTACTAGAAACCTGATCGATACTGTCAGTTGGATCAGTGTTTTTCGTATGGAGACGTTCCAATGTGTGATTGAGGCGATGTTTTTTGAAGGATTTTAGATAGCGGAACTGCATACCACAGACGTCACAGGTAAACAGTTTGTCAGCAGGTAGTCTGGCTCGATGATTTTGTTCTCGGTGTTTGACATAAGCAGATCTATATCTGTAGCTCTGCCCGCATTGTTCGCAGACGAAAGGTTTGTCGTCGCAAGAAGTCTGTGAGGCATGTTGCAAAGCGGCGTGGCGCTCCAGGAGCCAAGCGGAAGGGAAGGAGGCGAGGCAGACACCGCAGCGCCGCCTTTCAGAGTGGAGCAAATGTCTATTTTGATAGGACATACAGTCATCGCTGAGGTACCTTCGCAATCGGCACGCCTGCAATGCCAGCAGGGGCGACCAGAGCGGCATAGCGGTAGGACTTCGCGGCGGAATGGGGCTGGGGATGCTCGGCGAAGCGCATGTCATGTCCAGACACAACTGTAACGAAAATTGCATATGAAGTCAATCATACAGTATCAGGTAAAATCAAGATACCTACTTTATGTACATAACAAAATAAAAACAAACGTACCTCGAAAATTCAAAATGGTCTTCGGGTGAGAGTAAAAAACCGTTTTGTAATGATTGTAGAGCTTTTATTTGTCAAAATTGTATTTTTACAGCTATGATATGCTTATATTTGTTTCAAAAGTTACAATGATCAACAGCAAAGGGTCTCCGTTAAGACTGTTGCCCAATTGACGAAACATTACACCAATTTGATCCTCGATCTGTCTGATATTTCTGTAACTATGATTGCTGCAATATATTATTTAACAAAATGTTCAGCTTTTTGTTACAACATTATCAACTATTTAATAGATAATATTGTTAAAAGGCAAACAGATTTTTTTCTAATCTACAATGTCAACAATGATTGTTAAATTAAACAGCTTATGAAAAATCCATCGATTAATCGATGAAGAAACAATTCTATAAATTAGGTGGACCTACTTTATTTGAACTTGTGCTGAATAAAAATTGATTATAGCATAATTTTGAAAACAGCTAAATGACTTGCAAATTATAAGGACATTCTGTGTTGAAATTATTTTTCTGAAATTAATGTCGGTGTGTAACCAACAGCAGTAACTCATGCTGTTTTTAATATTATGCTAACATATACAGTAGTCACAAACATTTTAAATTTAAATCATTTATACTAAACACGTTATTATTAAAACAAATTGTACAATATACAATAATTAATAAGCCTACAGGAACTTAGAAAAATTGCAATTAAGTTCTATATTTAGGTATGCCACTTCAAAATGGTAGGTTAATTAAGTCACAATTAACACTCTCACTAAAACCTACACATCTCAACCTTGTGGACGAAACTTAATGTAACATACTAAAGGCTAATAAACTAATAATTACTGACGACATAAAAGTACACGGCTGCTAGAACAAAGAAATCACAAGATTGGAATGCGCTAGCTATGGAGATGGTGTAAGAACGGTTTGCTATAAAAAAAAGTATCATAGCTGATCTCAACATTGAAACAGCGACGAACTAGCTTCAAATGAAAGTCTTGATTCGCTGTTTCAACATCAAAATCAAGAAATTCCTTAAAACAGTTGCTTCGGTTGCCAGAACTTCTTACTACGATAGTAAACCACACCAGCTAACAAACATCGCGGCATTCCCCTGCGACGGCTACATATCATAACTCAAGTTACAATTTTCACCATAAAATGTACATCTTTTACAATATTGTTTATTCGCTACATATATTCCGTGATTTGCAGCCTTTATATAAGTCTTGTATAGGCAAGAGGCACTCTAAATATAAAACTGTGGTCACAATTTGAAGTAAAATGAATCTACATTAAATCTAATTTTGAAAACCAACGTTTTTCGTGCTAGTGTTTTTTAAGTTTATCATGCTTTGTAGATACTTCAGAAAAAATTACTATGTAAACACATATACATATGTATTATATGTATATTAACTTTATTTGTGCTAACGGCGTGAGTTTGCAGGGGCGTGGCAACAATAGGTTTATGTTAAGATTTGAATAACTGCACTTAGGGGTCGTAACAACTATTTTTCATGTAATGTATGTTACAATTGACTATCAACATTCACCATACTGTCTATGTACAACACGTCAATACATAAAGATATAATTCTATTAATATTATTACTCATAAATATTAATTGATTATTAATAAATAGTACCTCTGAAAGTTAGGAAACAAAATATGTTTTCAACTGCATTCTGTTCTATTATAAAACTATTTCGATAAAAACTCGTACAAATTTGATAATTCGCTTCATTATTATTGATTTATTTATTGCTATTAATTATTTATGTATGTAAATTGTAAATATTCAATCTTTCTTAAAATAAGAAGAGGAACATTAATCAAGGTTTTATATTGCTATAAGGTTTGGTAACGTTCGACTCCGAAAAACAAAAAGAGTGCAGCTTTTCAAATAGCAACATCCGTGTCTTTTTTCTTTTCTTGCCTTACTAGACATTTTAAACATTCTAGTTCCGGGAAGTAGCGCATCTACCGATCTATACCTAAAATGCATTTACATTTTATATTTATATAGGTACCAACATTTAATTTTGTTTCTCCGCTTCAAACTTGCGGTAATTTAGCTAATATTTTACAAAAAATTAAAACGTAAATTACTGGTTAAAATAAAGAGACAGTGTAGAAGTACAAGCAGCGGTAAGTTAGTGTGGAATGTGTATAAAAATTGTGTTTTTAAGGACCTAAATATAGACGCGCCCAATTCGTTCATTTACATTTTCATTAATTAAACCATACAATCTCCACGTGGTTATTTACTTCGCGATCTATTAATATTACAATTAGCGTTACCAAGAGGTTTTGGAAGAGCTTTCTAAAACACTACCACATCGTAAGTTCAATACCTACACATTTTAAAATCTTTACATTCCAAAATAATATAACTCAACCTAAAAATACATAATGAGCGACTTCAAAGAATCTTATTTTTTTTCAATGACATTTTAGACTCGGATTTGAGAGTGTCCGCCGGTTTGTTATTAATTATGTTATCATGTCAGTATTGATTTTATATCGGGTATCGACTGAAAATAAATAGGCAAGTACTTTTTTTTTAAAGTACTGACAACGATACCATTTACAATAACAATCCGATGATTTTATCATCCACTTCTAGTTTAAACATATAATTTAAGTATAATGAATTATAATAATAAAAAAGTGAAGTAATATTTTTATTTGAAAGAAAGAAATCTAAGTCAAATGTCACCGAAATAATAAGCTATTTTGAAACTCACTTCCCATATGCACAGGCATAGGTACGGTACTCCCGGACATAAAGTGGCAATTGATATCATTAAGACTTACTTAAAAAATACGTTATAAATACAACTACAAAATATCGGTGGCATTTGCAATAAAAATAATATTTTTGCCCACACTGGAATAATTTCGGAATGTTAGGCGTTTATTGTGCATTTCTATAATGGATCATAGTTAAAATTATAAAACGCCTAATAGATATTTAAACACGTTTATTACAATGGAAGTTTATCTTCAACATATCTATGTCAACTTAACTCTTATTAGAAATTGCATAATGTTACCGTGTTAACATAGCTCGAAATTATTCTGAAATTAAAAACAGTTACGATAATAGTCAAAAGAACAATGAATTGTAAGTAGTACTCAAACGATGATAGGCCTAAACACTAATTAAATAAAATAAGTTAGTATGTTTCATTTCTTCAATCGTTAATTTCAACTATATTAGTTTTATAAAGCCATATCTCAAAATTTTGCCATAATAATAATTCTTAACAAAAATCAACCTTTCAGTTTAAAAACGCGTAAACGGTTCACATCACATTCTGAGATCGAAATTTTAACTCCCAGATGGTGTCCTTACTTTTGTATATCACAGTTCTTTTCCTAATATTACTATAATACTTTCGTTTGATAAATTTCAAATAAACAGCTACTAATCTTCTTATAATTAAGATATTGAAAAGATTCTACAACGCCTTCATTCAAATAGAAACTGATAATATATTTTTATTTACTAGTACAACATAAAATTTAAACGAATTGCGTAGGTAAGGTAAGACATGTGATAAAACACTTTAATTTTGATACTTAAAATGATGATATGTCCCCATGTACTTAGGTCACATAGATTATGAAACTATAGGTTATCGACTAGTTTAGACTATCTATTATGTATTTTTTACAATAATGATATTCGGTCTTAAATAAAACTGTATGTTCTAGGGAGTACCGTGAGCAAATCAAGATAAAGAAAATTGAAAAGATTATCAAGAAATCTTACAGACTAAAGTGAGCCAACTTTCAATCAATACCAAATCAAAGCTTTAGTTCAAATGTCCCGATGAAATAGTATATACAAACAGTTTTGGTTGCGAAAAACAAGCCAGACAGAAGTTTGCGAAAACAGTTACAATGACTATAAAGTCAGTCGCCGGCATTGAAAAAAAAAATTAATGAATGACACAATTCATAAAAATATCCCTGTATTTGACTCTGTTGAATTTAATGAACACAGTGGTTATGCTTTAAGTTTCAAATGCTTTTCAGTACTTATTTTCCGAATATAAACAAAATTTTATGATCTCAATTAAAATAAAGCTGCAAGTCGGGTCACTTAGTTCAAGCAGATTAGTAATTATACTAATAGTTAGAATTCTAATCTAATAATTAGTTACCTGTAAGCATTTGAAACTTCTTTTCACAATAAAACAATGTGATTCTGCAGTATGAAAATAGATGGAAAATATTATATATATTTTTATATTCAGACTATGCCTCTTGCATCTCAACTTTGGGTTTTACGATTGTTAATATTTAAAATGTACGAACAATGTTACATTGGATGGCTCGCTTGCGCGTGCGCGGATGAAGAGGTATAGGTGATATCGGACAGCACAGAAACAGCGTTTAAAGCTTTGATTCCCAGGATCACACATCCACAGCTCTCCCCTTGTCACCAAATACGGAGCTACTGAAGCATAATTTACATTCTAATAAATTTCCTATAAATCCGATATTATCAAACTATATGTTATTTACATTTTTATATGTCGTAATATTGCTTTTGAATTACCTCAGGGGAGCGTGCGTCATTTACTTCGAAAGACATAAAATTAGTATAAATCTCATATTCCTAATTCTTTTATTCATTACAAACTATATTTTATTGAGTGCAATTGTTCTATGGTCTCTAATAATAATACTTAAAGCACTCATTATCAATCTTTAATTTGGTTTATCAAATCAACTCTGAGAGATGAACTACTTATAATAAATACGCAAGTCTCTAAGGTTACGTCAGCTCTAAACCAATGTGTTAAATACTTTACAATCTTTGTCAGATGGAAAAGCTTTGAAATGGCAACCAAACTTAAGAACTCATGATGAGGAACACACTCGAAATGACGAGCCGGATAATGAGCGAACGCTCCGAACGAAAAGCCACTCACATCATTTTTAATTTAACACAAACAATACAAAAGAAGTTTTACTTCACTAGCTAACTTTGGCTATGCCGTCTACAAGACCCATCCTACGATGAGATTTCAATTATTATCTAAAGCGTAAACAAAGCACCTAATGTTCCAAATGCTTATAAAGAATAAGCAAAGGAAATGAGAAACATAAACGCTCATCTTCGAAAAGTAAATCCAAGAAGTAACCACTTTTGTGTGACATTTATCTATTGAAATATCAAATATTATTCATATCGTTCAGATCACAGTTGCGGCGTTTTAATCACATTCTTAATAAATTACAACATATTGTCCTCCTTTTGTTCAACCGGTACCACTGCTCGCTCCACATTTGACTATTTTCAATAACAAGGTACATTATTGGTTAATATACACTCACACGTTAATTGTACACTATAGCCATCCATCCTCATTGGTGTGGGCTTTCTTCCTCAGTATCTACAGGGCTCGGTGACAAAAACTTCCGGGCGTATTTTGGATAGTGTGTTTTCTCATGAGCTTTTAGAATCGTTGACCGAGAGAACGTCTTTCCACATAACACACACCGAAAGGGCCTTTCACCTGTAAAATTAATTTAATTTCACATTTACAAACATGAACTGTGTTTAAATATCATTCAAATAAGGAAGCTAAACGGATTAACTTACCAGTATGTACTCTACAGTGGTCCTTCATATGATGCCTCAACTTAAACGCCTTTCCGCAAAATTCACATTTAAATGGTCTATCGCCGGTATGCACCGGTAGATGTGCTATTAAAGACGACACGTCGGGAAAGCTCTTGCCACAAAACTTGCACAGCACTACGTTTCCCGGCTCAACGGGGCCCAGGTCCAAATCTAAAGGAGACTCTTCCGTCGGCATGGACATGTACGGGGAATCAGCGAACTGAGCCATCAAGGGCAACCCCAATGGCCTGCTCAGTATTGCATCCCGATACTTCAGGGTGTCGAGCGTGTGAGTGGTCAGTATGTGCCTGGTCAGTTTGCTCTGGTGAGGAAAGGCGGCGCCGCAGTGTATGCAAGGGTACCCTCTCTCCCCTTCCTCAATTCGCACCCTAGCTGACCCTTCGTACTCCTGCAACCACAAAAAAGAACATCAACTTCTTTTTTCGTCTTCTATTTGGCCATGGACCAAACTGTGTGCAATATCGCTACCACTACTGTCTAAATGGTAATGCAGTCTCGGTTAATTTTTAATTTCCTTTATCTAAGAAGTTGACGCTCATTTTTGCCCAATAAATGTGCAGGAGTGACCCGGGAGCCGGCTACGCGTAATGCCTTGTTGCTTAGCAACGCGCGCGCGCGTACAGAATCACCGATTCGTACACAAATAAATGCATGTATATGGCCAAAGTTAAAATATACATCTGCCCAAAATATATATCAAACAAAATGAATGGATATAAAAATGATGGCCAACAAAATGAAGGTCAACTTCTTGACAGCAAGGCATAGTACTCGATGTTCAAAATAGCGCAGCATATCAAACAAGCATGCATTGAATTAAAAATTAACGTCCACATAACTTAAAACACCAATAACTACACTGCATAATATGATTGGGCAAGGGAATAATGTGGGAGACAAATGTAATTTCATTGACGCTTTAACGCGATTCATATGATAAGCAAGACGCAATTTAGATGTTGTGATTACTTAGATGAAATTACTCTGCATTTATTTCTCACTTCTGTAAATTTTCTATATTCTGTAGACTTTCCATATTTCATTTGAACAAAGTTTTACATAAACAACCCTTTATTTTTTTGGATAAATAAAGGGTTTATAACGGCCAGCTTGTCAGTCTCACTCTTTTTTGAAGTTTTTTTTTATTTTTACTATAAAGTAGCTACATTTTTGTGCTTTTTTTTTATTACTTACATTATTTTCAGTATTGACAGCTGAGTGGGTAAAGTGGGTACTTTTACAAGCAAAAAACATTTTCTTTGCTGCCGTTTAGTCGTTAGTGAAGTGACTATTATTATATGCCCCCAGATTTATTCATTAGTAAAAAAAGTTAGTAAACATGCATAAGTCAACACAGAAAAGTTATCACAATATAGAGTTAAAGAAATGTATTTATTATTATTTAAATACAAAATTTTAAATTCAAATGCATTTAATGTTTAATATGGTATATTTTTACTTCTTCAGGTATAATTGTGACAACTTTAAAATAAAACTGCTAAACTACAACAACATGGTCATAATATTATAGCTTTATCAATCTTAAAAGATAATATTATGTGTGATAGCAAACTTTATAGAATCATAATTCTATGACAAGGTTCTAGGGAAACCAAAAACCATCAACATAACACAGATAGAAGTTAAAACTTGACATAGGGTAAACCACCCACCTACCAACTACTACAGTTATTGGCCATGCACCAGTGACTGACCACTTTAAGAGAAACATTGTCGAGTGCTGACTATCTATCATTTGAGTTTGATTAGCTGCACAACTTAACTATAAAGTAATCACAGCACCATTTTGTGAATGCTAATCAAACTCAAATGATAGAATATAGAATATAATCTTTTCATAAAGTGGGCAATCACCTGTGCAGTGTGCATGGACAATAACTAGATAGTTTAGCCTACACAGGAATGCAAGTCTAATATATTCATTGTTATCAATGTTATATGCCAAAATTTGTGGTTGACCAGAAAATATTATCTTTTATAGTGAATAAGCATACTCGTAACTATTTTACATAGAGTACTTACAGCTTCATGTTGTATTCTATAATCAGATGATGACTCGCCACCTTTATCTTCATTGCTCCGGTCCCAATCAACTTCTTTCTTTAATGACTGTAAATATATAAATTAAAAAAATTACAACCTCATTTATTATATTGTCAAAATTTTATATAGCATGATGGAAGAATGGAGGCAAATACCAATTTGCCTAAATATGGTTATAAAAGTAGACATATACATGCTAGACTTGATTTCTCTGTAACTTAACAATTAATTTACTTTAAAAAGTAACAAATTTCCATTTACCTATAATAGGTATTGGATATGGAACTGGGACTAAATGTCAATATCTCTTGCTTACTTTCTTGATACATCCCTTCACTGTGTGTAATAATTAAGTAGACTTTGGACTTAAATAAAAAAAACAAGCTTGACTATTGCTCTGTTAGTGTTTTCTCTTTACCCATTTCAAAGAAAAATATTTTAACCCTTTACCGACGGGTGTCAACTATAGTTGACAGTATGTTTAGTATAAAATAGACTTTCTGTCACTGTCATTAGGTAGAGAATTCATATTTATTCAGATTGTGCCCGTATGTAAAGGGTTAATAAAATTTCAGCAGCTTTGCCGAACTAGTAACTAGAACTGCGGCCGTATTATCTAATGTTCTGACGATCACAATCACATTCCCATCTCAGTTGTGAAAATTATTGTGATTCCGAGTGTTTTAGACAATAAGGCCGCTGGTGGCAATTTCATATTTAATAGTAGATTGTTCAACAAGGGACTAAAACAAGCTGTAATGATAATGGGACAAGATGTTAAAAAAATACTTTGGTCCCTAGACATTAAAACAAAGCTTTAGTCCCAATATGCAGAGATTAAAATAAAATTTAAGAGGATGAGAAGTGAAAAGATATATGTATTGATGCAAGCAACTCCTGTAAGTGAGGGCAGCAGAGAGGGTTTTCCAGACAATATCACATTCATTTCTTGATGAATAAAACCTAGTTTGCTGGCTAGTGACTCCGACTGTCATGCCAGAGATCCCAGGTTCGAATCTCAGTGCAGTAATGAAGAACAATGTTTACAATTACAAGGATTTAATCCAATGCCTAGTACCCATAGTACAAGCTTTTCTCAGTTTGGGACTAGATCATTTGATGTAGTGTCATGATATCTATACAATGTTTATTCTAGAGTCAAGCAAAGACGATAAAAACAATAGATGTTAAGATATTACTGAAACAAGAAAGAACTTCCATCTTTTCTCTATTTTTATCTAATGTATATAGAGAAACCTTCTTTAATGCTATTGTATGTATTTAGTCACATAACATATCACTTAACCCGTGGAAAGCATTGTGCACATAACTAACTTTTAAAGTATGTGACCAAAAAAAAATGTGGTAGCGTGATGAGTTAACTAATGAAATGGATTTTTTTTTTCAACTGGTATACCTTGGCCTCTCGCCCTATACCAAAGGCCCTATCAATTGTCTATCATGCAGACCCTTGCTATCACATTCAACATCTTTTTCTGTCAGAATGCAATAGCAAGTGTAGGTATGCATGTTAGACAATAAGTGTACAGGTTATTGTTGAGTTTTGGGACACTCCATACAAATTAGATTAATAATTTAATCACAATATTTATCAATCATTACAACTATCACTTTTGCAGCATTTATTTATTTCAACTAAGGTGCTATTGGTACTACTGTACACTGAGTCATTCAATTTGAAGAGCGGTTGGAGTCTAAAAAAATTTAACTACTTGCACTATTTCTACTCACCAAAGGTACTTGTTGCACTGGCGGCAGGCCTGATGGGCCTGCGATAGGCTCATTACGGGGACTCGGCAAGGAGGCATGAGACGGGTGCGGCAGGCCCGGATGTGAGATCGCATTCAGCACGCTGAGCCTCTGCTCCACTGGAGAATATCTTGGACCCAGCACGCCGCCATGACTGTTTATAGTCATGTTTATACCTGGAACGTTATAAAACGGTATTAAAGCCAATATGCTGCTTAAGGTGTTGATTAAAAACAGTTAAGTGAGCAGTCCTATTCGTAAGTTTTATCGGTATAAATGAGATAGTTGTTTGTTTTGATGTGTAGAGTATAGTAGTTTGAAAGTCTTACATTTTCATTTAGGTCGGGAAAACTAACATGGGTAATATAGGCACATATATTGAAAGCTCTAAATTTTGTTTGCTTTTGAGCGTTAACATTATCAAAAGTTCTTTTATTTTCATTTTACTAAAGTATTAGTGGTAGTAAATTTACAAGAGAAATTAACTACGTTGATTGAACCGACCGAGTGTCACAGACAGACGACACACATGACTTTGACAGCTGAACTGACTGACACTCAGTGTCTTTTCCAGTTTTTTTTTTTAATATGACTAGCTCTGCATACGGGGTAAATTTGCCAGTGTCAAGTAGTAGTTTTTAAATAAGTAGGCCGTTTGTTCGGTAAAATAAATCTATACACACGTGTCGGGTTATTTGCCATTGGCCAATGAATATCTATGATTGGCCAGGAAATCATTGAGCGGTGCCCAGGGTGCACCGGCCCAACCCAAGCTTGCTCTTCTGCGGGCGGGAGGGTGTGTGTGTCCGTTTCTTTGTTTTTATACAAATGTCACGAATAAAATGTTTTTCTTTCTCTTTCTTTTTTAGAATTATTTTACAGAATGCAATTTTGGACAAAGTACCTAATGAAACGTTAAACTTGCTTTTTTTATCTTGAAAGTATAAAACAAAGTTATAGCGTGGCAACACCGTTCTAATGCCGGGCCGCCCGGACTGGTGGATGAATCCTTAGCCGCGCCGCAACAGCCAATCACGGCTAAGCGTGGTGTACCGCGCGTGGACGCATCAATAACGATACGTTCCCGCCGCCCCCGCGCAGTACGACCGACGACGCGTTACGATGCGAATCTTGTCTTGTGAAACTCAATTTATTCTAATAAGAATCTAGTGTGATTATGTCTTTTAATTGTCAAGTATTAAACTGTTGTTTAAAGTGCGTATCGCGTTTTCAATCTCCATGAAATCTTCCCTTCACATGCCTGCGCGCACGAACCACCATTTGTCGCAAGCTAGCCGGTGCTACAAAGTCGCTTTTTAGGGTTCCGTAGTCAACTAGGAACCCTTATAGTTTCGCCATGTCTGTCCGTCTGTCTGTCTGTCTGTCTGTCTGTCTGTCTGTCTGTCTGTCCGCGGCTAAGCTCAGAGACTGTTAGTACTAGAAAGCTGTAATTTGGCATCAATATATATATCAGTCACGCCGACAAAGTGATTGAATAAAAAAAAGTAAAAAAAAATTTTTTAGGGTTCCTCCCATAGACGTAAAGTGGGGGTGATTTTTTTTTTCTCGGCTAACCCTATAGTGTGGGGTATCGTTGGATAGGTATTTTAAAATCATTGCGGGGTTGCTAACATGATTTTTCTATTCAGTGATCTGTTTGCGAAATATTCAACTTTAAAGTGAAAATTTTCATTAAAATCGGCCGTCCCCCCCCCTCTAAAATCTAAACTGTTGGGTGGAAAAATCTGAAAAAATTCAGAAGGGTAGTAAATATATCAAATTTACTAGGAAAATTATAGCGGCTAAGATTGCTTGGAAATTATTTGTAGTTTAAGAGTAAATAGTAGCCTAAGGTATAAAACATACCTAAACTTGGATGATTCCGTACACATACGAAATCCTTAGGAAAATATTACTTGATTTTTTCGTAATGGCTACGGAACCCTACCTTGGGCGTGTCCGACACGCTCTTGGCCGGTTTTACTCTTTATCGTGAGAGGGAGGCAAACGAGCAAGCGAGTCATCTGATGGAAAATGATCACCACCGCCCATAAATATCAACAACTCAATCCGCGTCTGTCTAGCTGTCTGTATATCTGCTAATTCCTCTTCTAAATCACGCATTGGATTCACAGGCAGTTTTTGTAGATCATTTTTCACGGAAGTTTTATTTTAAAGTGATAAAAAGAAATTTGCCACTAAGTCTCCAAAAAGAAAATTTACACTGGCTTACGTTACTTGGCTAAACCAAGATAATAATATCTATATAAAAAACCTAATTAGGGTTCCGGAGCCAAAATGGCAAAAACGGAACCCTTATAATAGTTTCGCCATGTCTGTCAGTCCGTCAGTCCGTCCGCGGCTTAGCTCAGAGAATATTAGGACTACTTATCAGAGATTATTAACTATTATCGCAGTAGTATGGGGTATCGTTCGATAGTTTAGTTAGACGCTCGATTTTAACAAAAAAATTGCACTTTAGGTAAGTATACTTAGTTGAATATTTTGCAAACGAATCACTACCTATATCGAAAAATCGTCTTCACAACCTTGGAATGATTTTATTAAAATGATTGGAATGATTTTGGTCGTTTGCAAAATATTCAACTAAGTATACCTAAAGTGCAATTTTTTTGTTAAAATCGAGCGTCTAACTAAACTATTCATATTCCTTACCTCTAAACTATTGCTATAAAATAAAAATAAAATCAGAATGGGAAAATATGTCAAATTGACAAGAAAAACTATAACGTTTAAGTTTGCTTGCGAATTATTAGTAGTTAAGAGTAAAGTACCTGGGCGACTGAGCTCGGCTCGGGCTGAAACTCGGTACCAAGCATTTTCCCAGAGATGAGACCAAGCTAGATCAATTTTTCATCCCCGAAAACCCCCACATAGTTACCAAATTTTATCGAAATCGTTGGAGCCGTTTCCGAGATTCTGATTAAGTATATATATACAAGAATTGCTCGTTTAAACTGTTTAAAGGTATTAGATACTTAGATAGCAGCCTGAACTATAAAATATTGCTTGTTTAATACGGACAGTATAATTAAAAATGAAATTAATAAGATATGCAAGGATTTTTTTGTAACGGCTGCGGAACCCTATCTTTGGCATATCCGACACGCTCTTGGCTGTTTTTTTTTTTTTTAACTTACATCTGTGGGAAGCCGGGCAGGTCGCTACTCAACTATCAAAATTACAATAGGTACTGCGATGCATACTTCTCCAATTTTTACAGCTACAGATACCTAGATAGGTAATTTTAATAGTACTTCTTATATGTGACCCGGCTAAAGACGAGGACGTCTGGCACATTGTTTGTGAATGCCCCCGCTTTGACACACAAAGGTTCGAGCTAGAGCAAAAAACCGGAGTCAAGGTAACTCAAGATAGCTCGACCTGGAGTGATTTGCTTGGATCGGCAAAGAACAGAGACCACACTAAAGAGTTCCTGGAAAGAGTGGTTCGCGTGGCATGTCTTCGAAATAAGTAGCACACATACACACACACACAAACAAACACACATTCAATATTCCCTCCTTATAAAACCATTCTCTTTTCGCTTCCCCTGGACCTAGACACTGTTTGCAGTATATATAAAAAATTGTCAAACCTTTTTTAGTGATTGGATTGTATAGTAGTTTCTGTATAATAGTGGTTAGTGTATAATTAGAACTAAGAATTCCTGACATATGCATCTCCCGCCCATACGACAGGTGAGCTCCGGACGGAGGACGCACCCAGTCAGTGGTGGATTTACCAGCAGGCTGAGTAGGCTGGAGCCTAGGGCGGCAAATCTTGGGGGGCGGCAAATTTGGCACAATTTTTTTTTCTATACAAATAAAAAGAAAAACCTTATCCCACAAAAACATTGATTTACTAAAAATCCTGAAATACATATCTTATTATTTATAACAAGGATAACAAGGACCCTCTATATCAATTTTCAGACCTCTAGCATCAAAATTTGCGGAAGTCTCATACAAGCTTTCACCCTCTAGTTTAAGGGGTTGGGGCGGGTAAAAGTTTCAAATTTTAAGATTTTTTCGTTGTCTGTATACTATTACTAGCTTACATACCAACTTTCAGCTTTCTAGGACTTCAGGAAGTAGCTTAAGAATTTTGATGATCAGTGAGTGAGTGAATCAGTAACGAAATCGAGGGTTTTTAGACATTGATAAAATCTAAAGTATAATAGCTACGACATTCAAACTTTGTATGTTTCATGTTTGTACTAGAGTGTCCTGTAGCCAACGTACGTATATTTATTACAAAGCTTTAGATGCCCATCCGTCCGCCTGCCATTAGGGTTTGCATCTTTTGAGGCGTAATAATATATAATAAACAATACACTATTAAGTAACCAATCTATGGCCACCATAAAATAATTAAATGATAGAAACAAAATCAGATTAAAATTAAAGGAGGTTTTTCGTTGAGAAACGTATTTGATTTTTATAAAGTGGGAGACCCTTCGTGTGCGGATTCGACGCGCACATAGCCAGTTTTTAAATATTTTGTCTGAATGACTCCCCGTTACACGCAACACCGTTTGCGAACCATGGGAGCTTAACATTGGTCCAGGATAGGATACATTGTAGCCTAGTTTAGCGAGAAATTCGTTGTGACACAACGCACATCTAGATCTAAAGAGGGTCAACTCAAAATAATATACCATTATAATTTAGACTTCAGTCAATTTCTAAAAGGTCTGAATTAAAATGGTATATTATTTTGAGTTGACCCTCTTTTAGACCTAGATGTGCGACAAGAATAAACAAAAGTACTCTTACCAATGTTATCGTTTTGGGCCCCATTGGATCTTATTGATACGGTGTCGTCCTCGGGCGAGGATGGGCGCATTGGTTCGTCAGGGGGTTCATCTTTGGGCAACGCGGGATGCGTGGGTAAAAGGGGTTCCGCGGAGGCTTCGCTGCGAAACCGTCGGACTGACAGTAGAGGAGATATCCTCGGGGGCGAAGCTTCCGTTGCCTCCTTAGGGTCACGATCTCTGTTATCCCTCAAATCTCTTGGAACCTCGCGCAAATCCCGTGGCTCCTGGGGTTCCCTGTGTTCTCTCAGTTCCCGAGGCTCTCGGAGTTCGCGTGGTTCCCTTAGCTCTCTGGGTTCTCTGGCTTCGCGATGGTCGCGATGTTCCCTTAGATCTCTAGGCTCTCGATCGGTTCTGTGATCTCGAGCGTCTCTTAATTCTCGGCTTTCTCTGGCGCGAGTGTCTCTAGTGTCACGAGCGTCTTTGCTTTCTCTGTCGCGGGCATCCCGCATGTCTTTTGCGTCACGCCTCTCTTCCCTCTCCCATTTTACGCAACCGTCGAGTCTCTCGTGGGGCTCTTGACACTCCTTGGTGTCCTGGGGTTGGCACTCTTCCATTGGTTCTGGTACGTTTCTTGTGTCGATGCCAGCAGCGCTTAACGTAGTCATTTCAGCTAATCCCTTAACCTGAAACCGGTAATTAAATGGAAATTAGAATCATTTAAATGCTAAGCTACATATCGTTACTCGCATTTGTTATTACTTGAAGAGTAGATGTAGCTTTAAAATGATTATATTAGTTGGTAATTTTTTAGGCTTTACCAAACAGCGAGCGCGGCGGGGTGCAACGTTCGCATGATGTGATGATGGCATAATAAGAGGTTGCGTGACCTGAGCGACAGTTTATAGGTACAATTCAAATCTAAATATGACAATTATTAGCAGGGCAAAGACACACCACGTAACGCCCGCTGTTTGTCATACCTTTAATTAGGTGAGACAAATACCTGAAGGCTCTCAGCAGTCTTGAGAAGAGCGGGCAGTTGACAGTACTGGACGTTGACCTCACCCTTATACATGAAGTCGACGAGGGTTCGTAGCTCCTCCAAACCCACGTCCTTGAGGATTACTATGGGGTGACGTGACGGGTGGTCCACGAACAGCGAACGAAAGTACGATGAACACGCAGACAGCACAACCTGAATTGTAGATAAGGTGTACCAATTAATGTGGGTAGGTATAAATTTAAATAAAGCCTTAGTGATTTGGTCCACTGAATCCTAGAACAATGCCTTGTGGCCTGGTGCGTAACTAGTTCTGGTAATGACAAAAAAAAATTAAGAAAGAATTCGATGGATGACCCTTATGATGAAATAATGGCACCACTAAGGAATACACTTAGCGCAAACTACATAATCTTTAAAAGTATAAGCACTCGTGATACTTACTCCTGTAATAGGCAGTACTATACTGTACCAAAATAATGTTTTTGTTCTAATACATATTAAATCAGTAAGAAAGAATTGCTGCGTAAAAAGAATACTTAATAGAATAAAGAGTGACGATGATGAATAAATTAACATCAATAAATAGAACAGTATATTCATTACGTATCTGTCCCTTCCCTGGCATTTGATTTTAAATAGTTTGCCCTTTAGTTTGTTCAAATCACCGACCAAGGGCGTACGTAGCTAAATAGGTGACGCGGGACCCGGTGCAAAAACAAATTGAGGCATTTTATTGAAATCGTTAAAGTAAATATACAAAAAAAAGCTGATTCAAAGGTACTTATTAAATAATTAATCAAATTCGATATCACAAAGTACCTAACCTACCCAAAGAGCATCATGTACAGGTGTGGAAAATTTACAGAATATTCTAACTAAATCTGACTAAATTAGGTACTTACTACCTACAAATAATGTTGCTATATGAATTACGTAGGGTGAACGTCGTAAATAAGTCGCCTGATGAATGCAATAAGGGCCGAAGTCAAAAATTTTGAGTTTTTGAGTTTAATCCGGAACATGTACTACACACACACACGATTCCGATTCCGGATTAAACTCAAAAACTCGAAAATTTTGACTTTGGCCCTTATTGCATTCAGCATGCGAAGTGATCACTTTTGTACCTTGTCACTTTAGCTTAGTGTCATGTTTGAAAGCTATACGAAATTATGTAACGACTGAAAGCGAGAAGGTACAAAAGTGACCACTTATTTATGACGTTGACTGTACTAATGCATAAGCAGCACGCATAGGCATAGTCTTACTTACTAAATTATAGACGCGAAAGTTTGTATAGATGGATGGATGGATGTGTGCATGTTTGTTACCCTTTCACCCTAAAACCGGATTCAGATGAAATTTGGCACAAAGATAGTTTATAACCTGGATTAACAATATGATACTCTTTGTCCTGAAAAATTGCAGAGTGCTCACGATAATCGAATATTTCGCAGATGGAGCCACGTGCAATAGCTATTAAGTAGGTAGATATAAAAATACCTACATAGGTAAACATTAATATCTGACTCGAGATGTAAAATAAATTTTGATGGTCATTACTTGTAGTACCGTCAAAGTCATAAATAAGTGATCACTTTTGTACCTTATCGCTTTCAGCCGTTATATAATTTCGTATGGTTTGTCAAACATGACGATAAATTGACAAAGTACAAAAGTGATCACTTATTTAAGACGTTGACCCTACTTAACCATATAAATTTCACAAAATATTATGAACGGCAACAATTACATTAATTTTGGAGTGGCATATATTAGTTTAGGACAAGTTTTTAAATAATTGACATATTCATTCAGCCGTTACTTCATCACCAATGAACTATACATAATTCAAAATGAAGACGTAGCGAGTTCGAAACCCGTTAGCATTTTGTGTAGTGTTTATGATAGTTGTATCTCTCTGTAACATTTTATGTGGAAGTGGAGAAATGTCCTATATGGTCTGCATGAAAACATATGTGTGACACAGACGTACATTCAAGGAAACTGGATCACCTACCACGGTTGAACCTTTTCACAAACAATTTCACGATGATAATCTTTGTTTTGGCAGATGTACTATAGAAAAGGGTTCACCCTTGTACGTAGTTTAGTTTCATTGACTGTACAGTCGACTACAAAAAAATCGATACGGCCAAAGTTACAAAAATATGTATACACGACCTTAATGTTAAGTCAATAAAGGTGTGTATACATATCTTTGTAACTTTGGCGGTATCGATCTTTTTGTAGTCGACTGTACCTTCCGTGCACGTGGCACCGGAGGATTAAGGTAAAAAGTTTCAGTTCATTAGGATTAGGTTTACCGATTTTTATTCCAATTAATAACTGACCTTGTGAGCTCTAATGGAGGCGCCTTCTGAGCAGGCGAGGGTGACGTCTACCAGACTCTCGTCGTGCAGCAACTGGCTGAATACTCCCAGCAGGTTGCTCTGATGATTGTTCCACCTTAGGCAATAATGCTCACTTCCCATGTCTGAGCTAGCTCCCGCCGCTACCGGTAAAAAAAAGAAAAAATACATTGATTATTCCTGGACATTTTCGCTTGGCGTGACATTGCTCTTTTGTACAATTTTCTAAGATGTGATGTGTACTTATTAATCTACAAACTTCTCATGTTATGACACAGATTGAAATTATTTACAGATTTTAATATTGAAGAATGATTTAAAAGCTTTTTATTTAAATTCTGTATTATATTTTCCATATATAAAATATGCATCTTATTTGTATCCAATGACATATAAATGTAGCGCAACAACTTCCCTACGTAATAACGGACTAACCCGGCAGGTGCACAATTCCAAATAGGCCGATACAGTTGGTGCAGTTGGTGTATTCTGCTTTTGTGACTATATATCTGATAGCTATTAACATGCTCAGCCTTGGCTTGGCTCGTATTCAGACAAGCCGGAATTTGATTGATTCTTGGAAGTTTAGAAAACGGTTTCTTCATTCTTCTACAACAAAAATTTTTATTTTATCACAGAATGTAAGTGTTTAGAGTTGTACAATTGAAACAGAATTTTACTGTGCAGCCAGTTACGGTACACTGTATAGTTATCATTATTTTGGTACGTCACCTGTGTGCTGATATAGTGACAAGTTGTTCATTTATACCTAGTAAATACGCTTATATTTTCTAGATATGCCGAACGCATGCCGGTTGTTATCATCGCAATGGAACATCTGCCGCTATTTACTTTTCATTGAGCTTAATTTGTCATTTCAAATAAGTCTGTCTTCATACGACTACAGTGAAAATTTTTAGCAATTGATCATTCAGGTACGATCTTTTAAATATCTTTAAGTATCAATTAGTCACTACTGATATTTTTAACACCTGCACTATCCATCAATTTATGGATATCAAATCACTCTAATCATACCTAAGTACTCGTCTTCCAATTGATATCATCTACGATACCCCAGTAAGTATAGCAGAGCGTAAAGTGAGTCGTGACTTACAACAACCGCACAACACTATGTAGCCATAGCTAACACTTACATAAGTACCTCCTGCCACCTACAGCAAGGTTTACGCACGTGTATCCGTTATCAGCATTGAGGCCTAAGTATTTTGCACGAACTAATACTTAGGCTTATTAACTTATCTATTGTTAAATTAATGTCATCATCAGCAGTCACTCTTCAATACTTTATCAGCTATATTATAAATTGATAGGACGTTGTTGTGTACAAAGTTGTACAGTTTGGCTAATTTGATGGCTTATCTCACTGATAATCCGTACACGTGTCTAAGTCATACATGCCATGACCTTCAAGACTGAGGATTTTTTTATTTCATGTAGCAAGATGACGTGGGCTCTAGAATGATGTTCCATATTTTTTATCATAACTGCGAACTGCCCAACGCGGAGTTAGGGAATCCCCATGTTTATTGATCTAAAGGATCTAAGAACTTTATATTACTTATTTTACTCTGATGAATGGCAGAATTCAATCGATTTTGCATTCGAATTACTCTGATACCAAAATTTGCGTGCCAAAGTCTGTACCTACGTACTCAACGTACCTAATATATAATCTAGCGATAACTAAGATAAGACTATACCTACAGTGTATTTTCAGACTGATTAAAATAATATGTTAAATAGAAAACTTTTTTTATAACATTCAATTTTTAATATGCCTAAAAGAAGCGTTTGCTAAAGGTGTCTCTACAATTATTTATTTATTTTCACTGTGGTTTTTTTCTTGATTTTGCTTGAACCTAAACCTAGTTACATAATAATGATAATCATTTTTCGTAACCTAACAAGAAAAATACTGCTGGTAGCTTTGCCATGTACAGTCGAAAGCATAAATATGTGTACCTACAGTCATCGCGTCAAATTATGTAAACATCAACGAGATAGAGTTGTATAAAGACTTTTGAGACTTTGCTAACGTACCTATATATTTTTTGCACTTGACCGTACCTGCTCGCATTGTCATCTGCATAAGTACGCAACTAGCGGAAACTGCGTCAAATTTGCTAATGAGTACAAAATACCCATACCGTTTTAATCTGAGTGAGATAAATGGATTGTTTGTTGTAACCTTACTTAAAAACTTATATTAGGTAGTAAGTAACTATCTAGATGATTTTTTTAAAAGAAAATTCAACCAATACAGGACTCAATCAGTAATGATATTTTATTTGTAAATTAATCACTTACGCCGAGGCGATTTCATCCTCGTCTTCATAAGGTAGGCCTATGTATGTATAGTTTCCTCAGTACGCGCGCGCCGCAAACGCAGTCAAGATCAAGGGCGTGCGATTGCGCAATAGCTGGCGGTCGCCGGTCGCACTGCATCGTGTGATGTCATCGCGCCGTCTGCGCCCCACTCCGGCCCGCCCGTTTGATAGGCGGCGGACGCGAAACGTCTATTTTTAATTTTTTGACCGTATGTATGTGACCTGCGCTTAACTGTTTTGTTCCTTTTTGGTTAACGGAATCTTATCCCGGCTAGACCTCAGGTAAGGCGCAAACGATAGACGAAACGAGCCGAAACGATAAACGGTAGAAAGGCTTCAACATGATGAAAATGCTACGGGTCGGGTACATAACTGGCACTCGTATAGACAGAGGTAAATTAAGTATTATGGATCCTAAAAACGTTATGTCTTCATAGATTTGTATCAAAATCGCCACATATGCAAGTTGAACTATTATAATTAACAGTTCTGAGTGTAAATAATAACAAGAGTTACCTTAATAAACACGTTTCCAAACTAGAAGTACGTTTGAACTGCACATTCACATATTTAGAGTAGTTTTGTCTAAAGATCTGAGTGAGCAAAATGTTAACTCCTTAATTTTTACATGGTTTGAGAGTTCCTAGCTAGAGGTTCAATTCCAATTTATTCATTTAAAACTAAGATTGATAAAATTTACTGACCTTGTTAGGAAGGGATTCTGATTTCACTCATATTACATGTACAACATGACCAAAACCCGGAGGGGGAGATGCCTAGCGAGGGTAGAAGCATATTTTTTACGTATTTACTTTAGATTATTGATAATACTTATTGATGATGGTTCCGCGGGTAACTTCACATTTTCCTGGCATTATCCTATTAAACTACATGTGTGCCAAATTTCATCCAAACAACTAACGTTATTGTCTTCGCGTACGAAGTCGCGGGCAAAAGCTAGTTGATAATACTTATTGATGATACTTAGCACTTCTACCAATATAAAGAAATATTAGTATTAGGTAGTTAGTTAAGTAGTTATGGGTTTTCAAATATATGGCTCTGCCCATCAGGTGACAGTTTGGCCAGTGTTTAAAGTATTTAGTGTAAATATTTTGCAGATATAGGTAAAAAACCTTAGTAAACGAAATATGAGAGACTAGCTTTTGCCCGCGACTCCGTCCGCGTGGAATTAGTAATTTGGGCAGCTTATTTTTTTTATCCAATTTGCTTTTTCATCAATTATGGCTCTCCTTAGTTCCTCGATACTAAAAAAATTACCCCCGCAACCCCCCCGCACAGCAACCCCGAACGCCCCCCCCCGCACCCCTCCGCACCCCCTGCAGTATGAGAGATAACGGTAGATGGATGATAGATAACAGCGTGAATCCTATTAATACATCCGCGGCATAATTGAGTGTCACTAAATTTTACAGGCAAATGTCGCCAGACATTGGCAAAATTAACTGTCTTAAGTCTCAATGGCCAGAAGCCATGGTTAGGGACAAGACGGATAAGTATCATAAAGCATGGTGCTCGGCACACGCGTGACTTTGTTGATATAATAATAATACTATGTAGATTCTAACATGGCGTCAGTCGCTCATGGGTGACCTTCGTTGCACAATAGTCAAGTTAACGCGTTTTAAGGAGTGGACACATCGATGCGACATCGACAGCCCAACGTTGATTCAGATTTGTTTATTCCTCAATACCATTCCACATAAATTAAAAGGAGTGTTCCTTATATTTTTAATTGATTGATTCAGACATTACTTTGCGGAAGTCCATATCGATCAAGTATTTTTTACGGTCCATACCCGAAGGGTAAAAACGGGACCCTATTACGAAGACTCCACTGTCCGTCTGTCTGTCTGACTGTCACCTGGCTGTACTCATGAACCGTGATATCTAGACTGTTGAAATTTTCACAAATGATGTATTTCTCTTGCCCCTGTAACAACAAATTGGTACTAAAAATAAAATATACTTAAAAATTAAAGGGGGTCATCATAAGGTAAATACCCCAGTGTCCGACGGTGCCTCAATAGCTGACACTTTCAATGTTAATTCGTAGCAATAAAGGCGACTAACAGGGTGTCGATTATTGGAATTAAAGTGTCGAACACTGAGGTATTTACCTTACAAGAAACGTGTTTTTTTTCAGTGTTTTTAACTCAATATTTATAATGGCGTTAACTAGCCACTTGAAATTTTCACCGATTATGTATTATTGTGGCCGGTACAACAACAAATAATAAAAATATAATTATATTAAACATTAAGGGGTCTTGAAAAGATCTCACACTGCGTACATTTTACTTAGACTGGATTATTATAATTACGGCTGTTTACGGCGTATATTTTCACATACCTACCTAAAATCTGGTTCATTGAGAAAACGTGATGTTCCTTTAGTCGCATTAAATTCAGAGTTGCAATTCCATTTATAGTCTTTCTTTTCGTCAAACTGGAATTATCACTAAATCAGTATCTCATATCTTATCTTCATCATATCTATCTAAAATTTGGAAACATGAGTCCTGCCCTCAAAAGATAAACAACTGTAATGCCGACACTCTTGCTACAACTACACATTATGCATGCAGGACGCGTGACATACAGACCTATATCTAAGGCACTGCGTGTAGAAGATGAATTAGCACCAAAGTTTATGAACAACTAGATAAGATATAATGTTTTAAACTATCGCGATTCCCACTAATAACTAATATTTTGCTGGACTTAACCACGAACTAAAATCTAAAAAAAAAACTTATGAAATTCTTATGTCTATATTTGGTAGGTCTGATAATAATAGGGATACTTACCTATTCTTCGCAGACGGAGTCGCGGGCAACAGCTAGTCTAATATATAAAAATCTCATGTCACGGTGTTCGTTATCGAACTTCTCCGAAACTGCTTGACCGATTTTTATAAAAAAATGCCTTTATGTGGTAGGTCTGAGAATAGGTAGTAGGCTATTATACCCCTATTCTTCACAGACGGAGTCGCGGGCAACAGTTAGTTTATTTCTAAAATTACCTTGACGTTTCGACCGCATTGCAGCGACAGTAGTCACGGAGTAGACTGAAGTTTAGGATCTCACTAGCCACCCGCCCGGCTTCGCACGGGTGCAATTATTCATGTATTTATACATACACCGTGAAATTTTAGTGGTTGTTTTCCCGAAACGAGGTGATTTAGTTTCGATTGTACAATCGATTTATAATTACTATTTTGACTAGAGTCAAAAATCCAATTGTGAAAAACGAAAGTTGAAAATGACCGCAAACCAATAGTAACGCTTCGTTGGTACAAGTAGCGTACGATCGTACGATAGGTTAGGTACCAACGAAGCATTACTATTGGTTTGCGGTCATTTTCGACTTTCGTTTTTCACAATTGGATTTTTGACTCTAGTCAAAATAGTAATTATAAATCGATTGTACAATCGATACTAAATCACCTCGTTTCGGGAAAACAACCACTCAAATTTCTCGGTGTATAAACCTTCCTCTTGAATCACTCTATCTATTAAAAAAAACCGCATCAAAATCCGTTGCGTAGTTTTAAACATCTAAGCATAAATAGGAACAGACAGCGGGAAGAGACTTTGTTTTATACTATGTAGTGATGACGTCCGCTTGGCCGCGCGAGTTTTTCGAACTATACCCGCATTTCATTTTCTTGTACACAATCACTTCAACAAGCAACACTCACAATATCCAGCGATTTATCCGAAGATAGGTACATCTCGACGTCCACATTTGCCTATCACCTGATTCCATGTGGAAGAGAGCTTATTATATCCATCATCCCGGTTAAATTTCTTATACTTCCTTATTTCAACCGTTTCACGCACCATTCTGGAGAAGTGATGACGTTTTTAGTTATTGATTATGTCCTGCAAAATATTAGTTACTAGCCTTCCGTCCGCAGCTTCGCCCGCGATAGAATTAATTTTCCCGTAGGAAAAGGTATAATATTTTCCCGCGGTAAAAAGTAGCCTATGTCACTCTGTGATAAGTAATGTAGCTTTCTAACGGCAAAAGAATTTTTGAAATCGGCCCAGTAGTTTCGGAGCCTATTCAATGCAAACAAACAAACAATCAAATCTTTCCTCTTTATAATGTAGTATAGATAACTGGATAAGATAGAGGTCATTGGTAAGAAGCAACCCCAATGAGAGTATGTTTCTGTACGCACCCTCTCAGTTCATGGCCCCTACATATATGCCGTCAATCTTATTTACAACTTTGTGCTATGGTCTTACCTTTAATGCACATAACATAACTCTAAATTTCCTGTTTCCCTTCACAGCTGGGAAGTAGAACTCCCTGCTTGCTTCCATTTTCTCGAAGCGCTTCGTTCTATTTATTATGTATAAAATGACGGGAAATAATTATTTAAGTTTTCCGACGACTGGATAGCCTTAGAGAACTTATGAAGCTTAAGGTCCCGGGTTCGATTCCCGGTCGGGACAGAAATTTGCATGAAAAATATGAATGTTTGTCCTTCAGTCTTGGACGTTTAATATGTCTTTAAGTATGTACAAGTTAAGTATGAAGAATCTTTTTCTATTTATTTTTTATTTTCTTCAACTTCATTTTTTTTTATATTACTTTTACGGTCATCCCGTGAAACCATATATTTCAAACTAAATACAAACTGAAATATAGATGCACAGAAAAAACCCCAGAAAAAAGACCAATGCCGAAGGAGTGTTGAAGTCTCTCGGTAGAGGGCATATTAACATAGATGCGCTTTATCACTGCCTAAATGTGATTATAACAGACTGAAGTGTACGATGTATGGGAAAGATTCGTCGCTAACTTCTAGACCAGTGATGGTGTAGGGTAAGCACGCAGCACGGAACGCTGAGGACCTGGGTTCGATTCCCAGCATTGGTCTTTTTTCTGGGGTTTTTTCTGTGCATCTATATTTCAGTTTGTATTTAGTTTGAAATTTAAGTATGTATTTATTTATATGTATAAGTACGTTCATTCGTTTATTCCTAGTACAAGCTTAGCTTAGTTTGGGACTAAATCAATTGGTGTCAGTCGTCCCATGATTTTTTTAAAGTAAGTAAATAAATAAATAAATATCGCAGGACAATTCACACCAATTGACCTAGTCCCAAAGTAAGCTAAGCACAGCTTGTGTTATGGGTACAAGGCAACGGATAAACATACTTATACAGATAGATGCATACTTAAATACATATTAAGCACCCAAGACCCGAGAACAAATATTCGTGTTATTCATACAAATATCTGCCCCGACGCGGGAATCGAACAAGGGACCTCAAGCTTCGTAGTCAGGTTCTCTACCTACTAGGCCATCTGGTCGTCTAAAGTAAACTTCAAATTAAGACTACGAAGCCCTACTTACCGTCATAGTTAAGTTTGGTCAAACCTAAGTTTATTTATTTAAAAAAAAAGAAACTCTGCATAAGAATTCCTGTTTCTAAATTGAAAGTATGCTTAAGTAAAATGTGACTCTACCCCAACATTTTGAAAATTTTACCACGCACAAAAGTTTAAGCGATCTGTCAAAATTTCCTTGCATCTACGAGTATGATAATCATAACTTGTCTAAAAATTGTAAACGTATCCAATAATAATGCCTAAAGTCTAAAAGTTGGTACTAGACAGGATCTACAAACGAATTCGGCAGCTGATTTGGCAAAACCGGTTAAAGGCTCACTACACTGACGATCAAAAATAACGGGTCGCTTTTAATATAAAGATGCAAGAAAACTGCTCCGTTATTTTAGCTCGTCAGTACACAAAACCGCTAGCTTCGACCGCAACCTTTCCAGGAAATATACAAGAATAAGATATTTTGGGATGTATCCTGGTAGACCAGGTATTTATCAGCTTACCGGAGTTAGATAATACGAGGGGCGTTCAATATAAAGTGAGAATGAGATGCAAACTCTTTCAATATTAGGAAATTAAATACTGGCCGGTAAAGCTAATCTAACTAGCTGATTGCTATGAAAAAAAAATACGGTAATTTCTTTGCAATGCTATTGAGTACGTTAGCGAAAATGGAGAAAATTTAACTGCGCGCCGTTATCAAATACTTGTGTTTGAAAAATTTTTCTACGGACCAAGTCAATTTAGATTTGCGGGACACTTTAGGGTCTAATGCTCCTCCGTATTCGACAGTCGCACGTTGGTGCGCCGAATTTAGACATGGAAGAACATCGACCATGGACGACCCCCGCTCCGGACGCCCTACTACTGCAATAACTGAAGAAATTGTGAAAAAAGTTGAAAACTCAGTTTTGGCGGATCGTCGTGTCACGGTTCGTTTTATTGCTGAAAATGTAAAGATTTCAACGGGGAGCGTGCAAAATATTTTACATGAACGCTTGGGTATGAAAAAGGTATCTGCGCGTTGGGTACCAAGAATGCTTACTGACACGCAAAAACAAACTAGAGTCGAGATTTGTCAAGAAGCTTTGGACCTGATACAGCAAGACCGGGAACTTTTTTTGGCGCGATTTATAACAATGGACGAAACATGGCTCCATCATTACGACCCTGAAACGAAACTGCAGTCTATGACATGGAAAAGGCCATCATCTCCAACTCCGAAGAAATTCAAGGTGAGCCCATCTGCCGGTAAGGTCATGGGCTCTGTTTTTTGAGATGGTAAAGGGGTATTAATGATTGAGTATCTCGAGCATGGAGCCACTATTACGGGCACATTATACGCCAAACAAATAGAAACATTGCGCAATGAGATCCGCGAAAAACGGCGAGGTAAACTCTCGAAAGTTGTGCTGTTCCACCAGGACAATGCCCCGGCACACAAGTCCGCCGTTGCAATGGCTGCAATTCGTGATGCTGGGTTCGATATCCTTAAGCATCCTCCGTATTCACCAGATCTCGCTCCCAGTGATTTCTACCTATTTCCGAGATTGAAACAATACCTGAGAGGCCAGAAATTTGAAGACGACGACGCGGTAGTCGCTGCAATACAAGATTTTTTAAGTACTCAAGATGAACCCTTTTTTAAAAATGGAATTTTAAATTTAGAAAAAAGATATACTAAGTGTATTATGCTAAAAGGTGACTATGTCGAAAAATAAAATGACATTTAGTAAAAGTTGTTTATAACATACTCATTCTCACTTTTTATTGAACGCCCCTAGTATGTTCAAGTTATTTTAGTATAACCAAAAATATAGCCTAATCCAAAATAACAATTTTATCTCCATTTTAAAATATATTTAACTTTAAAATTAATTTTTTTTCTCGATCGTTGGAGTTAGTTTTTTTATCTGCGTTTGACGAGCCATCACCCGCGGCTTCGCTCACACGAACCAAGTAGTCTGGTAATTGAATTGAAGTTCTACGACATTTCCATGGGAATTCCGAAAAATTACATCGTGGCAGATCACAAAATGAAACGCAGACGTCTAAATTGAAAGAACGTGGCATAAAAAATACCCAAGCAAAATTTCATGTCTCTTTTTATATCCAGACTTAGCGGTAGAGATTTCGTGTATACCTACCAACGTGACAACAGTCCGCGGCTACATCCGGATCCAGTGTACGCACCGCCTTATCCTATATAGAGGATGCAGTTCGCATGCGCGACCGTGCTAATATTACGAGTTACACGCGCAACTCCGGCCGCGCTGCGTGGAGATCAAGGCCGTACGAACAAATGCGTACGCTACGCCACACATAACACAGCTCGCGATATCTTTGAACGTGTTGCCTCCCAGTAATGCGGCGGCTGGACATCCGTTTTGGGTTATCTATGATTGCCGAAATCAACCTTCTTGTGTCCATCTCGCTTTAGTTTGCAGAGGTTAAGCTTATCGCGGTGTCTACCAAAATATTTACTAACACAAATTATGTGTAAGCGGATCCTTCTTTTCAGTAACAAACGCGGAAATTTAACTATACGTCTTTTGTATTTATTTGTACGGCATTAGAGACAAAAAAAAATCACTTGTATTACTCGCATGAGAAGAGAAGACCAATTACAAAATCCATCGCATAATGCCAACGCTCGGGTGGTATAATATGGTAAAGTCCAAATCGCGGAATGATGAACGGTTTCAATAATTTCCAGCGCCAGATATTTTTTGGCTTAGATTATTTATACACTAGATAGAGCTTAGGCGGCATGAAAACGTCCTGAAAAATATAAGCCAACTGTTGGCTTATATGTCATTTGTCCCCCTTCAGTCTGAATGACGTAACGCGATCGTAAGATGAAGCTGTCAAATGGGTTTTTGGACGTTTTGTATCACAGTTTTTGCTACTGACACTCTATCTAGTGTATAAATAATCTTAGCTTTTTTTGTTTCTTCTACAAGTTCTAGCTCCGGTATAATTCAGAAAAAAATTTTTTTTTTCGTCAGGTCTTTTGTATTTTCAGATTGGATTAAAGCATGTCAAGTAAACTGAAACACGTACCAGGGTGAATCCTTTTCATTGCAAATGTCATGTTCACATTCCGTATATCTGCCAAAGAAATTATCGTGAAATTGGTTATGAAAAGGTTCCACCCCGGTACGCGATAATTACGTAACAATACGTAAAGCTCGAGGTTATCTTTGAATAGTTTCCATTCGAGCCCAGTGGTGTTTCGGAATCTGCAAAGTTCCGGGGTAAAAATTATCCTATGTCCTACCCAGGGGCTCAAACTTTTCTCTATACCAAATTTCATCTAAATGGGTTAAGCGGTTGAAGCGTGAAGAGGTAACAAACAGACAGACAGACAGATAGACATAGACACTTTATCATTTATATTATTAGTATGGAAGTATGGATTATAACAGCATCATCATCTTGGCCTATGTATGTCCCACTGCTAG
Source organism: Archips crataeganus (assembly GCA_947859365.1). Lineage (NCBI taxonomy): Eukaryota > Metazoa > Arthropoda > Insecta > Lepidoptera > Tortricidae > Archips > Archips crataeganus. The sequence continues at coordinate 12,242,741 of OX402055.1, read as the reverse complement.
ACCTCCTCTGAAAATGACAGGGCAGGGCAACAACAGGGTTTCCACACGAGGTCTAGAAGCCGACCAAGATTCGGTGGCGACCACGTTTAAGTCGCATTACTTTAAAAAAAAACTTCCTTTCTTTTAAGTAATTGGAAAATCACGTTTAAATTATTATCTTTGTCACCCCAGACATGATTTTCTCTATGAGCCTAAAACCACTTTGACAAGTTAGTTTCTTAAACAAACTTTGACGCGAGACCTCTCAAATTCCCCGCCAAAGCGATGACACTAATTAACGAAACTACTTAACTTCGACCATGGAAGTAATAAGTACTACGTACAACGGGAATGAGCTCTATCTGTGCATCTTGCAGCTAAAATAAAAAAAATAAAACCTAATGCTAACTTAAGGTCGTAAGAGTCTTGTTGTCTTGTTGAAGCCGAGTGAGAGGGCAACCACTGTACGCTGTGTCCCGTTCTAACAGTGACTTAGAGTAGCCAGAGTTAAGTTGATATCAATCCTTTCGTTTTAATATGCGATTGATGTAATGCAATGAAGCAAAAACATTTACTTCTTAAATGTTTCTAAATATAAATAATAATTTATTACCGACATGTTAAAGCAATATTATTTGTTGCTACGTGTAAAGCCTTACTAACGCAAAAATTTTGCGATTGGCGTATAGGTTTTCTTTTATTTGTATGAAATACGGAGTTACGGACACCTGACCTGACAACCCCACATGAACCATCCAACCAATCCACCATCGCCAGAGAGGGATAAGAGATACAGTTACTGAGCTCTCGTTCGGCTTCAGATTTGCGACAACAGCTCATTCCCGTTGTACATAGTACTTATTACTTCCATGACTTCGACAAATTTAGGATGACTATGCATTCGATGGATGGAAGGAAGTTTCAACAATAACTTCAAACTAACCTTAACCTTTTCGATACTGCTCTTAGTTGAGTAGGTACCCAAAGATTATTACAAAAATCAGCATGTTGCTCCAAACCAATTCATTTGAAATAAACATATACAAGTACGGAAAGAGATGTTACATTAGTGTAAAAAAACCGGCCAAGAGCGTGTCGGACACGCCCAAGGTAGGGTTCCGTAGCCATTACGAAAAAATCAAGTAATATTTTTCTAAGGATTTCGTATGTGTACGGAATCATCCAAGTTTAGGTATGTTTTATACCTTAGGCTACTATTTACTCTTAAACTACAAATAATTTCCAAGCAATCTTAGCCGCTATAATTTTCCTAGTAAATTTGATATATTTACTACTCTTCTGAATTTTTTCAAATTTTTCCACCCAACAGTTTAGATTTTAGAGGGGGGGGGGGGGACGGCCGATTTTAATGAAAATTTTCACTTTAAAGTTGAATATTTCGCAAACAGATCACTGAGTAGAAAAATCATGTTAGGAACCCCGCAATGATTTTAAAAGACCTATCCAACCATACCCCACACTATAAGGTTAGCCGAGAAAAAAAATCACCCCCACTGTACGTCTATGGGAGGTACCGTAAAAAATTTGCTTTTTACTTTTTTTATTCAATCACTTTGTCGGCGTGACTGATATATATATTGATGCCAAATTACAGCTTTCTAGTACTAACAGTCTCTGAGCTTAGCCGCGGACAGACAGACAGACGGACAGACATGGCGAAACTATAAGGGTTCCTAGTTGACTACGGAACCCTAAAAATGGTGGTTGTCGTTGTCTCTCAAGTGTCAAAAAAAAGTTTGAAATATTTGACATCGAAAATGACCAACTTAACGTTGACCTAGAGACGTATGGTTTTTTACAAAATTATTCCCCTTCAAATCATTAACAACATACGTTAATTACAAAAGAAACGGACTAGTCGTTTTCGAAATATTTTGAAAAATAAAAAAAAACTTTGAACTGACATTTCTCAGAAACTTTCATATGACATAAAACTTGGCAGATCAATAACTAGTGTTATGAGTTGACCAATACATAGGATATATATATTGGCTAATAATTGTGCACTTATTAAAAAATTACCCTGTATAGTGCAATTTGCTTTTGAGCTTCAACTAACTACAAACAAACTACATTTAAAATCAGCGAAACTGATATTCGTTAAGGATAAACAATAGCATGAAGGTCAGTGCGTTACAAGTACAACTTGAAATACGGAATAAATTTTCAGAAGATTATTCTAAAAATAGTTTTCAGAGGTATCTGACGATTCTTTTGAAATAAATACTTAAAAGAAAAAAGCTTGTAAGGCTAAGTCTGATTTCATTACTATTCATAAATATCTAAACTGTCTAGCTACAGTCGAAGAAACTGAATGACGTACCAGGGTGAACCCTTTTCATTGCAAATGTCATGTTGACATTCCATACATCTGCTAAAGAAATCATCGTGAAGTTGGTTGTGAAAAGGTTCTACCCTGGTAAGCAATTCAGTTTCCTTGACTGTACAGTGAACGTCATAAATAAGAGATAACTTTAGTACCTTATCGTTTTTTTTCGTTTTGTACCTAACCTAACCTAAGGTTAAAAAGGTATACCATGTGCCGTGCTCGATTTAATTGAACTTGTCTTACATTATAACGTAAAATCTTTTTTTAAGCCTATAACAAAAAAAGTTGTAATCAAAAGCGGGTCTTCAGAGAGTTGAGTAGCTAGTTTTTGACTAATCTATAGAAGCAAACTCATAATGGCTACTATAGCGCCCCTGATGGCCTATACGAGCGTAAACCTAAAAATCTATCTCTTTAATAGACATAGGTACATACAAACACACAACCACTTACCCCAAATGCATACCTACATCTTCTCCGTTCTATCATGGTCATAAGTTATTACGTTCTGTTTACCATGCGTTACCTTCATTAGGCCGTGGTGGCCCACTAGTTTGACCTATGGCCTCTCAAGCAGAGCATCGTGGCTTCAAAACTGGACTCGAACATCTGAATTTTCCGGAATTCACGTGCGATATATCGTTGGACGACCTGGTTAAGGTGGCAGGAACGCATTGGATGCGGATGGCGCATGGCCAATCTGTTTGGCGAGCCTTTGGGGAGGCCTATGTTCGGCAGTGGACGTCTTCCGGCTGAAATGATGATGATGAATGACGATATCGTTTGAAATTCACCATACGAGCTTTATGTTGGAGGCAAACTTCGCGAGAAACCCTGCACAAACTCGCGAAGCAATTTAATGGTGTTTGTGAAGTTCTCAATCCGCGCTGGACCCGTGTCTTATTACAGATTGGGTCTGTGCCCTCAATGGGACGTTTATAGGCTGAGTTGACCATGACCATGCGTTATAGCTTATTTTGCGTCCGTCGGGCAGTAGGTGGCGATGAATCGTCATTTTGCGGACACGATGAACATAAATCGATATTTTCAAATTGTCACGGGGAAACATGTTCCTTGAACAATAATAATGGATTTATTGCACCGATATCGACAGTTGATAGGCGCCGTTTCGCTCAAAAATCGTGCGTAGGCGGCTACACGTGCTTCGCTATCGGCACATTGCCATATAAGGCTCGTTTTGGATGGCTTTACGATATATCTATTGAATATTGGCATGTGTGTAACTAGAGATGGTAACATAAGACATATTTGAATTCAAAATACTCAAATAATTCGTTAAAAAACACACATACAGTGACGACCTGTTTAATGATTCGCGGTTACGACTGTCAATATTATCGTGATATTATTGAATTTAGAACATCGGGATTACTTTAGTATTTTAAGGATATTGTGAGACGCGTCTATAATTTTGTGATATCATGTACCAAGTGATAATCCAGAGCTATGGATACTGATTATCTTTATTTGAGCTCCCGATATTTCGACGCGTTTAACTACTAACGTTAAAACCACGGGTAAATGAATTATTTGCGGGTACATGTTAAAGGTCACTTAAGGCCGCGGCCCACTATCGGCATCGGCAAGGAAAAGGATTTTAGGTGGCAAATAGCAATACACATTAACGTCATGACAATAAAGAAGAAATTTGCATGATGTATGGTCGTAGAAACAAAAATACCGCTTCGGTAGGTATGCTTGCGGCACCTACATCGGCAGCTTTGAGGATGGTTCGGGATACTTCGGCATCCTTCGGTACGCCGCCGCCCATTATCGGCATCGGCAAGTAAAACGATCCTTTGGCATCTCTACATGCAAGCGAAATTTCTACTCTATTGCCATGACTTTATAACGTATATTGCTATTTGCCACCTAAAATCCTCAGCCGTGCCGATGCCGATAATGGGCGCTGAGCCTAAGGACGCCTCGGTATCCCTCATGACGTTGCAGCATGCCAAGGCATAGTTTCCGCCAGTGTGCGCCTGCATGTAGGTAGGGATGCCGAAGGATCCTTTTCCTTGCCGATGCCGATAATGGGCGCCGGGCCTAACCATGCTCTATCTACTTTCATTCCTGCGCGTCAAACTGCGTGCACTCTCTTTTATTGGACGGACATTGGAATAAATATCGGCAGATCTATACCTTGTAGCAAATAGGTATATGGCCGATATTAGACTATCATAGAAATATGATCATATATATAGGACTCATATTAATTTGCTAAACCTATGACAAAAAACAACAACTCAACAACTCAACAACTATGACTCATAGGTTGTTATTATTACACTTTCATAGGTTTATCAAATTAATATGAGTCCTATATCTATGATCATATTTCTATGATAGTCTAATATCGCCCTAGTTTGAGAAAAATAAAGTGGGTACTTGAGAAGTTACAGTGAAAAATTAAAACATTTGTTTTGGTTTGTTAGTTTAACATTTGGTAGAAATGGAAGAAATGTGTGTTGTCTAGCATTTGGTAGCATAGGGTACGGTTGTGGTTCCTACTCTGAAGATGAGCTCTGGTTGAGTTCGAAACGCGACAGTGTAGTTTTGTGGTGGTGATAGTTGGGTTTGTGTTATTTGTGTGTGTTCGTACAGTGTTGATGTGGAGGAACTGCTTGAACACGCATTTCTTACATAAACGTAACTATCGTAAGGTCGCGGGTGAGCAAAGTAATTGTTTCAGTTCATTAATATGGACCTCCGCAAAGTAACGCCTGATTCAATAAATTAAGAACGGACACGTTCCTACTACATACAACAAGTCATTTACTATAGTTTTTCACCCATATTTATTTTTGCTCGTCAATGTACTTTATCCCACCAATATTATAAATGCGAAAGCTTGTAAGATTGTTACTCTTAGATGCTAGAAGAGCTAAAACAGAATAGAGTATATTTCTCAAGGCAGATTTTAGCTAATGCTATGGATGAATTTTGCCACACACAGATTATAATCTGAGTAATCCTTACTTTTTCTGATTTAACAGCAGGTAGAAGCTAATAAGAGAATAGTAAAAAATCATATTTTTATTTTTAACACATTTATTTAGTGCTTAAAATTACCAGACTTAGAAAAAACTAACACAAGCAACAGACATTTAGGTGTAGCTTTTTTGTCTGGCGGCACAAACCAGTTTCAGCTTAACCCAACGGCCTATAGAATACTAATTTGTAATTTTATTTTAAATCTTGTTTTTCATACCTAACCTACCTAACTAGTTTTTGAAAATTTGTACTTCTAATTATAAGCCCGTACTCGAGGTAGAGACGTAAATAAACTTTTCAATACATTTGCTCGAAAAATTCACTTTCAAAGGATGTATACATGGCTCGGAAGTTCATTTTACCGCACTGGTGCGATTTTTTTACAGTTTTTTTAATTCTCCATTTCAAAAGTTTATATATAAGCAAAGAGTTTTAAATGACAAAAATAAAAAATATCGCCTTATACGTAGAATAATGTATAAATATACAAAACCAAGTAATGAATTTGCAAAATTGATTGTAATTATTATAAACTGTAATTTAATTACCTCAGATTTTAATGATTTCCACTTTTTATTTATTCGAAAAAATGGCAGTGGCTGAACGCGTCGAACCTTTGCCTGATAATTTTTCACGGGTTTTTCACTCGTCGACTCATTTGTAAATCCTTACTTACCAACCTCGTATCACAAATAACCATTCTAATGAATTATTAGTTGTGACATAAAACCCCAAAGAACGAACAATAAGAGAAATAAAAATGGCTCAATATCATCATCATCCCAGCCTTTATAGGTCCCACTGCATGGGTCAGACCTCCACTCAGAATGAGAGGGCTTAGGCCGTCGTAGTTCCCGCGCAGGACCAGGAGTGGTAGAAGCCTAACAGATAGTAGGTAAATGACTAGTTCCACTCCTGCTGGTTCGAGCTGAGGCACTGACTTCAGAGAGATTAGGAGAAATATATTTTTATGGTTTTTGTAGTCTTATCGCTATCCAGCGGGAACTAAGCAGTTTTAAAAAGTATCCTACATGATAATCCAGGTTATAAAACTATCTGTGTGCTTCATCAGAATCCGTCAAACGTTTTTAGCGTGTAATGTAACAAATATCCATACAAACTTTCGCGTTAATAATATTAGTAGAATTGGCTGACCAGCTGGAATGTTCTTCTTTAATTTGTGAAATTTTCTGACATGATATCGTAGTTTTGGAGGTCTAGCAGTCAAAGTACCGCTTAAGTAAGTAGGTACTTTAAAGCCATTGGTGCAAAAGTGCAACTCTCACTCGGTTAATCTTAATGAAGTTTCATACTACTAGTAAACTAGTAATTTGTGAGAAATATCAAAAATCTTTACGCAAGTAATCAACATAAAACTATATTTATGAAGCACGCCCGTTATAATATTATATGTTAAGATAGTTAAACTTGGGACGAGATAACCCCGAGGTGAAAAGTGTTCTATGAAAGTCGATCTTTCTCCGACCCGCTGGAATTAGTAATATTATTATATTAATACGAGTATGAATTGAATGAGATAAGATTAGATTTATAAATTTCCCTTTAAAAATACATATCATATTTAACGTCAGAGAAAATTAAAAGGAATTCACAAAATGATCGTCTGAAGAATTAATAAATACAATCAAATTATGCCAGTTAAAAAACATTAGTTAGGTATGCCAAATTACATGTAAGTATATAGGTAATATACATCGCTTGTTGAAAACAAAAGTGGCACTATACCAAAACTACTACTTTTCAGTATGGCTATTTAAAGTTGACAATATACTTCTGTAATGCATAACTCATCAAAATTTGTATACATCATGTTTTTTACTATTTCGTGCAATAGAAAGACTATTGAAGCTTCTAGTTTGAAATATTTTTCAAAATAATAAAAATGTTGAAGTCTAATAAAAAGGTTTTTAAAAAAAAGTTTGGTATAGTGTCACATTTGTTTTAATATTATTGCTTATATTAAGGACACTATTCAAAATATGACGGTTTATAAATCAGTTATAACCTATACTTTCTTAAATTGTTATTTTAAAGAACGACACTAAACGGAACATGTCACTTTCAAATGTAACATTTTAGCAAATTTTAATAGAAGAACTTGATTTGAACCATCACTAAGCAAAAAGTGACACTTTTTCATTTACCACAGCGACAGCCCCACGCAGTGTATGGTTTCAAACTGACATAGTGACATTTTTAAACTTACGGTACCAACGCTTGAGCATTAAGTTTGAAGTGACACTACCGCCATCTCTTGGCGGCTAAGGTAACTACGAACGTAGGAGTCTTTGCATTTTGTGCGTTGCATTTTGAAATTAAAAGTGGCGTTAAAACAAAAAAATGGCGTTTTTTGTTTAGTGATACTTTTGTTTTCAACAAGCGACCTACTGTCTCACATTTCTGAGAAACCAAAAATGTATGTACTTACCTAAGTATTTCATATTGTGGCAGAAATATTTTTTCTTGCAGTAAGTATACATTTCTAATCCTCTTATTTTTTTTAACACAATATCTGTGTATCTGAAGAAAATTAGATAAGGTAAACGCACCAATGCTCGACACCTCAACGCCCAGTAGATGACACCCATCTGTCACCTCTCTTACTATGACATAAGATTGAAGGTGCCATGTATTGGGTCAGTGTCGACCACAAGGACCTTAGGTACTAGTTGTTAGCCTCATAATAGTTTAGCCTAGTTGGTAGTAACGACCGCTTTAGCCTAATTGGTAGTGACCCTGCCTACGAAGCAAGAGGTCCTGAGTTCGAATCCCGGTAAGGGCATTTATTTGTGTGATGAGCACGAATATTTGTTCCTGAGTTATGGATGTTTTCTATGTATTTAAGTATTTATTTATCTATATAAGTGTTTATCGTCGTCTAGTACCCATAATACAAGCTTTGCTTAGTTTGGGACTAGGTCGATTTGTGTAAGATTGTCCCCTAATATTTATTTATTTTATTTATGTATTAAATAAACATGAACCTTTATTTAAACTATTGATAATAAAACAAACTAGATAAAGATCAGAACTAGGTGTCGTCAATAGGGATAAATAAATCCAAGAGACACTAATATAACAATACGAATGTCGATCTCCGCATTAAGCGAAAGATTGTTTGACACGGTACACGGTAGTAGCTAGTAGTAATGTTCGTATTGGCAAAGCGGCAACGATGTTCGGGAAGCTTAGTACATGAGTGTGGAAAGATAAAAATCTTACCATAAAGACCAAGATGGTAGTCTTCCAGCCTTCCATCATGAGCATCCTCTTGTATGGAACTGGAACTTGGACAACGTACACTAAACAAGAGCGTCGGATAAACTCCTTCTACATGCGCTGTCTGCGTAAAACCCTGATGATTTCATGGCAAGACAAGGTCACCAACGAGAGGGTTCTAGAAATTACACAGCTGCCTAGCCTAACCGCTCTTCTTAAACAGAGACGCTTGTGTTGGCTAGGGCATGTGTACAGAATAGAGCCCTCTCGATTACCACGACATGTCTTGCTTGACGCAATGGCAAATGCTAAGAGAAATGTCGGAAGACATGGCCACCAAGAACGTGATATGGCCACCTTTAAAATTGACCAGTACAACTGGGAAAAGTTAGCGGAAAACCGTGCTGCTTGGCGCGAACGTGTATTGGAGGGTCGCAAATATTGTGATGAGGCCTGGTTCAAGGCACTTGCTGACAAGAGACAGAAACGATATCAAGGCAGTTCTGCACCAACCTCCGCAAACTTCTCTTGTCAGGCCTGTGGCCGAACATGTCGCTCGCGCATCGGGCTAATCAGCCACGAAAAGCGTTGTATACAGGCAATACGTCATAATTACTTAGTCTGAAACAGACGCATTTATAGGCCTAAAATATAACAATACGAAAAGAGTATGCCAAACATGTTTAATTTTTTTATTGGCTCACAGGCTCATATCATAATAGTCATGCTCGTCAAGCAATTTTGTAAATATTGAAAAACCAAATTTCTTTTGTCATCTCGTGATAAAGAAACAAGAACAAATTTGATTTTTTTTAAAAAATCATCTCGTATCCGTTTTTTGGAACTGTCTGGGTTTGCTTCATCGAATTGAAATATAAATTCGTATGACAAAGTAAAAGTGCTGTTTTTCTTAGAAACCAGACAACATTTTCTGACAAGAACTTTTTGCTGACGAACTTACGCTTACTTTTTTGTAATCGATTATCGAGTTTCTAAATTCCAATTCTAGTTAACGCAACTTTATCTTTAGATTAAAAATTTATTTTAGCCTTAAGACCAAATTTCAGCTACTCCAATATTTGGTGGGGCATGACTTTCGATTAAAGGTAATGTACTCCTACAGTCAGGAAAATGATTGTAACTACCTTTTAATTACCTTGCCAGAAGTAAGAGTCGTATGTAAATCATTTCGATCACAACAGTAAACTTATTGTCTAACGCGCAGTTTGCTTTCGCATTCAATATTTTTTTCTGTCAAACGGTATAAAATTGTGACAGAAAGAGATGGTGCTGCTCATCCCATCCACTTCTATCTCTGGCTATAAGTGCATAAAATGCACATAAATTATTAAAATGATTAAAAATTAAAAATAATCACTCTTAAAGAACGTCAAAGATAAATGCTTAAAAATTCAATAACGGGTTACATAATGTATTTTTGGTAAAAATACATTATGTAAAAATTTTTTACGTGATATTAGAGCCGTTAACAAATTTCACAGTCGTGTATCTTTTTTTAACTTTACAAAAGTTAGAACGGTAGCAAGTACATCAACACATTGCCTCGTGTCGCTATATCGTTCAATCGCCCCGCGGGATGTTCATACACGCTCATACCTCGACCAAAGCCTCGACTCATAGGGATTCCCCAAATTTCGCGAATAAAAACTGACAAGTGCAAGAAAAGTTCAACGCTCTCACACTTTGTTCGGCGTCTGCTACTCTATTAGCTATGCCTCGACAGAGTACCTTCACTAACTGTTTCACTTGTTCATAAAAGCAATACCTATTCTATAGCCAACTGCATAAAGCCTATTGTCCGGTGGCCAGCCTTCCGAAAATCTAAATTGATAGTGAAGAAAAAAACGTATTGGGAAAACCCACAAATAATTGGTGTTTAATGGTCTCGCTTTTACTTATTTTGTCTACGAACTTTTTTACAGTTACAGTTTATTTTTATTCTGCAGTCAACTCTCCAATAATTTTAAGCAGCACTAAACCAACTTTAATAAAGCATACGTCTTGCTGCTTTTATTTCGTGTATACCTTTTATTGTCAGTAAGTAGAGAATAAAGAGAAGCCATTCAATCAATGAAAGTCGGATAAAAACAAGCTTAATTAAGTATTGGACGCAGATAGAAGGTAAATCTAAAAATAAAGTACAATTTAAATATTGTAGAGTTAATGAATGTGTTATTCCTACTGTAAAATAAAACGCTAGCCAAATGCGAGTCAAAGAGGTTACATACCTATTAAAAATGGATTAAAATTGTTTATTTGTCGTTTATTACAGAACTATAAAACCAGTTAGGTACTTACTTTTCTATTTTGCGACCATACGTGAAAATTTCTACGTCTGTGTGGCACACGTATGTTATCATGCAAACCCACCCACCTACCTCTTTTACATGTATTATTTTATTACGTTGTACCCAAAAAAGTTTTCACAATTTTAACCTTGCTTTTTTTTATTTCTGACAAAAACTTTGCCTTTTATCTGACTGTGGCGCAGGTAGACGGTTAAGTTTTATTAAGATGACGACTTGGTAGAAAGATGACTTTCTGCCAAGTTTCTTGCGGTGCATTCTTCTTGGCAGTGATGGTCCTTTCGAAAGCGCTTGTAGTTTTAAAAAAGTCACATGTTTACATGTGACTCTCATGTGGGCTCTTTTAAGAGCCCTTTGCGCCTACTTGCAGAATAAAAGTTTTGATTTTGATTAAGTCTAAGATTATTGATAGAATTAGGCGGAACACAAAAATCAAAAGGGGGTAAAATTAAATAATATGCTCATTTATACTTGATTTTATTACTAACAAATCATTATTTGCATCACAGCTATCTGTCTCGTAATAACAGGTAAGTATTTAAAATAAATTAGGCAAAATTTCAAAGAAGGCTAAAAAATTTATATTTATGGCAATACACCTGAAGCACAGCATTGTTTGGAAGCTGAAGAAGAATGGAGAGGATAAGTGGGACAGAACGGAAAAGTAATGTGGAGATTTTGAGATTGGTTGGGGAAAAGAAACTAAAAACTATTGAGATTAAGAAGAAAAAATATATATAGCTAACTAATCTAGTAGGTACGACAGTTTTTTTATTATATTGGAGGGGAAAATTGAAGTGAGGAGAAAAAGAGGGAGACCAAGATTAAATTATTTCAACCAAATGAAAGAGAACGTTAACGCCGGCTCATATTAAAAAATCAAACGACTGGCAAATGATAGGGATAAGTAGCAATTACTCCACCGGCGAGAGTGCAAACTCTTAAACTTTAATGATGATGATAGACATAAATTAGTGAAACAAACTCTTAATCTGAACGGAAATAACTTGTAGTAGGGTTGTAGTGAGCGAAAATGACAAAGTTTTCTCACAATTATTTCTTATTTATTAGGTACTCAATTTGTCATTCGCGGACAGTGCGCAAGAATTTGTGTGTTTGAACCTCACTATGTCTAAGTGCATATCTATGTAAAGAGGCAAAGGCGAGCACTCGTGACTCACGCACACAAGTGTAGGCTGGCTATTATTTGCTATAGATGAGAATGGAACAATGAGATGCGCGAGGTTTTATGGGCCCCATAAGGTTAAATTTACTTAAGTTAAATTGTGGCTGGACGTGATTAAACTTAAATTACGTTAATAAAACGATGTTTCGTCATCATTTTATTTAAATGATGTCACTGCCATTTTTTAGAAATCATTTTACGTTATTACATGGAAAAATATTTTTTTATTTGATAATAGCTGCATTAATAATTTATGATTGATTCATGCGTTACTTTGTTGAGGTGCAACAAGGTGCTTACAATATTTTAAAATAAAACAAAAATCTTATACTGATTTCACTATTATTGTATTGTTACCTATTTTTAAAATTACCTTGTATAATACCAGTAAAAAAAACTCGTGAAATTAATTTTAAGGCGGTACTAAGGAAGAGTCTACTGACGTATATTACGAGGAAAGGGAAAGGCCCTTCAGTAGACTAGACATCAACGAGCAAATACAAAGTTCTTAAGAACCCTTAATTGATCGTATATAGAATGGAGTGGTGAAAATTACAGCGACACATTTTTTATAGTAATTTTAATAGCAAGATCTTACTTCAATCTTTTGCAGTCCAGAATATGTTAATATAATTTATTACGGTAATCAAGTAAAAAAACATAATTTTTATTAGAGTCTAACTTATTGCTTGACAAATTTAATTTGATTTTGCGGATGTTATTCATGGCCTTACGCGTGTCGAGTAAGTTGCACGCGTAAGAAATAGCACAGTACAGTACCTAAGTTAGTTAAATAAGTATGTTAGTCTGTTTAGTGCGACTTGATGACTAATTTTAACTGTATTTATTTTAATATAATTTTATGCTAGTTTTTAGCACAAATCTTGCAATTGGATTTCCATACAGAACGTTGGAACGGATTGACTTTTAAAATTTTATGTGATACTAGCTGTTGCCCGCGACTCCGTCTGCGTAGAATAGAAGTATAAAAAATAGCCTACGATCTATTCTCAAACCTACTAAATACAGAAAAAAAAAATCATAAATATCGGTCTAGCCGTTTCGGAGAAGTTGGATAATAAACACCGTGACAAGAGTTTATTATATATTAGATAGATATGGTATAAAGGTATCTGATGAAATTTAATTTATTAAATACCAGAAACAAGAAAAAGATGTTTGAAAATGAAAAGATATTGTACATCTTACGAAGGAATAGTAGGAAACAGGTAAAATTACATATTTCACCTATAAAAAAAAAAACAAAAATATGGAAGGCGTTGGCAATAAAAAATGACACAAAGGAAAATCTAATTAGCATTCACTATTTTTTAACTGAAATGCTGTCATATAAGTTTTTGTAGAACCGTATTAATTATGCTGTCGTGTCTCAATTGTCATTTGCTCTATGACACGCGCGTAGGCGCAGCAGACGCACACTAATCTACATACATAAATAATCCATAGTTACATTATATACGTAATAAACAGCATGCATACCTAGTAGGAAACAGGTAAAATTACATATTTTACCTATAAAAAAAAAACAAAATGAGAAATAAAATAAATCTAATATATAAAAATCTCGTATCGCGGTGTTTGTTACCATACTCCTCCGAAATGGCTCGACCGATCTCATGAAATTTTGTGTGCATATCGGGTAGGTCTGAGAATCGGTCACATACCCCTATTCTTCGCAGATGGCGTTGCGGGCAACAGCTAGTAGGTATATAAAAATCTCGTGTCACGGTGTTTGTTACCGAACTCCTCCGAAACGGCTTGGCCGATTTTTATGAAACTTTTTCTCTATATCCGGTAGGTCTGAGAATAGGTCGTAGGCTATTTTTTATACCTACCCTATTCTTCGCGGACGGAGTTGCGGGCAACAGCTAGTCTAATATATAAAAATCTCGTGTCACGCTGTTTGTTATCTTATCGAACTCCTCCGAAACGGCTTGACCGATATTTATGAAACTTTTTTCTCTTTATTCGGTAGGTCTGAGAATAGGTCCGTAGGCAATTCTTATACCTACCCTATTCTTCGCGGACGGAGTCGCGGGCAGCAGCTAAGGGTAAATAAAATACATTTTTAATATTCATGGAAGGAAGCAGACGCACACTAATCTACATAAGTACGTAAATAATCCATGTTATACATAACACACCATGTTTTTTTTTTATTTCCGTAAAATTCGACACGTTGCTCGGTACATTAACAGAAACTACCTGTTTTTTTTGTTAAAATCGATAAAATAAATTTTGTTTTTCATACATAATAAATCAATATTAAAGTGCAAAAGATAGTGTTAATTATGTATGATATTGATGTGACACATAATAAAAATAAAAAGTATATAATGTCGAACTAACTAACCTTAATAACCTACTTGTAGCGAATAGCTATGAATGGAAAACTCTTTACTAACGAAATTTAAAAGATAAATAATAATAGAACGTAATGAAGGATCTTTTACACTGGTTCAGACACTAGTTTCTTCGAGAAATTAACTCTATTTGACCTGAATAATCTTCCCTTAAAGTTAACGGAAATCAAAAACGTAAATACAAAAGGATGTGTCCGGCATTTCGACATGACTGAAGAACTGAACTGTTTTGGTAATGTAATCAAGAGCATTAAAAACTTGGGGTAAGTACTCGTACAGGCAGACTTTTGCAAACAATAAATTGAAAAAAAAACTAGAGGAGTACTTAGTATTTTCCACGCATAATGTTTGTTAAGCAAAACTGTGGAAGCTAAATACGTATTACCTTTAACGGTTGAAGCCTTTTTGGAGTAATTGAGTCCTAAGTTTACATTTTTATTTCAAAGCTAGTCTCAATTCTGGTTTGTTAGTTTATTTATCCGCCAGACATCGATGGCCAAGCCGGTTAACACACGTGACACGACACTAGCTCCGGTTAATTGGGTTATCACATTTTTTATCAATGCACCAATTTGTGGCACATGCGCTCAAGGGTAAAGTCTACGCTCTGCGCCCGCGCCGCCTCGCGTGTCTGCGTGTAGACGAGTTCTACGCGTTACGTGCCAGCCTATTGTGATGTGTATGTGTTTGTGCGGCTTGCATGAGTGCGTAGAGGACGGCTGACTTTTTCGATTGCAGAAACAGTTGCCATGCCCGAAATACACACGGATGGATTCCGGCTCAATGCCACGCGTGCTAGAGCGGATTGGATGGTGCACCCACCCGCGATGCGATCTATGCTAACTCCGATTCCAGTTTTAGTTCGCGAATCGACCGGCACTGCTAATTTTTGTATTTCATACACCCAAAAACGTTTTAGATTAGAATTTATGTTTCGTAAAATACTAAACGAGATGAGCGCTCTCACGTCACATTACTTTAACTGTTTCCAATGCTTCGTAATTTAAAGTGATATTGAGCGGGTATGGCAATAAGGTATATGCAAATGGTGTAAAAGAAAATTTCAAAATATTGAAAGTTCTACTACCTATTTTGGATTCAAGCGTGTATGCTACCCTACCCGGTACATATAGTACTGAAGATTGTGTACAATCTAGGTGTATTTCTATTAGCGGACGGCCACTGTTATTCATTGCCTGTTTGTTATCGTTCGCACCTTTCCTGTCCCACGACACTGATGCACCGTAATTTAAATATGTATTACTACTAGATAATTAGTCTTCCGATGCATCGATGGGGCCTTTTCATGCGAAGAATAAATAATTATTTATAATTAACTACTTGTAATTTGCATTAGCATATAACATATTGGAGCTCTGTGCTAGTTTTTCTAACAATGTTGTGGGTTTTAACGGTCAAGAAGTCCAAGGTGCACCTTTCGTAGACGTCATAAGTATAAATCTTTACTTATTTCTATAGACGTTACAAGTCCAGAAATCCAGAGCGTTTTTTATTTTAACTTATTTCTATGCCGTCAAAAAAAAACTAAATAAAACAAAATATCTCTGTGTCCTGCGGAGAGTTAAAATGAGGGAAAAGATGAAATAGAACTTCATAAGGTTTGTGATTTTTTGGAATTAATTATTAATTAAAACAATTACTAACGTATATTATCATTTGTGTGATAGGTAGGGGATAAAGAAATCAATACAGGAATCAAATACTATTTTTCTGTATATTTAAGTTGTGTAAATCCGAATGCAAGAGTAATTTTACTTATTATGTAGGTAGGATGCTAATTTTTAGAGGAAAATAAATTAATGGTTAGGTATTTTGTTCGCGTCTCCTCTCCTGTGGACATAGTAATATTTTTTAATCAAGTCTACATCGGCGTGTAGAACGCCTGGCCAACTTTAGGCCCATTTAAATAAACCTTAAGTTTGCTGACTCGGAGTCGCTAATTTTATGTCCACAGGTGAGACAACTTTTGTTTCTT
This sequence comes from Archips crataeganus, assembly GCA_947859365.1. NCBI lineage: Eukaryota > Metazoa > Arthropoda > Insecta > Lepidoptera > Tortricidae > Archips > Archips crataeganus. The sequence goes on along the minus strand of OX402055.1, from coordinate 12,226,264 downwards.
ACGCTGTGTATGACCTCATTTAGTTCTTAAACGCCCTTTTTAACCCCCGACACAAAAAGAGGGGTGTTATAAGTTTGACCGCTTTGTGTGTCTGTCTGTGGCATCATAACTCTTAAATGGGTGAACCGATTTTTTTATTTGGAAGCAGGTTTCTTGGTGATGGTTTTTAGACATGTTTCATAAAAATTGGTGGTTTATCAGCTCTTTTGTATGCTGCGGAAGGGATATTAGCTTTAAATGCGTTGGGGGTTTTTTAAATTTTGAATTTGTAGTTATTTCGTTCTTTTACAGTTTTAAACACGTGTCAGCTATACAATACTCTCAATCATCCATTGATAATCATTCATTTTCGTACCGTTAGATATGGCAACTCCTAACAGTGGCGAGCCGTGAAAATTTTTGCAAAAGCTTTAGCCGGAGCAAAAAAAACCTAATAATATACCCCATTTTATCCTCTTCTTGAAAAGCAGTGCAGCAATGGAAGAGAAGCATTTGGTTACTTCGTAAGTTTAGTCAACCCGGGAAGAATCGGATTGTTAGTACCCATTGCCAATGCAACTCTACTTTCTCAGCTCTCCTACTTCTGCCTTTAGCACAATATTTATCATGACGATTACCGATAATTACTTACTTATTTCATTTTTGTATTTTTTTTAACTATCAAGTAAAATATCGGGTAAATAGCCAATCGTAATTCAATTGATAAATACAAAATAATGATCGTGCTTTAATGCAAACTACGTTTGGGATGATTATAATTAGCGTTACTCTTTGAGACTCATTATTTCTAAAATCGTAGAACATAATTTATTAAGCGGTAACAATCAACAACTTAGGGGGATAAAGCATGATGAGAATTCTATTATCTAATTTTCCTCAAAAAACGATAATTTATCAGGTTGTTACAATCACATGGCAATGAATCACTCTGGCACTTATGCGTTACTATTACGCTGCTGTCACGCAATATCAAACAAACCCTTGCGATAGTGATGTGATTACTGAATATCTTGTAATAACGCCTAATCAATATTAGTCATAATCCATAAATTTCATTTTTGTTTTGCTCAGATAGTTTTATGACAAATCAGTTTTTGTTTTCAAGATTACTGACTCACAAATAATATGCTTCAGTCTAGGGACGAAATTATTGTGTTAATAAATAAAATATGTTCTAATGAGTGTGTAGCTAATGTATACATCGTGTATTATTTTTATAACCATAACCACGAACCGTAGTTCAATGTTTTTAATTTAAGGTTTTGTCAGGGAGGTCTTAGTTAATATCCATTTTAATCTCAAAATTGTAGTAGAGCTGTTTTCAAAAAAATTGTACACAATTAAGGGATTTAATTAAAACAAAACTTAATTGATTCCTTTGTGTAACGAAAGTTACCCACCCATATAGTTTGTATGGCTAACTTTCGTTAAACAAAGGAAACGATCGTAATTTTGTTTTCATTAAGCACCTTACTATGTACAATTTTTTTGAAAAAGACCCAGTTATGTTATAATATAACTGTAGCCATACACAAACTTCTATCGCGAACGTAAGTAGACACGTCGTATTCCTTTATAACCGGCCTGCATGCATTTATATCCACAACAACTGCTAGTGTGCTAGGCCTTCTAGGAGTTGGAGACTAACCATTTAAAATAATTGATTGATTCAGGACTTTCGTATTCCTTTATAACCGGCCTGCATGCAAGCATTTATATCCACAACAACTGCTAGTGTGCTAGGCCTTCTAGGAGTAGGAGACTAACCATTTAAAATAATTGATTGATTCAGGACTTTCGTATTCCTTTATAACCGGCCTGCATGCAAGCATTTATATCCACAACAACTGCTAGTGTGCTAGGCCTTCTAGGAGTAGGAGACTAACCATTTAAAATAATTGATTGATTCAGGACTTTCGTATTCCTTTATAACCGGCCTGCATGCAAGCATTTATATCCACAACAACTGCTAGTGTGCTAGGCCTTCTAGGAATAGGAGACTAACCATTTAAAATAATTGATTGATTCAGGACTTTCGTATTCCTTTATAACCGGCCTGCATGCAAGCATTTATAACCACAACAACTGCCAGTGTGCTAGGCCTTCTAGGAATAGGAGACTAACCATTTAAAATAATTGATTGATTCAGAACATTCGTATTCCTTTATAACCGGCCTGCATGCAAGCATTTATAACCACAACAACTGCTAGTGTGCTAGGCCTTCTAGGAGTAGGAGACTAACCATTTAAAATAATTGATTGATTCAGGACTTTGCGGAGTTCCACATCAATGAACTAAAACCATTTTACCTTGCTCCTCCGCTGCGACCCGTAGAGTACGTAGTGGAGGATCAAGGTAAAAACGCGTTAGATGTAACCACTTAAAATTACAAAGATGTTCCTAGTTCTTGCGCAAATTCAATTAGTTATTTTTTCTACGAATATTGACATTGTACGCAAAATTGGCAATAAATCCTTATCCTTATCCTTACTCCTTGTTCGACTTTTTCTATCCGTTTTGTAAATATTTTGTAATAAAAGGTAGGTACAATCGAAGACCTAGAATTCAAAGTCCAGAGATGAAGTTTTGTTTTATTTCCAGCATTTTTGGTTACTTCATCTGCTAGACAAGAGCCTTGGCTTTAATTATTCATATTTTGGGGAATAAAGTTTCAAGTACATATTTCATTATGTGATGAATAACGTTATTTCTCTATTTTGTTATGATATTATCTCAACGAGATACAAACTGTCGTGAGTCTAACTACAAATTAGGAATAATCCAAACTGTTATATAGTATAAGCAGATATCACGACAAGCGATAACAAAATCATAATATATTCGTTTGTAGTATAGCTTTTTTAGTAGTATTAAGTAATTGTTGTTAAGCGACTCTACTGTATATCATAAATTGCATGTCATACGATTAAATAATAATATATTAGGGAGTTAGACTTTGATCACTTTATTAATGATCAAATATAAAAAATATACTATCAAATGATTGTCAGCTCATTAAATTAATATAATTATGTTTTGTTGGAGTACCTGTCATGTACGCACTGACCGATTTTTTTTGATAAAAAGTTACACACATGCTATACTTACCTAAATTACATATGTTTGTTTATAGCTGTGTCTTCACATAACAGGGCTTCTTAAATTCGAATACCGTGATTAAGCTATAAGAGTTTTTACCGAGTGGACTAAATAAAGTACGAGATTTTAAGACTAAAAACTTAAGTTATGTAATGGTTTTATTAATTAAATAATGAATTGTAAAATAACAACATGTTTCTTAAATAAATGTTTTTAGAAACACTTATTTTACTGCGTAGAAAAATTACAAAAATAATCTACGACTTTGAATCCTGTACTAAATAAATAGGAGTCCCTTTGTTACCGGACCCATGCAAGAAAGAGGACCGTATAGTAGGAGTTTAAGTCATAATACGCTAAAATACCTTTACGCTAACCATTTATAACGACTACTCAGGTGCTTTTTTTATTTTGTTTTATGTTGTGACTTTTCTTTTAAGTTAAAAAAAATTCTTGAGATTTTTGCTCAAAATCATAAGCTTTTTCAATCTTGTTGTGAGAACAAAAGAGTCCCAAGTTTTTTTTCTGTTTAGTTACCATTTTCAAAGACTTTATATTTTACGGAAAACTCTATGGACTTTTGTGACACTTTTTTTCTCCTAGTAGGATCGTAGAAGCTCGTGATTCTGAGCAGAAATCACATACAATTTTCCAAATTGAAAAAAGTCAACAAAATGAAAATTGGCCCTCATGTAATATTAATTAAGTACCTACCTAACTTAGGATTATTACGTTTACTGTGCTAGTAAAAATCTTTAAATATTTAAGCGTGCGGTTAAATATTTCGTATAATATATTATGTTGGTTGTAGGTATACCTAGTCGAGGTGTAGTAAGTAATGATACCTTATGAAAAACCTTGGAATGTAAAATTAAAATAAAATAAAGGACTTAAAATAAAAAACTGAGCAGTAATTTATGAATTATATTGAGACTAGCTGTTGCCCGCGACTCCATGTGCGAAGAATAGGGAGGGGTATAAAAAATAGCCTACGACTTATTCTCAGGCCTACCGAATATTATAAGTAGAGAAAAAATTTGATAAAAAAATCGGTCAAGCCGTTTCAGAGGAGTTCGATAACAAACACCGAGACTCGAGATTTTATATATTAGACAGAAGACTAGCTGTGACCCAGCAAACGTTGGTTTGTCATATATCATCTAGGGGTATAAAAAATAGCCTACGACCTATTCTCAGGCCTACCGAATATGGACAAAAAACCACAAAACGCAAGTCGCAGCGCTGGCAAGCCTCCCACTAGGTGATCCGACGACAAGAGTTGCAGGCAACTGGTGGAAGCAGGTTGCAAGATGTCGTTCATTATGGCGTTCCAAGGGGGAGGCCTTTATACAACAGTGGACGTCTTCTGGCTGATTGATGATTTTTAATGTGTTTGACTTATTCCAATCAAATGTATTCCTTTAAGACAATAATGAATGAGTAATGAAATCACTTGTCCGTAAATGACAGTAAAAGCAAAAAAGCAACTGAATGGTTACTAGTTTCACTTGTAACTAACTAAATATGTAATCAAGCTTTGGTAATAGAAAATAGTATTCAACTAAATTTGTAATGAGCTAAAATTTAACAGGTGAAATTCTACACAGAGAAAGGTTTATCTCTTCTTCGACCAAATCACAAAAAAATGCGTTTTAATTTAATTTTTTGGTGGAATTACCTTTTTGCAAAATTTCTACCTAAGTAGTATACTATTTGCTTACCTTATATATTTTTTTCCATGTACTTGTTTTTCTGTATTGATTTCTTTGTGGTGGACAATAAAGAGTCATTGTATTGTTGTATTGTATTGTATTGTATCTTAACGCGGGAAGATGAGTTTTTGCTAAATATTTCTTCGTCTTAGGAAATAGCTTGAGAATCGTTTATCAGGGTGACCATCTCAAAAATAGCGAATTTACCCAAGGCTGGCCAAAAATCTGCCAAATTTGCTTGACTCCAGAAAATACCAATAATATGCCATCTTATTATACATGGAAATCAATGAATAAAAAAATATTTTTTCACTTACTACACTATTAAGAGCCGGCAAGCCGGCAACGCACCTGTGACACCCTCAGTTTTGTAAATTCTTTACTATAAGTATTCGTTTTATTTCAATAACTAAAATAATCTCCTACCAAATAAGTCGTAAAGAAAAACAAAATGATCAGACATAGCAATAATGTAAGTTTACCTACTACTTGTATTAACATAATAAGGGTTTCCTTGAAATCTTCCAAATTCTGCCACTCTTTTCAAATCGTCAGTTTATTCTGCCAGAGTTAAAATTTAAGGGCCAAATCTGCCCAAATGGCTGAAATCTGCCACAATTTGATCATCCTGTCGTTTATGCTACGACAGCGTAGCACGTCGCTGTCGGCGCGAGCGCCGTAGCCAGTTGAAAGTTACATTAATTCGTAACAGGAAAGTTCCGACATTATCTGTCATTAGTAACGGTATTTTATTACCTTCCTGCTTCTTTACCTCAATTTTAAGTTTTCAAAATTTATTAAGTTTTATAATTTCTAACTTTTAAGGTTTTAATAAGTAATACCGGATTTTAGCCAAAATTTATTTTCTGATTTACTAGTCTTATTGAGAGTAAATTAAATGCACTTAATGCTTAACTAAGTAAACAAAGGAACAGCTACATTACTTTACATACAATATTTGTTATTTTTATGAAACTATACCGGCCATAGTTAATTATCATTTCACCATATCAACGTAATTAATTTATTGTATACTTGTAGTAACTTCTAATCCCACATTAAATAATCGAAATTTTTAGGCAGGTTGGCAATTAAGTACTAAATATTTCTAAAGTACTAAATAAGTATAGTTTAAGTGATAAAACTCTTACGCATATTTTGGTAATATTTTGTATACAAAGCAGATTTTGGTTATTTATAAATAATAGAATGTTAATCTTGCAGTACATAATAACTTGAAAACTAAGTACGCATAGGTATTTAGTATAAACCTAATGTTATTATATCAATCTACACAAAGAAAACTCTGTACACTTGTAAACTAATAACTTTCAAGCTACAATTACGTTCTCAATACGCTGAAAGTAAACTTAAGTATCCTGAAAGTTTAGAAAATACTGAAACTTTTACGAGCAAGCAGACGCAAACTAATCGGAGTAATTAATTCTACGAAATACGTATAAATATGCTGCATCTATTTCAATCAATGATTTCTATTTCCCATACAGATACAGGTACAGGTACGGAACAATCTTTTGTAGATTTAAAACGCGGAAATTCCGGTAGACGCATACGCATTGAGCCCGGCCAGGCCTAAATTCGATTACACTCCGTCGCCGTCATATAGAAGCGGTAGGCACTCTAGCCGACACTTAAAGCAAAAATAGATACACGGATACACTAGAAACTATTATTTATCTTAAAATGTCACGATTATTAACACATGCATACTTACCATAATTCGAATGAACACGACAAAAGCGCGAAAAACTAAATAGCCAACCGTTACGGTCTGCGAATAAACAACGTCATTGCTCTCAACTCAACGTAAATTTTCGTTTTTACATACAGTCTCGACAGAATAAGCGGTGATGCATTGTATCGTGAAAAATAGATAAGTTGCAATGTGATCGTGGAAATTCAAATGAGTCACTCGCGCACCCTTTCACGTGTTCCGGACCTACCTATAGGCAATTACGTTGTCGTGGAGTCCGCGGAGGGCGAAGGGTGCGCGAGGGCGCGCTGGACGCCGGGCACAACACTCACAGTCAGACGAGCGGCTAACCTTGATGCGTATCGGCGCACTCGGGGTTCCATCCGACGGTCGTCGGGCTGAAGGGCTCGCTTCAGGTGTAACGTGGGAGCGACACTCGGTTACGCGGCGCGGGGAACCGGCGCGGGCGTCGGCGTCGGGGTCGGGTTCGGGGACGGCAGGCGCATCGGCGCGCCGCCACCGACGGTGGAGTCGCGGGGCTGAGCGCGGCGGCCGCGCTACATGTCACGGTGCGAGCGCGCTGTTCGCGCCTTGGTCACCGACTCGCAGTGGCGTCGCCGTCCTACTGTCTGCCCGACGACGGCCGGGCCGGCGGCGCGCGTTGCACCGCCCCGCTGCACTCCGCCTGCCCCCCTGCCCCCCGATGCCCCCTCGACTCAGGCCGCCCCGCTACACCCGCCCCGCCCCGAAGAATTTTCCGCATCGGACGGGAAAAATCGATTGTGCAGCGAGCCCCGAATAATTTCGGCAAGACGCACGGCGCCCTTGCGTCCTCGCGGCCGAGGCGGTCAAGCGCACTGCCGCCGCCGCGGCTTTCACTCGCCCGCTTATTGAAAACTCTTCACTGCACCGCGGTTGCATAAACAGAAAACGCCGAATCTGTTCTCGCTTGCATACAAAATAAGACATTAAGACGACTTGCTATAATTTAATTTAATTTTAAAATTAAATTAAAAAAATACAGTATAATGCACCTTCATTAAAACCACATATCTAAAATAAACAATCCTTCTGAAAAAAAAACATGGAGAAAATTTATAAAGTACTTATACTTACCACATGCACCCTTTATATTACAAAGAATAAGAAAGGAATAGTTTTATTATGCAATTATTATTTAAATATTTCATTAAGAATTTTTTAAATCTAAATTGTATTATTCTGATTGAAATAGACAAACCTAGTAAAAGTTTTGTTTACGCTCCTTATTTATAATACTTACGTACACCCACATAGATAATTTATTTACTATTTATAATGAGGTAATAATATAAAATAATAAGTACAAATGGGTAAAGAAGTCTTTGTTCGTTCGCGATAGAGTACAATGGAGGCCGAAACTGCAACGCGCCGCCTTGTCGTCTGCTTTTTCTAACTAATTCCATAAGTGAAAGTACTCCCGGATAATAACATGGACCGCGTTAATTGAAAATTGATCTGTGAATAAAGCGAGGAGCTACAAGCTGAGATTGTTGACTTAAACAATATAGCCTTAATTAAAGTAGTTGTTAGTCTCACTCGCCTTCAGCCATGTTATTAGTTTCATGTTAAAAATAGTCAAGCTCATTTTCTTTCTTTACAAAACTTTGATATCATCGATGATAGTGCAAGTCCGCTTAACTGTTATAAAATAATTTCGCGTAACTGACCAACTGAGACTTAGTAAATTTTTTTTTTTCTATAAATTCGTTAAAATAAAACAAATATTCAATTAAAACCATTCCCAGTAAAACTACACGGTAGTGCAGATACGCGATATTTACATATATATCGTAGATTAGCGCACGATCCCTGACGATATTATTTCATGTATTTTTTTTCTCCTTTCAACTTACGTAAATCTAAACAAGTTAGCTATGAAGTATCTTTTCAACCGACGAAAACAAAAGGAGGAGGTTCTCAATTCGACGTGTATATTTTTTTTTTTTTTTATGTATGATCACGCATAACTTTTTACAGAGTAGTCCGATTTTGATGATTCTTTTTTTATTGGAAAGCGTATTCCCCCAGGGTGGTCCCATTTAAATTTGGAAACAATATTCCTATATAGAAAAACAGGGGATGATTGACTAACTTTTTACAGAATAGTCTGATTTTCATAATTCTTTTTTATTGGATAGTTAGGGTATACCTTGAAGTTGGTATTATAAATTTGGAAAAAAAATTACCCCAAGGATGGAAAAAAAGTATAAAATAAAAACTTTTTAACAAAAAATTAAACCGCCGAAAAAACTGAAAAGCAAAAAATAATACCTTTTTTGTTTGACCTTAATCTAGGTACCAGTTTGAAGTCGGTGCCTCAGCACGAGCCAGGAGGAGTGATAGAAGCCAATCAGGTAGACGATTATAGGTCTACTCCTCCTGGCTAAGTGCTGTGCGACTTCAAACTGGTACCTAGATTAAGGTCAAACAAAAAAGGTATTAATTTTTGCTTTTCAGTTTTTTCGGCGGTTTAATTTTTTGTTAAAAAGTTTTTATTGTATTTATTTTTTCAACTTCATTTTTTTTATTACTTTTACGGTCATCCCGTGAAATCATATAATTAATTATGATTTCACGGGATGACCGTAAAAGTAATAAAAAAAAAAATGAAGTTGAAAAATAAATACAAAAAGATACTTCATAGCTAACTTGTTTAAAGTTGCACAGTAGCGCCATCTCTTGTCCTGGTGAGCGTTTAGTTCCGAAGGAGTGTTAAAATCTCTTGATAGAGGGTGTAACATAGATGTGCGCTTGCCACTGCATAAGGTGATGATTTAGCAGACTGAAATGTATGATGTATAGGAAAGATTCGTGTCGAATCTCCAGTGGTGGTGTAGGGGTATGGCACACGGCATGGAATGCTGAGGACCTGGGTTCGATTCCCAGCATTGGTCTTTTTTCTGGGTTTTTTTCTGTGCATCTATATTTCAGTTTGTATTTAGTACGAAATATATTACGTAAATCTATTAGTTTCACTGCGCATAGTTAACAGTTTTATGTTTCACCTCAAAACTATTCAAGTTGGTAAGTATTACTTACATCAGCTATACTTTTATACGGAAAAAGGGTATTTGCCAGCAGGAATTACCTCTAAACCAATGTGATACAGTTAAACCAGCATATTTGGATTCTTAGAATATTACACAAAATAACACTTGACCGGTGTTGCGTTTCTTGCACCTTATTTTGACGACGAAGTAAATAACTAACGTAATACCTAATTATTTTCTTATCGAATTAAGCATTACGATGTTTATTATTTCTTAATCTTGAGATTGACATTTGATTATACTAAATCTTAATTTATGATAATGATTGGGTATCTACGTGGACCTCTGTCCAGCAGTGGACGTCTGCGGGTGAAATGATGATGATAATGATCATGATGAAACCTTAATTTCTTCTAGTACCTAAGTCCTAACTTTTTATGGCAGACATAGTCTAGACCGAGCTAATAATTCCCAATTTTGTGATTTTGGAAATTATTTTAATCCGTAGACAGTTTTGGACATTTCAATATTATAGGCATAATTCAAAACTACAAATTTCGCACGCTTAATAAAAACCGGACTCAAATCGAATTATTCTCATTTCAAAAATGTAGAACTAAACTATACTGTAGAAGTAAACTTTATGTAGAAAATGAAGCTAATATAAAGCGTGTAAAAAATACGGTTAATTTTGAAATGAGAATAATTCAAATTAAGTCAGTTTTAAGTCAGTCTAGGGATAAAAAATATCCGTAGGCACTTTGGATAGGTAGGTACACATTGTATATAGAATTCTTATGTGGCATTAATTCTTACAATTGATTTGAACTTTATAAAGTAAGCTGGAACTTACGAGGTTAACATTAATTAGGATGCTAGGACTCTTTTTATAAAGTTTTTATTTATCTTTACGTGTTTAGGTTAAGTTACGTAGCAAAATTCTGCAAGGCGATATTCTTTTCACTCAATTTTGAGTCCTTTATGCTGCGTGCTTGTCAAATTTTGACTATCATAATTTGAAACCTAATGACATTGATGAAAAGTTGCGGGTTTCCTCACGATGTTTTCCTTGACACATAAATTCCGAAAAACACAAAATTGTGAGCCCGGGCTTGAACCACGATGACCCTCTGCTTGAGAGGTCATAGTCAACCCACTGGGTCACCACAGCCACGCACTAGGCCACCATGGCTACACACTAGGTCACCACGGCTTTGTCTGATCGAACTGTGTGCTTTATTTTTTTATTTTTTTATTTATTTATTTATTTAGTACTTAAAGACAACAATGTGATCCACTTGTGTTAGTTAATCTTAATCTAGGTTAGTAACGTATAGTAAAAAGGCTTTAAAAATTAACCGTTTTTAGGACAAACTTTATTATTTTATTCCATAAGTACCTACATGCCAAATAATTTTCAAATTACTCACCGAACACTCTCAAACCCTCAACTTTTTATCATTTCTAATCTCGCGACGTCATATCTGTTGATAAGAATATCCCCACCTCACGTAACACAAACTTTAAACTGCTGATTACTCGTTACGACCACTGCATTCGGTTCCCAAGGATATAGGTTAACGCGTAGTCAAATGTACGTGCCAAGTTCCCGGACAGTGGGTGGCGAAACGTGGTTGCTTAATGAGAAGATGTAAGATGAGTCTTCTTGGAAGAACTTGCGTGAGAGTGGATAGTATTTCAATAAGATTCCCATCAAATCGTAATTAAATCACGTGATTATGAATTTAACTAGGTTCGTTTCCACCTGCTACGCTCCTGAAAAACATATTTCGCTTCCAAAACAGTCATTAGTCTTTTTATACATATTCCCCGGTTTCAGGTACCTCTTGACGACTTTTCCTCAAGACATCCCTAATCTGATCATGGAATGTCCTTCTTGGTTTCCCCCTTCCAACATTTCCATCTACGCAACATTTACTTCGTATTACGAAAGAGATAATAATATACTTTTATGGTCAGTGAAGATGGAAATACGTCTTAAAGTGGTGGCATTCAAATAAATAAATCTAGGTAACTTAACAAATCGCACTCCCAAATCAACAGCGTATCAAATCAAAATAATATATTATTGTTATACTTCGTTTTTTTAGCATTAGAAATGAGGTAAACAATGTTGACGAGTCTTTATATTGAAAAACGCTTTTAAAAAAATAGAAACTATTACTTATGAAACCAAAAGAGTGTAAATGACCATATTACCTTTCAAATTGTTACATATTGGCTGTGACTTATTTTTCCAAAGTGTTTTTCAATAAAAAGACACGTCAAGATCGCTTACCTTCTATCTAATGCTAAAAAAATGAAGGATAGTCATTTCTGGATGGTCTAAATTAAAACGTTGTATTGTTTCGAATTGATACGCTGTTGACGTTGACCTAGGAGCGTGAAATGCTGTTGTGCATACGAGGGGCGTTCAATATAAAGTGAGAATGAGATGCAAACTCTTTTAATATTACGAAATTAAATACTGGCCGGTAAAGCTAATCTATGTAGCTGATTGCTATGAAAAAAAAAAACTAAGTGTCTTTTGTTTAAAAAAATATACCTACGGTAATTTCTTTGCAATGCTATTGCTATTGAGTACGTTAGCGAAAATGGAGAAAATTGAACTGCGCGCCGTTATCAAATACTTGTATTTGAAAAATTTTTCTACGGACCAAGTTAATTTGGATTTGCGGGACACTTTAGGGTCTAATGCTCCTCCGTATTCGACAGTCGCACGTTGGTGCGCTGAATTTAGACGTGGAAGAACATCGACAATGGACGACCCCCGCTCCGGACGCCCTACTACAGCAGTAACTGAAGAAATTGTGAAAAAAGTCGAAAACTCAGTTTTGGCGGATCATCGTGTCACAGTTCATTTTATTGCTGAAAATGTAAAGATTTCAACGGGGAGCGTGCATAATATTTTACATGAACGCTTGGGTATGAAAAAGGTATCTGCGCGTTGGGTACCAAGAATGCTTACTGACACGCAAAAACAAACTAGACTAGAGATTTGTCAAGAAGCTTTGAACCTGATGCAGCAAGACCGGGAACTTTTTTGGCGCGATTTATAACAATGGACGAAACATGGCTCCACCATTACGACCCTGAAACGAAACTGCAGTCTATGACATGGAAAAGGCCATCATCTCCAACTCCGAAGAAATTCAAGGTAAGCCCATCTGCCGGTAAGGTCATGGGCTCTGTTTTTTGGGATGGTAAAGGGGTATTAATGATTGAGTATCTCGAGCATGGAGCCACTATTACGGGCACTTTATACGCCAAACAAATAGCAACATTGCGCAATGAGATCCGCGAAAAACGGCGAGGTAAACTCTCGAAAGTTGTGCTGTTCCACCAGGACAATGCCCCGGCACACAAGTCCGCCGTTGCAATGGCTGCAATTCGTGATGATTCGTATTCACCAGATCTCGCTCCCAGTGATTTCTACCTATTTCCGAGATTGAAACAATACCCGAGAGGCCAGAAATTTGAAGACGACGACGCGGTAGTCGCTGCAGTACAAGATTTTTTAAGTACTCAAGATGAGACCTTTTTTAAAAATGGAATTTTAAGTTTAGAAAAAATATATTCTAAGTGTATTATGCTAAAAGGTGACTATGTCGAAAAATAAAATGACATTTAGTAAAAGTTGTTTATAACATACTCATTCTCACTTTTTATTGAACACCCCTAGTATAAAGCCTGCCTACAAAGTAAGAGGTCCTGGGTTCGAATCCCGGTAAGAGCATTTATTTGTGTGGTGAGCACGAATATTTGTTCCTGAGTTATGGATGTTTTCTATGTATTTAAGTATTTATTTATCTATATAAGTATGATTATCGTCGTCTAGTACCCATAGTACAAGCTTTGCTTAGTTTGGGACTAGGTCGATTTGTGTAAGATTGTCCCCAAATATTTTTTTATTTTATATATTTATATGCGACACAAATCGCCCGCTAATTGCAGTTGTATTGTAAACTAATTATTTATTCAAAACAGTTAACTCTACTTATCCATATAGGTATTTTGCGTGTGTATATGGTAGAGTTATTTACACACAATCAATATGACGGACCGTAACAAAAAACATTGACAATTGTCGAACCTACTGAATAGCGATCCACTGTACTAACCACTTTTGCCACAAAAAGTTATAGTGACACCGCATTGCTTGACAAAATAAATAATTACAACTTTTTCCAGAAATTAAATTAATTGACTGTACAGTCGAAGGCAGAAATATCTATCTATACAACTATCGCGTCAAATTTATTTACATACCTTATGGTTACTGGAATAAAGTTGTATTGATATTTTTGATGCCTTAGTAACGTACGTCGTACATTATATATGACCTTGACTGTACAGTCAATACACTACTGACGCATACTTAAATACCAATAAAAAAAGTAGAATTTTTTTATTGTGAAACAAATACTTACTATTTCCATGCAAAATTATTTCCATTATTAAGTATTTTTAACTACTTGATTATAATAGTGGCGGCTATATTACAAGCTTTTATTTAACTTGCCCTCTCATTCTGAGAGGAGGCCTGTGCCCTGCAGTGGAACGTATATAGGCTGGGATGACGATGATTTAACTTGCATTGTTTTTATGTATGTACGGATCAAATCTTGGAAGTCGAATTTGACCCATCACTTCCAGTGGCCGAATTCACTTGAAATTTGGTATACTTATGTAAGTTGGATGACAATGCAAGTACGTACAGTCAACAAAAAGTACAGTCAGCCAAAATGCTTGCTATAAAAATGAAATTAATAACAAAAAATAATTTAATTTTTGCTCTTTTATTTGGGAGTCTACTTTTGTGAGACTTGTTCTCAATGCCATCGAGGAAGTTACTAGCAGTTATTTGTTTAGTCAATCTAATTTGAAAATGTAAGCGAATATTTTTATTGAGGCAGACATCTTGCTACCTTGCAAGATGTCTGCCTCAACCTTCTACCCTAATAAAGTTAAAGACCAGGCGAAAAACGTTTTTAGTTTTTGGCGGAGAAAGGCCAAGTTTCGTTCATGACTCTGTGCGTACTTTGTAATCAGTTACAACGGGTAATGTATTTTTCATTACCTAACCGATCAAAGAAACTAGGTACCTATTATCGTTCTATATAAAAAAAGATCAGAAACTAACGTCTAGACTCTAGACACTGTCGGCCTTCGCACCTTTTCCAGTTGAATTATGTAAAAAATCGACTAAGTGCGAATCTTGCGGGTTCCGTACCAAATTTAAAGTTGCAACGTATGTTTATTTATTGTTCCGTTTTGCCAAGGAACAAAAATAACTTATGTTCTTCTGTTAAACACATTTTCAACTATTGCCTAACTTATTGTAGTAACTCGGTAACGAATTTTATACCCATGGATTTTGTATGAAAATATACTTTCAAAAGGTGTCCTTTGATTGAAAGCTCATATTATTTACATTTGCATGATATTATTATTATGACTTACTCGTAATTATTTAGTACTAGCTTTTGCCCGCGACTCCGTCCGCGTGGAATTAGTAATTTGGGCAGCTTATTTTTTTATCCAATTTGCTTCTTCATCAATTATGGCTCTCCTTAGTTCCTCGATATTAAAAAAATTACCCCCCGCACCCTCCAACCCGCTCCCTTCCGCACTCCCCCCGCACAGCAACCCCGAATCCCCCCCCCGCACCCCTCCACACCCCCTGCACGCCCTCCCACACAGCACCCCCCGCACACCCGAGTTCATCCCAATTCAAGCGTGCCCTATAAAAATTTACTTCAAGTTTTTTTTGTCAAATATCTTGAAAACGGTGCATCCTACGGCAAAATCAATGAAATTTTCATCCCTCCTTTCATACCTCCACACCCTCTCCCCCGCACCCCCCCCTCAACCCCCTCAACCCCCCCCCCCAACACCCGGTGTTTTGTCAAATATCTTGAAAACGGTGCATCCTACGGCAAAATCAATGAAATTTTAATCCCCCCTCCGAAGCCCCCCCTCAACCCCCCCCTACCCCCTTGGTGTTTTTGTCAAATATCTTGAAAACGGTGCAAATCAATGAAATTTTAATCCCCCCTCCGAAGCCCCCCCCCTCAAACCCTCCCCCCACCCCCCTGGTGTTAACACTGAAAGAATTTTTCAAATCGGAGCAGTAGTTCCTGCGATTAGCGCCTATAGAAGTTTTACTTGAAAAACCCCCGATTTTGAAACATTCTTCCGCTCCGCTCCGCTCCTATTGGAGTTAGCGTGATGATATATAGCCTATAGCCTTCCTCGATAAATGGGCTATCTAACATTGAAATAATTTTTCAAATCGGAGCTGTAGTTCCTGAGATGAGCGCGTTCAAACAAACAAACAAACAAACAAACTCTTCAGCTTTATATATTAGTATAGATTGATTTCAACTTGATGCTTTTTCGAGTTCCATAGAAAATAATGGTGACATATTTACTAACGCACACACGCACAACAACAATAACAACGGACGACGAAGTGGTACTGTACTATAGGGGTTCTGTTTTCTTCTACGGAACCCAAAAAATAGGTTTTACGCAATACCTCACGCATGGCAGGCTAAATTAATCTTTGGGCAACAAAGTAGTATTTTTTGCACTAAGTAAGTAAAAAATTTAATAGAAGAACCATATTAGCGTAGGGAAATAATGCGGATCAAATTAGATTACCTTTTTTGCATTTGTGAGTAACTCTGGACCTGAAAAACTTAATATTTTTGGGCTTCTATACCTCATCAATCTCATCATCCCAGCCTATATAAGTTCCACTACAGGGCACAGGCCTTCTCTCAGAATGAGGGGGCTTGGGCTATAGTTCCCACGCGGGCCCACTTCACACACCATTGAATTTCTTCGCAGGTGTATATAGATTTCCTCAAAAGAAAAAAAATAATTCTGTCTGATAAAGTAAATTTTCTCAGGAATGCGTGGATCATATTGAAATTAGTATAAGACACTCAGGGCTTCTCTTGCAATTTGTTTTTGAAGTTGCGCGATCTGGTAGATCGTAGACACAAAACTAAGTATGGGATACATTCCATTGCCATAGAATTACGAAATATGCCAACTACCTAAGAAAAAAGTCCGTAAATTTGTTTTTCTTAGAAATGCTATGAAGTACAAACTTACTTTTACTGACTTTTTAAGTGCCGGACCCTCCGCACGTGAGTCCGACTCCCATTTGGTTACTTTTTAATTGCATCGATCATTTTCTTCGAAAATTGTACATTCAACCATTTTGGGTCAAAGCTTAGTACGAAACCCAAACTCCCACAAGTACGTTTTCCGTTGCTGTTAAAACGTAATACAGAGAACGACAAATGGAAACAATGCATCAGACGCAGACGGCACATTCGTCGGAATATTTTTTGTGCGTCTTAAACGGCGGGCTTTTTTCGCAGCGGCTCGACTCGTGACCTCTCTTGACATTAACTAACTCGACCTGCGTGCGTAGAGGTACGTTAATTCTTTTATTTCACAAAGATGACTAGGTTCAAAATTTGTGATAGCACCATTTTATGTATCACGACTTTTAAGATTGTCTATTTAATGATAAAACACGAAAATCTACATAAATTGTGACATTTTTCTGTCTACGCGTAAAATTACTTTTCAGTAGTCTATTTAAGAAAAAGGATTAATTATAGCAAGTATTATGATCTATTACTTATACTCTTTAAAATATCGTAACTGATTTACTGACTGACGGACAACGCATAGCATAAACCATGGATTTTTCTAAATTAAAGAATGGAAAAATTTTTTTTTATTGAACTGAACAGTTACTGTACATCCGTTTAAAATCATCAAATGTTCACTGCATGAAAAGGCGACAAAGTTACTTTTAATCCAAGCTCGCGAACACCGCGCTAACATTTAAAGGCATTAATGAGCTTACACTTAAAAAAGTAATTAACGCATGGAAAGTAATTAGTTATAATAAAAAATGCATGCCTTTACAAGGAGCGGCTGGCGTGGGCTACGAGGCTAGTGCCCCAGACGACGCCGCAAAAAGCGACAGCCTGCGAATCGTCTAGCTACCCCTGTTAGCCTGCTACTTGGCTTTCGAATACGAGTAACTTCTAACGCAGTTTTGTATTGATGTTTATTTGTCAAGAGATGACTCGTCATTTTGATGACGTTTTTAACCGACTTCAAAAAAAAGAGAAGGTTGTATGTTTGTTACTCGATTATTAGTTATGAATACAACCACTTTATTCTACTAATTTTACTAATTCAATAATCTAGGTGTGACTTTTTCACGCTAAAACGGCTGGACAGATTTGGATAAATTTGGTATGTAGCTATCTATCAGCTATCTGGATCTTTAGAAAAACATAGTTCTTCCTTTATTCCCACGGGATCGGGATGTACTTATACATTTATAAGCTCGAAATCTCAACCGATAAGAGACGTGACATTTTACGTGGGTGTTCGTTTTGCAACGTAAATTATACCTACAATGTCTATTTTTTGAGAATTCGCATGGGCAATTCTACTACCAGATCTAAAGGTTGACGCGACCGAAGCCACGGGGAAGGCTAATCAAGAATAAGAATATTTAAAAAAAAACCGGTTGTCTGTAAAGTCGGTTTACGGACGATAGTTTAATGTGACAACGTCATAAAGAAACATTCAAAAAACAAAAATGAAACCAGGCGGTCACCCATCCAAGTACTGACCGCGCCCGACGTTGCTTAACCTCGGTGATCGGACGAGAACCGGTGTTTTGTCAAATATCTTGAAAAAGGTGCATCCTAGGGCAAAATCAATGAAATTTTCATCCCCCCTTTAATGCCCCCCTCCCGCACTCCCCCCACACCCCTCGCCTCAACCCCCCTCACCTCCCTCAACCTATGGCGATGCCTACCAGTCAAGGGAACCCTTATAGTTTTTTCTCACGCTCGTTAGCTGCTAGGTGAGCTGGAAAAGATCCTTTTAAAAGATGAGTTTTTGTACTACTGTCTCTTAATTATTGTAATTTTAACTAGTTGTTACACAACATGCATACATACAAGACGTAACGTAATTCAAGTGTAGGTACTACAATAAATAGAAGTGTTAAAATGAGAGTGAACTTTTTTAATAACTGACACATTTTTGATGTCAAAAATTTTTTGCCAACAATCTAGTACCTATGAAAAAATTTAGTTTAGTGGGTAAGTCACACTATCATAAATAACACCTAAGTAATTAAGGGTAATAGTTGAATTGCCGCGCAGTTGTATAGCCCATAGCTTTCCTATTAATTTGTCATATTTTATTCGTCTGAATTTTTTAAGAAGACTATTTTGTTTGGGAGCAATGGTGGATTAATTTTATTAGCTTTTCCGGTTATTCTCTTATCCGTATATTCTATAAAAAAAAATGTCTAGTGTCTCGTTTATCCGTGATTATGTGCATGTGCGAATCAGATTGACACAAATTTATCTTGTAAGTACCTATCTAAATATGATAGATAAAAATTATAACTAATTACAAACAATTATTCTAAACTTAAAGTACTTACTTGCGTAAAAAAATACTGAAACACGTTATGAAACATGCCCTTGGGCATGGTTCCGAAGATACTAGCAGCGTTTTCTCTTTGAAAACCTAAGCTGATTCTTTGTCCGAGGAAGCTGCCACATCTTCAGTCCCCTGTGACGGTAGCCCCTTTATAATTTGTTTATGAAGCCTAAAGCGCTAGGAGCCCGCAGACCAAGCGTCTCAACGCCAAATGGGTCAAAGTCATATTCGGTGCCTAAAGAACTGAATTAGTTTCAATTATTTGTAACAAGAAATGTAGAGCCCGTGGTGGCCTAGTGGTTTGACCTATGGTCTCTTAAGCAAAGGGTCGTGGGTTCGACCCTTTGCTCACACCTCTTAAGCTTTTCGGAATTTATGTATAAAATTATCACCACACCACCACCACCACGACCACCAGATGGCCTAGTAGGTAGAGAACCTGACTACGAAGCTTGAGGTCCCGGGTTCGATTCCCGCGTCGGGGCAGATATTTGTATGAATAATACGAATATTTGTTCTCGGGTCTTGGGTGTCTATGTTTAATATGTATTTAAGTATGTATCTATCTATATAAGTATGTTTATCCGTTGCCTTGTACCCATAACACAAGCTATGCTTAGCTTACTTTGGGACTAGGTTAATTGGTGTGAATTGTCCCGTGAATTTTTTTTTATTTTTTTATTTTATTATATTTAATGTCCTACAGATTACAGATGGACGTATATAGGCTGGGAGGGATGATGATTTATGGCAAACTATACGAGCACCTGTTAAGTAATTTCCGTTGACTATATCCTGACGCGACTTTAATGCATGCTTAACATAGATGAACTAAAACAATTACTTTGCTCACCCGCGACCTTACAATAGTTACGTTTATGCAAGAAATGTGCGTTCATGCAGTTCCTCCACCTCCACACTGTACGAACACACACAAATCACATAAACCCAACCATCACCACCACCAAGCTACACTGACGCGTTTCGAACTCAACCAGAGCTCATCTTCAGAGTTACCACAACCGTATGCTATGCTACCAAATGTTAAACTTTGTTTGGTAGCATAGCATACGGTTGTGGTAACTCTGAAGATGAGCTCTGGTTGAGTTCGAAACGCGTCAGTGTAGCTTGGTGGTGGTGATGGTTGGGTTTATGTGATTTGTGTGTGTTCGTACAGTGTGGAGGTGGAGGAACTGCATGAACGCACATTTCTTGCATAAACGTAACTATTGTAAGGTCGCGGGTGAGCAAAGTAATTGTTTTAGTTCATTAATATGGACCTCCGCAAAGTAACGCCTGATTCAATAAATTACTTAACATAGATTCAATGCCAGACTTAGTAATTTATGTGTAGACGGTGTATAGCGCCGCCGGCCTGCAAAGGTCAACGCACGAATATTTCGGCGTGTCTCGACTCAACAAGGATTCGAAAGCCTAGTCTAGCCTAGCGCTGTCTAGTCTAGCTAGAAAGCGGTTTATAAGGTTCAAGCCTATGCTATTAACGATAACAGGTGACGTCAGTGTCTGGTTATCTCATAAAAATGTATGCAAAACAAAATGAGTCGGACTACATCGTTTAAGATAAATAATGTTATTTTGTCTTACCTCCTGACCATTTATCAGAGCCATGGTGATAAATTTCACAAGAAAGTCCAACGTAAATCACGGCCGACATGGATTGGATTGTGGTCATATCACTAAATAGTCCCTTGCTAATTTTTGATAAAACTGAGACAGGATGAAAAGTCTCGCTTTCACAGGACATTGTTTGACTATATGTGCCGGTGGCGTCTTTTTTGAAGTCTGCGTTGTATTAAAACTACAAATTTACTGTACCTAAATACCTAGTCTTCCAACTTGATAATTACATGCATAGACATAAATCACCATACAATATAACTACCTACGTCATTTCAAGGTTTATGCAAACAATGTATATAGGGTGTATCCTTTAACTAATCAGTAATTAAGCCCAAGTGATTTACATTTTTTAAAAATAAACAAAAAGTGCATGATGATAATATCACTGACAATAGTAATTTCTTAATGAACAGAAAAGGTCATATTTGCAATGTATGGTTTATGGTCCGTGGAGGTCTGAGATACTAATAATGAACTTTTTGGAGTTCAACAACGTAAGGTTAATAAAAAGTTTAAATAGGCGCGGATTGTAGTGATCTTTATGTTTATAAGTAAACTAGCCTTCTGTCCGCAGCTTCGCCCGCGATAAATTAATTTTCCAGTAGGAAAAGGTATTTTCTCGCGGTAAAAAGTAGCCTATGTCACTCATTGATAATGTAGCTTTCTAACGGCAAAAGAATTTTTGAAATCGGTTCAGTAGTTTCGGAGCCTATTCAATGCAAACAAACAAACAATCAAATATTTCCTCTTTGTAATATTAGTATAAAAGTATAGATATAGATATTTTAGTGACAATAAACGGATCACTCACGTCTTAAAACGAGTTTAACTCGACATGTTTCGGGATAATTCGTAGCCCTTCCTCTTGGAGTCGCACGTCACGGTGGCTGCCAAACGCGCACTGCGTGCTACCGCCCTGTACGCTTAGTATAAGTTTTACTTCACCAAAATACTTCTCGATCGCGATTACGTAAAAAAATCAATTACTAGTGAAACATGGACAGCGTATCCGCGCGCGCGCTTCCATGTTTCCATAGAATTGAAATTTTTACGTAAACGCGATCGAGAAGTATTGAAGTGAAGGAAAACTTATACTAAGCGTACTGGTCACGCGGCTACTCGACGCAACTGACATCGAAAGACAACTACCCCCGTTTTCATCATCACTTTTCTTGTCAAATGTAGGGTAGCACACAACACTAACAACATCACTTAGTAAAGGTTCGCTCACACTCACCGTTGACGCAGTACGAACATTCAACACTGTTTTCCAACTTGGGGGTACTGACCAACCACTATCCCGGTTGAAATTTGGATGACGACCAATCTGAATACCGTGCCGTGTTGTGTGCTACCCTACTTTTGACAATGACAATAAAAGTGATGATGAAAACGGGAGTATTTGTGTTTCGCTGTCAGTTGCGTCGAGTAGCCGCGCGACCAGGGCGGTATCACGCAGTACGCGTTTGGCAGCCGCCGTGACGTGCGACTCCGAGAGGAAGGCCTACGAATTAGCCCGAAACATGTCGAGTTAAACTCGTTTTAAGACGTGAGTGATCCGTTTATTTTCACTATGAGTTAGTCTCACGGTAGTTTCATGTTTAAAGTAAATATTTATTAAAAATATAACATCGCCCCAGTACCAAGGAATTGCCCAGTAACAAGACATCTAGCGACCAATAACTGACAATTTCGAAATGATGAAATTCATTGACTAATGCATTGTACATAACTTTAAATTTAAATTTTTCTGAGATTAAGCATTTTGGCGCATTAGGATCAGGTCAAGGTAACTTCCAATATACTTACTAAAAAATCATCGTTTAAAATTACTGTTGCAGTGGGACTTAAATAAGCTGGGATGATGATGTGATGACATACGGACGACACGCTGTATATAGGTAAGTACTAGCTGTGTGGTTTTAAAATTTAACGCATACGTACATATTGCAGATGTATTCAAGTAGGCCGCCAGACGCATTAGCGTGGATTCCGAAAACCGACTAGACTTGTTCGCATAATTATGGCTTCTTTTCTTAGGCAATGTTCGGTTGGCGCGACGGCCACAAAGCCAAAATTCGCATTAGCATTTTAAGAGCACGGAAATTAATAAGGGACGATCTTTCCTTTTAAAGTTTTTAAACTATTAGGAGGGTCAACAGCATAAATAAGTGGTAATTTCTGTACCTTGTCGTTTTCAATCGTTTGTCAATTTTGTATGACATTTCAAACATGACGTTAAAGTGACAAGGTACATATATAATCACTTATTTATGCTGTTGACTGTACCTAGTTTTTTAATCAGTTGTTCTTCTAAGATTAGAGTGCACTATTTTTCCAGTTATTTATTATAGTAGTAAGTATTTTTATCCATATCTTACTATCCGCAGGTAGCCAGGAATACCTCTTATAATTAACTGAATAGATAACCCATCGTAGGTAGTTAACCATAATCAAAACTTACAGATACTGACAATTGACATGTAGGTATTTTATGTAGATTATTTTACTCGTTAATGATGATTTAAATCTATGTGGAACATTGCTTTTAAAATGTTTGTAACTATACAAAACGCGTAGAATTTAATACACGCACTAAACCTTCATTGAAACTAATAACAAATCGTCTGCTGCATTTTGATACGTTATCTATTTGAGCGGGCCGGCAGTCACTAAAATAAACTCTACCAGAGTGATAAGAACGTGACACCTGCGTCTGAATAGCCTACTTATTTAAAAAAATAACGACTCACCGCTATAGCGAAAAAAAATATATTGCGATTTGATAGATACACTAAGCAAATACCTTGCAACAGAAGTATCCTGAAGGGAAAGCATGTTGGAGTAGGTAAATATTCGAGCGTTTTAACTGCTCGCGTCAAACGTCATTATCCCAACCGTAGCCACAACTTTAATTTATCTAGACTAGACTAAGCATCGGTACCTACTGTCTTCGTTTCCATGGTAAAAAGCCGATTCCAGGATTTTTATTAAACATGTTCTGAGGTGCCGATATCAAAAAAAATCGAACAAGCGTAAGTTGAACTCGCGTGGAGAGGGTTCTGTACGATAGGATCTGGGTTCTTAGGGTAAATCTGTTAATAATGAATTAATGATCGTTTTTTTATTTGACCCATATTTTTTGGGTACTTATAAGTTTTCCTGTATTCTATAAGTATAAACTTATTATACCTATTTTTTTATTATTTTAGAATCGATAGAATTTTGAAAAAATAAATTCGTGTAGAGTCCCTCAAAATATCCTTAGCGGTCTTAGGTCTTACAAACTCTAATAGTTTTTGAAATAATTCTAATATATTAATATTATTTATCTACTTACTTGTGGCATAATGCACTTGTAGTCACCCTGGCCTTGAGGACTGAAGTCGTGGTTCACCTATCACGCGCGGCATTGACGAAATTATCGACGTTAAAACAATTTTATTACAAAACGCACGTTTTCTAAATACTAAGGCGCAAGTTTTTTTTTTAATAAATCGTTTACTAAACCCCATCAGACAATCTCTCTTAGGCGGGCTTGCGCAGATCTGGGTTAGCTACTTAACTCCGAGTTAACTGCTAACCCAGGGTTAACAAGTGTCAAAATGTATGGAACTGTTATTCTTAACCCAGGGTTACCGATTTAATTGTTTAACCCTGAACTGTGCAAGTGGCTCTTAGTGGTGTCGTTCAGGGCAGATTTGATGTTGACACCACCAATCAACTGGCGTACTTTTTTTGAGCTGTCACAACACAACTCTCCCATAGAGTTTGAACGACAATAACAACATAATGACGTCACTTGTTCGCCAGCTCAATCAACTATTTATTTGTTTTAAAGCAACAAAAAATCTAATTTTGCATTTAATCGAAAATTAATCTTGTTTTCTGGGCTAAAATAAAGCGTTTTTTTTACTAGAGTCGTGTCTTCGAATTATTTTTTAATTGCCATAATATCATCCCTTTTGTTGGGAACGCTGCTTATTTACTGCATGTAATAATGATAATAATGAAGCATATGAAGCATGCGACGGCTGACACGAATTGACCTAGTCCCAAACTAAGCAAAGCTTGTACCTATTATGGGTAGGTACTAGATAACGTCTAAACATATTTATATAGATAAATATGTACTTAAATACATATTAAACATCCAAGCTCGTGCGCAAACATTCGTATTATTCATACAATGTCTACCCCGACTGGGGATCGAAATCGAGATTTCAAGCTTCGTAGTCATCTCTAACCATTACGCTATCCGGTCGTCATGTATTACCTGTGCGCTTACGTTTTGTACATAGTAGTATATTTTACAGTGGTGAACGGTACTAACACTCGGTAAACCGGGTTGAATAAATTTTTGAAGATACCAAACGCTTCACTTCCATTACTGCACTTTCAAGAAGAGTTTTTAAGTTTTTTAGCTCCGGGCTTACTTGCAAAAATTTTCACGGCCCACCACTGATTTTATAATACTAGGTTTCTTTCAACGAGTTTATGTATTGTATTTAAAAAAAAATGTAGCTTTCAGTATTATTTCTGACTTTTTAACTAATTCTTGCTAATTGCTCTTCTTATCCACTTGAAGGTTGACAGGTAGAGATCGCTTGAAGGGATAAGTTCGCCTTTGTACATTTATTTCAACGGGTGTCAATAGTGTTTTTTTTTTCCTTTTTGTACAATAAAGGGTTTACATACATATATCTACAATCTGCGATCGATGTTATCGCTCCACCGGCACAAAGAAAAGCCACGATTTCAGAATCTGGTTAGAGTAAAAGTTTGTGTGGAATTTTTTGGAGCTTTTTTGTTTGTGATGTTATACTTTTACTGCCTTCATTACGTGTTGTGTTATTACAGTTCAGAATAGTCAATACGGCTGACTATAATATGAATGAATACGGGAATACGACACAATTATGTTTATACTAGCTGTTGCCCGCTACTCCGTCCGCGAAGAATAGGGGTAGGTATACAACAAATATAGCCTACGACCTTTTCTCAGACCTACCAAATGGAGAAAAAAAAGTTACATAAAAATCGGTCAAGCCGTTTCGGAGGAGTTCGATAACAAACACCATGACACGAGATTTTTTTTTATATATTAGACTAGTTGACCCCGCAAACGTTGTTTTGCCATTTTTTATATGTATACTTAGATAAAAGTACAGAGAAAAAAGTTTTATAAAAATCGGTCAAGCCGTTTCGGAGGACTTCGATAACAAACACCGTGACACGAGATTTTTATATATTAGATTTACACTCCCATGAGTGACGTCACGCGAAAAAGCTGAAAACAAAATGCAAAGCGAACATGTGAGACTCGTATGGAAAACGAAAGTCTCCGAGTTTCATTCAGGCGAAGTTGGCTTCGCGGCGCGGAAGCTCCGCGCAGATGGACTCGACATTATAATAACAATGCATACTATATTTTTATTCAGTATAGCTGTTGCCCGCGACTCCGTCCGCGTGGAATTAGTAATTTAGGCAGCTTATTTTTTTTAAGAAATTTGCTTTTTCATCAATTATGGCTCTCCTTAGTTCCTCGATATAAATAAATTACCCGCCCCCGCAACCCTCCCCCCCCCCTAACCCCACCCCCCGACCGAACTTCCCCGCACACCCGCGTTCACATTCACTACCGTACTCCCAAGTCAAGCGTGCCTATAGAAGTTTTCCTTCAAAAACCCCTGATTTTGAAACATTCTTCCGCTCCGCTCCGCTCCGCTCCGCTCCTATTGGTGTATTGGTGTTAGTGTGATATAGCCTATAGCCTTCCTCGATAAATGGGCTATCTAACACTGAAAGATTTTTTCAAATCGGAGCAGTAGTTCAAACAACAAACAAACTCTTCAGCTTATTAATTCTTCTAAAAACTGTTCGATAAATTCTTAAAATAGACGTATCTTTCTTATTTGTGAACCGATTGAAATGAAACAAACACTAAATGTTAATCCAAGAAAATACCACCATATCAGTGAAAACCGCATCCTTCTAGGTTAAGCCGTTTCTGAGATTAGCGCGCACAAACGCACAGACAAACAGACAATAATTCTAAAAATCATTGTTTCGGGTTCTATTGCGCTAATAAATAGCCCTAGTGACCGTTTTTCTCAAATATCTTCAATGTACAGACACCGACTTGTTACAGATTTATTATATGTATAGATATATGATGTTTGATGTCTTGCTATACCGTAATATAATATGTAAATATAGGTTGGTACTATATAATAAATATTAGGTGTAAATGTCTTATTAAAGAAGATTATGTGATCACTTACAAATCAGCATAAAAAATAATCATATGACTATACAGTTTATACAAGGTGTTTCTATTCTGGGGACAACGACCGAAATTCCAAGTAGAGTTCCTTTTAAGAAATGTTCTAATTTTGTAAATTATTTGATAAGTCAATATTGATTAAACCGGCCAAGTGCGAGTCAGACTAGCGCACCGAGGGTTTCGTACAAATTAATATGCATTTCGCAATGTTTTGTATGAAGCTTTGCACATAAGTTAGAAATACCCTAATCAACACGCACGTTCTATTCATCTTTGTCCAGAGGGTAGAGACACGTGGTGTAGATACGAGTAATAATATGTATACAGGGTTATTTGTAATTCACTAGCATCCTTTTAACCCTAAACTCCTACCACTTAAACAAATGTTTTTTGTTTTACGGCTTTTGTCATAACTTAATATTTTTGGTGTAATAACGTTTTGAAAATTTTGTGATTACCTGTTATTTTTACGATACTCTGTGTATTTGTATGGGATAAAAGTGCTTCATTTTAAAAAGTCGTAAAACAAAAAACATTTGTTTGAGTGATAGGAATTCAGGGTTAAGAGGATGCCAGTGAATTACAAATAACCCTGTATTATAGCTAAGTCTGTGATGGGCTTAATATTCATAACGTAAACAATCGATAAGTTTATGTTAGTCAAATATTGTTTCATCCCTTATCCGTCACTTTGATGTTCGCATTAGCAAGACATTATTTTAGTTAAAATAGATCTGTAACTAGTTTTTACAAATAAGGAGATTAGTTTTTCTACTGACAGGTGTCACGGGAATTCTGATGACGTCAGTAAGGTTGATTGAGACAGGTGATGTGATCATAAAATGTAGAGACGACAGCATCAATTAAACTTTCCAGTTGTGTGGGTGAAATTAAACGACCGCACCGTACGACCGTTTGATCTCGTTTATTCTTTCAAGTATTGTAGTGACTCCTAGCGCCATCCTGGCATCAGATAGAGAAACTGTTACATTCTACATCACGCAATCGAAGTTTCTCAACTCGGCTACAACATCCAACTGTCTTCCTTCGGACTTCGAACCCCAAGCATAACATCCGCCTGGAGAGAAATCTCTCTATAGTAGCCTATCCTCATAGGTAAGTATATTATGTATTTTTTCTCATTTAAATTAATGTTATTGTTCTAACATAGGCCTCTAAAGCGTTTTTCCATCCAATCCATTTTGAAAGTCAATTTTAATAAGCAACATGGGTCAAACTTTACTGAGAATCGAGGCTAGTAACATACAGTACAGTAGTTACGAGTTTAAATTCCAGCTGGAGCACCTGAAAACATATTCGTTTAAATAAAACTTTTAATTCTATACCAAACCTTCTGCTAATGAAAATAAGAAATATAATAGAGGTAGAGATATAGATCGATCATATATGAGAAAATAAAGACAGATTTAATAATTGATACTTTAAAATGCCGCTGTGTCGGTTTCGTCGATTTCACCTAGCCAATCCTATCCTATTCTATCCTACTTAACGTTATAAATGAGAAAGTTCGTGAAGATGTTCAGATGTTTGGATATATATGTATGTTTGTAAACTTGGCGTACAGAATGTTAAAAATCTGGATTAAGCCATAGGTTATTTAATTATCTCAGTTTACGAATTCCCGATGGATGGATGTAACAAGAACAGAGGGCGTTGTCCTTAAACGCTGATGTACCTCAGCTACCAAGGTGACGTGCTAACTTCTTCTGCAATCAATAGATGGCGTTGTCCAAGCGATCGTTATGCTTTAAAAATATTACTTACTGTAAGTTTTTCATGGATTTGTAATACGAGTGAAGCCGCGGGATAGTGTTAGTAATACTTCAACAAGGTTAAATTCCTTTGTTCTCGCCGTTGATCCTTGCATTTCATACATCCCAGTGCTGAAAGTTCGCCAGACTGAACTGTTTAATAACGTCTGCAACAAATTACACCAGGACTGAATGTGCCCGCTGCTCTAGTGCACGATCCCCCTAGTAAAACTTTATTTATTGCATCATTAGGGTATGTTATTTATTCAGTCTGTGGGACAAATACTTGGGGTGTTTAAACCAGCGCAAAATATTTAAGATGTTTTGATAATTGGTAACATCATCATTTTCTAGATTACATAAACCCCACAGATGCGTACTGGCCTCCGCATAGATGAGATGCATTGGGCTGTAGTTCTCACGCAAGCCAAGTGCATATTTGACCCTTTACACGCACTATTAAACTGGCAGACATTTCTATAGTTATCACTATTTTTGTGACTTATGACAAGAGTAATATTAAAATCACTCTCATTAACTGAGCAAGGAACAGTAACTGAATATTCTGTATTTAGTCATTCATAATACTTAACCCCCTTTATTTTATATCTTCGTTTAGTAAAGCTATTATTCTTGAGGAAATTTAACACCCAACTAGTTATTTCATGGTTAGTTTAGTCCCAACGTAAAATAATCGCAAAAACATCTTAGCGTGTTAACTAACTTAAAGTTAAAATGTGGTTTTCTTTAATCATAAGCTCATTTCTAATTCCTCATGTGCAAATGTCAATCATATCGTTATTAGGATCTAATGAAATAATTATGAGGTAATATATTTTATAATGATTGAGATCGTGCCTGTGCATATTAATTATAAACTCTCTACACGTTATACACGGGGTGAATTTTTTAAGTAAAGGTACTATTTAATATCCTAGCTCATGAACTATATGCTATAACTGAAACCAAAAGCATAAATGAGCAGGGTAATTTGATATACCTATAACCAGTGTTAATATGACTCTATGCGCGAAATAGACATGTTAGAAGCCATAAAGGATTTTTTTATTTGTTCACAGTACCTATACCTTATGAAAAGTGTATATTACCTACTGATAAACTGATGATAAGGGTTGGTGTGTACAGTCATCGGAAATAACTTCTGATGGGACGAAAGCACTCAAAAATATTTAACTTGACTCTATCCGTGGAGTCGTTAAAGCGTATCAGATGTTTTAAAGTGCTTCATCTTATTCGATATTATTTCCAGTGATTGTTTCAACTACTTCTAACAATATAATTACATACCTAGTTAAATAATTATGTGTGCAGTATGAGAAAAATGACAGATTTTTTTTCTTTTTACAAACACAAAGCCATATCCTGAATTCTGTGTGGACTGGATGTGGCCGACAGTGATGAAACTCATGAACCTAACTAAGTTGAATATTATAGAAAACAAAACATTAACCTAGAAAATCTAAACAATCTTTAAACTTATTGCAGACATACAAATAGAAATGTCTTCCTTCTAGGATTTTTTCGTGTTTTTTTTTCAGAGAGTTTGTTCTCAATACAATGCAATGTCATCGAATTGGCTCAGAACTGGACCAAGGTTTTATAAAACTATCTCAATGCTGATATTTTAAATGTAATGAATCGTCCTTGATTGTATGAACGCGAAATAACACAAGGATAAATTCATATATATTTTACTATTATTAAGTTTCTACAGGAAATATTGTTTCCAATTTTAGAAATAGAAAGTTTTATTTAAATGTCAACTTACAATATTTCTCTTTATAAATCTGATTTATGTTGAGAGTGTTATTAAATAATATTTTTTGTTCATAATAAAGTAAGTAATTGTAAAGTAGAATAGAGAAAATTGCGTGTTTACTACTATTAACACACGAAACCCATAAACTCCACCACAATAATGAAAATAATACACCAGTATGTCGTCTTTGTTTACAATCAGAGCCGAGGCGACAGCTACCCTACTAGCTAGGGGCGGCCGCGACGCTAGTTTTCAATGTCACGGATTAGGGTCCCACTATACATTATGTATACCTGCCAGGTACATAAGTGTACATAGACAAGCACATAGCACTATTTCTATGAGCGCACCCCACCGATTGTAATCTGGGCGAGGGGCGAGCGGTTGAAGCGAACGGACCAATCGCTGTGCTCCCGTGACCAGAAAAGGGGGAGGAGTTTCGCACCCCTAGTTTTCTAGGGGTTAGTGTGCTTCCGCGGCCAACCTAGTTTGCCGTAACCGTCCCCGCACCCCGTGTCCCCTGCAACCCACTAATTTAGGGTTGATCAATCGGCCGGTGCCGGTTATGTAACAGACAGCAGCGAGCGGCCGGCCGCCCGGCCGCCGGCGGCGTCGCCGTCCCGGCTCCGTCTGGCACTCTGCCTTCGATACCTTAGCTTGTTTACGTTTCTCAAGTTTGCGGAATAAATGTTGTTTGTTAAGTACTTGAGAATGTGCTTTATTTTTTATGAACTTCAATATAGGTTACCTACCTTGTTCCTCCAATTATTTATTTTCTATGTTGAGCATGTACGGTAAAGTGCAAAAATATCGATTAAATCCGCCTTTATTTTATTTTCCTTTATTTAAAATAAAAAATAAAAATCGATTTAATCTTCTCATAATATTTTTTTGGCGACCAGATGGACTAGTGTTTAGAGAACCTGGCTATGAAGCTCGAGATCCCGGGTTCGATTCCCGTGTCGAGGCAGATATTTGTATGAAAAATACGAATGTTTGAACTCGGGTCTTGGGTGTTTAATATCTATTTAAGTATGTATCTATCTATATAAGTATGTTTATCCGTTGCCTAGTACCCATAACACAAGCTTTGCCTAGCTTACTTTGGGACTAGGTCAATTGGTGTGAATTGTCCCCTGATATTTATTTATTTATTTATTACGTAGGTAACGATTAATTCAACGTCATAGGACTATGAGACATAATATATTTATGAGCAAGTTGTATGCATCCATATTTTTACACATGACTGTACAGTCGAACAACCTGAATCACGTACCAGAGTGAACCCCGAATATAAATGCTATACCCACCATATTATTATAATAAACTTAATAATATACTTTATCTGTTTTCATTTGAACAAGTCAGCCAAATATAAGGTTAGGTTATGATTCAAAATTAAATAAATAAATACAACATAAATACGTAATTCGAGTAAATTCACACCAATCTACCTAGTCCCAAAGTAAGCAAAGCTTAAGTTATCTTTACTAGGCAACGGATTAAACATACTTAATAGATACCTATTAAACATCCAAGACTCGAGAGCAAACATTCGTATTTTTAACCCCCGACACAATAATATAAATTAAAAAATTTTAAAACCCCCAACGCAATTATGTCACTGCAATGCCCGTTATGCGTCTAAGATCTCTTCCGCAGCTAACAAAAGAGCTGATAACTTCGAAACGGCTGCACCGATTTTGATGAAACATATCTAAGAACCATCGCCAAGAAACCTGCATTCTATTAAAAAACCCGCATCCAAATCGGTGCACCCGCTGCCACAGACAGACTCACACACATAGCGGTCAAACTTATAACACCCCGCTTTTTGTGTCGGGGTTTAAAAAGAGGGGTGTTATAAGTTTGACCACTATGTGTACCTATGTGTCTGTCTGTTTTATTTTGCAACTGAAGAAAATATTTTTTTCAAATCCTGTAGTTTTCAACCCACTTTTGGGCTAAATCCGTGCTTCGGATTTTCAATGCCTTCTCATCATTTATTTAAACAGTATCTGTTACAACTCGATTGTAAGAACTTGAATTTCATCAATTCAGGATGATGAACATGAAAAAATAGTTCCAACTTTTATGGGCTACTACCTATCTCTCTCCTAAATAAAATTTCTATGAAAGTTGTTTTTGGCATAATAAAAAGCCTGCGAAGCTGAGATGTCTCATCGTTTCGTTTAGGGACATCCTTTATAGTGCTTAGGTATTGTAGTTATTTGTTACGCAAGGCTGAAAAGTTGCAATTGGGCGCGGGTGCTTATCTTGAAATAAGACGAAGTGGAGCATTCTGGATTGAACATCGAGCAAAGCAAAAACCCTCAGCATATCCAAAGGTTTCCAGGCGCGAGACGCTAAATAACTTGCTGAGCGAAACACAATTTTTCGTCTCACTACAGCAAGAAAACTAGTAGATAGAAGAAAATACTTTGTTTTTTTCCGGATGCATTCTAAATTTGCACTACTCCATATTTATTTTCTTTTTGTTTGTTGTATTATTGTATAAATAACAAGCAACCTTAATCTATATAAATAAAAATGAATCAGCAAAATTTTTGTACGCTCATAACTTCCGAACGACTGCACCAAATTGGATAATTCTTTTTTGTTGCGTTTGTTTTTGTCAGGAGAAGGTTCTTATGAAAGAAAAAATAGAACGGGGGCGAAGCCGCGGGCATCAGCTTGTTAATTAATAAAACTAAAATAGGTTATTTTTACTAGCTCAATATTAGGTATTAACAGAATTATAATATTGTGTATGTACAGCAATGTATAACATACATCAATTCTGAACGCGTCATTTAGTTTATTTTTTTCTATGTATCTGAAAAAAAAGTAAGGTGCACATCAATTCATCGATCTAAGACCCAAGACCAAAAGCAAGACAAGAGTGACAAATAATAATGAGTGTTGTTGAAGCGAAAGATGTATGGGGCGTTCAATATAAAGTGAGAATGAGATGCAAACTCTTTTAATATTACGAAATTAAATACTGGCCGGTAAAGCTAATCTATCTAGCTGATTGCTATGAAAAAAAGAACTGTCTTTTGTTTAAAAAAATATACGGTAATTTCTTTGCAATGCTATTGAGTACGTTAGCGAAAATGGATAAAATTGAACTGCGCGCCGTTATCAAATACTTGTATTTGAAAAATTTTTCTACGGACCAAGTCAATTTGGATTTGCGGGACACTTTAGGGTCTAATGCTCCTCCGTATTCGACAGTCGCACGTTGGTGCGCCGAATTTAGACGTGGAAGAACATCGACAATGGACGACCCCCGCTCCGGACGCCCTACTACAGCAGTAACTGAAGAAATTGTGAAAAAAGTCGAAAACTCAGTTTTGGTGGATCGTCGTGTCACAGTTCGTTTTATTGCTGAAAATGTAAAGATTTCAACGGGGAGCGTGCATAATATTTTACATGAACGCTTGGGTATGAAAAAGGTATCTGCGCGTTGGGTACCAAGAATGCTTACTGACACGCAGAAACAAACTAGACTAGAGATTTGTCAAGAAGCTTTGAACCTGATGCAGCAAGACCGGGAACTTTTTTTGGCGCGGTTTATAACAATGGACGAAACATGGCTCCATCATTACGACCCTGAAACGAAACTGCAGTCTATGACATGGAAAAGGCCATCATCTCCAACTCCGAAGAAATTCAAGGTGAGCCCATCTGCCGGTAAGGTCATGGGCTCTGTTTTTTGGGATGGTAAAGGGGTATTAATGATTGAGTATCTCGAGCATGGAGCCACTATTACGGGCACTTTATACGCCAAACAAATAGCAACATTGCGGAATGAGATCCGCGAAAAACGGCGAGGTAAACCCTCGAAAGTTGTGCTGTTCCACCAGGACAATGCCCCGGCACACAAGTCCGCCGTTGCAATGGCTGCAATTCGTGATGCTGGGTTCGATATCCTTAAGCATCCTCCGTATTCACCAGATCTCGCTCCCAGTGATTTCTACCTATTTCCGAGATTGAAACAATACCTGAGAGGCCAGAAATTTGAAGACGGCGACGCGGTAGTCGCTGCAGTACAAGATTTTTTAAGTACTCAAGATGAGACCTTTTTTAAAAATGGAATTTTAAGTTTAGAAAAAAGATATACTAAGTGTACTCGTATTATGCTAAAAGGTGACTATGTCGAAAAATAAAATGACATTTAGTAAAAGTTGTTTATAACATACTCATTCTCACTTTTTATTGAACGCCCCTAGTATGTCAGGTCTCTGCCTATCCCTTTGCTGGGAAGGAGGCGTGATTGTATGGATTTATGTATATAGGTATGTTTTCCACTCTAGCGGGCAAGTTTTGGAGGGGAACAAACCTTTTTGGGTAGTGAGGTGAAAATTAGGTTTGAAATATGCCATGAGCGTTACGGTGAAGGAAAATTACACACACCTGCGTGTAAAGTTCCCAATCCGGACTGGGCCCGCGTGGGAACTACGGCCGAAGTTCTCTGTATCTGAGAGGACGCATGTTCCATGCAGTGGGATGTAAGTACATACATAGGTTGGGATAATAATAATAATGAGGTAAAAACGTATTTTTTGCACCATACGTCTCACATGTAACACCAACTATTCATTAAGCACTACCAAACGCTTGTAAACAATATTAACAAACAGGTAGCAACTAATCATAATAAGTAAAACAAAGTACAAAATAATTCCGAATTAAAGTCACGATTCACACCTAGCTCTCAGACCATAAACAACGACATTTTCCTCAATCTCGTTCCGTTACCGCCGAAAACTGACCAACGCAAAAAATTGGCGAGCCCATAGCACTCGAGTCACTGAATCGTAACATCTCGAGTAATAGAAATAGTGTACATATTGGAAGCTGCGGCATACCGACGTGTAGGTTCAAGTGCGACCAGATAAAAAACACTCATAATAAATTCGAATTATTTCTAGTATCGATTCGTAGTTCAGGTATCTAACTGTAATTTAGCAGCTAGATTATGACGTAGTCAATTTACCACCTTAATGATTCACTACTGAACTTGAAACTCTGAAAAAAAACTCGATTTATTGTTAGGCTCAGATTAAGATTGATTGTTCCATACTGTTTGCTATTACTAATCTGACCTAAACACTAAAATAAAATAAATAATTTTTTTTTTTTTTATTTAAGATAACTTTGATCCATATTCCATATTGGTTAGTAAAAATCGTTACGACTATGTTAGTAGGTACCTTATTTCAAAAAGAGATTTTGTAATTATAATCATATGTCCGATCAGTGGACAATCCCCACAGTCGGCTATGACTTTCAGTACGCTGTTGCTGCTACTACGTACCCTACGCAATAGAGAGGCAGGCGGCTTTCTTGCGCATGATAGCATCAAAGCTATCCACGTACGCTAGCGCAAACATTGTGGACGCACTGCAAAAACGCGGCAGCCGCAACAGCGCCCTAAAAGCGTTATTATATTGAACACGTAGAGCGCTATAGGCTTTTTTGGTGTAGTCTTAATATATAAAAGAAGAAACTGACTGACTGACTGACTGACTGACATATCAACGCACAGCCCAAACCACTGGGCCTAGAGATTCCAAATTTGGCATGTAGGTTCCTTATAAGGTCTAGGGGTGCACTAAGAAAGGATTTTTCAAAATTCACTCCCTAAGGGGGTGAAACGGGGGTCCAAAGTTTGTATGGTTAAACAGGATTAGTTCGACTATTTTATTTGAAACCTCACAGAAGTACTCCGAATAATAAATGAGTAAACACGTAATTCAGGTTTTTTGAGAATTCAACCCCTAAAAGGGGGGAAAGGGGTAACAAAGTCTGAAAATCAACATGGGTGTTGTTTCTATGGTTTAGCGGGTCGCTGGTTATGAAAACAACAACGGTTTTAAAATCCGATGTGGCATACGTAAAATACCATCTCCCTGGATGGGGTGCGATGGGGTTGAAATGTCTAAATATCAATATGGGTGTCGTTTTTAATGTATAGCCCAAACCACTTGACCTAGAAACTTGAAATTTTGCACATAGATACCTTATACAATGTAGGTATCCACTAAGGAAGGATTTTTGGGAATTCCCACGGGAACGGGAAAAAACGGGATTTATATATTGGATTCCGAGTGACCCTATCTATAATAATAATATAATATATTATAACTAGACTCTTCAAATTTGATACACAAGTAGGTATTAGTTAGGTATTAGTTAAAACAGTAATTTCAGGATTTTTTCAAAATTCTCACGGGATAAGGAAAAAACGGGATTTATATATTCAGTTCAACGGAATCCTATGAACTATAATTACTAGACTCTTCAACTTTGGCATAGAAGTAGGTAATTATAATAGTAAAAAACAGTTTTAAGGATTTTCGGAAATTCCCACGGGATAAGGAAAAAACGGGATTTTTCGTTTTAATGGTTGTAGAAAACTGAAATTCGGCATGTAGATTGTTTGGGAAGTGTAGAGGAGCATTGAGAGAGGAATTTACAAAATTCCCACGGGAACGGGAAAAAACGGGATTTTTCGTTTTACTGGTCGTAGAAAGCTGAAATTCGGCATGTAGGTTGTTTGGGGAGTGTAGAGGAGCATTGAGAGAGGATTTTCCGAAATTCCCACGGAAACGAGAAAAAACGGGATTTATATATTTAGTTCAACGGAATCCCATGAACTATAATTACTAGACTCTTCAAATTTGGCATAGAAGTAGGTAATTATAGTAGTAAAAAACTGTTTTAAGGATTTTCAGAAATTCCCACGGGATAAGGAAAAAAGGGGTTTTTTCGTTTTACTGGTCGTAGAAAGCTGAAATTCGGCATGTAGGTTGCTTGGGGAGTGCAGAGGAGCATTGATAGAGAACTTTCTGAAATTTCCACGGGAACTAGAAAACACGGGATTTTTCGTTTTACTGGTCGTAGAAAGCTGAATTTAGGTAAGTAGGTTCCTTGGGGCGTGTAGGGGAGCATTAATAAAGCATTTTCCGAAATTCTTACGGGAACGAGAAAAAACGGGATTTTGCGTTTTACTGGTTGTAGAAAGGTAAAATTTCAAAATTCAAAAGTTTATACTGTAAATAGGCCACAAAGGGCTCTTTAACCGACTTCAAAAAAGGAGGAGGTTATGCATTCCACTGTATGTATTTTTTTTATGTAGGTATGTTCATAGATTTTTCGGTCAATTGTGGACCGATTTTAAAAATTCTTTTTTTATACGAAAGAATATAATATACTCCTGAGATGGTCCCATTGTCACCAAATCAGGATCTGATGACGGGGTCTCAGGGAAATCGAGGGCAACCTTCAAATTTTGTAGGCACGCATTACGTTTTTCATATATTTTCTCAAGCTATTTAAGTGTTTGCGTCTGGTAGACATCATCTCTCATGTTTATGAGCTGATGATGGAAGGTAAAACTCCTTAACGGTTAGGAGTTGAGGATATTTTTTCAAATATTATAGGTACGTATAGACCGATAGTTGTATTTTTGCAGGTTATCCATCCAGGTGAGCTGATGATGGAAGGTTAAACTCCTTAACGGTTAGGAGTTATAGGAAGTTTCTTTAAATATCATATGCGTGTATAGACCTTTAGTTGTATTCTTTCTGGTTATACAGATTTTTAGTGCTCACTTCCGAATTAGTGAAAAACATTGTATACAAAGAAATACTGTAAAGGATCGTATCTACCGGAAGTTTAGTCGTGCTTGCTTGCACGCTTGCTTGCACGCTTACTTGCACGCTTTCTTGCACGCTTGCTTGCTTGCGTGCATGCATGCTTGCTTGCATATTGCTTGCATGCTTGCTTGCATACTTGCATGCTTTCTTGCTTGCCTGTATGCTTGCTTGCTTGATATCTTGGTTCTTTGGAATACTCATGGTACACACGAGCGAAGCCGCGGGCAAAAGCTAGTTGACCCATAAACTACTTGAGTACAAGGACAGAAAGCGAGAATAAAAATAAGTGAGCGGAAAGCGAGATTTTTTATCAATAAATTTTCTTAGGCACTTTATTCATACACGCTTCTTAAACTTACATATCGATACCTCCGGAGTATACTAGTGTAAAATCACCATTATGCAGTTACACCAGTATAATTAGGAGGTATCGATATGTTAACTTAACGTTTGTTTGTCTTCATTGGTCACTTTAACATTTGTCCGTTTTTCTTTTACTACAACTTCTTTGTAACTTGATTTATATGTTTGAGTACCACACACCGAAGCTACTGTACAACGGCCAACTGATAGTATCTTCTCAACCT
This sequence comes from Archips crataeganus, assembly GCA_947859365.1. Classification (NCBI taxonomy): domain Eukaryota; kingdom Metazoa; phylum Arthropoda; class Insecta; order Lepidoptera; family Tortricidae; genus Archips; species Archips crataeganus. The sequence goes on along the minus strand of OX402055.1, from coordinate 12,187,445 downwards.
CGACATTGGCAGTCATCGATAGTATCAATGGAGACAATTTTTTAAAAATTGAATTGATTTATGTTTTGTATTTAGTCATACCCAACATTTAGACAATTTATACCTAGGCGAAAATAAATCCAATGAATAGTATGGGACATTCCAGATAAATTGAATCCGCTTCATAAGTATAAGTAGGTATCACTTTTGTAAAAGTGAATGGAAAGTTCTTTGTCCGAAACAACATATCGCAAGCATACTGCTCGTTTGTCTGCTTAATCGTGGTGACATAATGAACCACGTTATTTTATTTAAATATAAGTTCTAACCCTTCGTCGTTACCGCTGTCCCTGGCGTAGGTACTACCACGCGGGCTTAGTACCGATTATGCATTTCATGAACACCAACTGCTTAACGGGTGATGAGGTTTCGTCGCGATATTTCTCTTCACCGATAAGCTAGTGATAAATTTCATAATGTAATTTATTTATCGGTGCCGAGGACGTCAAGAGTGAAATCTTTGCCCAGTAGACTCTACAAATGTAAAAAAAATGCTGAAAACATCCGGGTTGGAACCCACGGTCTTGTGCTTGAGAGGCACTCATAGGTCAAATCACTAGACTGTACGATTCTGACACCTCCGTAGAGTAAACTCATGTTTTCTCTGGGAGCATGTGTCCTTGCACTAGCATCCAATTATTAGCACAAAATAGTATCCGTTTTATAACGTCAACATAAAAACAAATTTTTATCAGTTTTTATTTGTCAGAATTAACCCTCTGTGTAAACAGACGTAAGTCTTAGCTAGGATTAGGTACTTTGAAGTATAACAACATCATCAATACAGCCTGTATGTCCCATTGCAGACCACGAGCCTCCTCTCAGACTAGGTTTGGGCCGTAGATCCCAATCGGGCCCGGTGAGGATAGGGACCTTCATACACTACACACCGTTGAATTTCTTCGCAGGTGTTTACATGTTTTCTCACGATGTTTTCCTTCACCGTAAAGCTCTTGGTATATTTCAAATCTGATTTCGCACATACTTTAATTCTGGAAAACTCAAAGACCACTAGGCTACCACAACTTATTGTCACTGCATTAAGTACTTGTTAAATGAAGAACTAAATTCACAGACCACCCACGATACTTTCATTGCAATTTCTTATATAAAACCATGAATAAAAAGGCATCATAAATTCATTGCAGAAGAGATTAGCTACGACGATTGCGAGTCGCCGCCTAAAGCACTAAGAATGATCTAGACGCCTAGATTATTACGATAAAAAGTTAGCCACTTTCACTAACTAACCTCAAAGGCAGATTAACGTGTGAACAAAGTCAAAATTGGCGCGTCACTGCAAAAAACACGGTTGGGATGGCCCGGCTGTCAGTGCGAGCTCGTTACGCACGGATAATTTTGGATTTCCCCCTAAAGAGGTCATTGACATCTTTTTTCGAAGTACATTAAGTATGTACTTGCTTTCTAACCGCCATTACGATACCTAAGTGCCGCTTAAACAGCATAGTGAAAATGTACAGGATGAGTGTATAAATTAATAATTTATTGAATCAGGCGTCACTTTGCGGAGGTCCATACATCAATGACCTGAGACAATAACTTTGCTCACCCGCAACCTTAAAGTCGGGGGTGAGCAAAGATACTGTCTCAGGCTTTGAGTATTTAGACTGAAGGGAGGCGCCTTGAAGCGCATTTCCCCTCTGCCAAAGGTATGAACCCGCCGGGTATATCCGTTATATAAAACGGTTTCGCTCGCCTCTCGTGACATTTCGAAACGGCACGCGTCAGTGAATGAGCTCCCACAAAAATGACTAAATGCAAAGAATTCGGGCGTGAAAAAATGTCTAACACGTCGAGTCTACAAAAAGAAAACGTAACTTTTCATCTGGAAGTATTTCGTAACGTAATTATTGTTGATTAATAGTAAAAATACGTGAAGTTTATAATAATATTAATGTCAGTCAGTGTGGCCAGCTTTTTGTAAAAATAGCCACATTGGCCATTTATAATTTTTATAAATCAATTAATTATTAACGAGGTAAAATATAAATTATTTTGATTGATCTTATACATTCATTACATTGTATGATTGACTTCATCCATGTAGATTTTAAGGCCAGGCGCTGAAACTTTTTATCACCTCGTTTGATTGCTATTGATTTTTGTGCTGGAATTATATGAAAGCGCGCTCACCATTCAAAATGCCACCGCTGCTACCATCAACACAAAAAACAAGTTTCATCTCTCAATTAAAAATTCCTAACAATTCTACACCGTGAAATTTTAGTGGTTGTTTTCCCGAAACGAGGTGATTTAGTTTCGATTGTACAATCGATTTATAATTACTATTTTGACTAGAGTCAAAAATCCAATTGTGAAAAACGAAAGTCGAAAATGACCGCAAACCAATAGTAACGCTTCGTTGGTACAAAAAGCGTACGATCGTACGATAGTTTAGGTACCAACGAAGCGTTACTATTGGTTTGCGGTCATTTTCGACTTTCGTTTTTCACAATTGGATTTTTGACTAGTCAAAATAGTTATTATAAATCGGTTGTACAATCGATACTAAATCACCTCGTTTCGGGAAAACAACCAATAAAATTTCACGGTGTATAGCACTCGACTCGAACGAAGCGACAAAAAAGTGCGGTCGGCGCCTGGTCTAATAATCTAAGATCCGTACTAGAACTAGTTCAGTTTTGTTTTGTATGCGGTTATACCTATAAGATATAAGTGATTGTGACACTCAGCTCAACATGTTTATACAAGCAACAATTTCTGATGTACCTAGTGCTAACAATTGTTGGTAAACCTTAAATAAATAAATAATAATAATAAAGAAGAAGCTACCATCACCCATCTGTTTAACGCATTAAAATAATTTTATATCAAATTGAATACAGTAAAAAATATATATCAAGTGGTTTGGCAAAAAACTACTGGCCAGACAATTTATTAAATAAAAACCGGTTGTCTGTAAAGTCAGCTTACGGACGATAGTTTAACGTGACAACGTCATAACAAAACATTCAAAAAACAAAAATGAAACCAGTCGGTCACCCATCCCCGCGCCCGACGTTGCTTAACCTCGCTGATCGGACGAGAACCGGTGTTTTGTTTTGTCAAATATCTTGAAAACGGTGCATCCTACGGCAAAATCAATGGAAATTTTCATCCCCCCTTTGAAACCCCCGCACCTCCTCCCCCCCACTCCCCCTCACTCGTAAATTAAATATTGGACTAATGAGATTAACAAATAAGTGAAAACCACATCCTTATAGCTTAAGCCGCTTCGGAGATTACCACGAACAAACGCACAGATAAACAGACAGTAATTCTAAGAATCGTTACTATTTTAATTGCTATTTTTATTTAACTATGGACGAAGCTTAGTTCTCTTTTTTATTTTTCTAAATAGATTTGGTTTTTCTTTTTATTTAAGTGGTATTTCACCGACCACTAGTAATATTGGCTATTTTTTACTTACTAAATAATTGGCCACACCGATAACCGGTCTAGTATCGAGTAGAGAGGAGACACACATATTTCCACAATCGATAAACTATTGAGTGAATGAATCAGTGAATGATTTGTCTTATCATGGTTTCATATTTTAAAGGTTACTAATAAAATGGAAATGTATGGTTAGTAATAAATGTATGTTTAAAGTATTGAACTAGTTAAAAAAATTGACGTGAAAGTATTAAAAATACTTTTTAATGATTCAATACAAGTAACAGGCAGTGATTCGACTTCATACTAGAGCACCCGAATCGACGCACGCACACAGCCAAGCGTCTTACACGGCCGCTAACCAATCTTCGCCAGACAAAACTACGCAGTTCCACGCCACGCCGCACGCCGCGTAGTTCGGTCGCTGGTTGAGTGAGTGCTGTGACGCGCCGCCCGCTCTATTCGCCCCCGTTTCGATTCCGTAACGTGGCTATAAGCGCTCGGTACAAAGTAACTAGGTACATATTATAATATTTTCTTTAATAATGGCGGCGTCACGAGAACGTGTATTGCAGTGTTTACGGGTGCCTAAATTCAACGGTGATAAAATCAGCATTGTAATTTTTTCAACTTCCTGCTGATGCTGAAAGGTAAAATTAGTACCTATTAGGTACTTTATTATTAGTCTATTAAAATTAGTCTAGGTACCTTCTTAACAAAATGTTAACCATAGTGATGTGTCTATTCTATTTATAGAAAATTACAAAGTAAAAGAGACATTTGGCACATCTGACATTAATATTACTTGCTATATGTACATATTTTAATAAATCCTCCACTTTTAAACCTTATAGAGCAATCACATTTATTTAGAAAACTAATTTTCTATTAACAACTTAGGGATTAATTGAACGACTGAATGTATGAACGAGTGAATGCTTATCGACATTCTTATCGACATGGCCCTAACTCTAGCTGTCTCTAGATTGTTGTCTATGTGTGATGTACGTGTGGCATGTATAGACGAGATGTTTTTCAATGTGTCTATGGCGATCACTGTTGTGTTGAGGAATTCGGTTTGTGTGCGTGTGTACAAACATTGCTCTGTTTTCATTTGTAGTTAAATTGCTTGTGTTTGAGTGCATTGCCCCCCCCGCGAGTTTTGGCAGAAAAATTGTTTAGCAACCTACGGGCGATAACATCTCCTTTCAGTCTAAATACTCAAAGGTCTCAGGTCATTGTATAAATTAACTAGCTGTTGCCCGCGACTTCATCTGCGACGAATAGGGGTATAAAAAAAAAACCTAAAAATTAAATTTTTATTAATTAATTTTTTAATTTTTAGTTGTTTTTTTTAAAGCGAGTTTTTTAGTTTTTTTAAACTATTATTTATTTTCTATTTTTTAGTTGCACTTTTTTCACAGTGAGAGTTTCCACGTGCTAAAAAGAGACACAAAACGGTTTTTTGCTCGTCTTAAATGGAATCGGTCCATCTTATATTTGGTCTTTGGTGCGCGCGCACTGCTCTACACAACTGAACGTAAACCTCTCTCTTTCTAACTTTACCCCCCTTACCTACAACTCCCCAACCCCCTAAACCCAACCCCCCAACATCCTCCACCCCATTTCCCCAATTTCCCCCCCAAACCCCTAACCCCAACCCCCACACCCTTACTCCCAACCCCCCAACCACCTAAACCCGACCCCCCTAACCCCGGACCCCCACCCATTTCCTTTAACTTCCCCCAAACCCCAACTCCCCACACCCTTACCCCCAACCCTCTGAAACTCCGACCCCCAACCCCCTTACCCCTTTCCGCATTTCCCCCCCAAACCCCACCACCCCATTTCCCCCCAACCCTCCCACCCCGCCACCTACCCCCCCATCCAGCTCCATCATCAGACCCTTGTTACCATCTAGGCCCCTTACCCTCTCCCCATTTCCCACACCCCCCCAACCTCCCTAACACCCAACACCCCCACCCTATTTCCCCTAAGCCCCCCAATCCCCCTTACCCCCCATTCCCCCCAACCCCCCCCCCCACACCCCGCCACCTACTCCCCCTTCCAGCTCCATCATCAGACCCTGGTTAACATATGGGATCAAAGTACTCGTCAAGACCAATCAAACGAGCCCAAACTCGATGGGGTTGCGTCGTTTTATTGTGGAGTGCCTTTGGCCATCTTCCAGCTCCATCATCAGACCCTGGTTAACGACTGTGATCAAAGTACTCGTCAAGACCAATCAAACGAGCCCAAACTCGACGGGGTTGTGTTGTTTTATTGTGGAGTGCCTTTGGCCATCTTCCAGCTCCATCATCAGACCCTGGTTAACATATGGGATCAAAGTACTCGTCAAGACCAATCAAACGAGCCCAAACTCGATGGGGTTGCGTCGTTTTATTATGGAGTGCCTTTGGCCATCTTCCAGCTCCATCATCAGACCCTGGTTAACGACTGTGATCAAAGTACTCGTCAAGACCAATCAAACGAGCCCAAACTCGACGGGGTTGTGTTGTTTTATTGTGGAGTGCCTTTGGCCATCTCCCAGCTTCACCATCAGACCCTGGTTACCATCTGGGATCAAAGTACTCGCCAAGACGAATCAAACGAGCCCAAACTCGACGGGATTGTGTTGTTTTATTACAGAGTTCCTATGGCCACCATCCAGCTCCATCATCAGATCAGCTCCATGTTACAATAATATTGCATTGTCATCCAATTTACACATATGTGCAAAATTTCAGCTCAATTGGAAACCGGGAAGTGGGTCAAAATCGCGCCCTAAGGAGTCGGTTACAAACATACATACAAACATACAAACATACAAACAAACATACAGGTGAAGCTAATATAAAGCGTGTAAAAATAGCCTTTGGACTATTATCAGACATCCCAAATATAGACAAAAAAAATCATAAAAATCGGTCAACCCGTTTCGGAACTAGAGTACCAAACACCGTAATACGAGGTTTTTATATATTAGAAGAAGTTTATTTTTACACGCTTTATATTAGCTTCACCTGTATGTTTGTTTGTTTGTATGTTTGTATGTATGTTTTTATATTTTTTAATGGACCAATCACAGCCCTGACAAGAGATAACTGAAAGAAATATATACTCGTACGGACATCACAGTGGTTCTGGTTTCACAACAGGCTAGGACATCCCATGATAGTGAATGGTTGATGGGTAGACACTTTTTTCTACCAATGTCAATGGCAATAGAGTTCTAAAATAGCAAATACATATAAATAACTTACATGCTTATAACTTGATCATGTACTTACAATTACTTAAAAAATATATCCATTGTAAATATGTCCATTGCCATTACCTTTTTAATTAAGTAACAATTAAAGCATCCGTCTTCATCAAGATGAAGAATGCTCCCGATAGCTATGCAGTGTTTTTAACCAACCTAAAATACATGGTGCTTTGGAAATAACCAGTAACGGAAATTCAAATAAAATCGCTGAGAAATATAAACATAAAATGTTTAATGCGACTATCGCGTGATGTACCTCATGATCCAACAGATAAATTAAAAGCTACGTTAGCACGTAGGCTTCCGAAGGGATGTTTTTTGCCCATAAATGTAACTACGCATATTCTATGTGAATACAATAAGTCAAGAAACTTGGAGCTCGCACCGTTTCCCCTTAACATTTTATGAAGATAATCGTGGATAAATTGCTAATTACCTAAAGCCACATGGCGTCTAATACAAGGTTTTCGCGGACAAAAGTCTGGTTTTCTACCAAACTGTTGAACTGCATAGCTAAGGTAAGGATGTGTTATTGACTTGTAACGTGCTATCCACAATTTACGATCGTTTATTTTCAAAGTTTAGCATCTCTCTTCTTCGTCACGTTCTTCATTTCTGAAGGTCGTGCCCATCTTGAAAAGCTTTTAGTGAGACGTTGACGAACTGCTTCCACTCTGTCCTTGGGCTGTGTCAGAGCTGCAGGCATCGCCTAAATTTGATCCGACCATCGGGTTGGCGACCGTGAAGTATAGAATAAATAAATAAATAAAATAAATATCAGGGGACAATCTTACAGAAATCGAACTAGTCCCAAACTAAGCAAAGCTTGCACTATGGGTACTAGAGGACGATAACCATACTTATATAGATAAATAAATACTTAAATACATAGAAAACATCCATAACTCAGGAACAAATATTCGTGCTCATCACACAAATAAATGCCCTTACCGGGATTCGAACCCAGGACCTCTTGCTTCGTAGGCAGGGTCACTACCAACTAGGCTAAAGCGGTCTTTAAAATCGCAGCGGTGGAAAAGCCGCTTTAAACAAATGCCGCTTTTGAAGCGTGTGCGTTACGGCCCAGCGACGAATACGCGCGATCAGCGGCGCAGCGAGCGTATTCTGTGTTTATTGCGCGTCCGAAACGCTCACTGCTCGGTGGTTTACCAGGCAGGAAGCGCAATGAACAGGGAAAACGCGCGCAGGGTAGCCGGTAACGCGTAGTAGTGGTTGGACCTTTAGTATAGTAAGTCAGCGATGCGCCATGCTATTAGAACATCACATAGGTTGTTGTTTTAGATAATGCATTTTATTCTATACAGCCTTATCTCACAGCCTACCCTATGGGCATGTATAATAGTGGTTATAGTATGTACAGTCAAGTACATAAATATTATGTACGTTCCTAAGGCGTCAAAAATATCTATGTATACAACTCTATGCCATTAATCATAAGGTTGATGTGCACATATATTTGACGCGATGGTTGTATAGATATTTATGCCTTCGTTCGACTGTACTTAGTACCGAGGACGATTAAATGTCGTGTTCTTTTATAATAATAAGCCTGGGGCTAAATTCAGGAACGGCCCAACACGGTTTGCGAGCGGTAATTCAATCGTTTGGGAGAGGATAGGAATGAGTTTAGCTTGGGATTCAATGAGCCTTATTTTCCTGTTAATTCGCTTTGTAAATAAATAAATAAATACACAAATAAATAAGGCTCATCCCAAACTCGGCCCAAACCTCTCGCAAACCAGTGATTTTTGGCGTTCCTGAATAGCAATTCAAACCAAAGCCAACCCAAACTATTGAATTACCGCTACCAAACCCGTGAAGGCCCGTTCCTGAATTTAGCCCCTGTTTTATCTAGTTTCTTTACAGAGAAGTCTCTGTACCATGTTATTCTGTATGTTACTTAGGCCTCTGCTTCACACAACAGCGCCATCTCTATGCAGTTTTTTATCAAGTTTATAGATGGCGCTATTGTGTTAAGAAGAGGTCAAAAACACGACGTTGTATAGTCTTTCTTTAATCGTCCTTGTTAAGCGTGTCACACACAGCGCAGATGCGGTAAGATTTTATCTGCGTATAAAAACTTCTCCGTCTGCAGGTATCACACACAGCGCAGACGCGAGATGCTACATTCACTCTAAAATTTTGGAGCTGAGTAGACAGACGTGTTTTGTGGTGCGGATTGGTTATACAGGGTTTTTATTTTATTTAAAAGGGGGTAAACGAGCATGCGGGTCACCTGATGGGGAGCAATCACCGCCGCCCATGGACACCCGCAACATTAAGGGTGTCACAGGTGCGTTGCCAGCCCTTTGAGAGATAGATAGGCTACAATGAATTTTAAATGAAAGCGCGTTACACTTTCTTTATTTCTCTTCACGTCAAAATGTTGTTTGCTTAAGTAGTACGTAATTTTTATATTTATTTTATTATACACTGAAGTTCCCAATCCGCACTGGGCCCGCATGGGAACTACGACCCAAACCCTCTTATTCTGAGAGGAAGCCTGTGCCTGCAGTGGGACGTATATAGACTGGGATGATGATGATGAAAGTGTGCCTCTGCTCAACCCCTTGTATTTATCTGCAGATAAAATCTTCACATCTGTCGATATAATGTCGGTGCTCACAGATACGCAGATAAAAATCATACCGCATCTGCGCTGTGTGTGGTCCTCCATTGAATTGTATAGGGAGCGATATTGACAGATATCCGTTCAGATACAGATATCTTACCTCATCTGCGCTGTGTGTGATACGCTTTAGTACTAGTAGTAGTATACTTCCCTTATAATCATACTTGGTACCTGCCTTAACATTGAACGAGTATAGTCGGCGACTAGCATAAACTGCGCGGCGCTGACGTCCACTAGTCAATGTAGTAAGTACTACGCTGAAGAACTCAATGAATATTAAAAATGCTTTTCCATAGTTGTTTTTATAATGAAATTCTGTAATTCATTCATTTCAAGTGTATGTATAAACTTATTAAAGAGTAGTGCTGCAATTAATTATATTATTGGTACCTAATTGATTATTCTTATTAGGACCTTGCCAAAATGTTAGGTCAATTACAACAATTATAATTATTAAAGTAAAGTAAACATAAGGACATAATTACTAATATACAAACCTAAACTGTTCCTATTTAAAGGTTTTTAATTTTTACTAATATGCAGAAACATAGATATATGTACATATAAAAACCAACCAAGTCCTTGTCGGGCCACGCGGAGTGTAGGGTTCCGTAGTCGGTACTAACTAGATATTGAATATTAATTTTTGATCTACTATAACTCGTTAACTTTTAAAGCCTACTTAACTGCGATAGTTTTCCTTTTAAATTCATTATGTACTTTCCTACTACTGCCATGATATTTATACGTATCCAAAACAACCACCTAGTAAAAAACAAAAGATTGCACTGGGGGGAGAGCTAAAGGTGCGAAACGCTTATCTGGCTATAATGCCACTTATTCATTGTCCCGCCTCAGTTTGCAACAAATCACCATGCACCGCTCAAGTTACTTAACTGCTCAATAAGAATGGTTATTGCGGCGATTGTACCTACTTCAAAAACGATATCATTTCACTCGAACCATAATTTAGTAGGTAATATTTATGAAAACACAATAATATGACGTGCGCACATTAGCAAGGAGACATAGGGAGGTTAATGTAGCGACATCGGTTGTGGAAAGAAATATAAACGTTAATATTTTAATTTCTTGTATTTTTAGTTTTTGTTGTTTTTATTTCAACATGTGTAACCTCCCCACACCGTACCTACCCTGACGATCAATTAACTTTATACTCCTTCAATATTTGCTTACAATGTAAACAATTAACTATCGAGCACATAATACAATTAAAGACTAAATTTCGAGTCGTTTTTCATTGTTATCTGCACCTTCAGCACATCTCGCCAATTTAGCGTGCACGCAACCAACCGCGCCACTAGATACTGACATGGAAATACACTCACTCACGTACGACAACAATGAATGGAAGAGACATGCCATTCACAAGTTTTTTAAGACGCTGTTTTGGGATTCACTGCTTGAGCACCGGCGTTTGGTTTTAAAGTTCATGTATTTATTATTTAGAGCATTTCTAACTTCAAAAGAGGAATTTACTCTTTCAAATTTCTGGCAACGGACTTGTGATTTCTTCTGTTTTACGATGGTTTTACAGGCTGTCGATAAAGATGGCTATTCTAATCGCATATCCCAAAAAAAACTTAATAGTAGGTACATATAGTCAAGTTTAGAAACATTGGTGCGTACAACTTGCTCATAAATAAAATACGTCCCAATAGCACTTTCCATTTCCCACCAAGCATTAAAAATTATAACGGTAGGAAATACAGAAAAAAATTGGAACGCATTTAGAATGCATTGGTACATAAACTAATTGAATTTTACGCTAATTATGATTTAACAGAAAAAGTGCGTAGAAGTGCTCCAAGCATTTTCCAACTAATATGCATCTATGTCGACGTTATTAATTTATAAACGAGCTATAATTAATGGGCAACGTATATCAGAATTAAGCCATAATTTCTCCTTAAATCTCACGCTCTGCCATGCAAATGAGTTCCAGAAGAATGGACATGGCATGGTCAATGCTACTTCAGAATGTAGTACACATGTCATGCGGATTAGTTATAATTGTGGAAGAATATACATGTAAAAATATTTGAAAAGATATTACTTACTTTTTGATGTTTTTAAGATAATTTAAACTGCCAAGTTATGGAATCTGTCATTTTAATATTGACTATATCTAGCAGATGATGTGTTTGTAGGGTGCGCCTCGATAGATATAACAACATTTGATATAACTGTAACATTTGGTATAATGCTACATTTGATATAATGCGATTTACTCAAAAAGTAAACTTCGGAGGATTGATATTAATTCTATTTGATATGCATTAGGTTAGGTTAGTTTATTTTATAAAAGAATCGTAGAATGTTTACTTCTCGAGTAAATCGAATTATGTCAAATGTAGCATTATACCAAATGTTACAGTTATATCAAATGTTGTTATATCTATCATTACACACCCGTGTTTGTAAACAATCACAAGTAAGAGGAGCAAGTGGCCTGGCCTTGAGGTGAACGAGGAGGAGGAGAGAAAACTAGCGTTTGGGCCGCTGCCCCCTGGGCAACAGTGGTTAATAGTTATTTATGATACAAGTGCGGAAAGTAGGCTATTCCCAACGAATGGCGGAGATCTAAACAAACGAGCGAAGCGAGTTTGGTTTAGCCGACATGAGTTGGGAATTTCCTACTTTCGACACGTATATCATACAACATTTTACAATGCATTAAGCGAGGAAAAAAATTGGGGCTAAGAGCGCGCGCAGACAGAGAGCGGTCTGGAGTACCGAGTTCCGCGTTCAGAGTTTTGTGTTTTCATCGCTCGAGAGTTCCAGTCGCCTGCTGTGTGCGTTGTCGTAAGAGACTCAGTACATTCGAAAGAACGCAGAACTGAGTACGCTTAGTATAGGTTTTACTTCACCAAAATACTTCTCGATCGCGTTTACGTAAAAAATTCAATTACTAGGGAAACATGGGCAGCGTCTCCGCGCGCGCGCTTTCATGTTTCCATAGAATTGAAATTTTTACGTAAACGCGATCGAGAAGTATTGAAGTGAAGGAAAACTTATACTAAGCGTACTGAACTCGGAACTCCAGACCGCTCTCTGTCTGCGCGCGCTTATGAACATTTTCGGAAAAAGATGTTGCGTTCTTATTTACCTTTCATTGAGGGAAAGTCTCGTAGATGTTTACATATTTCAGCATCGGTTTAGTCAGCAGGAGGCTATCACATTTAATTTTGTGCTTGGTCTAGGACGTCAGGCGGCGTTAAGTCCTATGTAAATTCATCACTTGAACTCTCCATTTTAATTTACAAAACTTAAATTAATTCTCCGGACTGAATTCATGAACATTACTGTTGCGGGTTTTCATGACAGGCGCGAACGGAACGAACCATGATTGGTTCGTGTTACGCCATGCGCGCGCACTGAAAACTCATTGGTTGACAGGCGCGAACGGGTAACCGTGATTGGTTCGTGTTACGCCATGCGCGTACACTGAAAGCTCATTGGTTGACAGGCGCGAACGGGTAAACATGGTTGGTTCGTGTTACGCCATGCGCGCGCACTGAAAGCGCAGATGTCGTACGGTCCGAAATGGATTCAAGGAATTATTTTAGTACTAAATTTTTTATTTCAAAACTTTTGACGAAATTAAAATTTGTGTGTTTTAATATTAAAACAATCTGTTTTATTATTTTATCAGTAAATATTCATTTGGTTGCATCAAACATTTTCTTATTTGTGCAAAGCTGAATTATGAAGACACAACTCTCTAGTCTTATTTTTTAAACACTAGTTTGGACACAACTTTTTGAGAATTGGGAATTTAAAAAGTTACTTTTCCGCACGCGTGTGGAAAGTAAAATCCATACAATTTTTTTTCACACTTGCGAAAGTGTGCTGGGATGACTAACTTTCTATAGATATGTTGACTCGCGTCAAGAGGCGCTTTCCGAGCATATGCATTGTAAATATTTTTTTAATAGATTACCATAGCGTTGGCTAACACGTGAGGAGGGGGGAGTTAAGTTAGAATAAACTAAATATCACTGAACAAAAGTGGGATCATCAGCAATGTCGCTGGAGCTAAATATTAAAAAAAATGGAATCAGAAGTATTCATCTCACTAAGACACATTTCCATAATTCTCTGCAGTAAAAAGTGGGCAATCCAATGTAATGTGACATGCCATTTTAAATATGATTACATAAAATTTTAGGGCACCATTACACCATTTGATGTGACCTGAAGTGAAAAAAATATACGAACGGTCATGTACCTAAGTTACGGTAATGTTCTAGGTTTTTGTTAGAAACCTTCCTATACCTATCTGTCTATTCTATTTTTTTAATTAAACTATAGTTTAAGCCATTTAAAGTTTTACAGCAAATGAAATTAAATTGAAATTGCATGGTTTTAATTGTAATGTACCTTCTAACAAGGTGTATTTCCGGTATATCGTTAACACCAGGCTTAAATTTTTCAATAGCTTTGTCTTTATTTTATATTTATGCATGTTGTATGTATGTGTATACATTTTATATTTATGCATGTTGTATGTATGTGTATACATTTTATATTTATGCATGTTGTATGTATGTGTATACATTTTAATTATTATAATTATAATAAAGGCCATAATACCTGTGTAGGTAGGTGGTCGATAATACCATTTCCAACGTGGCGAAAAACTAATTAACCGACTTCAAAAAAAGGAGGAGATTCTATTTTCGACTGCATATATTTTTTTACTTTTTTTCCTATGTATTTATTCTTCTTATGCATTTGAAGCTAACTGTCACTAAAATATTTATTATTTAATTAGATGTCAAGAAATAAAATACAGCCTGTATAAAGTGATGATTTCGTGCTCTTCTTCGTTCAGCGCTCCAAATTTTTAGACCGAGTTTTCCTGTTCCTATTTTGCATTAAACACCAAACAAATTACACGTTTTTATACAGTAGCGATCGTATTCTAGTCAGCTGAGTCATAGTTAAGGTGATTCTGGAATCTATAGGTATATTAAGTAATACACTATTTAGCTGCATAATAGCCTGTTGCTGCAGCTTTATGTGAAAACTTTCTTACAAACTTTCTTTCTTTCTTTGTTTTTTTCTTTCTTAGTTTTAAAGTGTGGGTATCTTTCAATAAGGTTATTTATTGACATAGTTAAACAGTTAATCCTGATTGTGAATTTAGAATAAATACTTATACACTTTTATGGCTCCGTACCTCAGAAGAACCCTCAGTGCGCGAATCTAAGTCGTACATGGCTGGTTTTTACATATTTTTCGATTGATTGTATTTTGTTCCACCTATCCCCTATATTTTAGACGACCAGATGGCCTAGTGGTTAGAGAACCTGACTATGAAGCTTGAGGTCCCGGGTTCGATTCCCGTGTCGGGGCAGATATTTGTATGAAAAATACGAATGTTTGTTCTCGGGTCTTGGGTGTTTAATATGTACATAAGTATGTATCTATCTATATAAGTATGTTTATCCGTTGCCTAGTACCCATAACACAAGCTTTGCCTAGCTTACTTTGGGACTAGGTCAATTGGTGTGAATTGTCCCGTGATATTTATTTTTTATCCCCACTAGCAGGGATACATAGAACAAGCAACTGGTTTTTTTTTCACCGGCGAATTTATAAGAAATAGTGTAATTAGCTGCAACTAACTGCAACTTTTACCACAGCTATCTGACGGCTCCTCAATACGTATGTTTGTTATTATTACCGTCTCATTCATCACAATCTCAAGCAAATCTCCAATTTGCCGCGATCTGTATTAGGTCAAAAGCAAACATCGTGTGCACCGGGGTTGTATTTAATAGTATTATTATGGAGTCAATATCGGCATCGGAAGATAGTGGAGATCGTGACGCGGAGACTGCGACGCGCCTTATCGGCGCATCGGCTTCGTGGTCGTCGTAAATAATGTGCAACTTTTCCCGACACGCCCCCACCGTGCGGGAACAAGGAAACGGTGAAGACGGATTCATTCTGAACTTTGAGAGTTTTCTAGTGAGATCATAGATGGCACTGGTGATCTTTGTGTCCTACGCGACGCAAAGGACGGTAATGTGTTTATCAGTCTATATGTGATAGTTTATTTTAAATTATTATTTAGTAATTTAATTATTATTAAGTTATTTAAATTATTATTAAGTTTATAACAGGTTACCTGAAGCGATTACTTCGGCTCCTTCGTTGGACATATTTAGGAGACGACTCAAAAATTGGCTTCTCGAACACACATTCTACACGTTTGATGAATTCCTTAACTTTCAGCCAGAAACTTCGATTTACTAATTATTATGATGACTTTGGAATAATATAATAAAATAATTTTAAAAATGATATGTAATAAATATTTGAATAAATGAGTATGAGTGTGAGTAAGTATTTACAATAGCAGAAAAGTTATTTTCTTGTAATTTGTGATACAAGTATAATACAATACAAATATTCTTTATTGAACACCAAAAGCAAATAATAATTTTGTTTGTTCTCTATTACTTAAATGTTCTTCGGTCGGATTTTTGTTTTTAAATAATTCTGCATACTTTAAAAGTTCTAAAGAGTTTATAGATGGCACCTGTGAGATTTTTAGCAGACTGATACTCACTAAGCGATTCCCTGACTGACCCTTTCATGACTGGTCATTTGCGTAATAAGTACTAGCCAGTGGTAAATGTTGTCCAACTGGCAGGTTAGTCTAATTTTATTATGTATAGAAATTGTAAATAATTCTGGAACTTGATTTAAAATAAATAGAATTGTCAGCGGTATACGAGCCAGGGCAGATTGCTCCGGACAGCCGAAGGTGCTGGACCTAAGTTTATAATGTATAGTTTTATCAAGAAATAAACCGGCGAATTACTGAAGATTTCCATTGTATTATTTGCTAGTTTAGCATCACGCGTGTAACCCCGTACTTATCTACCTAAATTAGAGCACAGTCCCACAGTACCTACCTAAAAATAAAAGTAGTAAGTAAAAAAGTAGGTTGAAGTAGTTAGGTGATTTATAAGCTTGCATTTGTGTTTGAGCAAAGTAAGTCTGTATTTTGCGACATATAAGAGCTGTCACGATTAATTTCTTCTTGCTTCGTCTCTTTCGTACCATGTAGATAAATAAAAAAAAGGGAGCAGCCATTTTAAAAGTTGATTAATAATTGCTGTGTCTTCAAGTTTTGATGAAACGTATACTTTGAATGCATCGACATGCAATTACGGGCATGTCGTAAGTAATATTTATGTTTCACCGACTAACTTTATTATTGTTAACTAGAGGGTTTATGTTAGTTACAGTGAAAACACGAAAGCTTAAACTCATTTCACCTCGTCTGTTTGCTTCTCTCATAAATTGAATTACTTTAGACATGGTTTTTAAAGTGAACATGTTTTATATTCTATTCTAATTCATTATTGTTGTCCAAAAAATTCAGGATTAACTTGTGTAGGATTAACTTCTGTAGAGAATACTGTTAAACTTTTTCGTTTCAAAGTATAAATAGCTATTGTTTTTAATTTCGTGCTGACATTGTAATTTAATATACATACAATAATTAATAGCAAAATTTCTAAAAAATATCAAATTTATTAACAATTCGTTATGGACATAAAAAAGAACATGGTCGTATTTAGTTAAATTTTGCCATCCCCTGACAGTGTCATGATCACATCGTTAACTACACAAAAAATATTTTTATGTTATATAAGGTCCATGGATTTCTTAGGCTAGCTGCAGCTAGACGGCGGTCGGGCAAACCGCGGCAACACTCTATCGCAGTCATGGCCGCGCCGTTGTTTTTGACTGAAAACGGTGCACGCGCGCTTCATGCTTTACAAGGGGCCACGAGCCGAGCGGGAATGGAGAGTAGGTGTATGTAAGTTGTAAGACCGTATGCAGTCAGTCTTATGTTGTCAATCAATTCTGACATCAATCGTTCTTAGCTCCCACACTGGTATATTTTTTTACATGTTGTAAGTGTATCGTATAAAAAATAGAGATTCGCGATAGTTA
This sequence comes from Archips crataeganus, assembly GCA_947859365.1. NCBI lineage: Eukaryota > Metazoa > Arthropoda > Insecta > Lepidoptera > Tortricidae > Archips > Archips crataeganus. The sequence continues at coordinate 12,170,064 of OX402055.1, read as the reverse complement.
TACTTAATCTTATAATTTGTTACCGTGTTGTATTTTGTAGTTTAAAAAGTTAACAATTTACATAATACGATGACAGTTTATAAATCTTCTAATAATTGTGAAGAAATATTATAAAACAAATGTTTTATAACGTTATACAACACTTTATAACACTAGTGTGAGCACCATAACGCACTGTCGCAATCAGGCACTGACACTAGATTTACGGCAGATCTGTGTCTGTAGGTGTAGGTACTAATTATCAGGACTAGACTAAATAATCTATAATGCCTATGCCTGCGGATGTAACTTTGTAACCACTTTGTACACGTGCTTACTAAAGTATCAGTTAAATAGTACCAATAATATAATAGATTATTAAAAAACAAAAGCATGCCGAGGTGCGCAAACAGCCTCACCGAAAAGGTTCACGAGAATTCCGAGAAAATCAAGCTGCTTGACGGGGAAGGACGTAGATTAGTTGGGCCAAGCGTGTTGCCTGTTTACAGTGTTTGCTTGATGCTTGTAAAGGTCAATCTTTGCCTCAAGCAAGAATCTACATTCTTGAATTCATGCCGTTTGGCAGTCTTAGGCTGCATCCTAAGTTAGCGGCACAGAATCAGTACAGTAAAGTAGGGTAGGTACTTACATACGGTCGGTAAAAATCGATTCCGAAAGACTTTCACTGAAATACAGGCGCGCGAAATGCATTGCACAGACTCTATAATGTTACGTACCTGAACTCTATAGGTACTAAATAATTTAAAAATCGAACTAGTACATTTGCGCGATCGTACTACATAATTGGGAGCGATCCGTTTAGTGAACGCTACGCACAACTCCAGCCTTAAGTTACTAAAACGCTTGTCATAAGGAGGTTTAAAGCGCGAGTCTTATGGCCCCACACAGCGGAGACGGCTGTGTTTACACGAGATCCTGACCACTAGCCAGCGGCTACGAACAAAATCCTACGCGGATATTAAATTTATATCGACCACCTTATACAACTTTTATGTTCAGTCATCTATACTAATATGTTTATCTATTGGAGTGCGGATGATCTGTGATATCAAAGCCTTAAAAATAAAATGTAGTTTTAATTGGTATGTTCTCATGTTCTTTCCAAAACCACAATCGCAACATGGTAGGGTCCTAAAAATACTATCAGTGAAACAAATAGCCAGTAACTCGTTTACTAATATTATTACTGAGCTTTACAGTGAAGGAAAACATCGTGAAGTAACCTGCAATACACACCTTCGAAGGAATTCAATGGTGTGTGTGAAGTTCCCAATCCGCACTGGGCCCGCGTGGGAACTACGGCCCAAGCCCTTTCATGCTGAGAGGAGGCCTGTGCCCTGCAGTGGGACGTAAGTATAGCCTATATAGGCTAGGATGATGATGATGATGATGAATAATATTACTTCCTAATATAATATTTTTTTTTCTCAATTGTTGAAATTTTATTCAATTCAATTTAAAATACATGTTTTAAAAAAAATACAATATTAATTAAATTAGTCACATCCCTTAATCCTATGTTAGTACTTATAATAAGTATAAATATAAAAGCATCAATATATAAAAAAAAAACAACTATACAGAAAAACACAGGCTAAAAAAAGAAAACTAAACAAACAAAAGCCCATCATCACCCCGAGGCAAGGAACCCAAAACACTGGCCGCGTTGCCACGTTGCACAGCGAGGCCCAAACACTGCGCACAGTAATTTCCCGCTCTAATATCCCCAAATATATATAATAATATATAATATTTAATATATAGCTGAGCCATGATACTTATGTACTCGTATTGCTATTATGATTTTAAGAGCTATTGACGCCTCAGTGTTTTCATAATACAGTATCTCCCATAGCTCAACGATAATCTGGTTCTAGAAAAAATAAGAAGGAAACAAAAATCATGTCACTTAGTTAAACGATAATAGATTCAAAAAACATACCTAATCACTTTTAGGGGGTGTTTCACCACCTTATTGTCAAACTACTGGTTACGTAACCAATGAATAAACTAAGTACTAGACAAATCTGTCGGCTAGTGTTTTTTCAGTTTCACCACTCCGGTCCTGTGCAAACTAAGTACCACTTAACTAATCGTCGGTTTAACAAAAAGTCGGAATGGCAACGTCGCATTTCACGACCACGCGTTCCTGTTCGCACACTTTCGTCCAAAGAGTTGCTCATAATTAAAGCAAAAGAAATCGTAAACTGTGTAATTTTAAAATACATCTATTGTTTTGCATAAACAAATGTGTAACATTATAATTAATCCAAAAGCGATATTTATTTACGATACTTTGTTAACAATAACAAAGAAAAATAAAATCACGTAAAACGAATCGAAAAGTGGCGCCAAACCATTTGACAGATTAACTTTTTTTTTAATGGCGATGTACAAGTTCAGGTAGAACAAACGATTGTGCCACTGAAAAAAGTCTGTAATTAAAAAATATTACGAAATTTTGGATTTATTTTTACATACTAAAAGCGGACCTATATTTTTTTATTCAAATCTTGATATTTAAATTCTCGTTTGTAATTTTAGCATGACTTCTTTCTTTAAAAAATAAAAAATACTTTGATTAATTTTTCTGAAACCGGCTGAAGGGCTCTCCAACCATGGCCACAAAAAAATAAAGTAACTAATTAAAAAGTTATGTGACGGTTAAAAATTCTAAATGCCACCTGATCTGATGGTCAAATTAAGAAATAGTTTGTCTGTCACTTAGCGCTAATCAAGACTGGTGAAACAGAAATTTTTATTCTATCTGACAAATAAGGTTATGATTAAGCTAATCCGAACTTTAAAAAAAGTGGTGAAACAGCCCCTTAATATTACATTTTTCGATAACTGTTTTCGATGTCTTTTATCTTTAAATTAAGTGATATTATTATGTTTTTCCTTTTCTTATTTTTTGTCAAGGTTATCGTTGAATTTTGGGGCTTCCTGTATTATGGAAACACAAAGGTGTCATTAGCTCTTACAACAACATGCAAGAATAATACCTTATCTTTTATTTAAGTTTTCATTTTACTGAAAGTAGTGTTAATGTTTGGTAAGTAGACTTCACACCATAATATGCAATCAACTTAACTTTGTTTATGTTAACCTTCATGACAACTTAAAGTGTTCCATTTTACAAAGCGAAGAATACTTCTGTACAAAAGTGTGAGCATTTTTTTTAACATAAATTACTGTGAGACTCACTCATAGTGGAAAAATATGGATAGCTCACGTCTATTGAACAAATTTAAAAATGTATTGTTCTATCTATACTTGTGTTATTCTAAGGGCCATTTGCACGGTCTATAGTTTATAAACTACACCGTGAAATTTTAGTGGTTGTTTTCCCGAAACGAGGTGATTTAGTTTCGATTGTACAAGCGATTTATAATTACTATTTTGACTAGAGTCAAAAATCCAATTGTGAAAAACAAAAAGTCGAAAATGACCGCAAACCAATAGTAACGCTTCGTTGGTACCTAACCTATCGTACGATCGTACGCTACTTGTACCAACGAACGTTGTTTTTCACAATTGGATTTTTGACTCTAGTCAAAATAGTAATTATAAATCGATTGTACAATCGATACTAAATCACCTCGTTTCGGGAAAACAACCACTAAAATTTCACGGTGTATATCGGTAACCCTGGGTTATGGATTTCAGTTCCATAATATACATTTTTGACACTACTTAACGTGGGTTAGTAGTCAGCTCGGAGCCCAATTGCATAACAAAGTACAACTTATATTACAAGCGGAAATCCCTTTCTAGTTAATATAACTGAAGCGAGAGTTCCGCTTGTAATATTAGTTGTACTTTGTTATGCAATTGGGCCCATGTCCGCAAAAATCAGCCTTAGTTATGCACTTAGACGAACCTGCACAGGCCCGAGTTAACTACATAACTTCGAGTTAATTGCTAACCCACGGTAAGGATGTGTCGAAAGTGTCGAAATGTATGGAAATGTCATTCGCAATAATCCATCCAGGGTTAACGATTTATTTTTTTTAACAACGAGGCAAGTGGCCCATAGATGTACATTTTTTAGACGTTTTCAAGAAGTCCTCTTGTAGGGACTTTACGCTACATTGGAACCCTTTGTTCATGTTAACAAAAAAAAAGGCAAAAGGTAAAAGGCCCAAAAAGATAGAGAGTCATAATCATAAAGGATGCGCTTGCATTAGATACGTACAAAATCGATTATACACCTTAGTTGAAATACTCATCTTACCCCTCTCTCCTTGTAAATGTGATACTTAATAATGATCGATCAATTATGATCGTCTCTGTTCCGCTTCACTTGCATGCAATCGCACCCTAAGTGACCGACAAAGCGCCGCATTCCTTAATGGTACATTCAGCAACAAAAATATGAATACACTCAAACTACCAAAAATATGCATCCACGACTCTATTACCAGGGCATAAAGGCGTGTATACATTATTTTTGGTACTTTAAGTGTATTCATGTTTTTGTTGCTGACTATACAAACTGGATTTTGACAACTTATTGTACAAAGAAAAGGATCTTGAGTACTAGGTTGCTTAAGTGGAGTAAGGGATGCCACTTGTTGGCATTTCGCCACTTTGAAAGAACAATCGAATAAGCATGCCTTTTTAAATTTTCGTAGCAGATGTTGGCAAAGGCCACTCGCTAGCCACGAGGCGTATTAACGACGCACAGTTTAGTTGCAAGGGTAGGGAGCTTGCATTATGTATCAAAATTATTAAGTTATTCGGACAATATTATAATAGTAACAATTACATAATTTAGTTGACAGGTTCTATAGTAAAATTAATCTTGTGGGGGAAAAAGTTAGTCTATAGCCATGCCATGCAGGGTAAGGATAATACAATTTAAATTAATTAATGAGTTTTATAGTGGTCTCTAATTACAATACTCTTGTTGATAATTGTTATTAGTTAATAATTGAACAAACGAGATATTATGGTTGCTTTAAGCATAATTGTATGTCCGTAACGGGTAGCTGTGGATACTTTATACTACAGGATTTTGGACTCCCCATTACAGTCATGCAATAAATATTTCTATTTCTATTTATACGCGATGTTTGCGCTTTATCTGTGCTTAATATTCCTTCCTATTACTATACTATTCCTTAGCAGTTCGTATTACGAAAAATGATGCGAACCGTTTTTGTACGGGCCAATGTAACACTTACCACATTAGGGTGAAGACGCTCCCGCCGCCTTAGTTAGGTACTACAATTATCAACTGTAAGTACAGTAAAATTACATAAAGTTTACCACTGACAGATGGTTTGCCTTCATTTCATATTCAACTTTAACGACCTACAAATAAAGGCAATTTTAGAATACTGTTACCCACGTTTGAAGATTTTGTAATACCTACATTATTTGTATGGTGTTAAAGTTGGAAATGAAATGAAGGCAAGCCATCTGTCAGTGGTAAACTAAAAGTAAACGTATTGTAGTCAATTTTATCCAGCATAATCCCTGTTGAATACGTCTTACCCTTGCAGAATGCATAAATACTGCCCTTGAAAATTTGAATTAAAAGCACGCATGATGGTAAATGACAACTTTACATCTAGAAAAAATACGCAATTAACTATTTACTTCGCGAGTTGTCTCTTTTAACAGAAATCAATTAAATTCACTCAAGAACTAAGTACGAGGCAAAACTTTTTTTTAAAGAAGAGGGGCGCCGTCTTCGTGAGAGAGGTCTTGACCCTCGCTCTGGGTCGTTTCTGGTGCAAAGGTTGTCTATCGCGGTACAACGGGGAAATACGACAAGTATATTTGGCACCTTTGCGCCTGGTACGATCCGGGGTGGGTAATTTGACTGACTCCTTTTTTTTAATTGTATTTTTTAAGGTTTTTAGTTTTAAGATAATTGTTATTGTACTTATTGTTAATTTATGACTAAGTAAATAGATTTTATGTGAATGTTCCTTATTTCCTATTACTACAAGAGTAGACTCCCCTACTCGGTAGATGCAGTGAACGCGGAATATTTGCGTGTCATACATTGTTATGCGTTCCTCATTACACGTATGCAAGCTGTTCATAAAATAAATAATATCCAAACATCTGCAACCTGCAACATTTTGCAGCGACTATGCCAAACCATTAGCCTTTAGCGCTAACTTTAAAATTATACGAGGGGCGTTCAATATAAAGTGAGAATGAGATGCAAACTCTTTCGATATTAGGAAATTAAATACTGGCCGGTAAAGCTAATCTATCTAGCTGATTGCTATGAAAAAAAACTAACTGTCTTTTGTTTAAAAAAAAATACGGTAATTTCTTTGCAATGCTATTGAGTACGTTAGCGAAAATGGAGAAAATTTAACTGCGCGCCGTTATCAAATACTTGTGTTTGAAAATTTTTTCTACGGACCAAGTCAATTTAGATTTGCGGGACACTTTAGGGTCTAATGCTCCTCCGTATTCGACAGTCGCACGTTGGTGCGCCGAATTTAGACATGGATGAACATCGACAATGGACGACCCCCGCTCCGGACGCCCTACTACTGCAATAACTGAAGAAATTGTGAAAAAAGTTGAAAACTCAGTTTTGGCGGATCGTCGTGTCACGGTTCGTTTTATTGCTGAAAATGTAAAGATTTCAACGGGGAGCGTGCATAATATTTTACATGAACGCTTGGGTATGAAAAAGGTATCTGCGCGTTGGGTACCAAGAATGCTTACTGACACGCAAAAACAAACTAGAGTCGAGATTTGTCAATAAGCTTTGGACCTGATACAGCAAGACCGGGAACTTTTTTTGGCGCGATTTATAACAATGGACGAAACATGGCTCCATCATTACGACCCTGAAACGAAACTGCAGTCTATGACATGGAAAAGGCCATCATCTCCAACTCCGAAGAAATTCAAGGTGGGCCCATCTGCCGGTAAGGTCATGGGCTCTGTTTTTTGGGATGGTAAAGGGGTATTAATGATTGAGTATCTCAAACATGGAGCCACTGTTACGGGCACTTTATACGCCAAACAAATAGCAACATTGCGCAATGAGATCCGCGAAAAACGGCGAGGTAAACTCTCGAAAGTTGTGCTGTTCCACCAGGACAATGCCCCGGCACACAAGTCCATCGTTGCAATGGCTTCAATTCGTGATGCTGGGTTCAATATCCTTAAGCATCCTCTGTATTCACCAGATCTCGCTCCCAGTGATTTCTACCTATTTCCGAGATTGAAACAATACCCGAGAGGCCAGAAATTTGAAGACGACGACGCGGTAGTCGCTGCAGTACAAGATTTTTTAAGTACTCAAGATGAGACCTTTTTTAAAAATGAAATTTTAAGTTTAGAAAAAAGATTTAATAAGTGTATTATGCTAAAAGGTGACTATGTCGAAAAATAAAATTACATTTAGTAAAAGTTGTTTATAACATACTCATTCTCACTTTTTATTGAACGCCCCTAGTAGTAATATGAATAGGAACTAGCTTCGCAGTACTTGGTGATTGGTTTACTAGTACAGTAGTTGTGGTCCACGCAACAGCTTTATGGAGCCTTCAAAAAACTAGTAAGTACCTATATACCCACTTAAAAAAACTGAGCCTGATTAAATTCCTGGGATGGCTTTTTTTACGATGGCAAGCTTGCCACTCTAGCTTCGTTTACAAGGTGAAATTAATACGTAATACAAAATTAGTGCTTAGGTACTCAATTAATGCTGGACAATTTAATGCATTTACTTAATTGTTTTAATTACACTTATTTAATTTGAGGTGTCCATACATTGAGATATGATTTACCTACTTTATTTCCCAACCACCAACCAAATTTAACAATTAAATTAAATCGTTATACCCAGCATCGAGAGCGACGAGTAGAAACACTATTTTGTATCACATTTAAAATGCCATCTTGTATACGTATACAGAACTAACTAGGAAGAAAAGAAACAGTTTTATGTTGGTACATGTAGCCAGAGCTGCTTTACGCTTACAAGTTTACTAACACTGGCTTGCTATCCTAGCTGGATAACTAGCCTCGCGTATCCCGGGCATCTTTTAAAGCTCAGCTTTCATAAGCAAGAGATTATCTTTGGCGATAGTTCAGCGAATCTAAATATCCACTGTTTTGCTAAGCTTTTACCAGACAAATCACTGTGGCCTCCAATGATTTACCAGTCGCAAACACAATTTTTGTCGAATTGAGAATTAGATATTCAAATTATCTCGATTATACTTTACAGTAATTTATTAAATCAGGTGTTACTTTGCGTATCAATGAACTAAAACAATTACTTTGCTCACCCACGACCTTAACCTTAGGTCGTGGGTGAGCAAAGTAATTGTTTCAGTTCATTTATACTTCACAGAACGTGCGAAATGAGTTCAGCATTACATTTTCTGGTTTTCTCACCCAGAAAACGCTAAAATGCTTTCGATTATCCCACAATCAATACACTTTAAGCGTGGTTGGCGTAAACTTATCTGAAGATCGTTATAATAATAGTAGATTGTACACCAAGGGGATAAAGCACTACATTATGTCACGGGCGCGATATTGAATCCTGAGCGTATCGAGGGACTCCGGGATTTTAGTTGATTCCCGAGCGAAGCGAGGGAATTAAGATGGAGTCCTGAGAGCAGTGAAAGATATAAGCGCGCCCAAGGCAAAATCAGTTTTATCCCCGAGGAGTATACTCTACTTTTCTCACCTTTTGCGAGACAATAAAAACCAAGGCTACTAGAAAAATACTAGAAATAGACCCAGAAGCACTGATTCTGACACTGACTTTGCGCCTTTCGCAGTTTTCCATTTGTCGAAATCTTTGTAAGCTTTTAAGTATTTTTCCTTCGACTTCTCTGGGAGTACAATTTCTAAGGCCAGCTTGCGCAGACCTGGGTTAGCTACTTAACTCCGAGCGAGTTAACTGCTAACCCAGGGTTAACAAGTGTCAAAATGTATGGAACTGTCATTCTTAACCCAGGGTTACCGATTTAATTTTTTTACCCTGAACTGTGCAAGTGGTCCAAAGGCGTCTAATTTAATGGAATCAGGGGTCAAATCACTTTCGTCACTCGATATTTTCTTAACGTTTTATCTTCTTTTGCAGTTTTGATACTTAAAATTGCAGCGTATTGAAACACTCGCGGCTTTTGTTTTGTATTTGACTTTGTTTTAGTTCGGCCGCGGAACTGCAAATAAATGAGGTGCGGCGCAGCCCCCGCGGGGCTGAGCACGTTGAGCACCAGCATGCACCAGCAGCAGCACGGGCTGCGCCGCCGCGACCAGCACGTGCACGGGCTGTGCCGCCGCGACCAGCACGTGCACGGGCTGCGCGCCGGCCTGCACGCGGGGCGATTTTGAAATTAGACTTTAAGTGCATACCAATAAGAACTACGAGAAGTGAGAATCACATTACTGCCCGGCGGGTTATAATGAAATTTAGTACAACATTACTGCCCGGCGGGTTATAATAAAATTCAGTACAACATTACTGCCCGGCGAAAACCAAGGGCTATAATGACTTACTTTGAGAGAGGTTTGCATGATATATAATAAGGCATTGTCGAGCAGGTGGTGTGAAAAAATCATTACTCATACGTTCTTCTATAGAATCCTATAGGTATATAGGTTTAGGTATATTAATTTCAAATTAATCAGACGTTGCCGAAACTACTCACAATAATCATCATGAACCAACCTCAAATACTTGATAAGTTCGTTTAATCAACGCCCTAACACCATCCTGGACGTGTTAGTTGGCAGGTGGGATTCCCCAATGTTGCGGCACTGGATGAGGTCTCATACACGCCCATTATTATGTTTAATTTAATTTAATTTAATGTAATGTTATTTTATTTTATTAACACTAGTCTAAATATTGACTATATTGTACTAACACCTATGGATTATGTGCCTGAATGTGTCATTTATCCGAAATAAATATTTTTGAATTTGAATTTGAATTAATCATTAAATATTACTTGCAGAGCAGGCTTCGGTAATAATTCCGTCTCCTTCTAACTAAAACGACATTTGGACGATGCGAGATCTATTGGGCGAGTTGCGGTATATTGCTGTTAATGATCCATCGCCTATAAATTCACTGTGTCGCAATATAATATTGTAAATAGCACAATATTATCGCATTGTCTAAATGAAGCTTACGAGAAGTGAAGCAAATGCTAGAAATAGCTGAATGCATAATATACTAATCCTAACTGGTAATGGATGTAACAAATACAAATTATTATTTAAATTTAAACAAGAAATATTAATATTAAGTAGCAAATAAATGCATTAAGTATACCTACGTATTTTATAAAAATAAAACGCGTAAGAAAATTATCTTGATTAGGTACTTTTTATAGTTTATTAAACAACTTGTATCTCTTAGAGAATCCTAGACATGGTAACTACAGAATTAAACCGTACTGAAGTCTATTTCCGTTGATCCATTATTAACGCACGATTGTAGTCACAAAAAATGGCCGCTCTTCCTCATTATTAATTTTATTGTCAATCTGTCTGCATGCCTTTGAAAACCAACAAATGCAATTCAATATAACTATTCGTTACGCGCTGTGAGTAGTAAAAACAGGTTTTTTTAACCTTGTCCGCTGTCAGATTAGACGGGTCGTTAAGTTTAAAAACTTTAGTTGTCTTTACAGGGTGCTGTTCTGACACAATATGTTCTGTTCCGTTCGTTCGGTCATTAACTACCCCGGCTGCGCCATTTCAAAACATAGTAAGGGAAATTCAGCTAATTTTTTACAGGAGAGCGAAAAAAAATTGTTTTGTCTCAGCCGTACAAAATTTTGCAATATTTGTTCAAAAAGTGATACTTTCTTGGTTCACTAGATTAAAACGAATATCCTGGTACTTATATTTATTTTTAATTTCTTTTTCTCAAAAATATCCGTAAAAGTTGACATTATTCTTTACATATCAGAACGTGAAGTGCATAGTCAGTATAAAAATTAAAAAGTTAAAAACATTGCAGGCTCGATAAACTCGACAACAATGTCGCATACAAATTCCATTATTGTCGAGTCTCAAAATTTTTTATAAAGTTAAAACGGCCATGGTGTTAAGTTGGCACTATTCGTATACAGCCAAATCAAATGACCGGTATCAGTTGTTTTGTTGGAACTCCAGACTTTTTTTATTGTGTTTGAAACAGCTTGTGGTGTTTTCGGTAGAAAAATACTCCTGCAGATTTTTTTTCATGGAAAAAGGCGGGAAAGGGTTTAATGACATTTAATTTCAAGTGATTTGCAATTCTTTGTACCTATTTAAGTTAATAAAAGTTTATTCTATTTTTTTTCCTTCACCATTTTTGAGAAAAGCTTTATATTATTCTCGGCTGGAATAGCAATTGCTGGCTTCGTATTAGTTAAACGGACTCGCAAGCTCGTCCGTTTAATACTCACACTGAGCCAGCAATTGCCTACTTCCAGGCCACGACAATAATGTACTATTACATGTTTTATCTGAAATTATTTACCATACTAGCTTTTCAAATGAGTGTATTGATTATCGTTTGACCACATCAAACCTAATAAACCTCTCTGACTAAGTGCATGTTAAATTTTACTCAACTATACGTACTAACTACCCTTCATTCTTGCTCGTTAGTGTACCTTCTGCCTGCTTTAGAGTTGGAACCAGTAGGTACACCTCGTTGGAATCATTGAAAGTTTGGTTAATTCAGGTGTTATTTATTTTGCGTAAATCCATATTAATGAACTACCATCTTTTACCTGACAAGTCTCCTGCCAAAAAAACTACTATGGTAGCGGAGTAGTAGGATAAAAACATGTAACAGGCGAAGAATCTGAATCACGTACTAAGGTGAACCCTTTTCATTGCAAATGTGTTGTTGACATTCCATACATCTGCCAAAGAAATTATCGTGAAATTGGTTGTGAAAAGGTTCCAGCCTGGTACCGGATTCAGCTTCCTTGACTGTACATACTGGCTTGACAGTTCCTCTTATACCTGATTTACACTCTCGCCTCGTCACCTCGCCTCGCGCCTCGCCTCGTCGTCTCGCTCCGGACGCGAGCCTCAAAATCAAGGGAAATCACGAGACGAGGCGCGAGGCGCGCCTGTTCCACTCTCGTCTCGTGGCTCGTCCCGCAGTTCGTCTCGCCACTCGTACGCGAGTGTAAACCAGGTATTAAAGAGATGTGTGTTCTCTGTTTCGTGTGTATGCGAATATTAATACATGTAATATGTGGTTTACATGTATTCTATTTGTCTAGATATTCATATTATTGTTTCGGTTAACTTTAGATTTTTTGTCTTTTTACTTTCCATTCCATGTCTACTCATGTTTCCTCCTGTCAAACTTTCAAAGGTTAACTGAAAGAGATCACTTTAAAGGATAATTTGCCTCTCTGCACCTGTGATCCTGTTACCTGTTAATTCCATGTTTTTATGTAAGTATAGTCGAAGTATTTGATTTCTGACCCATCTGACGTTTTCGCAGGAAGCGTCATAATGATTTTCCTTGACAAGCAAGGCGATGTCACTATGACATTTTATGTAAAAAGGTTCCACAGTGGGTCATGCATGATTCAGTTGGTTCGACTGTACAATAAAGAGTTTTACATACATACATTGAAAGTTCGGTTATTTATTTCACACTGAAATCTAGCGCATGGTGAAAAAAATCAATAGGTGGTTCCAGGCAAGGCGTAGTCTGTATAATTATTGTAATTAGTGAATGTTGTATGTTGGTGCGACACGCCAGGCTGCAGCACGCAGCGTGGTTGCGTGTCGTTGCTTGCGACCAGGTCACCAAAGGTGCATTCGTGAACTACTATTTTTTCTAGCGAATCATTATTTATGGCTAACAACTGACTTGTACAAGTTAAGTATGAAGTATCTTTTTCTATTTATTTTTTTCAACTTCATTTTTTTATTACTTTTACGGTCATCCCGTGAAACCATATATTTCAAACTAAATACAAACTGAAATATAGATGCACAGAAAAAACCCCAGAAAAAAGACCAATGCTGGGAATCGAACCCAGGTCCTCAGCGTTCCGTGCTGCGTGCTTACCCCTACACCATCACTGGTCTAGAAGTTAGCGACGAATCTTTCCCATACATCGTACACTTCAGTCTGTTATAATCACATTAGGCAGTGATAAAGCGCATCTATGTTATGCCCTCTACCGAGAGACTTTAACACTCCTTCGGAGCTAACCGCTCACCTGGACCAAGAGATGGCGCTACTAAGCCAACTTTTACAAGTTAAACTGACTTGTGTCCGAGGGTCCATGTTGAATTATGCTGTGCACCTCTGAAACTAACGAGGCAGTCATGATCATCATCTCACGCCTATAGAAATGTCGCATTTTTCAGCTACCCTTCTCTCAGAATGAGAGCGCTTGCGCTGTAGTTCCCACGCGGATGTAGCGCGAATGGGGAACTTCACAAGCACACAATTAAATAACTTCACAGGTGTTTGCAGATTTCGTGATGTTTGTGTTAAAGCTCGTAGTAAATTTCAAATGTAATTTCACATATTACTTAATTTCATGACTTCAATAAATTACAAAAGGTGCGAACCCAATTTGAACCCACGATCTTCAGTTTGTAAGGCCTAGGACAAACCACGGCTTTATAGTCTTCATGCTTCATGCGGATTTAGTTTTGGAGAAAGGGAGGTGATAAATGTGAAGTTGCCGCCTTTCACTAGGTATAGACTTTCTTTCTTTTCAACGCTTTTTTTCGTATAACAAAGTGGGAAAACTTGTGTGTTTGTTTCCATATAGGGGGTAATATCTGAAACTACTGAACCAATTTTTTAATTATTTCTCTAATAGATAGTCAAACTATATTAGTATGTTAATCTATCTGCTACTTTTATTCAGGGTGATTGTTAAGTTCCCGTGGGATACAGAAAACGTTAGCAAAAAGCTAATTCATTTCCGTTTTCGTTAATCTTAAATAAATAAATACCCGTTTCATCCAACAGGGTCATAATTGAGTTCTTGGCAGCTCATAATTTTAGTTATTATTTATCAAAGCTGATAATCTAAAAATGTGCAAACTTCATTAAATCAATTATTAATAGTAAATTTATCTGATCGGGCGTGCCTATTGCATTTCTTTTGCTGGTAATAAAATTATAGCTAACTGGATAAGTAGGAACATATTACTTAACTAGACTAGACTGGTTAGCTGACTGACAGACAACGTATAACCTAAACCCGTTGTACCGCGATAGACAACCTTTGCACCAGAAACGACCCAGAGCGAGGGTCAAGACCTCTCTCACGAAGACGGCGCCCCACTTCCTTAAAAAAAAGTTTTGCCTCGGAACCCCAACAACCAGTCGTCTCCACCGCAAGTGGGACAAACAAATAATTGGTGAGCGCCGAGTACTTTTCGCGCTTTTTAATAGCCGCCATTTCTGCAGCTGTTCCCCCCATCCTCAAGACGCGACCAAGGTGCGAAGAGGCAAAAGTACTGACGCACGTGGCGTCCCAAAGCAGGTACTTTCCCTTTTGCCAGTGCACCAAGGTCAAACCGTCAGGCCTTTTCCCATCTGCCCAGCTAAGACCTAGAGGCTCCAACATACAAGGGACGTTCGCTGAAACCAGAGCCCTGCGGATTATGTCGTTCAGGGCGTGATGGCACGGAAATCTCCCCGTTCAGCGGCAACAACTCAAAGCGTGGTGGCCGTTGTTCTGCGCCATCGTACCGCAGATGCATAAATGAGCAAATTAATTGGCAAACATAAACTTCGAAAGCCGATGTGGCCTAAAGCCGTGGTGGCCTAGTGGTTTGACCTATGGCCTCTCAAGCACCTATGGCCTATGGTCGTGGGTTCAAATCCCGTCTCGCACCTCTGAGTTTTTCGGAATTTATGTGCGAAATTACATTTGTAATTTACCATGAGCTTTACGGTGAAGGAAAACATCGCGAGGAAACTTGCATACACCTGCAAATAAATTCAATGGTGTGTGTGAAGTTCCCCGTCCGCACTGGGCCCCCGTGTGAACTACGGCCCAAGCCCTCTTATTCTGAGAGGAGGCCTGTGCCCTGCATTGGGACGTATATAGATAGGCTGGGATGATGATGATGATGATGATGATGATGATGATAAACTTTGAATGTGATAGAAAACTAGCCTATTTTCAATTGTTCTGTGAGAAAATTTTGAGTTTTTTTTCTGTCTCGCCATAATATGGTAGGCACGCATCACAAAATGATAAAGGGACAGCTATTACTTTTCTGGTTTTTCTACGTGTTCTGATTTGGGTAGGTACAGAAAAAAAAATCGTTTAGTAAAATCGCAAGCTGCAATGAGATAATTGCGTCGCGGAGATGCGCACGTCGGCCATTATCAATTAGAGGGCGCGCGTGCGGGCTGTCATTATTACGGGCGCACGACGCAGGCGCAGGCCGTGGGACGGGATAAGGAGGTGGGTACAGAAAAGTTTTAAAAATATTTATTTTTTAAATTGAGAAAAGTTTTTTGATCGTTGTTTACTTTTTATGTGAGGCCTTACTTCTCGCTAATTTTGATAATTTTGTCAGTGTATTTGGTTTACGCGTTTTTTTAAGATTTGATTTTTTGTTGTATTTTAATATATAAATATTTTTAGTATGCAAGATAACATAGCCTTCAGTGTTTCCTGTCAGATATACAGGTAAGGGTTCCTTTTTTCCTTGAGGTATGAAACCTTAAAAATTGTATTTTGTATAATCAATTAATCAAACAATCTGTAATTTATCTTTCTAGTGAGCTTTATAGTATGTATTAAGAAAGAAAGGAAGCAGACATTTATTCACTTTCACAAGAAGATACACAAATACAAGGAAATACACAAAATTTCACACAAATAAACAAAAATCAACAAAAATTAAGATAGTAAATAAACATATATATACAATAATAATTATGCATGTATGTCCCCGCAAAAGTGAAACGTTAAGTACCATTTTTACGTACCATTGTTGTATCAAAAGCTAGATTTATCTAAAAATACCTAAATTTCATGAGCTTTTTAGCTAACGAAAATTAAAAACATTAACGCAAAAAAGCTGTGGCATGTAAGCATCATTTGGCCGGACGCCACCGCGAGGATGCAAATGCGCGATGCTGAGATACGCGCCGGAACGCGTGCGGTGGCCCTTACCCGCATCTGATACTGCCTGCTTAAATTAAAGCGTTTGTGCGAACTATTTGATACTGATGTCAATAAAACGTAATGGTTGTGATGTAATAAATACAGTGAATGACTTACCGAGGAATAGGGCAAGTTGGTTACTTTAGAATGTTTGGTGATAAGTCGTAATCCAAAATAGAAGTATTAAGTAAGGTAAGGGTGCCGTGCGTAAGTAAAGTAGGTAATATTGGGTGTGACATGATTGAAACTTTATACTTCAGAATAAATACTGGCAGAAATTTTATTGACCTTAAAATATATTGTGGTGGGTTGGGTAGTTTTCTGCGGTTGGTCTTTTAGCAGCAAGTGCAAGCAGATGGAAGTTAGGCACTTTAATACTTACTTCGATGATTGAGTAACAATAATATTAAGAACAAACGTAAATGAATTTAATTTCTGGGTCGAGCGTTTATTGCTTAAAGTTCACCTGAGTATATCATTAATTTGCGTAGGCAATTATTTAAATTATTTCAGCTTTACACGTTTTAGAAAGTTGCGTAACCTGTGGCAAGTGGCAAGCTTATTTAATAAAACTTGTAAATTATATTACCTAATCTGAATTTTGAATACAGTTGTCAGCGTTCTTAACTTTTTATTGTTGAACCTTATCCCGATCAAAGTTGCAAGATGCATGAGTAACCGTATTTACTGTACCTAAATGAGCATTTAACGACATAGATCTGATTGGTATCGCCCTAAATCCGCTTCCATCGCATCTATGTACTTCACACGCATCCGATCCGACAAGATCGTCTAATATCAATCCACAAGCCTTTCTAACGATTATTCCGCTTCAAAATGCACAAAACAACTCACACAGTATACGTATAGTAGTATATCCTACAAGGAAAGCGCGGTCGTGCAACGCGCTGCGTGGTCGTGAGAGCGCGCGAGATAAGTGCGAGGTCGCGCGACGTCACGACCGCCAACCCCCGTGGACCGATGCACGGCTGTACGCAGCTTCAATAGGCTGCATCCTTAGCAAGCGGTGAGCGGAAGCGGGAGCGCATTCAAATACGATTATAATCCGCTGTTCGAATACGTTTTTCATGCAACAAGGACGGAATTCATTCAATGAATTGCCCGATGATTTTTTTACTATTGTCGTGTTCCCAATTGATACCTGTAGTAGGAGAGGTAGAGAGTAAGGTGGTAATATTTAGTGATATTGACGAACTTTTGCTGCCCCACACCTCATATGTCAGCAATGATTACTAAGATATTACTTTATCTTATCTTCTCTCAATATTTTATTTTATGTTACCCAATCATCAAGGTCTAACTTGCATATTTTCAGTGAAGTCTCACCCCACAAAAACTTTAAGGTGCATACACAGGCAAGTTTTAAGGTGCAAAGGCAAAAAACTGTAAGGTAAAAAGGCTCATGCTCATGCAATCCCAAGCATGCTAATTTTGCACAAATGTTATAATACTAAATATTATATTCCTTGCTGTCATTCTTTTGTGAAAAGGTTGCCTGGAAGAGATCGCTCCGAAACGATAAGGCTGCCTATTGCTTACCTTATATATTTTTTCCATGTACTTGTTTTTCTGTATTGATTTCTTTGTGGTGGACAATTAAGAGTCATTGTATTGTATTGTATTGTATTATCATGGCTTTTATGTAACATCCATGTAACTACCTAATAGTAAATGAGCGTACGAATTTTAAGAAGCATGCTTTTAAGCGTGCACTATAACTTTGTACATCAGTACATTTATTCAAACATTGTTTGAGCGAATCGCTACCACATTTCCGCGCTAGTTCTAAGCAAATTGTTAGCTGGGCACACTACTTTGTTTGTACTTACTGAAATTTTTAAGAAGTCGTAGACTTCGTTGTACAGACGTTATAAATAATCCGTGATCATACTATACTAAATGTACCAGTAACAAAAGGTGATATCCCTTACACTGGTAAGACGCGTAACGCTAAATAGTTTCGCTTACCAACAGTTACAAATTGACTGGATTTTTGACCCTGAGAACTATTTGTAGATTATTTTTTAGTTACGGGCGTTAAAAATAACTGAACGGGAACCAGTTGACAAAAAAACTGCATTTGACTACAAATGAATTTATGCACTTATTTATTACTAAAAATATTGCCCACAATTTCACCTACGAATAATTAACCCATGGAAACTATGTAATTTTCTAGGATAAAACTATGCTTTGTCCATCCCTAGGTTTTTAACTATCTCCGTGACAAATTAAATCTAAATGGCTTTAGACGTTACTGCATGATTGAGTAACAAACATCATTATAAACTTTCTTATTTACAATATTAGTAGGATATGTTTTAAAATAATGTAAATGTATGAATGTATGTCAACCCTTTATTGTCCAGATATAAAGAAAAAAAATGCAATTGACAACCGATATCTGTACTTCCACGTATAATACAGTTTCCGTAGTGACTTGAATACTCATGACTGTAACATATTAAGGAATAAAATTACCTAAGATTGTTAACAGTTAGGCAGTAAAAACATGTACCTATTTATATCTAAGTAGTAAAAAGTCCAGACAAATTTAGAAGCCCCTCTTTTTTTGCATCGATGAAAAAGTTAAACTGTTTGTTGTTGCCACTCACGTAGATAGGTATCTAGATCTATGCGCAAATACTAGCTTTCAATGGTCGAGGTGATTGTTATTTTTTAAGTGTACATTTTTTATATTATGCTACTTTTACATTTTTTTACATTAAACTGACTCGTGATTGACTATACTATCTCACCTGATGAAAAATGCACATAGGCCAAGGGTGTATCTAACTGGATTAGTAAAAGCCTAATCAATCTAGTCTTGAAGAGCCCTAGGTTGTATTGTTGTACATATTGAATACATATGGAAATCAACGATTCACGTACGTATTTGAAGTCGAGTTTGCTAAACTGTTTCGGACTGATCCGTGCTCCTTTGTCAAGAAAACATCGCCATCGTCTATATTTCCAGATATGAAGATACGACCAAGGATTTTTCAAGGCTAGAGTTAATAGGCTGCTACTGAACCACTGAGGTACACCTTTGGCCTCAATTGCGCTTTCCATAAGGTGACATAGAGGTCAATCACGGGCTAGGCTTAAGAAAAAAAAGTGCTCAAACTGATACCCATGTGAGATTGCTACAATTTATTAGTACCAACTAAAAAAAAAAAACGTTTATTCTGAAAGTAGGCCGCCAACGGCTTTTCTATGTCACTTTTTTTAAACTACCAGCACTTTCGGAAAAACCATCATTGCCAAGAAGAATGCGCCGCAAGAAATTTGGCAGAAAATCATTCAGTCAGTCAGTCATCGAATCCTGTTACTACTCGTAGTGTAAATCCTTCCTACTACATATGAGAGGGTTAACCATATATTTCAATATATTTTTATGTTGCGCCAGTTGCGAGTTCGGAATAAAACGCTGCAATACCTTGATCATTCAAATACACCTCTGCTTGTCGCGCATGCGTGCGGCGTGTCACGTAATTCGTGTACCTAACTCGCGAACTGCAGGTCGCGGGCATAACACGATGCGTCTTATTTTTTGTCAGCTCAGTCATTGCCCACAAGACGTAGTGAATAACAATTCAAAACGGAGATTTTTAAATACGACTAGCTACGACACAATATATATATTTTTTATTATTATGAGAGGGAGGCAAACGAGCAAGCGGGTCATCTGATGGAAAATGATCACCGCCGCCCATAAAAATCAACAACTCAAAGAGAGTCACTGATCTGTTGCCGGCCTGTAAAAAAGGAGAGGGAAATAGGGAAAAGGGACGGGGGAGAGGTATTGAGCCCCCGGCACTCTCACTGACCGTACGAAATGCAGCAGGAGTACCTACTGCTGCTTCACGTCGGTGGTCTGTGAGAAGGCGGCTAGCTACAACATGGCTCTACCACTACAAAAATAATATTATTTATTTCGCTGACGGTTCATGTTTATATACCTGTCTGTTTTAGATTGGTTACTTTTTACTCTTGCAAAGACTCCATGTCATAATCATAAATGGGAAAGTTTGTGAACATATTTGGATGTTTGAATGTTTGTTAGTCAATCACGCAATAAGGGCCAGATTAAGATAAAACGTGGCGTAGGTACAGATGGACAAAAATCTGGATTGAGACTTAGGGCCGATTTTTCAATCCCCAGATAAAAGTATCCGTCAGTTAAAACTATTGCTTTCCTTTTCTGAAGTCAATAACAAGAAGAAGAAGAAGAAGAAAGAAAATAACAGAGCTTACATTTTATCTGACAGATACTTTTATCTGGAGTTTGAAAAATCGGCGCTTAGGATACTTACCTATTGTTCCGGTAATGAGTTCCCGTGGGATATATTTTTTTACTTAGACAAGAATAGCGGGCGCTGTCCAAGAACGTAGAAATATCTCGGCTCGTAAAAATATGACGTGTTAACTTCGTCATAGATAGCGTTGTCCTGTCCAAGCAAACGGTGTGCTTTAAAAATGTAACCGTTAATTTTTTTCATGGATTTGTAACAGAAGCAAGCCGCGGGATAAAGGCAATAAATAATAATAACAGCCTATTTACTAGCGTTACTCTCGTTCTTCGAGTTTGATATCCACTATATTCACTTCCAACCGGGGCACCGCCAACGGTGCTAGTAGCAGTCACAGAGTACATTTTTGAGTGGCAACTTCCAAATAAACTAGAATCCCTACATGTTAATGCTAGCAATGGGGAAGTATTTTATTGTATGGAGTGACGGACCTTACTGACTGACTTAATGACTCCGTTGGATTTAAATGAAATGAGTCTTTTATCGTTTACCTGAATTTTTTATGCTATAAAGGCTTGTTTACACTTTGTTAAGTAACAAGTGCAGGTGACAAGTGATTAGTTAACATATTTTAACGGTGACAAGTGTTAAATGTTAACAAACTTTTGTGCTTTGTGCTGGTGCAAAGTTTCGAACAAAATGGATGACGAACAACGATTAGAATTACGATAATTTTTTTTTTAAGTATAGTCGCGGTAACCGCTTCAGAAATCAAGAAACCTAATAAATAGGTTATGGCAAAGAAAATGGATCAGCAGAAAAATTCAGTATGTAGCTAGTGATAAACTTTTACATGAAGTAATTAATGAGGACCCTACCGAGTAATGCAACGCGAATGACTGAAGATAAATTTAATAACTTATTGACTATTGTTGGGCTAAGTCCACCTCATGTTTATACCGTTCGCATCCGTCCATACTATGCACTTAACAAGCAGATACTGTTTACACAGTGTTTAGTTAGGACAAGACTGCGAGCGCGGGGAGTACGCGGGTGTGCGGGGGTAACAACTTAACTGGTAAAAATAGACCGAGCGTTTATTCACTTTACTTCGCACCTGCACTTTGCACTCGAAGTTACCACTTAACAGCGTGGCCGTTCACACGTTGATTTTACTAATCACTTTACACCTGCACTGCACTTGTCACCTGCACTTGCCACTTAACAAAGTGTAAACAAGCCTTAATGTATCGTTTTCCATAATTTTCATTTGTCATAAAGTAATTTATTTCTGAAACAGTATTTTTCATATTTGAATCTGTATTTCATTAGATGACATTTCCAAAAAATGGCAAGTGAAATTAAGAATTATGACAAATGAAACTATGGGAAACAAAGAGATCCGGTATTAAATATTTTTACTGTAGATGTGTTTGTCTCCGGCTAAATTGAATATAGGTACTTACATACAATCATTAGAATTGTAATTACGTAGTACCTATCTATTGTTTTTAATACGAACTACGATTAATAATTTCTTATCATATTTGCAGAATACAGAGCAACTGATGAAACATTAAGCTTACTAGAAGAACGAAATAATACACTTTGACATTTGAATTCAAACTCTATTGGATTCCACAAATACATTATTCCAATTATAAGGAACGAAGCACAATAAGCAACTAGAATTACTAATGTACACAAAAACGGTCTGCGACATTTTAAGGTCTTAATTGGAGCGCACAATTTGCTCGGACTCTTTCCCGATGACTATATCGTAATTATCTCAGAGTTATTTATTTCCTACACACACATACTTTATGAGAAATACCAGAACCTAAGAAAAAAGCCGTTTTAGCCTAGTGGTTTGACCTAAGACCTCTCAGACCAAGGATTGTATATTTAAACTCGGGTTCACCCCTATAAGTTTTTTGAATTCATGTGCGAAATTACGGCGCACCTTGGTTTCCCATAATTTAATAAGTCATAATGTATTTCTTTATAATCAATGTTAGTTATAAAGTGATTTATTTGTGATTTTTTTTCAGGATTTTAAAATTAATTAATTTTAAATGCGTAGAATGCACGCCTGCACAAATCTTCCAAGTAATTTAATAGTGATATGAAGTTGGGCCCACGTTGGAGCTACAGCCCACGCCCTCTCATTCTGAGAGGAGACCTGAACGCAGCAGTTAGACGGGTATAGGTATAGAAGATGATGACTAGAAATTGTCGCGGTTCATTACAAAGTTCCTCAAATAGTTTTCATGGGCCTCCATCACGAAGATAGAGCCGACTCTACCTAATGCAAACTTTTTAAAGAAACGGCTGCACCTTTTTAGTAGTTGGTGCACACTCGACCATGTGTACCTACGCGTAAACATAATCGCTTGATAGCATCTAAATACTAAACACATATCATAATTATTATGCAGTAGGCGTGTGTCAGTAATATGAAAACGAGGTACCAATTAACAAGACAATTTAAATTTGCTTTTGTGGAGAAAATCAATTGCGTTACTAGAATACAAATTAAGTAACCTTATGTAAAAATGCCTGTTTGCAATATCGCAGTGAGCTGAACTAACGCCGGAAGTTCCTAGGTAATTATATGACGAGGTAAAGGTTGATTTTTTTTAGCGTAATCGGCAATAAAAAATGCGTAAACTCCTTTTAACTTACGGGGGTTAATTAAAGAATTAAAACTTAATGCTTGGTACTTAGAGTTGACGGTAATAAGAGTTCATAAAAAGACTATTAAAGTTTACCCAAATAATTAGGTAGGCCTACGGTGCATTCTTGAATGCGTCGTGGCAATTGCATATTAATTTTCAAGTACCTAGGTATCATTTAATTACGAAAAATTTAATTTTAAGACTTAAGTGTTGAAAAATATTGTTCAAGCTTCTTAAATACAGATGTAACATTATTTTCACCTAAAGCATGACAAATAGGTATTATCAAGCCTGATCTTACTTAGAAAGAGTAGAGGGGATTTTTTTTTATTCGTAAAATGTAACTTTGGCAAAGCATATGAAATGTCAAATTCAACGGCGGAGTAAGTGAAAAATTATTTACCATAAAAACGTACGAAAAATTACATAAGGCAAATGACTGTTCCGGGAAAAAATGTTCAGACTATCGATACATTGACATGACCTCAATAGATGCAACGAAAAAATTACAAACACTGTCATCAGCTAAATGAAAATAACGTAACGTTTTAGGACAAATGAAATTCGTATTTAAATTTTTAGCGATTGCAATAAATAGGTTGCCCGGTAATAAGCGGTATAATTCTAAAAGTAAAATTTTAATGCTATTCATTCAAAACTTCACAAACAATCAGTAATGTAGTATTATTCCGAATCCTGTAATAAAAACTTCCTGCATTGAAAAAAACTGGTGCGGGTTTCGTCGAAGTTCACTTGAGTTTCCGATTGCACTGGTTATGCGATCGAAAGCCAATATAGGGAACCTATTCGAAACTGCCGCGGCGAGCCTGCATCGATTGCTACATACATACGTAACATAAATTTGCCATTCGATTCTTTTAATGCGAGTGTCACTCCCGTAAGGGGACAGGTACTACAATGAATATTCAATCAGAACAACGGTTGATACGGATTCGAGGTTTAACTTACATTGCCGCTTGAACATGAGCAGGTGTAGTGTTACGTAGGATGAAGTGTCGTTGTATGGTGTGTCTGGGATAAGGTGAACTAAGAGGAGGTATCGAATTCAATAGTGTCGCATACTATGCCGCATCGGTACCATGAATCGATTGTCCACTGCAGTGACGGCCTCGGCCGACCACCTAGCGAGCACGCAATCGTCTCGTTGCGAACCAACTAATCGCGCAAGGACATTATTTCGTATCAAAAATTACTATGCTTATGTGTTAAAAAAATAAAAACATGATACCTCTTTATGCTATATTTACTAAAATTATACACTGACGATCAAAAATAAAGGTTCGGTTACAGAAATGACGATAACTACAAAACCCGCTGTGATAGCTTCTTCGAGTAAAATGAGTTTAGTAAAGAGTTTTATTCTTAGCAAGAAAAAGTTTAATTGAGAATAAAACTCTTTACTAAACTCATTTTACTCGAAGAAGCTATCACAGCGGGTTTTTTAGTTATCGTCATTTTTGTAACCGACCCTTTATTTTTGCTCGTCAGTGTATTTAATTAAACACATTTAGTCAGTGTTGAAAATTCTTTTAAACTATTGTACAACTTTAGGACTTTTGGTTTGGGTCATGTAAAGAGGTACTTCACCAAAATGCTTACAGAATATTTTATTTGAAATAAAATTCAGCATAAAAGTAACTCCTAAGTGTGAAGCCAAACGAACATATGTTTTTGAGTTGTGAGTAGCGTAATTTTGGTCGCGTAATTTCTGCGGCATTCGGTTTTATACAAAAGTCCAGTTTACACGGCGACGCAAAATAAGTTTTGCAAAAATGGACTTTTATACAGGGTTATTTGTAATTCACTAGCATCCTTTTAACCCTAAACTCCTACCACTTAAACAAATGTCTTTTGTTTTACGGCTTTTGTCATAACTTAATATTTTTGGTGTAATAACGTTTTGAAAATTTGAGATTACCTCTTATTTTTACGATACTCTGTGTATTTGTATGTGAAAAAAAGTGCTTCATTTTAAAAAGTCGTAAAACAAAAAACATTTATTTGAGTAATAGGAATTCAGGGTTAAGAGGATGTCAGTGAATTAAAAATAACCCTGTATAAAACCATAATTCATCATCATCATCATTTCAGCCGAAAGACGTCCACTGCTGAACATAGGCCTCCCCCAAGGCTCGCCTTATAGATCGGTCCCGTGCCATCCGCATCCAACGCGATCCCGCAACCTTAACCAGGTCGTCGCTCCATCTTGTTGGATGCCTACCAACACTGCGTCTTCCGGTCCGTGAACTCCACTCGAGAACCTTTTTGCCCCATCGGCCATCAGTTCTATGACCGATTAACCAACAATTACTATGACTATTATTATTATTATTATTTAGTAATTGTTGAAACCATAATATTATTATATTATATCAATTTCATTTATTTTTTTTCTTTTGACTTGCTTGAATTTTTCACTATTTTTTAATTTTATATTTTTTAATATGGGTTCTGCCTGAAATAATTTATTTTTTATTTTTTTTATTTATTTTTATAATTACGCGCCCGGAAATACGCGACACACAACTCAAAATATTACTTTCGTTTGGCCTCACCCTAATTTACTTAGTTCTTTTTTAAAAACGGATATGTACAAATGTAATAAAAGACGCGACCGTAGTTTTTAAGTTTAAATATTGAATGAGCTAGTATACTCAAGTAACCCATTACTCGAAGAAAAATAAGATATAGATTCCCTAACTGGTTTACACCCAGTTCAACAAGCCGCTGTATCTCTTATCCCAGCATCTTATCTCTTAAAGACTAAAATAATGGTATTATAACATCATTACGCCATGTAAAGTGGGCAAATTTATGTTTTGCCCAGAGGTGGTAAACTTAACGCCTTTAAGAAGGCAATCTGCATACAATACCCGAGACACGAATGTGGTCGTTCGCTAAAGACCACGACGTTTTTGCTTTGATTTATGTAAATCGTTATTTTTTTAGATATTAACACCTGTCGCGTGTAATACTGCTAGGATCGTGAGAGTCTTGGCCATTACCAGTAAACCATTGGGTTTGCTTGGAAAATGCGATGTGCGTGCTTTGACGCACAACAAAACATTAATACCTACCTAATTAAAAATGAAAACTCATTTGATTAAAACTGCAAAAAATTACGCGTTTAACGAAGCACCTAATGAGGTTTGTTTGGGTCTCTATTATTTCGCATAATTTAACAAGTCATAGTGTATCATTCTTCATAATCAACGTTAGTCGTAAAGTGAATTATTTCTGAAACAGTTTTTTTTTTCGGAATTGTTATAAAACAAACCTAACCTTTTAAAAAAGACCGGAAATAAATACCGTTTCAGAAATAAATCTCTGTATGACTAAAGTTGATTATGACGAACGATGCATTATGAATTTATGACTTATTAAATTATACGAAACAAAGGGACCCCAGTTAGTTTTTTTTGTTACACATGAGGTGTTATATCTTCGTATCTGGATGTTGCGGACGTCCATGGCTGGTGGTGCTCGCTCACCATCAGATGACCCACTAGCTCTTTTGCCACTCTAAGACATAAGTCGTACATTTCAAGTATGTTATTAACAAAGAAACAAAAACTTGCAATAACACCTCCCCGATATTGCAGTTGAAGGGTCCACGGAGAGAACACGTCTAGTCACCTTTTTAACACGCTTTTATTAGGTCGACCTGTATGTAACTAAGTATGTAATGGAAACTTTGAACATGATTTTGACCCTCTTCCCGGTTTCCGATTGAGCTGAAACTTTGCACGTATGTGTAAATTGGATGACAATGCAATATTATGGTAACATAGAGCTGATCTGATGATGGAGCTGGATGGTGGCCATAGGAATTCTGTAATAAAATGACACAACCACGTCGAGTTTGGGCTCGTTTCATTCGTCTTGACGAGCACTTTGATCCCAGATGGTAACCAGGGTCTGATGATGGAGCTGAAAGACGGCCAAAGGCACTTCACAATAAAACGACACAACTCTGTCGAGTTTGGGCTCGTTTGATTCGTCGTGACGAGCACTTTGATCCCAGATGTTAGGGGGTTGGGGGGTTGGGGGGTGAGGAGGTGAAAATAGAAACAGAGAGTTACGTTTGGTATATTACTGTAGAGCAGTGCGCGCGCACCAAAGACAAAGTATAAGATGAACCGATTCTATTTAAGACGAACAAAAAACCTTCATGTGTCTCTTTTTAGCACATGGAAATCATGCCATGTATAAAATCAAAAATATTTCGTTATCAAAGACCAAAAAGTATAAAATAAATTAATAGTTTAAAAAACACTAGAAAAACACGCTTTTATAAATGCACTTAAAAACAAAAATAATTATGGATCGTTCAAGTTGCCTCTATTTCTGGGCTGAAGTGTAAACTATGTGCTTTTAACTATAATATTTGATTGTAAAAGCGTGGGGCGCTGGAACAGGAAAGACGTTCGTGTTAACAAATACTAATACTAACTTCCTGGCGGAAGCTGCATGAGGTCGCACAAGAGCATAACTTTTATGCCGCCAAAGGATTACCAAAGGGAACCAAAGATATCTCGTCCACGAACAAGAACTCTTTGCCACTGTTGACGCATCCAAGAACATCTTTTCTGTTCCAGCGCCCCACGCTTTTACAATCAAATATTATAATTAAAAGCACATAGTTTACACTTCAGCCCAGAAATAGAGGCAACTTGAACGATCCATAATTTATTTTTTGTTTTTAAGTGCATTTATAAAAGCGTGTTTTTCTAGTGTTTTTAAAACTTTTAATTTTTAAAATTGAGATTTTAATCTCAAAATGTAGAGCTCGCAAAGTACTATAACCTACCATTGAATTAAACATGGATATCTGAAAATGATTTTTTTTTTCACTTTTAAAGAAAGGATACCATAGTAATTGTTCATGATGGATGACGAACTTTTAAACCGCTATAACTCCTAAAGTAACTTAAGTGACTAGACACATGTTCCTTCTGTGGACCCTTCAGTTGTGTATTACGATTATATTCCATTGACATAGCTGGCATATTAATAAATACCAAATTTCCTTTTAAATAGAACAGATAAAATAAATCAAACAAAAACCGTCCACGAAAAATTCCAAAGTAACTCGCCACCACAGACAGCTCTCACAAATCGCTGATTATGCTAAGCCCCTGGTCACACGGCCATGAGTCACACACGCTAAGGACGCGTTCACAGTTACACATGACCGATTCCCGATACTCCGCTGACTGGTAGCATTCTCGCGTCTCCGAAGAATCGCATTTCAAAACAACGATGCAAATAACCAAGAGACATCTTGCGAAACCACTTGCTTTATATTTTTTTAGGAACAGGTTTTAAGCACTGTGGTGACTATAATTTTATATAGCCTTAGATTTAGACTGCCTTTGAATATTAATTTTATGATTAAGTAAGCTATAGATTAAGTTGTAGACGGATCGTTTGAATTTAGAAAGGAGCTGATTACAAAACCTACTCACCCACAATAAATATTAATTATTAATATTTTTTAAAGTAAGTTTGGAAACAGAAGCTTAGTAAATAGAATTAAAAATTTGCATTACAATAATATGAAATAAGACAATAATAAAACCAGCGTGCGTGAAGTTTACAATTACGTACCTAGTGGCTCGTATTGTCGTCACAATTTGTAAGTTCAGGTACAAGTACATACAGTACTGATATTAAATTAAAAAAAGGTTTGGTATTTTATTATTTTTCAAGCTTGAATTGCATATTTATAAAAATGTTTTGTATACATATAATGGATTTTAATATAACTGTCAGAGCTCTTCCCATAATAACCGAACTATACAATTAAGTTAGTACCTAGGAAGGGAGACACTCAAACTGATTCTAGCCAAAATTAACACTTTACAGCTCAATAGGTATTTCGCAGTCTCATCATCCCTGGATCGAAAAATGGTTTTCGTTTACCTGCTATTTATTTAAACGACCTATATATAAATATTATTTTACCACTTTGTGGGCATGATTAACATTGTATACACCCATGTCGAATTATAGCTTTACAGCTATAAAAGTCTCTGAGCTAAGCCCAATCAGACGGTCGGACATAGCGAAACTTCCTTGTTGGTTGACTATGGAAAAAAGTTATTGTGTCTCGGTAGTAGGTATATTTACGTCACAAATGAAGGAAAAAATGGTATTGCGGGTTAATGACACCTTATCGACTGATCACATGCGGTAGTTAAAGCAATTACGCAATTCTATTTATAACCGTTTTCATCTATGATATGATCCCACCACACTTTTGCTCGAACTACACAAGCAAACGCGCCATTATACAAGTGCAATTTGGCATTCCCCCTGACTAAGTACTTACAGAATAATAGAAATAATAACTAAGCTTTTTAAAATATTACACTAAATTTATTTAATTTATTAATTTCACAGCACAACAGTTAAACCAAAATAAAGCTTTGTGTCGACTTCGCGCGGCAAACCATCGAACTTTGGCTCTCTCGACAGATAGCCGCGCACTATGGATATAGTAGCTTTAGATAGGTACCTACTTATTAGCTACATAATTATATGAATTTTCACCTTTACTGTCTTAAAACCAAAGAGCTAAATTATATTCTGTAACTTTGACGTTTTTTTGATTAACCGAAAACAGATCGCACCTTCAGAACGAGACTGACTCAATCCGAATTATTCTCATTTCAAAACTAAACGTGTTTTTCTTCTTCACAAAGTTTATTTTTGAAATGAGGGGATTTCGAATCGTGTCAGTCTCTTTCTGAAGGTGCGAGATGTTTTATGTTTTTTTTAACACGCTTTTAATAGCTTCGTACGTATGTTAGTATGTAACGGAAACGTTGAACAAGATTTTGACCCCTTGAAAACATCGGATTAGCTCGAAATTTGGCATACTTATCAAGGATCGATGACAATGCTTGTTTTTAGTTTTTTTTTTAAGTTTACGGACCGAATCTGTTTTAAAATGTTCTGAGAACTGCTTGCTACTTGGGGGTGACGGATATTTTTTGCACCTTTCGTTTAGACATGAGTGTGGAGAGTACGTTCATTGTTACGATTGCTAAAACGTAATTTCTTTATACGCACGAGGGGACCCAAGGCCACGCGCGCATAAATGTAATTGCATTTACAGAGAAATTAAAGGTTAAACCTATTAAAGTCAACCCTTACGTTTTTGAGTTTTTGCTGCGCCTATCAACGTGCTTGTAAGCAAACCGCCTTTTTCTTGACTTACTTACCTAAAAAGAAACAAAGTATACGTTTAAATACATTCCTACGCGTAAGTTAAGTTGTTATCCATAAAAAATACTCGTACCGATCCTCTCAGCTAATAGCTGGGTCACGCCAGTGCCTTACGCTTTATATAAAAGCTTACTTAATCGAAGTCAATTTACACCATTTGATAGCGGTTAGTCTTGCTTAAGGTTATGGTGTTAGTATCAAGTTTCTAGAGACTGGAAAAACCTTAAAAAAATACACATTTAAATTATATTAAACTTTTTATTGAGGAACAAAATATTCTCGTAATAATATATCAATTCTAGAAATAACATTGAATAAGTTTGATATGAAGTATCTTTTTGTATTTTAATTTTTCAACTTCATTTTTTATTACTTTACGGTCATCCCATGAAAACCATATATTTCATACTAAATTACAAACTGAAATATGGATGCACAGAAAAAAAACACAGAAAAAAGACCAGCGCTGGGAATCGAACCCAGGTCCTCAGCATTCCGTGCCGTGTGCAATTCCCCTACACCACCAAAGGTCCACTGGTGGTTTTGACCAGTGGTGGTGTAGGGGAATGGCACACGGCACGGAATGCTGAGGACCTGAGTTCGATTCCCAGCGCTGGTATTTTTTCTGGTTTTTTTTCTGTGCATCCATATTTTAGTTTGTATTTAGTATGAAATATAACATTTAATACTTATTCAAATGATAGTGTCTACGAAATAACTGGTGGTTTTAGATTATTTTTTTGGTTTTTACATACTTAACACTCCGAAAAGACATAGGTACTCTTTATTTTTTTAATGTAAAGAATATACGTACTACAGTGTTTTAAGCTTTCGCGATTCTCGCTCATAACTAACTACTATCCTTGGGACTAAACCACGCAAAATATTCATAAAATATATTTAATAATAACGGAATTTAATGTCGTACAAAAGTACACTTCGATTAAAACGCTGAGTTATGAAAAATGCAATAAACTTTGAAAAAATATTCGATGTCTATTTATCATAACTGTATCAAATTAATGAAATAAGATCAAAGACGAATTCCAAAGTATGCTGTTTATCAAAAAAAATATCCAGCTTCGTAGATGACAGTAAATTATCAACGCTATAAATAGTGTGAAATGAATGAAGTGATTTTTTAATACACGATTCGTAATCCAATTGTATACCGCGTCACTTTAATGCCAATAGCTAATATATTCGTTATTTTACTTCGTGTTTGTCATCAAAGTAACGAGAGAGCTTTTTACCCGACTGCGAAGAAGGAAGGGTTATGTGTTTGACCCGTATGTATGTATGTATGTATGTATGTATGTCCATTCCTATGTCCTCTCGTAACTACACAACGGCTAAACCGATTTTGATAAATGATATGTCATTGGATTCGTCTTGATAACGCGAG
Organism: Archips crataeganus; assembly: GCA_947859365.1. Lineage (NCBI taxonomy): Eukaryota > Metazoa > Arthropoda > Insecta > Lepidoptera > Tortricidae > Archips > Archips crataeganus. The sequence continues at coordinate 12,138,326 of OX402055.1, read as the reverse complement.
TAACACTGGATACATAAAATTCTTGAAAAATTAAAATGGCAGATTTTTGGCGCCAAATTGTGAGTCTTCAAAAAAATTTTTTTATTCAAAGTTATCGAGTAGGGTATCAAAATAAAGGGATTTTAAAAGAGATTACAAAAATATATACAAGTCATGAGTTTAAATTTAATTTGGAATAGTAAATTGGCAATCAGTGCATTAAAACGACGACGTGCCTACTTACTAAGACATCTTTGAGCAATAATTTTCTCTATGAAACCCATGTGGAAAAGTAGCTACATATTTCAAAATTGGTTTTGAACTTTAACTAAATAGCAACGGATTCCTAGTTCAAAATAAATACTCAATAATTTATCTGGGTCTCAGGAGGTTACACTAAAAATCAAGAAAAAAAAAGTAATTAAAAAAAACTAAAAACCCGCCTGCGGTGTAAATAAAATAATAAATTAAAAAATCAAAAACCCGCCTGCAGAAATACTGAAAAGGTGGAAACAAGATAAAATGTTCCATAACAATAAAACGAATTTAAAACACGTCGATGGCAGTCTTTCAAAATTTAATGCAACGATAAAATGCAGTCGGAGGCATGCATGAAGTGACATTAAATCCCATGCAGCCACTAACACCCATGCCTCCGACTGCATTTTATCGTTGCATCAAATTTTGAAAGACTGCCATCGACGTGTTTTAAATTCGTTTTATTGTTATGGAACATTTTATCTTGTTTCCACCTTTTCAGTATTTCTGCAGGCGGGTTTTTGATTTTTTAATTTATTATTTTTAATACTTTATTTACAACGTGAAACGGTGCGACCTCTGTGAAGAGCAGCATAGACGCAAATAATTTACGACCGGTCTGTTTGGGGAACCTTGGGCCTATGTTCAGCAGTGGACGGCTTTCGGCTGAAATGATGATGGTGATACTAACTCATACATTTTTGTAATAAAGAAACCATTTCACTTTAACCTAAAAAAAACGTGATTAATTTTTAATAACTCTTGGATCTTGAAATAAATAGTCAATTGAGGTGGCAGTGTTAAGTGACGCTATAGCTCACTATTCCATACAAAAGTTATCGGTGTCACGTTTTGACAGCTTATAAAAGGGATATCCAAATGACTGGTGATGTCAAATTGCCAATTTCTTAAATGAGTGTGTGACGTATGTGTGCCGCGCGAAAAAACGTTTACGGTAAACCCGCGACTGCATTCACGAAGAAACCAAAATTTATACTTATTTCTCTAACATTACATAATAATTTATTTATATTGAGTTACGGAGACTCATCACATCATTATACATTTAAAGGATATAGTTAATAAAGACTAATTGTGAGAAAAAAATAACATTTACGTTTTGCATTTTCATACGCAAAGTAACACCTGGTTCAATCAATTAATATCATAGAGGTAAGTAAATTTGTTAATTTTTAATCTAATAATTTAATCTAATTATTAATTAAGACTGCAGACCTTAAAGTTGTATCCAGCGTCTAGATTTTTATCTAGTGTCTAGATTTTTATCTAGTGTCTAATTTTTTATCTAAAGCACTCAATTAAGCCTCAGGCTGTTTGCAAAATTTAATAACACTAATAGGTAGTTATGTTATGTTATGTATAAGACTGCGTTTCTTAGATAGTATCATGTCGAATTAGCAGTCAAAACAAAATATTATAGTTAAGTTATTTTATAATTTTACAAACAAATTGGTTAGTGTTGAAGTATACTTATATAAAATACGATTCACAGACGTGCGTTGTTACTGTCCGTTTGTCTTTTCTGTACCTCTACCATGAGTTTACACTAGTTTACAGTGACCGTACTCGCTAGCGACGGCGTAAATGATTTGTATGGAGAATTGTACTTCCGTAAGTGACCGCTAGAGGCGCTGTACAATTCTCCATACAAATAATTTACGCCGTCGCTAGCGAGTACGGTCACGTAAACTAGTGTAAGCTCATGGTAGAGGTACTGAAGCTTATTGTTGTAGTCATTCAAAAGTTTCATTAAAGACTTAAGAGGGTACGATGCGCACTATTTCTCCATACAAACGTAATCCCCTGTTTCCTCCCTGGATAATGGCTTTAGAGCCAAATTTTTTTTACTGTGTAATCTGTATCTACCACAGCTATGCCCCTATGTTTCGTTTTTTTCCATATTTCAATTAACATAAGAAATATGAGCTTTCAAAAACTGAAAAAATTGCCCAATTTCAACGTCATTTTCAGACACTCATCAGAAAAGAATCCCTCCTATAAACAAAAAAAGATAAACATATGGGCATAGCTAAATCTGTCCTCTAATTATTTGTGAAAAAAATAAATTTATTGGTCCAGTTTTCGAGAAGAAAACAGGGGATTACGAAATGCTGTTTTGATCAATTTTACGCGCCTATTAACGGTCTGAGGTGCAGTTGTCCCGCTCTCGCTGTAGGTATTGACACGGAGGGGTTCGGGCGAGACAGCGACATTTCATTAAAATACCTATTTCACAAAAATCTCTCAGCCATCGTACCCTCTTAAATATACAAAATTCTGTATTTGAAAAACTAACCACAGAGAACTTTTTCTGGTCCGCCTGAAGTATTCGTAAACGTTACATTTGTGAAAAGTTAAAACTGATCGACAAAAACCGTTACTAGATATATAAGTTTTAATCAATGGATTTGCAAATAAAAACTTTAAAACATGTTTGTGAATATTCTTTTATTCGATGAACTAGAACCATGCTATTTCGCAACCAATTTGCCTCGGCTCAACTCGTCTTCTTTAACCAACTGAAAAAAATCTGGATCAATCATTATCGTCTCACCTGAACAAACCTTTGTGAACTGAACCGTACTATTTAGAAGCTGGTAGGGAAGTACATAGGGCAGCACAACACCATGTCCTTTACATTTCAATAGTGACTCAATCGAGTGTAAGGAATATGAAACACAGTTTCAGATTGATGTGTGCGGGGTGTGCGAGGCTGCACATACGTAATTGATACATCCGTGTGTCGCTAATCGGGCGGAAAACCGCTTTTACTAGCCGATGCACATTTCGATTTTTCTCCTTTGATGTGTTTAATAATGCATGCGCCGCGGCCGCCCTGGATCGCCGCTTTCACACTATTCATGCCGGATAGAATAGTAGGTGGTTGTTTATTTCGATCGCCCTGCGAAAAGCTTGGTGGCAGAGTGGCTTGATCTATTGCATCCTATGCAGAAAGCCGTAGGTTCAAATCACGTATCAGCTGGTAGGCATTTGAGTGTTCAGAAATCAAATTTAAAAAAAAAAAAAAAAATATCGCGGGACAATTCACACCAATTGACCCAGTCCCAAAGTAAGCTAGGAAAGCTTGTGTTATGGGTACTAGGCAACGGATAAACATACTTATATAGATAGATACATACTTAAATACATATATTATTAAACACCCAAGACCCGAGAACAAACATTCGTATTTTTCAAATATCTGCCCCGACACGGGAATCGAACCCGGGACCTCAAGCTTCATAGTCAGGTTCTAACCAACCACTAGGCCATCTGGTAGTCTAAAAAATAAAAATAAAAAAAATAAAATATATATATATATATATATATATATATATATATCGAAAAATGGTTTTTCAAGACGGGTACCTTCCTCCAGCTTTAATTGATGTGCCAATCTGCGTAACAGAAAAGCCTAGGATAAAAAATATTTTATTGTAAAAAAAGCGTGGGGTGCATGGTGTCAATTGTCAAGGATTATCATTTTGATAACATCTTAAAAAGCACCCCACGCTTTTTTTACAATAAAATATTTTAAACTATTATTATTTATTTTATCAATATTTAGAATTGTTTACAAGTTTTGACCTGGATATAACAATATAATAATTGCTTATAAAGATTTTTTACTGTACTATAAGAATAGTGAATTGAAATTTATTAAAATTTATTTTTTATTTTTTAAAGCGTGTTTTTTAGTTTTTTTAAACTATTATTTATTTTCTATTTTTTAGTTGCATTTTTTCACAGTGAGAGTTTCCATGTGCTAAAAAGAGAAAACGGTTTTTGCTCGTCTTAAATAGAATCAGTCCATCTTATACTTGGTCTTTGGTGCGCGCGCACTGCTCTACACTACTAAACGTAAACCTCTTTCTTTCTAACTCTACCCCCCTCACCTACAACCCCCCAACCCCCTAAACCCAACCCCCCAACATCCCCCACCCCATTTCCCCAACCCCCCCCCACCAACCCCAAACCCCAATCCCCTAATCCCCCTTCTCATTTAACAGACCCCCAACCCCCAACCCCGACCCCCACCACCCAAGCCCTCCCCGCCACCTGCCCCCCCCCCCTTCCAGCTCCATCATCAAACCCTTGTTACCATCTAGGCCTCTTACCCCCTCCCCATTTCCCACAACCCCCCAAAATCACTTACCCCCGAACCCCCCAACACCCCACCCTTTTTCCCGTAAACCCCCCCATCCCCTAACCCCAGCCGCCACACTCTTACCCCCAACCCTCTAAACCCCCACCCCCTTACCCCATACCCCATTCCCCCCCACCCCGCCACCTACCCCCCTTCCAGCTCCATCATCAGACCCTTGTTACCATCTAGGACCAAAGTACTCGTCAAAACGAATCAAACGAGCCCAAACTCGATGGGGTTGTTTCGTTTTATTGTGGAGTGCCTTTGGCCATCTTCCAGCTCCATCATCAGACCCTGGTTACCATATGGGATCAAAGTGCTCGTCAAGACGAATCAAACGAGCCCAAACTCGATGGGGTTGTGTCGTTTTATTGTGGAGTGCCTTTGGCCATCTTCCAGCTCCATCATCAGACCCTGGTTACCATATGGGATCAAAGTGCTCGTCAAGACGAATCAAACGAGCCCAAACTCGATGGGGTTGTGTCGTTTTATTGTGGAGTGCCTTTGGCCATCTTCCAACTCCATCAACAGACCCTGGTTACCATCTGGGATCAAAGTACTCGACAAGACGAATCAAAAGAGCCTAAACTCGACGGGGTCGTGTCGTTTTATTACATAGTTCCTATGGCCACCATCCAGCTCCATCATCAGATCAGCTCCATGTTACAATAATATTGCATTGTCATCCAATTTACACATATGTGCAAAATTTCAGCTCAATCGGAAACCGGGAAGTGGGTCAAAATCGCGCCCTAAGGAGTCGGTTACAAACATACATACAAACATACAGGTGAAGCTAATATAAAGCGTGTAAAAACCCTGCATTATTATTTTCCTGGACACTGAGAAAAAGGATGCTGTAATTTCACCATTGTCTATCTGGTTAGACGTATAGAGAATTGATTCAAGATGTACGTACAATTGAGATGTAAATCCAGTTTCTGTTGCTCTACTTCTGCATCATATTTAGGTCAGTGATGTGTTACTTATGTTATGAGTCTAGTGCACTGAATAAACACCGATGGATGACGGACGTTAGGTTTAAAAAGTAAGTAGGTAAGTCATGTAAATGCGAAAACGGGATTTGACATTCATATATCGGATAGTTTTCTATTTTATTTCCAAGCCTGAAAATAAGTGAAATAGGTAAAACAATTCAAATATAACTAGAAAATTGGCTACGGAAAAACAGATTCATTAAGATAAGCTGCTATTTTTATTATTAAAAGCTTTTCCATGTACGATAGACTTGGAACTGGCATTTGTATAAAATTTGCAGACGAAACGGCTTTATTTATAGAGAATTGCTCCAGTTCCAATGCACTGGGTCAGCGTTTGTCTGTTTATTGATTCGCTAACGGCGCGGTTAATTTTGGCAAGGTGGCAGCGCGGTAAATGGAGCACCTAGCGGGGATGAATTAAAGTACTCCGTTGCCGTTTAACGAACTTTTTAATGTGATAAACGTGATGGATCCCTCGAATATTTTTTGTCCACATTTTATTGAGTCTCTACAGTGGGAAAACAACGTAAGTCCATGTATATAGGTAAGATATGCTAGTTAGCTCGCGTGCGTTTAGGCTGTGCGTGCGCACAGGCAGCACGCCTATTCAATTACGGAAAGGTCACGCCGTTTGTGGCGCTGGCGCTGCGCGAGATTATCGCTACTCACCTGTCGATGCGCGCGCAGTGGATTAATATGACGGTTTGCGCAGAATACCAAAAAAAATTCTTACAAGACGCAGAAAAAGTGCATTTGCATTAATTACTTAGAAGGTGTAAATGCTTGTGTTGGGTATCGATTAATTTGCTATCCGCTCGAACAGTCGTGGTGGTTTTCTGTCAAGCAGATCGTTTTTATAATTACAAGCTTTTATTTTAATTTCATAAGCAAGCAAGAATTCTAAGCACCTGCCACGGGTAGGTAAAATTCACTGTTTCGATGTTGCTGAAAACAACTTACAAAATACTTTTTTAAGATTTTTTAAAAACAAAAAGTTTCTTTAGCCTTAGACTTCGTTTAGCAAACTTAATTTATAAAATAACATTAGAAAAATATTTTTCATACATAAAATTTTATTTTCCCTTTGAAAAATACTTTATGTAGGTAGTTTCATGTTATGATTCGTAGAATTAAATATTACTTTGTGTAAAAAAAAATGTATAATACAAAAAAAAACTAAAACTGTGCCGTTTACGGATGAAGAATTGAAGTAGATGACACAAGTACAGTGAATAGCGTTTCAATTTCATAATCCGTCTTTATTTCTTAATATGTATAATACCTACATTCTATATTCGAATAACTCAGATACGAACACTTCATTATCTTAACTTTTGCTAAACGTAACTATTTCGCCGCAATGATTGGTTTAAGCAAACTCGATTTTGTCTAAAAATCTATGTTAGACGGGTTTATGATACGAAATGTAGGTGACAGGTATTCATTCTCTAAATGTATTTCCGTAATGCAGTTGTTAATCTCTCGGGATTTATGTATGCCTTAGTCAACAAATTATTTCAAAATTAGTAAGTAGGGGACTTTTTTTTCATTTATATGAGTAGATTTAGAATATACAATACTAAGTACCTAAGTAGTTCCCAATCCGCACTGGGCCTGCGTGGGAACTATGGCCCAAGCACTCTCATTCTGAGAGGAGGCCTGTGCCCTGCAGTGGGACGTATATAGGCTGGGATGATGATGATGAAGTACATAGTTTTTTTTAACCAACTTAAAATAAGATCACGCTAATGTTATCAAAGATTTAGTAATTCCTGAGATTCTGTAAACGTTCTTAACTCACCAAATACGTAACTAGTGCAATGTAAAACTTCAACATCAAATTACTCGAGTGTTATAAAGAACTTTCAACATATCTTCGCTTTAAAATCAGTTGCATTTCAAGTAAGAGTTGAAAGTGACGTGCCACACGCTCATTTTAACTTAAAAATCTAAGTTTACCCTGTCATTTAGGTTAAGTGGATAGACAGGACACTTTACCCTTAAAACTTTGATATTTAGTTGAATCGGTTATTCCAATTTTCATCTCAGATTATCACGGACTCATATTGAAGTGGATAACATAAATACGATAAAATTTAAGACAACCAAGCGTGTCATTTATTTTAATACGATATCAGCACATTTCAGTCGTAAACAAGTACGCCAATATTTGAATTAGTCACTTTTCCACAATTCACCATTTTCGCCTCTGTTATCGTAACCGCCGGCACAAACAATAGGCCGGCCGGCATTGACAAAAAAATAAGTTACGACGTGTTTAATGACACTCAAGATAGGTCAACTGGCATCATCTACTAAATACAGATTCATTCAATTGATTAAGTAATATTCAAAGGTGATTTAAATTAGTGGGTACTACAGTCCAAGCCCTCTCATCCAGAGAGGTCAGTACCTAACATTACAGTGGAACGTATATTGGTTAGAGATGATAATATGATCACTATCGCTATTATTAAGTCTCGGCCAAGTGCGAATTGGACTCATGCTCGGAGAGTTCTGTACTTACATTACTAACAAGATAACGTTACGCGAATTCAAACACTATGAAAGCACCAACCATTGCTTAACCTTACAAAGACTATAATCTTTGCACAGAAAATCCAATCCGTCATTTATTGCTGCATGTCGGATCTATTCTCAAATTACAAAAGTTTTGTTTTGTTTAATGTTATCTACCAGATATATTAAAAATGAATTTAACAGTACAAAAATATGTCACAGGTAGTAGTAGTATAAAAAAAAATCATACACAATACATACTAAAACACAGTCAAACAATAATCAATAAAACACTGTCAAATAAATAAATAGTCCCCGAATTACAAAATATACAAAGTATAAGTTTGTTTCTTACTTTGAAACTTAAGGTTTGATTAATCACTGTCACGAGACAGGCAACAGTGTACTAATCCTACAAGAGTTTTATTTTCTGAGGTACGGAACTCTAAAAACTGAGTTCATTTTTTAAGAGATATATTTGAAATAGAAATTATCCGTCCCAAAGATGTCATAATTTCACTTGAGCAAAACTTCACTAATATAATAAATACCTACTGCTAAAGTTTATATATAAAGCCCATCCCTTATATATGTATAATATTTAGATATATGCTAGTTTAAAATTTGTCTTATAAGTTTGGAACTTCTCACACAAAAAAACTAACGTATGACAACACCCTTTACTAATTATTTTACTCCTAACAACTCTAATAACTTAATGAACTAAAACAATTACTTTGCTCACCCGTGACCTTACAATAGTTACGTTTATGCAAGAAATGATAATGATTTAGTGGTGACAAAGGCAGACAAAGGAAATTGTATTGTTTTATTGGATAGGTATCAATATAATCGGAAAGTTTTAGATATCGTTCAAGGGGACGGTTTTACAGTTTTACGTAAGGACCCTACAATTACATTTCACAAAGATCTAAAGAGACTAATAAAGGGTTCTTTGTTTGCCTTTGAAACCGAACAACAAAAGAATTTTGTAATTCCCATGAATCCGCAGGCGCCAATTCTATATGGATTACCTAAAATTCATAAAGATGATGTGCCTGTTCGTCCAGTTGTCTCATACGTGAGTGCTCCAGCATATAAATTGGCGAAGAAATTAAATAGTATTATTCGTGTGAAGGCTTCCTTTAAACCTTCTTATAGTTTAAAAAATGGTTTAGATTTGGTTAGTAAAATTAAGGACATCAGCATACCGCCGAATGCAACGTTGCTTTCTTTGGATGTAGACAGTTTATTTACTAACGTACCATATAGTGAGACACTAGAAATTCTAAAAGACCACTTAGAAAGGAAGCGGTTGCATCCGGGTGAAGTTTGTGAATTAATAGATTTGGTAACTTTATGCATGAAACAAAATTATTTCCGGTTCAATGGTCTTTATTACTTACAGAGTGATGGTTTAGCTATGGGTTCACCTCTGAGTCCTTTAATGGCAGATATATTTATGGATCATTTTGAGAATCAGTATATTGTGGGTAATAGTAATATTGTGTACTATTTTAGGTATGTTGATGATTTGATCCTATGCTGGAGAGGGAGTATGAGACAGCTTGACGTGTTTATTAATGGTTTGAATAACAAGCACGTAAAGATAAGGTTCAAAAAAGAATTGGAGGAAAATTGTTCGTTGAACTTTTTGGATTTAACGATTTCAAAATTAAATGGTAAACATCAATTTAAAATATACCGTAAGCCCACGTACACAGATGCTGTTATACCAGCATCTTCTAATCATCCGTGGCAGCATAAACTGGCTGCTTTCCATTGTTATGTTAATAGATTGTTGACTGTGCCTCTTTCTAAGGAACATTTTGATTTAGAGTTGAGTACTATTTATCAGATAGCGATCTAAATGGTTATACAAAATCAATGGTAGATAGTTTAGTTCAAAAGAAGCAGGCACGGTTAGTAAATAGCATGCTTTACGCTGCGTTACCTTCTCAGTCTACTAACAAATATAGATCTAGCATCTCTTACGTCGGGGGTTTGTCTGATAAGATTTATGGCATTTTAAAATCAAACAATATTAATGTTGCCTTTAAGACTAACAACTCTTTGTACTCTAGGCTATGTAACCACAAAGAACAGGTAGATAAGGGAACTAGATCGGGGGTATACAAGCTTACTTGTAATGACTGCAATGGGATATACGTAGGACAGACAGGCCGAAGTTTTAATACTAGATTTAAAGAGCATGTTTCGGCATATAGGAATGAGCATCCAGATAGATCGAATTTTGCAAAACATTTGTTGGAATCAAATCATTCATTGTTAGATTCAGATTCTTATGAAGTGTTACATTATTGCGGCAAGGGGTTGCGTCTGGATGCTCTGGAATGCATGGAAATAATTAGGTACAACACTATGGGGTCTATTATTAATGAACAGGTAAATTTAGTATCTTCTCCTTTACTGCGGCTTGGGTCGAATTTGAACAGTTAGTAAAAATTCAAGGTAGGTTTAAATATGTCAATAAAAGTTAATTTTTGTGGGGTAGTTTAAGAATAAGAAAAATAAAGTGGGTACTTGAGAAGTTACAGTGACAAGTTAAAACATTTGTTTTGGTTTGTTAGTTTAACATTTGGTAGCATAGCATACGGTTGTGGTAACTCTGAAGATGAGCTCTGGTTGAGTTCGAAACGCGTCAGTGTAGCTTGGTGGTGGTGATGGTTGGGTTTATGTGATTTGTGTGTGTTCGTACAGTGTGGAGGTGGAGGAACTGCATGAACGCACATTTCTTGCATAAACGTAACTATTGTAAGGTCGCGGGTGAGCAAAGTAATTGTTTTAGTTCATTAATATGGACCTCCGCAAAGTAACGCCTGATTCAATAAATTATCTAATAACTTAATTAACGTTCAGTTAAAAGGTTGAATAATGAATAATTTATTACTTTAATCTAAATAAACATAATTTCATCCACTATAGATTATGACTAATCGTTTTACCTACCCCAATAGGCTCTAATAACCTGAATAACTTTTATTACACAGTAAAAGTTCACTAGTTAAAAAAAAACATAGAGAAATAAAATTAGAAAAGAGAATTACCTTAATTGGTAGTTACAAATAACTTAATTAGAGGTTTAGGAAATTAACTACCCTCTATCATGTTGTATTGCACAGAACTGATTATTAGTGATATGGAACGTAGGCGTAGGGAATACACATCATGATTGTAACTTGCACATTTTCGTGCAAGTAGCTGACGCTGACATGCTTGTGTTTTATTTGTATAAAGTTTGAAGCACGCGAGCCAGCTACTGGTACAGAAATTTGGATCCTTAAAAGACTTGTCACACTGAATGCGTTCTGCGGTCACGGTAAGGTCAAATTGAACGCAGCCCGCATTATGTATAAACAACATTGTCGGTCTCTATATATTTTGTATAGATATGCGATCTGACCGTGCGGTCCGCGCGGAAGGAACGCAAGGACGCGTACGGGCAGGTAGGCGGGCAGCGGGCGGCGGGCAGGGCAACGGTCAACGTCAGTTTGACGCTCGTAACCCAACGGAGTGCACACAAATATTTCAAATAATGTCTAACGCAACAAAAGAACTGATCACCACTGATTCACGCAGTCAAATAACAAAATGCCGCTGTTTGCCCTGTCCGCATCAACCGGTTCGCTGACCGGTTTCCCTGCCCGGACCGCTGACCGAAAGCCCTGACCGACAATGCTGTTCATACATAATGCGGGCTGCGTTCAATTTGACCTGACCGCGAGCGCAGAACGCAGTCAGTGTGCAAAATCCTTCTAGTATGTGTTTCCGGCCTTATGTTATTTTTCGATTTGAAACGTCAATTTGACTCATCCATTCCTTTTAAAATGTCCCGTAGTGTTTAGCCAATTGTATGTTGTTAGTTATACGTAGTGTATGTACATTGGCGGAATCATCGCACCGTTCGATGGGGCCATTATTATCCCAAAAATTTTATTGAATTGAATTGACTCATACGGACAAGTTATTATTCACATTTAAGAAGGGGCATACTTAAGTTTTTTCCTATAATACGTCTCTTAACTTAACAAACAAGACGTTATCTTGACTTAAAAGGCTCGTAATCAACATAACAGGATAGCCTAGGATCCGCTTATACAACGACCTACACCGATCTGGTTAATGGATGAAAAGTATTTTATACTAGCTTTTGCCCGCGACTCCGTCCGCGTGGAATTAGTAATTTGGGCAGCTTATTTTTTTATCAAATTTGCTTTTTCATCAATTATGGTATCAATTAAATTAAATACGTTAACAAATATACTGCAAGTGGGTTGAATAAAAAAATTCAGTCCAGTATAATTTTTTTTTACAGTTCAACGTTTCGGTTAATATACAAATGCAATACCTACCAATGAAAAGTATGAAGCCTATAGAATATGCAAACGTTAGGTTGACTACTTTTTACCGGTCATAACTTTTGACCGGGACGGAACGGAACTTTTGAACTTTAACAGGTAAACACAGATAAAGGGAAAGGGAAGGTCACTGTGGCACATGTGGGCTCTCTTTGTGGGCATTGTCTAGTGGTTTGTGAGTTTGGTGTTAGGCGGGACAAGCCAAAGCCATGTTCTATAACTTATAGGCCGATAAAGGACATACGATTAAATGATTTTGATGCTGATTTGCAGCGGATAGGATGGGAGGAGTTCGCCTATTTAAATAATGTGAGTGACATGGCCAGTGCATTGAGCCAACAAATTTTTGACTTGTTTTACCAACATGCGCCAATTAAATCAATGGTGATCAGGACTCGTACCCCCCCTTGGATCACAGACACTGTTAAGCTCATGATGTGTTTGCGTGATAGGGCTGCGGCGGACTACCGGAGAACTGGGTTGGACAGTAAAAAACAGTACTATAAAGACTTGAAATCAACCACCAGCAGGGCACTATTTCATGAAAAATCAGCCTATTTTAAAGAAAATATAAATAATAATATACATAATCCTAAATTATTATGGAAAAACCTTCAATCTACCATACTGCCTAAAAATAGCACTGAATTACCTAATACATTCAATGATCCCAATGTTATAAATAGACATTTTGTAAATTTACCATCCACCTCTGAAGTCACTATATCACAACTAACTTATTTTGAGTTCCATAGGTATAGTGAATCAATCTTTCTTTTGAAACCAGTCACTACAGATAAAATTGAAAAAAATATTAATAATCTTAAGTCAAATGCTGAAGGTTGTGATTGTATTAACTTGAATATGATTAAATTAACATTTCCATACACTATTGAGACCATTAAGGAAGTAATTAATGCTTCAATATTAACTTCAACTTTCCCTGACACCTGGAAACTTGCAATTGTGCGACCTTTGCCTAAAATCTCACATCCAACTGAGCTTAAAGAGCTTAGACCAATCAGCATTTAGCCTTGTTTGTCAAAGATAAAGGATGGAGAAGACTGTGTGCTTGCAATTAGCCAATTACCTTGAGAGCAACAACGTGTTGCCTGATGTGCAGTCTGGGTTTAGAAAGGGACGGAGCACTGTGACTGCTCTGCTTGATGTAACAGACAGTATTTTGTGTTCTCAGGATAAGGGGTTGTGTACGCTGTTGGTATTACTCGATTTTTCTCGGGCATTTGACTGTTTGAACATTGATATGTTGTTGTCTAAGATGAGCTTCTATGGTTTTGATCATAATGCACTGAAATGGTTCGAAAGCTATCTTAACAATCGGTATCAGTGTGTAAAGCTGTGTCATGCTGGTTGTTCTTTTCAAGTCTCAGACAAAGTGCAACTTACTAGAGGAGTGCCACAGGGATCAATACTCGGACCAATCCTGTTTGTCTTGTACTCTGCTGACATCCAAACTCGCATTAAGCATTGTAAATATCATATTTATGCAGATGATATACAAGTGTACATCTCATGTAGGCCATCAGAGATTAACAGTGCCATAGTGAAGCTTAACGATGACCTCACTAGTATAGCTACGTGGGCCTCAGATAATTAATTGTTGCTTAATCCTGATTTGACTAAATATTTAATTTTTGGCAGCAAACAGCAGTTGGACACTCTAAATCACTCAAATCTGACACAAGTTATGCTAATGGGTGAACCCATTGAACGCGTATATGAGGCACGTAACTTGGGTCTGCTAATGGATTGCGGATTGCGATATGAGAAGCATGTAGCGAGAGCAGTTGGACAGTGCTTCTATAAACTTAAAGTGCTGTACAGAATAAGACCATTTATTAGTGAAAAATTACGAGTTCAGCTGGTGGAGACGCTGATCCTATCTAAATTAAATTATATGGATTCAGTGTTTGGTCCACGCCTTCTTGCAAAAACAAAAAGAATTGTCCAACGTGTGCAGAATGCTTGCGCTCGTTTTTGTTTTAGCATTCCATTGAGAGGCCATGTCACTCCATTTTTAAATAGACATAAAATTCTTAAAATGGAGCACCGGCGCAAGCTTCACCTTGCCTGCCTTCTTTTTGGTGTGTTGAAGCACAAATCTTCTACTTATCTTTTCAAGAAGTTGACCTGGTCTTCCAGCCATAGGGTACGCGGAGCGCGGCAGTGTAGTGTGCAGTTGCTGACAGCGCGTCATACCTCGGCTGCCTTCCGAGGTAGTTTCCGATATGCAGCAACTAGGTGTTGGAACAACATACCACCGCCAATTAGGGACCTGCGGAGTATATGTGGCTTTAGAACTAAACTTAAAAAGCACATGTATGACCATCAGCAAAAGCAGGAAACATTAGCACGTGACACTAGTTGTATTTAATTTGTTTGAGGTTATGTATTGCACTGAATGTTCAATTACCTTTATGTTCGCGGCCCATCTACTTTGCTGTGGATGTTGCCTTGAGTGGTGGTTGGGTGCTTCCTTGTTGCTGCCATCGTACTTTAGCGTATTTAGCGTATTTAGCATATTTCGTACTTTAGTGACTCACTGCTTGGGTTGGTCTGCAGAATGGTTGAACAAATTAGAGAGGACATAATAACATATATGTATGAAAATCAGCGGGAACATTAGTACTGCATACCTGTATTATTTGTTTCCCCGTCTGCTTTGCGGTTGTGTGTTTATAATTTACTGCTTCCATCTTCTGTATTTTCACTTATTCTTGTAATATTATATTGCCATTGTTTGTTTGTGTCATTCATGCCTAACTAAATTTGTCTATGTTTCCATGTTTTCGTTTTGGTTATAATAAGTGGCAAGGGCAAAGGCGTTCCGTCTATGCAGACACCATTGTGCGTTTTGTTCTCTTGTATGCTTTTTATAGTTTCCTTTTGTATTTTTTTTATTTTTCAGTTGTCGGTTTCACTGAACAGTTTATGTTTTATTGTTGGTGAAATGGTTCCAACGGAAGACCAGCGTCGGCTTCACGGCCGACATCATGCTGAGTTGGGACCATTTCGTGATAATGTTTGTACCTTTTACCGTTTTTCTTTGTTAATTTATTAATATTATGTCACGAATAAATATTTTTCTTTCTTTCTTTTCTTTCTTTAAATCGATATATGCACTGGTCTGGCTGGTTAGTCAACCTAACGTTTGTATATTCTATCTATAGGCTTTATACTTTTGATTGGTACGTCATTTGTGTATTAACCGAAATGGTAAAATGTTTAAAAAAAAATAAAAAATAAAATTAATCATATATTCTGGACTGAAATTTTTTGGTCAATCCACTTGCAATATATTTGTTAACATATTTAATTTAATATAAAATACTTTTCATCCATTAACCTTCTCTTTCGGGTCGGAGCATCAAAGTTGTAGTCGACGGCTCATGTTCTGACTTAAAGCCTGTAAACTCTGGTGTCCCGCAAGGTTGCGTTTTATCCCCCACGTTATTTCTTCTGCATATCAATGATATGTTGCATGATACCAATATTCATTGCTATGCAGATGACAGTACTGGGGACACGTATTATACCGGTCACGCTAATTTATCCAGGGAACACGTCATTGAAAGCCGGAATATACTTGAGTCTCAAATTGAGATCATGCTGAAGCATGTCGCAGATTGGGGTAGACTAAACTTAGTTCAGTTTAATCCCCAAAAGACTCAAGTATGCGCGTTCTCCACTAAAAAGGATCCCTTTGTTGTTTCGCCTTGTTTTGATGCTACTCCCCTTGATGCCAAATCGTCTATTGGGATCCTGGGTGTCGACATTTCGAGTGATGTTCAGTTTCGTGGTCATTTGGAAGGCAAAGCTAAGTTAGCTTCTAAAAAATTGGGGGTGCTTAATAGAGTGGGACGGTACTTCTCGCCAGCCCATCACTTACAACTTTATAAGGCGCAGGTTAGGCCGCACATGGAGTACTGCTCTCATCTCTGGGCTGGGGCACCCAAGTACCATATCCTTCCATTTGACCACATCCAACGTAGAGCTGCTCGATTTGTCGGTAATCAGGCACTCTCTGGCCTACTCGATCCTTTGGCTTTGCGGAGGGATGTGGCGTCTCTCTGTATATTATACCGTATCTATCATGGGGAGTGTTCTGACGAACTGTTCGAATTGCTGCCTGCGGCTAAATTCCACTACCGCACTTCGAGGAACCGTTTGTCTTTCCATCCTCACCATCTTGATGATTGGCATTCTAGTACCGTGCGTTTTAAGCGAAACTTCTTTCCTCGCACGACAAAGATCTGGAATCAGCTTTCTGCGGCAGCATTCCCGGAGCGTTACAACTTAGGGATCTTTAAAAAACGAGCCTACCAATTCCTAAAAGGGTCGGCAATGCACCTGTGATGCCCCCCGTGTTACAGGTATCCATAGGCGACGGTGATCGCTTTCCATCAATGAACTAAAACAATTACTTTGCTCACCCGCGACCTTACAATAGTTACGTTTATGCAAGAAATGTGCGTTCATGCAGTTCCTCCACCTCCACCAGGTGACCCGTCTGCTCGTTTGCCACCTCTTATATAAAAAAAAAATTAACCAGATCAGTGTAGGGTGTAGGTCATTGTATAAGCGGATCCTAGGCTAGGACAGCGTGAATGTCTTTGTAATAGACTGGTATTGCAAAACTAGCCTAAAATATATTAAGTACGCGTAAATCAAATTTCACATTATCATTTCATTATCCACGAGTTCCACGACTTATCGATTTCAAATGATTTTTTCAAGAAATTCTTTGATGAGAAATCAGATTTGATTTATGTATATTTGGCACTAACGCAGTTAAAAAAAAGTTTTTTGTTTTGAAGTTTCGGCAAAGATGTTTCAAGAACTGTTTAACTCCGGGCAATTAATGATGCGAAAACAACAGATACATGAATTAATTAGCAGCGTTCCCTATGTAAATACGACCCTTGCATCAGTTGGCTGGTTTAATATGAAAACTTCATTTTGCAAGGCGTTTCTCGCTGCGTTCGGCGCTCGGGGCGGGCGCGATGACCCGAAATAAGGCTCTGGAGGGTGGTATTGCACTCACCCCCTCTACTGATGGCCTCCCCTTCTCCCTCCCTTTGGGCTCGTGCGGCGTGCACCAACCTCTCATTCATTACGCAATAAAAGAGTTCAGTTAACATTATCCACATAAGGAGGGTTGTATAACGAAATCAAATTAGAAACCTCGTGAGATTTATGTCTTTTAATTTTTAGAAGTAGATATCCATGTTTTGTGAGTTTATCTTAACGCTTTTGTATTTATTACATATATTATTTCATATGGTATGGTGTATCCTACTTTAATAACAGTATTTTCGGTCTAGTTTCAAGCACTGGTGCCGAAAATACCGGTATCAAAAAAATAGCGGCATAGAATGTGATTAGGGAGACGTGAGCAAGCCCAACCCTACCTGTATCAGGTAATTATGGGCTACTATTGTGTACCAGTATTGTTAGTGAAGAGTTTTTAAGTTGGAAATAAAAAGTATTTAATTATTTTCCAAGTGTACCTATGGTCACACTACTTTTAAAATACCTGCTTAAACACTGACATTGTCAAAATGTGATAATTTACTTACTCCATCATCAAAGAAATGAATTGCTATCGTAACAGTCTTTAATAATGGCTATTGTAGAGTGACCAATATTCTAGTAAATTAAGCTGTAAAGTTTTTGAAGCTAATAAAGAAGTGTGGTTATTTAACCTAAAAATTATGGTGAACGATAACATTATCATTTGCTGTGGGGTATAAGGTTAGTCCGAATCACGTCTTATGCTGCGTACGGACTGCGCGCACATTACGCGTACCCTACGCGAGCCCGGGTACGCGTGTCCTGGAACGCCATGTCCGTACTTGCAGCTACGCGTACAGTGTACGCGTACATAGGACATGGCGTTCCAGGACACGCGTACCCGGGCTCGCGTAGGGTACGCGTAATGTGCGCGCAGTCCGTACGCAGCTTTACAAATCATGCTGTATACCGCTTTAGTACTAGTACCTACTTGAAACTAGACCGATAATACCGGTACTAAAGTACTGGTATTTTCGATATCGGTTTCAACCCCTGATTGCATCACGCGGAAAAAGCATGCTAGCCGGCGGCGACACCTGCGCCTCGAAATATTAGTTCGACTTAACTCTAATACCTGATTTACACTCTCGTCTCGTCATCTCGCCTCGCGCCTCGCCTCGTCGTCTCGCTCCGGACGCGAGCCTCAAAATCAAGGCAAATCACGAGACGAGGCGCGAGGCGCGCCTGTTCACACTCTCGTCTCGTGGCTCGTCCCGCAGTTCGTCTCGCCACTCGTACGCGAGTGTAAACCAGGTATAAGACTCAAAGTCTGTGTTTTGTGTAACAAATCTTGCTTCTTCATAGAGTATTTGAAGACTTGAAGAAGCAGTCACTAGTAAAACGCCCTATATTATAGTTTACAAGGCTTGGATATTTATTGGATACATTTTTTATCCGTTCTCAAAAGTATACTTACTTCAAAAATGTTTCCTTAGTGAATCATCATCATCATCTCATCATCTCGGTCTATTTACGTCCCACTGCAGGGCACAGGGTTTTTGTGTGTAGTTCCCACGTGGCCTCAGTGCGCTTTGAGAACTTCACTCATAACATTGAATTGTTTCGCAGGTTTCTGCAGGTTTTTTCACGATATTTTTCTTGACCGTAAAGGTAGTAAATTTCAAATATAATCTCACACATGTATTTATGAAAACTCATACATGCAAGTCCGGGTTGGATCCTACGATCTTCTGCTTGAGAGGTAATTAGTCAAACCACTAGCCTAGAGGTAGACTGCCACGGCTTGTAAATAAATGTTTGCAAAATTTTGCAAATCACAATAAATAATAAATAAATAAAATAAATAAATAAATATCACAGGACAATTCACACCAATTGACCTAGTCCCAAAGTAAGCTAAGCATAGCTTGTGTTATGGGTACTAGGCAACGGATAAACATACTTATATAGATAGATACATACTTAAATACATATTAAACACCCAATACCCGAGAACAAATATTCGTATTATTCATACAAACATCTGCCCCGACGCGGGAATCGAACCCGGGACCTCAAGCTTCGTAGGCAGGTTCTCTACCTACTAGGCCATCTGGTCGTCTAAACAATAAACTCACTAAATTAATATTTTGGATACAATCGTTTTTATTTAGTGTGCTATGTAATTGATCGGTATCGGTATATAGTAAAGGATCAGATATAGGTATACGACTGGGAGCTACAAGAAAAGTCAGTCCGCTTAAGACGAAACACCCAAAAATATTCCAACTTTAACTCCGCCCATACAATTCTCCCAACAAAGTCGTGTGGAGCACAGGGCCCAAAACAATAAAATGAATCTCAACTTGTTAGATAAGATAAGATAAGATAATTTATTCAATAATTTGTAGTACAAGTTAACAATAAATACAATTTCTTACAAAAAGGCTATGTAACATGATAAAACTGTCATTTCTGAAAATTTTGTAGTACTTACGCGGTCGCGTGTTTGGGACCTATTTCGAAAAAATGTCCTTGAATTTCTATACAATATGACAGGACTGCCAACCTTAAGTGGGTACCAAATTAAAGCTCGTGACTGTACCTATGAATTCTTATAAAATTACAATATGAAAAGTTTACCGAGGTGGGGGCTTGGTGATCGTCATACAGGTCTTCGTATTACGGACACCAAGTTCTCACAACGGCCGGTTCATTTCCACCTTGATCGCGAAACCTTGTAATACAAATACAAATACAAATACAAATATAAATACAAATAATTTATTTCCAAAAAATAACAATAAAACACAGTTACATTTTTACTGAACCCCACACTAGGCATGGCCTATAATAGATTACATTAGCAGCTATTTGCAATAAGGAACAGAAAGAATAAAAGAATAAAATAAAACAAAACGGACATAAACCAACATAACTGAAATAAATTCTTAAAGCCTATTAAGACGAAAAACATAAAGAAATAAAAAAAAAACAAAAAAATAGATTATAAGTCTGTGTGAGAGTAAAAAAAAGATTTTTACTATGATTATTTTTCTAGTCTCGGAATAATTTTACAAAATTAAGTATCTTTGGCCGCTACTTTGGAGTTCAAATGGGTGGAATCTTACACAAGTTACACAACCTTAAAATTTGTGTGATTTTTTTCCGTTGTGATACGTAAATTAACCATGCAATTGTAAGGGTAATTTTCGTGTCACAACGTATCTTTTCCCAGTCAGTCATTTAGTATTGCTAACTAGGATTTAACGTGGGTTTAGCCAAATTTGGACCACGTTAGATCGTAGTGGGTGAGAGCCAAATCTATCGAAAAAATTTAAACTAAACGGGTTTTCTAATTCCCAATTTGCTACAATATAATAATGAAAAATATTCCATTACAGATTTTATTCATATGAAACACATACTTTACATTGCTTACAAAATGAAAAAGAAAAATTGGCCAAAAAGTGTAAGGTCTCATCTTAAGTTTAAAGTAAACCTTTAAAGGTGAGCGTTTTGGCGTGGGCTTTTGCGTGGGAACCAAAGGAGACTTCCATTAGACTTTCAATATATGTAGAATTGAAGGATTATGTAGCCTGTGTCTTAAAGAATATGAGATTACTAAGCTTTAGCCCGCGACTTCGCCCATGTTAAAAATCCATGAAAAATAGTTACGTGACATTTTTAAAGCACAACGCGTTTGGTCGCATGGGCAACGTCATCTATTAATTGCAGACGAAGTTACACGTCATCTTATAAAAAAATATCTCACGGAAACGCGTTACCGGGATATTAAGTACGTCTCAATCCAGCTTTTTGTCTACCTGTACGCCGAGCTCTATCCAAATTCGTTCAACCGTTGTTGCGTCAGTGACCAACAAACATCTAAGCATCCAAATGTCCAAACATCCAAACATCTGGACAAACTTTCTCACTTACAATATTATTAGAATAATAATTTTAGAAATCTGTCTTCAGCCGGATTTTTACATTGAATTGATTTTGGTCAATTACACCACACTTAGAGTCTAATTAAATTAGCCAACCTGGAAATAAGCTGGTTTTTAAAGCAGAAAAAAACATAGGTACAGACGAATTGAGAACCTCCTCTTTTTTGAAGTTGGTTAATAATGAGATTCATGGATCCACAGTAGGTATTTCTAAGAGACAGATGAGTTTTTTTTTTAATTATTGTCATTTTGATTTAACACTCCAACCCTAGATTATATCCCGATATCTAGATATTATATCCTATAGAAATTCCCTACTAAACTGGATTAAGTTTGTTCCATGTCATTCACCCTTTGCACGCAACTCAGGTCAAAATAGCCATTCACCCCTACTTGCAGGAATTTTGGATCTGCCCCCCTAAAGTCAATGCCTCCATGATGCACGAACGTCGTTCTACTAGCAGACTGGCCAATGAACTTAAAAACTATAGCTATACAGCAGTATAACCTACGCAACGCAACATAAGTATATATTTTTTAATCATCACCATCAACTTAATTGCTTCGGTATTTATTATTATTTTGTGCGAGTATTTTTAAGTGACACGATAAGCTAGTAAATAAGTATTTCAGGAATTTATTGGATGCGACACTTAACCGGCCGTTACAGCCAACGACTTACGGGTGAGATGATGTTGGTAATGATATCTTAACTGACGTTATTTTTTCTAAAAAAATAAGTAATATGAAGGACTAATATCTATCCAAGGTTACAAAGGTGAAAGGTAATCGTTCCATTTAATTAACTTCTAATCTTTGGTTTTCTCAGAAAATGCTGCAGTTGTACATAGTTTTCTTTTTACCTTGCTCTTGTTCATCCAATTTATTTATGAGGTTAACAATTTCTTGACATAATATGAAACAAGTAATTTCATGTCGTGCACCGCATCGCCTTGAATCTTATCTTAACTTTTAATAACAACCCTCAGCGCAGATATAAAAATGCATGTAGAAGTTAGAAGTTAGCTAGCATTATTACCGCGATTATAGCTCGCAGACAGGGTATAACTCTGCCAATAAGGCTTTAACGGTTAACATTCACCTTAGTAAAGTTAGATGTAGGTAATAAAATAAACATAGTTGATCGACCTCAAAGCTCCATGTATTGCACTTGAATTTTATTTAATATTTTCTTGAAGTTTTCCTTGTTTTAAAATACATTAAAAGCGTATCGTATTATTTGTTATGTGTACACTAAACTTTATCTCAACTAATACAGCAGAAAACTGAACTTTGTTTGTGAGTTTGTTTATACATTATGTAGGGGCTAAGATCTTTGCACTTATAGAATGCTACAATGAAATTAAATTATCGTAATAAAAAACACGGTGCAAATATTTCCAGAATTTTTATTTTTAGGTCGAAACTGTTTTGTTCCTTTTGTATAATAATATTCATTTCAAATTAACTTAGGCTATTGTTTATTCCGGGATAGTTCAAATTCCCGTGGGATAAAATTACTAAGAAAGTGCTAATAGCTTTAAATAATATTAAAGGTAGAAAATGAGTGTCGCGTCTGCCCTTTACCATCTCCCGCAGGCAGTTGGACTCAGGGCTGCAGGGTTCAGATTGGGCGCGGTCGTGCGGCAAGGTCCGCGACCCTGCACCCTCGCTCCCGATCCAGGTTATCAACTTCCTCCCACTCCTCGACCCCCCTAGAACCGCTGCAGAAAATTTCCAGAACGTTCGTGGCAGAGTGCGTTGACTTACATCTGCTTACAGATTGAAGATATGACGGGATTCGCTTGAATTTAGCATGAAAATTTTAGTGCTCATCTAATTTACATATATTTTGTTAGTTCACAATCCTTTGCACAATTTTAATTAGAATTTATAGCGACATAATATAAATTACTATAATGTATGTATGTATGTATGTATGTAAACTCTTTATTGTACAAAAATAAGGAAAAAAAAGAAATACATTATTGACAACCGTTGAAATGCATGTACAAAGGCGAACTTATCCCTTTAAGGGATCTCTACCAGTCAACCCTTGAGTGGATGAAATAATGTCACAGTCGTTATTTACATTTACTATTATGCGTATTTTCAATGAACTACAAGCGAAATCAATCGTGATACTATATCAACTATCTTCAACCTAGGTATATTTTGAACGAAATCAAAATCAAAGTCACTTAACGTTTCAACTTTTGAAATATATTTTTCAAGAGTCTTAGTTGGTCTGTTCTTTAGTCATGAGAATTTGTCTGGAATATTCTATACGCATTATACACCTTAATATTTCTGACTGTCTCTCACAATCTGAATTCTTTAGAAAGGAGACACCATTACAGCAAATACAAAGTATGTAACATTTAACCGTCGGTATTAGAATATCCAATTAATTATTAATATTTTCAATTTCGTGCAGCCGTGCGCGCCGTAATTACGGCATTGCATGCCGGGGAGGTACGCGTCACACTGCGTCCGATGTTGACGGTACTAAAGTGCACTTTTTACTTAATGTAGTCTCATGACATATAAAATACCTACCGGCCAAGTGCGTATCGTATAGTAGACCGAGTAAGTGTTTTACCATTTTTATTAACCCCCGACACAAAAAGAGGGGTATTATAAGTTTGACCGCTATGTGTGTTTGTGTGTGTATGTCTGTCTGTATGTCTGTGTGCCTGTCTGTGGCACCATAGCTCTTAAAAGGGTGAACCGATTAAGATGCGGTTTTTTTTTATTATAAAGCAGGTTTCTTAACGATGGTTCTTAGATACGTTTCATCAAAATCGGTTCAGCCGTTTCAAAGCTATCAGCTCTTTTGTTAGCTGCGGAAGGGATCTTAGATGCATAATGGGCATTTACATTATGTTCAAACATACGTGTGACACACATGCGTTGGGGGTTTTTAAAATTTTTAATTTATAGTTATTGACAGTTCCCACATCAACCAGTAGCAGAACAATAAGGCTGATTGTCACGTTAACTTGTGACTGAAAATAGCCTGTGATGTTTTACGCCGTACAACTGAAATTGAACCTTAGGGTGGTAAAGGAAAAATAAATAAATAAATATCGCGGGGCAATTCACACCAATAATGACCTAATCCCAAACTAAGCAAAGCTTGTACTATGTATACTAGGCAACGGGTAAACATACTTATATAGACAAATACATATTTAAATACATATTAAATACTCAAGACTCGAGAACAAACATTCGTATTTGTCATATAAAAATCTGCCCCTACGCGGGAATTGAACCCGGAACTTCAAGCTTTGTAGTCAGGTTCTCTAACCACTAGGCCATTTAGTCATCATATCGTATTTCTTAGTCGACTATACCTCGTGCACTTTTAGGGTGTTCGTATTACATAAAATAGATACGTGATTAAGGTTTGATTTGAATTCGTTATAATCTATAATGGTTCTATTTTTGCTGTTAGTTATTTTTTTTTATAACCACCTAGAAACCTCCTACCCAAATAACAAAATCAATAAAACATTTGGGAAACATTAAACAACAAAATTAATACTACACTCCATACATAATAATTGTATGGTCGCCTTTTGTACCCCTGACCTTTGCCGGATAATGATTTTGCGGAATAAATATTATCTTTGGTAAATTATCCTACGGAATTTTACGTAGTTTGATTTTGAATCATTTGATGAAAAAGTTGATATGAGCACTGAATAATAGTTCAACGAAAAGCGAAAAGTTGTTCGAGCTAATTTTCAAAATGTGTAGGTAGTGATTAATACGCTAAACGAATTTCTGTCAATAGTTGTTCAGCTTACTGACTCATAAGCCAACTAAAATGGTTAAGTTACGAAACGTTAGTTTGCGAAACAATACATCTACGAACAAATCCATCGGCGTACCGTTACTCAGCCAAACGTTGTCTGCCAATCAATAATCTGCGTAAAAATTGTCGGCGAATCATTAGGTAACCATAAATAATAATAGCCGTTTAAAGTTGGAACATAAATTATAAATGCAAGTAATTTATGGATGAAATTAATCTTCCTTTCAGGATTTTTTTTTCACATACGTACATAATATCTACATATTTTAAATAACAATTAAATAAATGAAACCGTAGCCTTACGTTATGACTAGTGATGGTAATAAAATAACATTTTCACACCACCTGCTCGACAATGCCTTATTATATATCATGCAAACTTCTCTCAAAGTAAGTCATTATAGCCCTTGGCTTTCGCCGGGCAGTAAAGTTGTATTGAATTTCATTATAACCCGCCGGGCAGTAATGTTGATTCTCACTTCTCGTAGTTCTTATTGGTATGCACTTAAAGTCTAATTTCAAAATCGCCCCGCGTGCAGGCCGGCGGCGTGCAGCTCGTGCACGCGCTGGTCGCGGCGGCGCAGCCCGTGCTGCTGCTGGTGCGGTGCTCAACGTGCTCAGCCCCGCGGGCATTTGTAACTCGGCGGCCGAACGAAAACAAAGTCAAATACTTAAACAAAAGCCGCGAGAGTTTCAATACGCTTCAATTTTAAGTATCAAAACTGCAAAAGAAGATAAAACATTAAGAAAATATCGAGTGACGAAAGTGATTTGACTCCTGATTCCATTAAATTAGACGCCTTAGGACCACTTGCACAGTTCAGGGTAAAAAAATTAAATCGGTGTACCCTGGGTTAAGAATGACAGTTCCATACATTTTGACACTTGTTAACCC
Organism: Archips crataeganus; assembly: GCA_947859365.1. Lineage (NCBI taxonomy): Eukaryota > Metazoa > Arthropoda > Insecta > Lepidoptera > Tortricidae > Archips > Archips crataeganus. The sequence continues at coordinate 12,112,316 of OX402055.1, read as the reverse complement.
TGGGTTAGCAGTTAACTCGCTCGGAGTTAAGTAGCTAACCCAGGTCTGCGCAAGCCGGCCTTAGAAATTGTTAATAATGTACTCCCAGAGAAGTCGAAGGAAAAATACTTAAAAGCTTACAAAGATTTCGACAAATGGAAAACTGCGAAAGGCGCAAAGTCAGTGTCAGAATCAGTGCTTCTGGGTCTATTTCGAGTATTTTTCTAGTAGCCTTGGTTTTTATTGTCTCGCAAAAGGTGAGAAAAGTAGAGTATACTCCTCGGGGATAAAACTGATTTTGCCTTGGGCGCGCTTAAATCCTTCACTGCTCTCAGGACTCCATCTTAATTCCCTCGCTTCGCTCGGGAATCAACTAACAACCCCCTCGCTACGCTCGGGAGTTAAATCTGGAGTCCTTCGATACGCTCAGGATTCAATATCGCGCCCGTGACATAATGCAGTGCTTTATCCCCTTGGTGTACAATCTACTATTTAATAGGCAATAGAGCCCGGGCACGCACCTATGAGTTTTTCGGAATTTATTTGCGAAATTACATTTGAAATTTACCATGAGCTCTACGGTGATGGCAAAACATCCCAAGGAACCTGCACACACCTGCTAAGCAATTCAGTGGTGTATGTTGGCCCGCGTGGGAACTATGACCCAAAAGCCCTCTCATTCTGAGAGGACCTTTGCCCTGCAGTGGGACGTATATAGGCTGCGCTGATGATGATGATGATACGAGACCATAGTATAATTATATTCATTTATCACGCACTCTATGTATATAATAGCTAGAGTACCAAATTCATCAACATAAATGTCTATTGAGTAGGTTTAACAATCAGTCGGTACAGACTAAAAATAGAAACAATAAACTTCTACAAGAAGTATAGAAGGATACCGTCGGAACCTTCCAAAAGCTTGCAATAAAAGCGCAGGCGTTTTTCACGAGTTGTGAAAAAAGTATAGCATCCGTGGTCGCACGCGATAACGGTAGAATTGCGTGACGTATCCGCCATAGGCAAGGGTTGCCAGCTCCCAAAAACCCAAATTATATATTTAAGCGAAGGAAAAATAAAAAAACGTGACAATTAAATCGGATTCAGCTCTTAGAGTTTCCGCTAAGAGGTAATGTGGTTTAAATATCCAGTTGCAATGAAATCTTAGAGAAGTAACCCTATCGACCGCTTATTTTCCCATACACTAATCTACCCGAACATCCCAGTTAGGAAAACAACACTGTGCATTTTGTTATAAGGCAGATTTTGGAACTACAGCACTTGGTAAGATACGAGGTTGAAAAGGATAGAGGTCGCCTGCGTGACTGGCTGCACAAAATGCACCAGAACTTCTACGCTTTTTCATCGTCCTTTTTATTTTGTATCCACGCTATTGTGAAACGAACGGCTTCTATTTACGTTTACTTACTTATTTATTTCAGTTGCACTAACTGTAAAAGCTTTAGAAAGGCCGCTGGTTCAAGGTGGATGCAAACCACTTCCAATCGTAGTGATTCGGTATCAATGAGGGAGGCCTAAGACCAGCAGTGAACGTCCTACGGCTGAAATGATGATTAACTGAAATTTTCTAAAATCTTATGTGCTAAATACCTCTTTGTGCTTAACATAAAAAATATAAATGTTTTTCCTTAAGTACTTTTTTTTAACAGTGAGCTCATTACATTCACAGTTTCTTACTGCCTACACCTACCTCTACCTAAATACCTCTTAAAGTTTAGGTAAATTATTGCTCTTCGAAATTATTATTTCGGGGATCCATCTTTTATGTCAGAACTAGCTTTTCTTTGCGACTTCGCCCGCGCAGATATGAATGAAATTTCATGATGCCATTTAATTTAATTCCTTTTATCACCCCAATAAAGATTATAAGATTTCGAAAATTATATAAAATCCATTTTTTTACAATTATTAGCTGTCACTTTTATTTTGACATCTTAATTGGGCTTTGGATCACTCTGTATGCAAAAAAAAGAACCTGACTGAATTACTGACTAACAGACACGTCAATATTTACACAGCCCAAGTTACTGGGTTTGAAATTTTGCACGGGGATTTATTTTATCATGTAGGAGAGGCGAGGGGAAGCTACAGAATTATTTGTTTTACTTAGATACAGTGTGATCCAAAACCCAACTATAACCTGGTAACGAGCGAGGGGTCAAGTTATACCAGTTCTGGAAAAAATAGAAAAATAAAAAATCTTTTGCTAAGTTGCTAAGTTACGATAACAGACTTTTTTTGAAAATATCTAATACTCAAAGTGATATATATGTTATTTTTTTCCAGAACTTTTATAACTTGGCCACTTGCCTGGTACCAGGTTAAGGTTGAGTTTTAGGAGAACCTGTAGGATCAAGTGCAAAAATATGTATCGATTGAATCATCTCGTAATTACATAATTATAAACCTAGGTAGTGTGTATAGTGGAGTAGCCTAGCGGTTTGACCTATGGCCCTCAAGCAGAGGGTCGTGGGCACAAATCCCGGCTCGCCCCTGAGTTTTTCGGAATTTACCTATATGAGAAATTACATTTGAAATTTACCATGAGCTTTACGGTGAAGGAAAACATCGTGAGGAAACTTGTATACAACTGCGAAGAAATTCAATGGTGTGTGTAAAGTTCCCAATCCGCACTGGACCCGCGAGGGAACTACGGCCCAAGCCCTCTCATTCTGAGAGGAGGCATGTGCCCTGCAGTTGGACATATATAGGCGGGGATGATGAAACCCATATCTTAATTCGACGACATAAGAGCTATGGGACATATTTATGAGCAAGTGTATGCACCCATATTTTTACACTTGACTGTACATAGACAAGCACTTGACATTGGACGCCAAGAGGTAGTTCCTTAATTTTCTCATACAGTGTGCTTTCTTTGCTTAGTGCGTTGATGCAGGCAAGCACGTACTTGTACTTGTACCACAAATTTCAAATTTTATTAAGAAAAAAGTTTCATTCGGATACCTAAAAATGCAATCCTGACTTATCCTAAAGTCTTATCCTTAAGCCCTCTTTATTTGACAAGCCAGTCCCATTGCTCGTGATAAGAGCCAATGCCAACGCGTGGTAAAAGGTCATATATTAACATAATAAGGTTACTCTTCTTATAAGTTGAATAGTTATAACGTTTTACGACCTTTGAAGCGTACACACAATACTGACAAACTGATAGTTCTCAACGTTATAGAACCTTCGTGTCTTATTGAAGTTTCAGAATGCAATCCGCTTAGGTGATTTCGGAAGTAGATTCATGAACAAGAATTATATGGCTTTAAAACTTAAAGCCGGTTCTTAGTCTGTAAAGTTTAAAGAGAGCCAGTTTTAGAGCTACTTTTACGGTGCCCATTCAGGCTATGTTGTCATGTTTTACCGGTTCACTTTTATAGTCCCTCAGCTTAAAATACGATTCAAGGTCTAAATGTAATCAATCAGAAAGTATAACTATGGTAGAGTTATTTTACGATGATCCCTGTCACTCTCGCAATGGTCGCAACTTTTTTGTCAATAAACGCAAACAAAAACACAAAAATAAAAGAAACCATGATCTAAATATGTATTTCCTGATAAATACAACCTAGGTCTCTTCAAGGCTAGAGTGAATAGGCTGTTACTGAACCAGTGAGGTACACCTTTGGCCTCATCTACACTTTTCATCAGGTGAGATAGCGGTCAATCACGGGTCAGTTTTATGTAAAAAAAAAAAAAAAAAATTAATTGTCTGTGATTAGCTAAGTATAGAATAATTTTATCGATTCATATGGCATCAGAATGGGAAGGTATTACCCGATTTCAACCAATGAATAAATTATTATTTGCGAATGAAAGTACCCGAATGTAAAAAGTTATTTTCACAAAGATTTGCGTACTTTCTACTGCTACATTGATCATCTTAAAGCGACTTAACCTTAGTTATTATGTTTTTGTCTTAACTTTAAGGGATGTGCGAGGAAACGCACAGCCATAAGGAAACTATAATAGTTACGTTTTCTTGATTAATCACATTAAAAACTTAAATCGATTTCTAAGAATTGCTAGCTCTAAAGTCACTTTAGTTCATCAAAAATTTTGATAGCAAAAGTGGTAATTTCTGCTTCAGTTTTTTTCTTAAAGCTAAATTATAATAACACATCTCAAAAATGTGAAAATAATAGTAAATATCGTTAGTCTGTTATAATAAATATTTCGAAAAATCATTACTCTTTTTAAATATATACACATACCTATCTAATTATTTGTTCTTCCTTTCTTGCGGCAGTCAGGGAAAGTAAAGTTTATATACGTTTTTTCGATCTATCTGCCATCATTGAAAAATAATATCTACTTAGATGTTTTCTACTCCTAAATAAATATAAAATAAATGCATGAGTCTACTGTCTACGCAAAAGCGACTCATACAACTAACAGTAACATATGACTGATTAATCATCTCTCTTAACGTATGTGCTTAATTTATTAGCTCTACTGTTACGTAGGTATAAGTATCGTTCTTAAGCTTTAATCCGCTCTTTACTCGCCACCGGATCACCCGCTCCGGGTAAACTCTTTTTTATAGCCCAGTAAAATACACCGAGTTAGAGCTACACGACTCTACCGAAATGAAAATTATACTTTTGAAGTTGAAATATAACAGTTGCATGCGATGATTGCAGCATTGCATGACACCGACGGCGACACCCATATCGCGCTCTAGCGACAATAAAGATAGTTGAAAAGTTCTAACACTCCTGCACACAAAGCGGAGTGCGACACGCCATATTGCTTCATATAAATAATGTGAAAAAAATAATTTTACCTACTTCAACTATGTCAATTTATACAAAAATAATGAGCTTTCTGCTGTTAATTTATCATTCAATTGCGAGGTTTTACACACGTCATTTCATTATTTATTTTCACTTAACGTAATATTTCTTTACAGTTATTTTTATTTATATTATGTATATCAAGGTATTCTTTCTTCTAGCCTACCCACCAAACTCATACAACAAGCTCTCAAATAATCACCATTAATTTAAAAAAAAGAAGATACAAAGTTACACACAGGACATCAGGGTAAGGACATTTATAGATGATCCAGTTCAGTGCTGACCTTGGCCAGCAATACGAGGATGAAAAGTCATTCTTGGCCGCCGCGTTTACTTTTCAAATTCAAATTTAAAAAACAAAAGTGACCATGGAAATATTTCAATACAGCCTGTCTCGCCTAACTCTATATTACAAAGGTTCAATGTAAAGCTGCAAAATCCACGAAAGGGTGCCCATTTTTTTTTAAATGCATTGTATTTTTCTTTACTTTTAACCAATTATTTTTTTCAACGATTTGACGACGATATCCATGACGACGACAACGATGACGACGATAACGCGATTGGCTGACTCGTATCATAGACGGCCTCACGTCCTCACGTCGCTCGGTCTTCGACTTCCTCGTTTTGCAATCACCTACGTGCAGGGCTCTGCAGTAATCCTATCCTGTTAATATTATAAACGAGAAGTTTTGTGTAGATGTTTGGATATTTGTTACTCAATCACGCAATAACAGCTGAACGAATTTAAGATTAAAGATTAAAAAAATGGTGTGCCTACTTATATGGTGATAGACAAATATCTGAATTAGAATTTTAGATATTTAATATCACGGTAATTCGTTCCCCTGGGATTCAACTTTAACCTAAAACCAGAATAAAAAGCGTGGTCCAAAAACGTTGAAGAACCTCGGCTTTCAAGAAGACTTGTTAACTTCGTCTGCAATCAATAGATGGCGTTATGTGAGCTAACGTTGTGCTTTAAAAATGTTACCGTATCCATTTTTCAGAGCAAACTCTAAAGCGTTTATTTATTGTGTTGCCATAGAATTAAGAATTTTATTATGTGAACGATAACAATTTTATATTTCAAAAATCGCACGGGCTAAATACACAACAGAATTCAATAAATTTTGATTAACCGTTTTAAGTACTGCATACTAAATATTTCTTGTAAAAGTGTTTCTAAAGCAGACGAAACCGCGGATTTTAACCAGTATGCTATAAAACAGTAAATATAGCGCATTAACAATAGGACAGTTTCCTCTTTTTTGAGCCATACACAGCTGTTAATAAAACTACACCGGCTGTCGAGCCCCTACAGAGTTTAATAGTTATTGCTTACCTTTAACCACTAGCAAATGTATTACCACCATTCGATAAAGTTTTTCTGTGATAACTCCCCTTTAATGTATTCATTTAAGAGCGCAATAAAAATAAGACAATACCTATTTAAATAAATACATTCAGTCAGAATAATTTCAAGTCACATTTATTATTATGGTTAAAAAGGTACCGTTTTTTTTGTGTCAATTTGTTACAGGACACATGGCTTGTATCAGGCCAACGTTAAAAAAGCCGGGTGACACTGCAGAGGGTAATGAGTTCGAATCCGGGCCCGCACCTCTAAATTTTTCGGAATTTACGTGTGAAATCACATTTGAAATTTACTATGAGCTTTGCAGTGAAGGAAAACATGGTGAGGAAATCTCCACACACATGAGAAGAAATTCAATGGTATGTAAAGTTTCCAATCCGTACATGGCCCGCGTGGGAACTACGGGCCAAGCCCTCTCATTCTAAGAGGATGCCTGTACCCTGCATAAAGACTGGGTTACAGCAAAGGGTGTATTTCCACAAGCCCGTTCGAGCGATATTTCACAGACCTGTAACTTTTTTCCAAGTACAGCTAGGATCCTGATCTTTTACATCTTCTTTCATGGTTCTTCCATACACTAATAGCCAATCCACTTGGACACCGAATTAGGTAGGTATGTATCCTGTTGATGTTGAAGTTATAAGGACCTACGCTAGCTGACGCGGACGCCCGCCGCGTGCGCAGGCTCGCGGGTCCCGCTCCGTAAAAAATCTACCTAAAATCCGTCACACGCGCCCGCACCACTTAAGCGCTGTTCGTACAATTTCTTATTAGACGGGCGTCCGTTCCGGGTAATCCGCGTCAGCTAGCGTAGGCCCTTATAATCCAAACGTAATCAATTCCATCACATCGACATGGATCTACACAGTTAGTCGTTAATCACAGTTGGTTACCTACAACTGTCTACAATGCAGACACTGAGATCCATGATCCATCTTGTTTACTAAAAGAGTGAAGGCTATAGAAATGCGAGTTTAGTTAATGATTACTACTTACTAGCTAGGCGTAAGTCATCATAGTATTTAAAAGAATACGTAAAACACTATGACTATAATTCTCGTTCGGGTTTTTCTAGTTGTTATTTTTAACAATCGATACATGAATCAACATAATTTGTTGTCATTGCTTAGTAAATTGCGCAATACAGTGAATATTCGAGTCATTTTATAGTCACTCGATAAAACTTTTTCTGGTTGTTCGTTGGTTGATTGGTTAGCAATGGCATTAAAAGCAGACCTTGAGGAGCGTCCTCACTGAGAGCATTCTTACCCGAGCATTTATTTTCTAAACGAGCAGTCGCCGGCGCCGGTGTGTATTGAACGTAGGGCATGCTCCCGGTACTGAGTTTGTATGGCGAGAACCAGGAATTCCCGGTTCGGGTACCGTATTTGTATGGAAATCCAGTACCGGGAGCATACTAATTGTACGCTCGGTTCAATGTCCACACCACACGAATATTCGATGCCGAATGTTCATTACACGCGGATGCTCTCAGTGAGGACGCTCCTTTATTATGTACTACGAAATTCGATTTTCGAACTTCGTATCGTGTAGTGAAAATAAACGGATCACTCACGTCTTAAAACGAGTTTAACTGGACATGTTTCGGGCTAATCCGTAGCCCTTCTTCTCGGAGTCACAGGTCACGAACCGTGAGTGTGAGCGAACCTTTAAAAAGTGATGTTCTGATGTTGTTAGTGTTGTGTGCTACCCTACATTTGACAATGACAATAAAAGTGATGATGAAAACGGGGGTACTTGTGTGTCGCTGTCAGTTGCGTCGAGTAGCCGCGCGACCAGGGCGGTAGCACACAGTGCGCGTTTGGCAGCCGTCGTGACGTGTGACTCCGAGAAGAAGGGCTACGGATTAGCCTGAATCATGTCGAGTTAAACTCGTTTTCTTTTCACTATGAGTGAGTTTCACGGTGGTTCATGTTTTTCGTATCGTGTCATTCCGTTCACGCTAATAGTATTAAACAGAACCGTGAAAAGGACGGCACTATGCGAACTTCGACTTTCGTAGTAGAAAGATTTCATAATTTCTAATGTGATTCCGCAGAGAAACTGCTAGCATAGCATTCTACCTCCATCGCCCACTGAGTGACATTGAGCTTTGTTAGCGGCCACGTCTCAGTGCCATAAATCATCTCATAACTTAATTAATTTAATATTTGTTTTTTTTATTTTTTGCTAGCTGTTGCCCGCGACTCCGTCTGCGAAGAATGCCTACGGCCTATTCTCAGACCTACCGAATATAGAGAAAAATTTCATAAAAATCGGTCGACCCGTTTCGGAGGAGTTCGATAACAAACATCGTGGCACGAGATTTTTATATATTAGAAGATTTTAATGTAACATAAAATTATAACTAGGTTTAATATTTTTTCTTTTTTTATAGCTACGCATAGAGTAACTAATTATGTGCCTAATTAGTTTCTGTGCCTAGGTATACAAAACAGGCCGAATGGTAACCAGTGTTAGGACTGAAATAATTCAGTTCGGGGCTCTAGTATTCTCTTGCATGCTACAGCAATTTGTTAGAATTCATTACTAAACGTCCATGTAGACGTCTAGATGACGTCGTATTGCACGCTCCGGGTGCAACGAGAAACTTATGATTAACCCTGTTTACTTACTTTTTCAGTGCAATGTAACGTGTGAATTAATTATTTGTAACCGCAATAACTTGGTTTGTGAAGCCACGTATACGTAAATAATGACGTATTAAGTTTTCATCTGTTCAAACAATTGCACTGAACATGGTGGTCCCTTGATAAAAAAATAGATTAAGGGGCTGTTTCACTACCCATTGATTAATTTTAACTGACGGATAAATGTGATGCCGTCTCCGTCTATTCGAACAAAACAAACAGAGTTCTGTTTGTTTTGTTCGAATAGACGGAGACGGCATCACATTTATCCCTCAAATAAATTTGATCAATGGATGGTGAAACAGGGGTTTAATAACTTAACCTGAGCCCTTATTTTCTAACACACTCAGAATCACGATCGTTTTCACCACTTCTTTCTGACAGACGGTATAGGATTAGGGTAGAAAGAGACGGAGAATGCGATCGCAAGCGCCCATGCCTTAAAAGCCTTCTACACGGTCGGGACCAACCGCCGACCATCGTGTGCTTGGTCGGGTCAACCAATTTTTGTAAGTATTCGTTCTACACGGTGGTCGGTGGTTGACGCAACCGACCACGGACGCAGCCTGTCGCGAGGGATGCGCTCGCGACCAAGGCCGTTGACATCAACCAAATATCGGTCGGGTCAACCGATTTCTACACTGTCCATTTTTAAATCAACCCGACCAAGGACACGATGGTCGGTGGTTGGTCCCGACCGTGTAAAAGGCCTCTTAAACAATAAGCGTATAGAAGCTGTCTTATCTTCTGTCAAACGATATAGGATGGTGACTGAAAAAGATACTTAGTGAATGTGATTACGTGCGGCCGGGCGTTAGACAATTGCCCTTTGGTCTAAGCTTGACAGTTTCATACATTTTGACGCTAAACTAGCTAAACTACCTAACTAAACTGAGCTTTACACCATGGCCATTAATCATTTATTTTTAAATACTAACCATTTATGAATGATGATAATAAATTTGGTTTCATGTTAAATTGCGTACTCTGTGTATTGTTCTTTTGATGATTTGATGAACGTACCTTTCTACAGTCGCAACTCGGCATTCTTGAGCCACTTGCTACTTACTGTTCGTAACTTGGCCGTGTAAGCTTACTGAGTTTAGTAATGACAATAATTTTGGCATTTTTAGTACGAGTGTACGTATAACTCAGCTAAATTATGAACAGTGGCAAATGGCTTAACATTCCCGTGTTGTGAAAACCTCCCTTCCCTATAAAAACATGCCTTAGTTGAACCCGTATCCACCAGTGCTATTATGTGGACCAATGAATATGACATCTCATATATAATCAATAGGGCATCTCTGGTAGAAAGGTACTCTAAAAGAAGTACGAGTACGTCGCGTTTGTAACCCCTATGTCAGATGGTATTTTGTTTGTTACACCTTATGGTGGATAGTTTTACCCCTTTAGGGGTAATTACCACCGGTTCCGAAATCAATCTTCACTGTTGTAAAATATGCGTCTTACACACTGAATGTAACTGAAACTTAGCAATATCACATCGCACACCTAGATCAAAAGAGCGTCAACTCAAATTAATATACCGCTTTTATTTAGACCTTTCAGAAATTAAGTGAAGTCTAAATTCAAATGGTACATTATTTTGAGTTGATCCTCTTTTGATCTAGGAGTGCGACATGTTCACGAGCACGTAAACAATTTAAGATACATTATTTTATTGGCACGTGTAAGAGTAAAACAAAGTAAATCATTGCCTATGCGTGACTCACGATCCTGAGACACAATTTTAGTTAGTGCCTTTAAAAATATTTCAATTTGTGTGACATCCAGAAAATAGGTAGGTACTTATATGGCTTCTGAAAGCCAAGATCGTACTCGCTGGAATTAGTTCCTTTTCAATGTGAATTCTCGTTTAGTTTTTTGTCAGAAATTCGAAATGTGATTCACTAGAGCTTTTGCTCTTCTTGGAAAGTCTTCAATATGTACTAAAGTTGATAGTAATATGCAGAAGCGGTTAACGTTTACAGGCTTTTTACAGGAGTAAAAACTCTTTTGAATTGTATGAAAAAACTTACTCCTTTGCTAGCTTAAGTAGGTAATACTTAATGGTCACGAAATGTTTTTATATTCTGATTATTCCTTCGAATCATCTCATTCCAAACCACGTACAGTCACAAACACAAAGCTAAGGCGTCATCGCGTTGTGTTTATAATTGACTACTCGTTGTCTACTTATGTTCGTAGTTCTCAGCTTTCGCTATACGCTATAAATAAATATACTAGCTGTTGCCCGCGACTCCGTACGCGAAGAATAGGGTTATAAAAAATAGCCAGCGACCTATTCTCAGACCTACCAAATATAGATAAAAAATTTGATAAAAATCGGTCAAGCTGTTTCCGAGGAGTTCGATTTCAAACACCATGACACGAAATTTTTATATATTAGAAGAAAATCCAATGAACAAGAATGAGCAAGATTGACATGCAACCTGCAATAAATGAGAATTAATCAGAAGATCGAACAAAGAAAGACATTCCAAAACTTTAGCCTCGGATATTCAGGGTATCTCAAAACTCAACGATAACCTGGTACCGGGTTAGAGGTCAAGTTATACCAGTTCTGGAAAAAAATAGAAAAAACATCCATTTCACTGTTAGTTAAGCGCATTCAGTATTTGATATTTTTGTTAAAATGTCTTTAAACTGGCTGTAAACTGTAGTTGACCTTATGCGAGAGAGGCAGACGCTGAACCCATTTCTTTTCTATTTATGTTATTTAGTTTTTCTGGCAAATACAAAATAATTGTATCGCCAATTATTTATTTACGATCCCCGGCTTCGACGACGGTAATTAGTGATTTGCATTTAGCCGATGGTCAATTAGTCGTCTCCGCTTCGCTTGCCTCCACAGTCTACGTTAGTTATGGTTTGAAATTGTGGACTTTTAACATAACACCACAGACTAAAATATCTCCCTGACGTTCTCACACGATACGCGAAGAACGCAAAAGTACTTTCAGTTACATTTTTAATCTGGATCCCGGATGAGAGTTAGTGAGGTATTGCAATTGAGACGGGGGTAAAACCGCTGGATTTTACGAGTACGTACTTGCAACTACTAACGACATTCATCTGCCATTAAGTAGGGAAATGCCAAGGATAATGCCCGAAAGCGGTGCAGTTTGTGTAGTAGGTAAATAATTAACGGCAACTTTGGTACCAACGTATTTAACTATCGTACCTACGAATATATTTAGCCAAATAGAGCTGGCTCATAAATTATTTCAGTTATTAAGTTTGTATTCAGTGTTAAAATAAATAAATAAATAAAGAAACAACATACGCACGTATACTTATAGCTTAACAAATATTTAAGTGCGTCTTTCTCAGAAATTATACATTATTATAAATATTATGCTTGCCGTTAAGATCTCATGATTTCATGTGACTTGTACGTGCGATTGTCACGGTAACTGTGTAATTAAAAATGTGAAAAATTATATTATATTATAGTATGCTGTGCCTTACCAGGGCCCATGTGAAACAAATGTATTCTTAAACACCTATACTGTACCATGGTTGCAATAAATTATTATGGTTATGATGATTATGAAATCTAAAACTGTATTCGGAAATGCACAATCCCTGTTAGATTTAGTGATGCCTAAATTGCCTGTCATATACAGACAAAGTCAATCAGGCCACTGCGAGTGTGTTAAATTTGACTAGCAAGATTTGTGCTAAACGAGCAACCTAGCAAACAAACATTGCAAGTTAAATAACAGCTTGTAAAACATTGTAACTAACACCTTGAGATTCCTGGCAGGGTACGCCATATTTTGTGCGTCTGACTTTTAAATAAATTGCTGCCGTAAAACACATAAATTAAAGATTGACCTGTCAAACCCACTTTAGATGGATGTTAACTGGTATCATAATGGTTTTCATCCACATGTTTTGCTATAAGGCGACTTACAAATATCGTAGACAAATTTTATTTTTCCGTTATTTAAAAAAAAACATACAACAATAAATAAAATTGCCTGTGCAAACAGTTTTCTATTTCTTCAACTTTAGAAGTACAGTCAACGTGATCACTTTGTACCTTATCGCTTTCAGTCGTTACATAATTTCGTATGGCTTTTCAAAAGGACGTTAAAGCCACAAGGTACAAAAGTGATCACTTATTTATGAAGTTGATCCTACCTACATACTAACATAAGGGACAGAACGCACATTAAATGTTGTAAAGGTATTAACTCCCTCACCTTCTATTCTATCCTTCTTCATTGTGTGCGGCTCTATTTCAAGGTTACACTGAAGTGTTGTCAGACGAGAGCATAATTTTCGTTGTTTTGTCATAGCGATCATTATTTATTTATTTAGGACTACAATTGATAAAATAACTAGTAATCCTAAGAACATTAAAAACATAATTAAGAATTTATTTATTAAGGGCAACTCATAGCCTAGCAATTAGAAATCTTTAAAAATAAAGATTGGCTAGGTATGTAATTATTGTATAATTGTAATGAAATAAACACATATAATTTTTTTTTTTTTATTTAAATTCAATTTAAAGTTGTATTATTTATAATAATCAGGAGGCGAACTATACCTAATGTTGCTAGCGCTTATTTATCCAAACGGATCGCAAAAGTCCGCGACAGTACATTAGGCAGCGAATTTACTCCTTGCGGCAAAAACCTCGTTGCAGCTGGACAAAAGAGTGTCATTCAATTGTAAGACTGCAGCACACCGAGAACTTTCTGACAGAAAAAACATACCTACATAAATCTGTAAATACAGGGTGTTTTTTTTTGTAATGAACAACTGTAATGAAACAAAATTAGTGTTATACTGTTTTAAACTTTCGTGATTTTCATTCATAATTATAATACTAAACGGGACTTATCACGCAAACAATATTTACCTCGACGTTTCGGCCACATAAAAAAAATTGTGTTGCTAGTGGAAGACAATGTACCTAATGCGTTCAATGATTTTTTTTTTAGCTAGCTTATGAAATTTAGTGACCATACTTTGAGGAATATTTTAAATTTAATAAGACTCATTGATAACTTAGTCCGTGCATTGGTTAACTGACACCGCGAAAGTGCCCACGTCACAGACTTCTCGTGTAAATATGTATGTTAGTCTTTAAGGTATTTTTTATATGGGCCTATGCAGCCCGAAATAAAAATTAAATAAAAATAATAACAATTATATTGTTTAGTAATTAAGCACTACTAATTTTGTATCACGTAAACAATTTCACGTTGTATCGTAAATCAATGTAGGCGCTTAATAGTAATTACCTTCCCATTTGCTTAGTTTTTAAGCAAAGTTTACTAGAAAGTAGGGTAATTGTACCAGTGAATGAACACTTAAGGAAATTTTCAACTTTGAAAATTAATTTTAGGCAGTTGGGCATAGTTTATTTAACATATTACTTTTTGTTTAGCACAACCAACTACTTTAGTTGGCTAACATCATCATTATTCAACAGTATTACTGCACAATTTGAAGATTTATCACTACTTAGGGGAAAAAATGGAAAATCACCAGTGAATGAACGCAAAATTGTAGTGAATGAACAAATGAAACCAGTGAATGAACAACTTTGAAAATGATGTTTTGTTATACTATAAATATACAAAAGCGAAGTTATATTAACACAACTACATTCACTATACTTATTTGGTCGATTCCATGTTCTAAAACAATGAAAATACAAAAATAAGAGAATTGTTCATTCACTAGACCTTGGAAACTTGTAAATGAACTAGCTAAAAGTGACATAGTTCATTCACTGGAAAACTTGAACCAGTTAATGAACCTATATTTTACGTTTGTTCCAATACTGGCCTTTCGTTAGATAATATATTTGGATCAATGTCACTGAAAACGAAATCTTAATATGACTACTAGAAGGAAAGATATTGCACAAATAGAAAATCCTGCAGTCCCAGTGAATGAACACCCCCGTTCATTCACTGGATTTAGGCGATTTTGGGTTCCAGTAAAAAAAAATTGGATTAAAAGGTATTACTTATAAATAAATTACATTAAACTATATATATGAATAGCACTAACAGGTCTTTAAAGCTTAAAAAAAACATACCCAATGAATGATGGATGGCGGGGACAAATGCAGTAACACATCAGAAGTATAGTAGCTTTCCTTCTTCCTTAATACTGCTCCATAGAAAAAATGTACAACATCCGTACGTCCACTTTACATCGTCGCCATTTCAAAACTGTTGCTTAGGAGTCAAAGCAAATTTACCAGAACCTAACAAGTAAAGGCGCTAGTCGAAAAAAAATACGAGGCGTGATAGAAACGTACCAAATTCTTATTATTTCAAAAAATGTTCGTTTTGTTCATTCACTGGTACTGTTCATTCACTGGTACGCATACCCAACGACCTATTTATGAATCAAATATACCTTATTAATGCGATATGTAGGTATAATATAAACGCATACACTGCAGCAGGTAACCACCTACCTACGTACGTAAATAGATTACACGGAGTAAGTACATAGTTTGGTTTATTTTAAAAATTTTACATACTTTTTCACTATCTGAACTGAATTGTAATGTTTCTGTTTTAGTATACTTTTTTCCGGTAAAACAATGAAAACTAATATATAAAAAGCTTCTTGGTGCCGTACCGTCTAAATAAATACAGGGTTATTTGTAATTCACTGACATCCTCTTAACCCTGAATTCCTATCACTCAAACAAATGTTTTTTGTTTTACGACTTTTTAAAATGAAGCACTTTTTTTCCCATACAAATACACAGAGTATCGTAAAAATAACAGGTAATCTCAAATTTTCAAAACGTTATTACACCAAAAATATTCAGTTATGACAAAAGCCGTAAAACAAAAAACCATTTGTTTAAGTGGTAGGAGTTTAGGGTTAAAAGGATGCTAGTGAATTACAAATAACCCTGTATAACATTTAACTTTTTGCATTTAATTTTTTTCATGTGAAAATTCTGTTCTATTCCTACTATTATGAATATTATAGATACTTTCCTATTCTGCGACGACGTTCAAACACTTTAAACTTCAACGAATGGGTAATTACGAACCTCCCAGTGTACCAGAGGGCAGTTTATCGTCGGAAGTTGGGCAATGGTGTAAAAAGCGCGGCGTGTCTAGGTGCTCAGTGGCGCCATCTAGACGTCTACATTGGCGGCGCACTCGCGCCACCTAAATTAATCTAGACTATTCTAGACTTTCTAGACCTTTAGAAAGCTTCCAGACCTACAGATATCTCTGGATACCCATTGACGCTCTAATGGTGATGACGTCACTGATACGATCTAAAAATAGCGTCTGGATCGGACGAGTACAAAGCTTTGTAAAATCTTCCCGAGATAGAGAAATTTTTAGATTCCAGCTCTGAAATGAAAGTTGAAAAAAAGATGAAATGAAGGAGAGTGATTGAAAGACTGTTGGTTGAATAGAAAAAAAAGTACTTAAGTATAAGGCTTGCTTTGCTGCTTACTAAACTGAGAGTAATCAAAAGCTGAAAATGTTTTTTTCAAGTATATATTGAAACTTTGCAAGATTTACGTACATGTGGATGCAAGCAATGAAACAAAGACAAATTTATTTTGAGCATTCGAGTGATATGCCTTATTCGTTTTTAAATGGAGTAGTGTCCAAGTATAATTAGTACGTTAGTAAGATTATCAAAAAATATTGCACGTGTATTCTTGTTTTTCTTTATCGATCACACAAAAAACGACTAATTAAAACGTGCCAACATCAAGGCGTGACGTCACATGGAATTTAATGGGCTATATATTCGTATTTTGTTTTCTATAGGTACTTAATTGATAATACGTGTTCAAAAATTCTTTGACAGTTTAACAGACTTATTATGAATATTTAGGAATCTAGCTTATTGTAAATTTGTTCAGAGTAGGTAGAAAAACCAATCAACTTTTGACCTACGAGTCCTTGTTTTGTTCTTGGCCCTGCCCACATAGATTGCATTGAAACTAATATTACACAGTAACTAATCTGTGCGAAACACATCACTTACACAGCTACACGTGTTTACAATAAAACTTTATGTACACGTCTCGCACTAACGATAACTCTTTAAATAATATAGGCGATTGAGGTGTGCGTGAGAACCATGACATCACAATGTACGCCGTTATGTCACTTTGTATACATACACGTTAATGCACATATTTCATTATACCTACATTGGCAGGTTAAAACCCGTGTGCACTTCATACGTAAAATTTTCTGGCATCTGTAGATACATCTTGCTATCTGCTTCATTTGTCCTATGTAAGAAAAAGACAGGAATGTCTTAGCAACTTTCTCACGCAGAGATTCTTTAATGTGGTGATCATGAAATATTTACTAGTCGTTGCGTTAGATGAAACTAATGAACAAGCTTTGCGTAGGTCTTTTAGTACCTAACATAGTTTAATAGGTACGCTGTAAACAGCTATTTGAACTAAAAGTACTGAAATAGCGTGACTAGTTCCTCATTGCTTGGTTCGGGAAAAAAATAAAAAAGTCGCAAATCATTTGCCTAAAATGTATCTATCTTTAAATAACAGCGTCTAGTCCTGATTCAAAACTCGTTAAGTTTTGGTGGGTCCCAGTTTTCCTAGGTTTTGTTTAAATGGCAGTAGACTTGTAAATACTTACGAAAAAACAAATGTAGGTAAGTACTAAAAGTGAAAACATGTCGTGTTGTAGTTTATCACCCAAATCGCCAACTTGTAACCGCCACTGTTATTTAGGAAAACTGTTCTGGCTTCCTCCTCTCTTATGTCGAGCGCCGTAAGACCCCGTAACACATATTAGCAAGACAAATGTTGTTAAGAGAAGCATTTTATTTCTTTCTTTACTACTATCCGACGAGATAGCGTCTACGGATTTAAGTATATGTAGCCAGAAGTAGGCGTTAAAGTTAAGAAAAATACTCGTAACATTATAATAGATTTAGGTACGTGTAAACTCCACACTAAGAATAATTTGAATACAGTGTTGAGCAAGTGGTGATATTAAACATATATTTATAGAACATACGTTTGTAAATATACCATTATTTTTAAATTAAGTACCGTCGAGTTGCGTATCTTCGCCTGGATTTTGATACCTTTCGCAAAAAATCTTTCAAATTTGAAAGCATTTTAGTCTGTTGTGGCAAAAAAACGTTTTTTAAGTACTCCTGGCTATCAGTACAGACCATTAAAGCTTTGAATTACATTGGTTAACAAAGTAATAAATGGCCCCAAAGGCAATAGGCGAAGTATGGGTATTTTCCCCTATCTTCGCCTATGGCAAGTTTTACCGCCAATAACAAACTTTCTGTGACTTAAACATGTTAAGTCTTATCTACTTGGAATGTGCTAATAAAATATGAACCTTAGCTTCACCACACTAGACATGTTTTTAAAAAAATGTGTAGTAGGCGAAGATGGGCTACAGTCTGAAGTTGTTTCCATACATTTTCTATAATGATGCTAGGGTTGCCTAAAATTAACCAACATGCCAAAAAAGGGGAGTAATGGTTTATTAGTAAGAAAATATATTAACTAGATTGTTTTATATTTAAACAAAACGCTACGCCACTGACTGTACCACGTTTCATACTATGTTCTGGGATCAAATAAATGTACCTACACACGTCATATCTTTAAGGCATAGCTTAATCTACTTATTAACTTTCCTCCAAATCGTTAAAGCCATTTTCGGCAAACCAAACACAAGAAAATATTTAAATTTGGAAACAAATAATGTCTTCCAACCAATTAATGTGGTACAACAAATTTGACAACCCTAGAGGTAGGCGAAATTTGGCAACAAGGTGGACGCCAAATACCCTCACCAATGTTTTATCCAATTGTGACTTCTAAACGTAAGTTACCATTAAGACACGAATGCGAGTTTATGACATGAGGCGAAGCCGAATGTCATAATAGATACGCATGAGTGTCTTAATGGCCGATTATGAATAGTTGCATACATTACTTTTTCTACGAGTTCAAAATAAACAATTATTAAATAATGATTACTTAAGTTACTTACATAACGGACAATAAATGAATTTTTCGATTTTAAAAGTAGCAAATTATTGCTCACTTCAATTGCCGCCTGTTTTATTTCTAGCGGCGTCAACATTTCTGCATCACTTAATTCACCAAAGTCACAAATTCTCACAGATAAAAAGTCATTTAAATAGTGATTAACTCTTTTATTTCTTTCAACTTGAATTGAAAGAACTCCGTGCAAAGCAAAACAAATTCCCGCTATTTGAAACTTTTTTTCACGACTCGCAACCTTAGAATGGACAAGGGAACTTTAGGTCATACAGCCAAATTGAATGATGTTAAAATATTCATAATAATGACTTTAAAAATAATTTATTGCCCGTTATTTAAGTATTCATTATTTAATAATTGTTAATGTAAACATATTTTAATTAATGTATAATGACTTTATATTAATTTCCCGCTTTATTTTTTTTTAATTTGCGACAGTACTCGTACCATAGAGCTTGATCAGCGTGTTCTCAATTACGAAATTTCGCTTGAAAAAATAAACCTTGATTGTGATTGGTCCTACCTGTTCTTACTCATTTTTAAGCAACCAATCACGTGGCACACGCATACTTAAAGAAACTTGATTATCAAAATTGATTTCAGTATTCTTTTTTTTAATGTTATTACACTCTGTCCCGTAACATAATGAAATTACTATGGGTTATTATGTTACTGAATTTGCACCATAGAGTATAGAACTTGGAACAGACTCATAACGTTAGTTATTATTGCATAGTTTTTGACCATATAATTGAAAGATGAAGATGATTATTTTTTCTACAGGAGTGGAAAAAATAATCTTAAAAAACTAAACTACTCCTAAAAGTTGTGCAATCTTGCACATTTATATTGTGTCAAAATTTTTAATCTTCTTTCGTAAATTAATGGAAAAAACTCTTTACAAGCGACTTAAAATATCCAGGTGCCAGAAAGTGCAGCGTGAGAAATTTCACAAAAACACTTCGATATTTCAGCCCGCTTTCAGATGGCGAGGCTTCTTGCTGCACCTGCATCAATCAATGTCACGCAGGACAGGGGGGGATTACGCCGCAGAAAAAGTGGGGAGAACATCCCCACCCAATATTTCTTACGACTTTAAACTTAGCTGCTGAATATAGGGGCAGTATTGGCAAAACTTAAGCGTGACTTGCACTAAGTTACTATAACGAGAACCAATGTCAAATTAGTCGTCAAAACTTAGCAAAATGTACGTACATAAAATCAAGCAGCGATCACTATTTAATTCGCTTGGCCAATTGATAACACGCACCGTTCTACGTATATTTAGTTAGTAAACTAAACTGACTTTTGGCTACATGATCTATTTTATTTGCTGTGTTTTATAATAGCAGAGAGAGCAGTGTCAACATGTCAGTAAACTGCATGTATAATACTGTGAATAGGATTTGCAAAGACAACAAACATGCAAAACTCTGCTAAAAGCGGCTGGACCGTGCCCAAAACAGAGCTCCATCCGTAGGTAGTCATAAAACCTAGTATTTAAAAAAAATTGAACACTAATTTCACAACTACAATCTATCTTTAATCTGGTTAAATCTGGTCTGATTTTATTTTATTTTTATCTGGTTGCAGGAACGCGTTGGATTCGGATGGCGCAGAATCGGTTTGTTTGGCGAACCTTGGGGGAGTCCTATGCACAGCAATAGACGTCTTTCGGTTGAAATGATGATGATGAATCTATCTTATGCTTTCGATGATAAACCGATATCATTTGATGTAGGTATAAGGAATTAGGTACTCCAGTGACTCAAAGCTCACGTGGCGGCAACGTGAGGTAGGTCAACTTGTGATCCATTCCGTGTGCACAAAAGGAGATGAGGTACGCTCGGCTTTGTCAGCGGCCCGGCGACCATTGTCAAAGACTGCAAATTCGATACTAAGTCGCAAACACACTTGCTTTAAAACTTAAAGGGATGTAATGACAAACGTTTGTTTATGGAAAATGAGCTCTGAAGACGAAATTTTAAGACATATTTTCAGTTGGTAAACAAATATGACATGGCATTTTTAGAACAAGTTCCAAAGTACCCGATACCTTCGGAAATTACGAAATATATGGACATTACAAAATTCAATGAGTACAAAAGTTCCTTCTAAGCTAAAAATATGTTTAGTGGTATTCACCTACGTTCTAAGTTATACCTAGGTTTTCTTTCAAATTTCTTTAATTTTCTTGAAAGAATGTCCCTTTTGCCCATCAAATATAAAAATTATAGCCTCTAACACAGGATGGCAATAGGAAATCATCACACTATTTTAACAAGCACATTGCCAGGATGGTTCGCTACCGATATTCAATGGACAACCACGACTACTTAGCAATTTGAAAGAAGATTCTTTTGAATAATTTACCTACTAGGAAATGTGTGAAATCGTTATTTTAACATCTCACAAAGAGACGGGATAATGCACGGCGGTTTAAGCGGGCAGAGCTACGAGCATCATTACAGTTTAATGAATTTAGAACAACAAAGTTTTAGGGCTTCCGAGCCACTCTACGTACGTGTATTAGCTTCATTAATCTATTCACTTTAACAACTAAGCAGACCGCTTTGAGCCGTGTACGTGCAGGCACGACTAAACTGGACGTCCCGTGAGAAATCGTTTTAATACTCAAAATCCGCCTGCAGTTTCAGCGTTTAATGAATTACGTCGGGTGCAGCCTCCGGCGCAAGACGTGCATCGATCAACGTCGGGCCCCCTCCTAACCTCCTAACCCCCTTAGCCCCCTTTTTGGCCCCCTTAGGTCCCCGCTGTTGGATAGGCACAGGGAGGCTACGACACGACATCCTCGCACTGCCCAAATAAAATATTCGCTCGGCGTCTCTGTGCTCACTTGCTCAAATATGACAGTAGATGCACGCCAGGGTGACACGTCAGCCGAATGAAGAAATATATTTTGGCACGCAAGGTTTTATACAGCTTCAGTCACCATCCCAGCCTATAATCGTCCCATTGCAGGGCACAGGCCTCCTCTCAGAATGAGAATACCTACTATGTATACTAAGTAATAAAAACTAACAATTGTCTGATTACGAAGATGTCAATTGTCGTATGAGTACACTTCAATGCTCGAGACATAAACGTTCCAGAGCTAATCTAACACCTCATTACAACTCAGCACGTACATACCTAAACATAATTATAATTTAAAGTGAAGATTTGTTAGCTTCCTTTAAAAATATCACCTTTCTTTAAATCCAATTTTCTTATCCTGTTTTATAGGTGGGGTCGTGAGATAAAAAGAGGTAACTGCAAATTCGCTTGCGTTCTTGTGCAGCTAGGCTTTCGTCCCTGGGGCTCGGCGGCTACGTGACGCTTCTGAATTATAAGAAAAAGCATTTACGGTCCGCTCCGCACCGAGCGTTGCATTTTCGTGCCTAGTGCTACTGCTACGTGCCTCTGAAATATGGATTAGACGGATAATATTGACATTTATTTAATGCTGTTTTAGGAATTGGAATTCACTGACAACTTTTATGGGTACCTATAATATTGGAAGAAAAGGTCCGCTAGTGTCGGAGAAAATGGGAAAGTTTTCATTTTTGAGCTGTGATTTTTCTAATACATACAGGTAGGTAATTGTTTCTAGTTAATGTAGCCATTATTAGTTTTCATCTCATTATCCATAGATTTCCGGGAACTGGCCGAAAAAAATGTAGATTCCGAGACGGAACTTAGGCAGCTTTCTTTTAAAGTCATAGTAAGTAGTGTATCTACTATGCAGGTTCAGATTTGTACGCGAGCGTGGAACCGCATAATATTTTATACAGCGTGAAATTTTAGTGGTTGTTTTCCCGAAATGATTTAGTATCGATTGTACAATCGATTTATAATTACTATTTTGACTAGAGTCAAAAATCGAATTGTGAAAAACGAAAGTCGAAAATGACCGCAAACCAATAGTAACGCTTCGTTGGTACCTAACCTATCGTACGATCGTACGCTACTTGTACCAACGAAGCGTTACTATTGGTTTGCGGTCATTTTCGACTTTCGTTTTTCTCAATTGGATTTTTGACTCTAGTCAAAATAGTAATTATAAATCGACTGTACAATCGAAACTAAATCACCTCGTTTCGGGAAAACAACCACTAAAATTTCACGGTGTATATTTAAAAGAACAATTTAGATACGAGTACTGGTAAGAATTTTGACTTCATCAAAATATAAGTATTTACTCGCATTCATTCTTAAAAACTTCACTATAACACCGCATAACATTGCCAGCGGTCGCGTAAAAACCGTGAAGATTATACGTGAAAACTGCAGCAAGAAATGTATGCAGCTTACTTGCATCCGAGCTTATCGCATCTATCAACGTCCGAAGGCTTTCATGGAAGGCTTTGTTCGCACGGGGCCGCCTCCCCCAGACGTTACAAACAACTTGAGCTAACTCAGACAACCACCCAATTTTCTTTGTCAACTGATAGCGCTGTAAAATATTGTTTTGATACTGTAATTAGCGTTCTAGGGTTTGGGGAATGTTGGGCTGTGGGTATATTGTATTGTCATGTATGTACATCGATGACATAGACTTCAACAATGTAAACATATCTGACTACAGCTTTTAGGCAAATCCCATGTTTAGGTATAACGCATTCATTGGCATCTTGCGTTTAAGGTAACTCGATCAAGAGGGTAAAATTCTACCTTGTAAGGACCAGGGTTTCTTAAAGTGGGGTACGCTAGCTCCCATGGGTTCACCAGTGGCCGTGAAGAGTCCGCGATAAAATGTATCTACTTACGTATTGATAAACTCATTTTATGATTTTTTTAAGATTAGGAGATTCGCAGGCGTCTGGAAAACTTAATAAGGGTAAGTGAGGTTATAAAGTTTGAGAAACCCTGCTATTATACTAGCTTGTGCTTGCTTGTGCCCGCACGTTTGCACCGTGGACGAAAAAAAAGCGCTTCCACTTTGTCCATTATTGACCACTCTAGCTGATTTAATTCTCTAAGATAAACGACATGAAATTGATGTGACACAACACAAAAAGAAATTAAAATGAAAGAAAGTTACTTCTTCAGCCTTTTTGTTAACAAAATTTGAAAAGCAAATATTAAGTCATTAATAAAAAAGCTATTATGTTGGCTTAACATGTATTTCAAATTTAATTTAATCATTGAAGCCTTTTAAAGAAATTGACTTTATATGACCTGAAAAAGCTTCCCTAAAAGGTAAAGGAAAAAACATAAGTACCTATATATTTTTATAAAACCGACCGTGCGTCAAAGTCACGTCAACTTTGGACGTACGTGACCAAACCGATGGGCTGACCAAATATGTCAATTAGAAGGCCAGCATGAAGAGGTAATTAGATAAATTAATACTATAACCTTTGTATTAACATTCTTTATATTATAATGTTAACGTTGCTATGTAGCAAATTAAATGTTGATTTCATTTAATTAAATAAATTCTTCTTTTTAATTGTCATAAAAATAAAATAAAAATAAATAAATATCACAGGACAATTCACACCAATTGACCTAGTCCCAAAGTAAGCTAAGCATAGCTTGGGTTATGGGTACAAGGCAACGGATAAACATACTTATATAGATAGATACATACTTAAATACATATTAAACACCCAAGACCCGAGAACAAATAATCGTATTATTCATACAAACATCTGCCCCGACGCGGGAATCGAACCCGGGACCTCAAGCTTCATAGTCAGGTTCTCTAACCACTAGGCCATCTGGTCGTCTAAATCATCATGGTCATGGCTCTTAAGTTGTATACCGCTGATCCTTTATCCCTTAATAAGGTAGAGGTGATTTAGCGACCACATGCATTGACTTGTAAATTCAACCTTATGATTTCAGTAACAAGTCACAATATCAATTGTAATTATTGAAAATACTACTAGCTTTGAAAATATAATTTTTCAAGTATGTATTCGATAGCTGCTTTTGATTATGTATGTGGTAGTATGCTCCAGTAAATGGAGCCTTATTAAGGTTTATTAAGTAGCGTGGGACGTCCTGAGACTCGGTGGAGCGATGATCTTTGCAAGGCGGCTGGCAAGAGCTGGATGAGGCCTACGTCAAGCAGTGGACGAACATAGGCTGATGATGATGATGATGATGATGAAGTACTATAAGCTTATATTAAACTTTCCACGTTCAATATACGAGTACGTACCTATGTACTTAAGCATGTCATGGTTTAAAAATTTACAAGCCACTTTCCGACCACTTCCTGAAATCTGATAGAGAAATTCGGCTAAAATTTACTTACTTGGAATCATAACCGTTTTTACCACTTCTTTGTGTCACGTGGTATACTATAAAGAGCATAAAATTAGCGACTCTGAGTCATCAAACTTAGGATTTATTTAAGGGGCCGAAAGTTGGCCGTCCCAAACGCCGACGTAACTAGAAAGTTGGCCGTCCCAAACGCCGACGTAACTAGAAAGTTGGCCGTCCCAAACGCCGACGTAACTAGAAAGTTGGCCGTCCCAAACGCCGACGTAACTAGAAAGTTGGCCGTCCCAAACGCCGACGTAACTAGAAAGTTGGCCGTCCCAAACGCCGACGTAACTAGAAAGTTGGCCGTCCCAAACGCCGACGTAACTAGAAAGTTGGCCGTCCCAAACGCCGACGTAACTAGAAAGTTGGCCGTCCCAAACGCCGACGTAACTAGAAAGTTGGCCGTCCCAAACGCCGACGTAACTAGAAAGTTGGCCGTCCCAAACGCCGACGTAACTAGAAAGAAATATGGCTATAGAACGAACTGAAACAATTACTTTGCTCACCCTCGACCCTACGATGGTTACGTTTATGTAAGAAATGGGCATTGCGTGTTAACCAATGTATAACACAAGTATTACATCTAACAATTGGTAACATAGCGTACGGTAGTGGTACCAACTCTGAAGATGAGCTCCGGTTGAGTTCGAAACGCGCCAGTGTAGTTTGGCGGTGGTGATGGTTGGGTTTGTGTGATTTGTGTGTGTTCGTAAAGTGTGGAGGTGGACGAACTGCATGAACACGCATTTCTTACATAAACGTAACTATCGTAAGGTCGCGGGTGAGCAAAGTAATTGTTTCAGTTCGTTAATATGGACCTTCGCAAAGTAACGCCTGATTCAATAAATTATTTGGCTACAGAACCTTAAATTTTGCTATGTACACAGGAGACACGCGAGCAAAAAATGTGTATGACCCTCGTACACACTCAAAGGCATTTCGTATTTATAATATTTGTATTGAATTATACCCGGCTTAGTATATATATTAAAAAAGCACCTATTTACAAATATTAAATAAATAAAAAATAAATAAATATTAGGGGACAATCTTACACAAATCGACCTAGTCCCAAACTAAGCAAAGCTTGTACTATGGGTACTAGACGACGATAAACATACTTATATAGATAAATAAATACTTAAATACATAGAAACATCCATAACTCAGTAACAAATATTCGTGCTCATCACACAAATAAATGCCCTTACCGGGATTCGAACCCAGGACCTCTTGCTTCGTAGGCAGGGTCACTACCAACTAGGCTAAAGAGGTCGTAATATTATCTACAAAAAGTGCACTAAGTAATACTTCAATTTAAAGTGCATCTGGAGTAGCAGTTGCATCGATCAACGTCGGAACGCATGGAGCCGGTACTAATGGTCGCCTTCAAACTGATTGAACAGCCACCTACCAAATTTCCTGACAAAGTTTGAAAGAAATATCAATCATATCATCATCAAACTACCGCTTTAGCCTAGTTGGTACTGACCCTGCCTACGAAGCAAGAGGTCCTGGGTTCGAATCCCGGTAAGGGCATTTATTTGTGTGATGAGCACGAATATTTGTTCCTGGGTTATGGATGTTTTCTATGTATTTAAGTATTTATTTATCTATATAAGTATGTTTATCGTCGTCTAGTACCTACCCATAGACAAGCTTTGCTTAGTTTGGGACTAGGTCGATTTGTGTAAGATTGTCCCCTAATATTTATTTATTTATTTATTTTTATCATCCCAACCTATATACGTCCCACTGCAGGGCGCAGGCCTCCTCTCAGAATGAGGCTGTAGTTCCCACGCGGTCCCAGTGCGAATTGGTAACTTCACACGCACAATTGATTTGCTTCGAAGGTGCGTACCTACACGTTTCCTCACGGTGTTTTCCTTCACCGTAAAGCTCATGGTAAAAAAATAAATAAAATTATAAGTTCCGAAAACCTCAGAGGTGCGAGCCCGGGCTCGAACCCATGACCCTCTGCTTGAGATGCCAAACCGCTAGGCAACAACAGCTTATAAAGAGCCAATACCAGTAGATATTTAAAAAAGGAGTGTGCTGTGTTTGACCCTTTAAGTACATAATATGTATGTATGTCAGTGACTTTATCAAAAACTGCTATTTCTGATTGATGATTGGACGATTGAATGTTTGTTCGCCAATCAAGCAATAACGGCTAAACGGATTTAGATGAAACTTGGAGTAAAGATGCACAAAGATCTGGATTGAGAGACAGGATACTTAACATCTCGGTAATGAGTTGAAGTAGGATATTTATTTTAAACAAGAGTAAAAGGTACTGTCCAAGAACATTCAAGTAGCTCTGCTGTCAAGATGACGTGTTAATTTCGTGTGTATTCCATAGATGGCGCTGTTCGAGCGTACGTGATTTCTAACACGGACGAAGCCGCGGGGTAAAGCAAGTATTACATAATGTATCATTCTTCATAATCAACATTAGTCATAACGTGATTAATTTTTGAAACAGTATTTATTTTTTCAGGATTTTTTAAATGGCATCTTATATAAAGCGGCAGGTTAGCTAATCTAGGCGGAGTCCTTTGAACCGATGCGAGTTAAAAAACGAGAGCAATTAGACCGCGTCGGTTATATATTCCTGGTACGTCTTGGGCAATGAATAGGTATTGTTAGCTTAGGTTTGTTTATAACAATTCCGAAAAAAAAACTGTTTCAGAAATAAATCACTTTATGACTAACGTTGATTATGAAGAATTATATAAGTATTGTTAAATTATGTAAAACCATAGAGGCCCAAATGGAAGTCATAATAACGACAAGAGTAAGGGTCAAACAAGTTAGTAAATAAATAAGAACAGATGCTGTCAAGTAATCGAATTATACCGAAGCAATTCAAGCTAACCTAAAATTACTAATAATGTTTATCTAATAATATAAAAATCTCGTTTCACGGTGTTTGTTACCGAACTCCTCCGAAACAGCTTGGCCGATTTTTATTAAACTTTTTCTCTATATTCGGTAGGTATGAGAATAGGTCGTAGGCTACTTTTTATACCTCTAGGTGATATGGCAAAACAACGTTTGCGGGGTCAGCTAGTAATAAATAAATATTAAAGGTAAGTCAATTTATTATGAACGTTTGCAAAAGGTGCTCAACGGGACTAAGCCTCTCTCCATCTGTCTGTCATAAGGCTGTATCTATGATACGTAATAGGTAAACACTTGTTGTGTTTTATAAACTAAGACCTATTATATAAACTAAAACTGACGTTCAACATAATAACAAATATCAGTTAGAATACCTACTTAGTGATTTTTGTGGTAGGCCATTGAAAATTTTACAGAGTATGTATTATTAAAGCCCCGGTAACGACAAATAAAAAAATAAGTATAAAGCGGTGGTGTAACCCTGCATGTGCCTGTCCGACTCACACTTGACCGATTTTTTCTTTAAAATCGTAAATGGCTACGATCCATGAAGCAAAAAACACACCAAAAATGTATTTTAATAAGCACTCAATTGAGCAATTATTTTACCGTCTACATCATTGATATTGAGTGCACGCATTGCTTTTTGCCATAAGGTGGGTGGGTGCATTCATGCGAAACTATGAAACGATGAGCATTTAATCAATGTCACAGTACAGACAACTAGATATCGGTATAACGACAAAAGAAACAGTTAAATGGCAGCGGAAATCATTTAATTTAAAATTTAACTGGACTGTACACAATAGAAACTCGTAAATGTCTTAAATTACACGGATTAATCGATTGTTCCATAATTATTGTGATTGTTTAAAAGTTCACATGTTATTTTATCACAAGATATAAATAAAACATCATTTTATAATCATTTAAATTTAAGACTTATGTACTTTATCACAACGCCATGATTATATTTCTACTACTTGTAGAAATGGAACTGCAGTTATGGACTTTTGATTAGGAACTCTCAACTTGTAACCATTTACAAGAAAAGGTCAATAAACCAGTCAACAGCAAAGAAACCGATAAGCAAGCTCAACGGTTTCATTGTAATAATAAGGTTGGGTTATGCTCATACTTTTAATGCCGGTCATTAGAGCGCGGCGCAGGCAGCGCATCGATCAGCCAGATACGATCACCCACGCTACACGCTCCTGGTTATACTACTGTCCGAAAAGGAATAGGATTTTACAAGCAGAACCACAATGGAACTAGTAACTTGAGAAAACATAAGTACCTAGTCTTATCCACAGAACTACTTACAGTAAGATTAAGTACCTTTTCCACTTTGGCACTCGGCAATTCTTGAAAAACCGAAAACTGAAATTCTTAAAAGCCGTTACGTAATAATTTGTTCGTTTTTAAAGAAAATAAAAGTCTATCACGAATAATTGTTGCAGTAGAACAATTCGTATACACCACATTTTCAATTTTTATGGAATAATCGAGAAAAATTAACAAAAATGCTACGTTGTCAGCTCAGCAGTTATAAACGCTCTTAAAACTTTACATGACACTACGCTTATAGGTTGTCCAAATAGCTATAGGTATAGCTAACAACACTTAATTGCAAGTACAGTCCATGAAAGTGTTAAAAATTATTAGTCGGGTATTCAAATCAATTGTTAGTAAAGGCGCCGTCCATTTTTGTTTTCAATCATACTAAAACCTAGCCGATTCTAAGTACTATTTAGAATTCAGTTCGGCTGTACGGAACGTGCACCGGGCGCCCGAATCGCCGGCCGGGGTAACTAATAATGCATTTCGTTTCTCGTCTACAACGCCCTGTTAGACTAGCACGCACAGTTTCGTGTGTACTCTATTAGCTACCACACATAAGTAGCAGACCCACAGAGTAGTACCACAATTATTAAGTAGAAGAATCGAGGAATCGTCCTACTAAAAGCATAAGCTGTGGTGGCCAAGTGGTTTGATCTGTGGCCTCTCAAGCGGAGGGTCGTGGGTTCGAGTTTGGACTCGCACTACTGAGTTTTTCGGAGTTTAATACAGTAAAAATTTACCATGAGCTGTACAGTGAATGAAAACATCGTGAGGAAACCTGCACACACCTGAGAAGAAATTCAATGGTGTGTCTGATGTTCCAATCCGCACTGGGCAAGCGTGGGCACTACGGCCCAAGCTCTCTTAATCAGAGAGAAGGCCTGTGCCCTACAGTGGGATGTATAAAGTTCGTGAGTGTGTGTGCGTATGCTCGTGTGTGTTTCTTTCTATACCTTTCACGGTAAAACAGCTCGATGGACTTGGATGAAATTTTATACATAGGTAGCTGCATTTCGGGGATAGCATGGACTTCTATTTTTTGATGAGAGGAAGGCAAACGAGCAAGCGGGTCATCGTCATGCTTAGTGATATAATATCACTAATACCACACTGGTATTGGTGGGACTGGGCAGGTCATGTCTGCCGGATGCACCCGGATCGCTGGGCCAAAATCACTACTGATTGGGTTCCAAGCGACGGGCACCGGAGCACAGGTAGGCCTAAAAGAAGGTGGCGGGACGATTTGGAGCGATTCCAGCCGGACTGGCAACACTTTGCCGAAGCCAGGGACGAGTGGAAGGAGAAAGGGGAGGCCTTTGCCCAGCAGTGGGACACTGTATAGGCTATTAAAAAAAAAAAAAAATCTTAGCCGCTATAATTTTCCTAGTAAATTTGATATATTTACTACCATTCTGAATTTTTTCAAATTTTTCCACCGAACAGTTTAGATTTTAGAGGGGGGGACGCTCGATTTTAATGAAAATTTTCACTTTAAAGTTGAATATTTCGCAAACAGATCACTGAATAGAAAAATCATGTTAGCAACCCCGCAATGGTTTTAAAAGACCTATCCAACGATATCCCACACTATAGGATTAGTCGAGAAAAAAAAATCACCCCCCTTTACGTCTATGGGAGGTACCCTAAAAAAAATATTTTTTATTTTTTATTTTACCACTTTGTTGGCGTGACTGGTATGTATATTCATGCCAAATTACAGCTTTCTAGTACTAACGATCTCTGAGCTTAGCCGCGGACAGACAGACAGACGGACAGACATGGCGAAACTATAAGGGTTCCTAGTTGACTACGGAACCCTAAAAACATGCGTCGCGCAGACAAAGTTGTTTTTCACCTGCGACCGCGGTGTAGCAAGATCAACTACCAAGTCATGCTAGCCAACCCAAAAATATTCGTCAGACAGTGTGACGAGAATCATTAGTCAACCGACGGACATGTTCAATATCTACAACTTGTATGTAAAAAACCTATTTCGTGTTACATTTCAGTCTGGGGCTCTTGTCTGTAAGTAATTTTTCATTCGTTTTTGTTTTAATTGAGTTCGGTGTCTGGGTTTTTACTCTGCATTGGTGCCATGGTGGATTCAAACGATGTCGAAGCGAGTCGAATTAAAGAAACTGCAGAGAAACTCCTTTAAAACGATTCTAAAGGGACCAGACAAAAAAGCGTCTTTAGCCCGAAAGCGTTTTATGGGAGCCAAAAAAACTATCCGTGAAAATTTCCATAAATCCAATGCATATACTTTTATTTACAACAAGAACCTGTAAATGTAATTTAACTTAACCTAAAAACAACGTTGATATTGATATAAAACAAGTTTATTGTTTTCTCCGCTGGCTAAATTGGAATTTAAATATTATCTTTCCTTGAAAATTAAACCCTAAAAATCTTTCATAGGGTTTAAATAAATAAACAAGCGTTGGTTTTTCAGAATGTTATATCGTAAATATAAGTCTATAGACACAGTCAAAAGGATCTCGTTGGAAAGTTGGTTTCATCCTTTACGTCAACGTAAATATCCGCGCTGTTCCAGACTCCAGTCCTCCTTTTAGCTGCCGCGCGAAAAATAATTGATCGATTCCACCAGCGGATTAATGGCGGTATGACGTGAAAGGAAAACCCGAACAGACGCTGCCCTTACCTGCATTTTGGAACGCTGCACGCTGCGTGGAAATGCAATTTGGTAGTTAGCCAAACGATTCTTCGTAAACTATGTTGCTTTGGTTCGGTTTCGATCTTATTATAAAATAACTAGCTGACCCCGCAAATGTTGTTTTGCCATATAGGGATATAAAAAATAGCCTACCATCTATTCTCAGACCTACCAAATACCCATAGAGAAAAAAAAATCAGTTAAGCCGTTTCGGAGGAGTTCGATAACAAACACCGTGACACGAGATTTATTATTATATAATAGAAGTAGATAGAAGTAGAAATAGGATAAGATAAGATAAGATAATTTTTATTTCATAATTTGCAGTATACAAAGTAACAAAAGATACAATATTTGACAAAAAGATAGAAGAAGATAGAAAGAAGTAGAAGCAGATAGAAGTAGATAGAAACTTGAGGAGAAGAGTTCTTGGGGATTTGGGTTCCATGCACAATGGCCAGGTGAATTGTTGGCTATCTGAGCCGTTGTCAGACAAAGCAATCGGCATTTACCATTTTATTGATAGGTCCCTTGAATAGGGAATTGTGTAAGCACCCATGAGGCTGACATGATCACCTGGAGTGTTCAAAGCCTCGACAAAAATCAGAAAAAAAAGAAAAAAAAAATTAAAGTAGATAGAAAAATAATTAAAATTTTGTTTGGGTGACCTCTACCTGCTGGCTAATTCTTTTCGTTTATGATCTTCGTTATACTTACAATTTGTCACAGGACCAATACATTTCCAATTTTTTATCGATGTTTATTTATTTTATTTTATTTCTTTCGGGAACAACCAGAAATAGGTAAGGTAAACGTACCAATGCTCGACACCTCAACTCCTAGTAGATGACACCCCATCAGTCACCTCTCTTACTACGACATAAGATTGAAGGTGGCATGTATTGGGTCAGTGTCGAGCACAGGGGGACGTTTACCTTATACAGGAGATAGTACAAATACATCTAAATTACAGTGCACTTACTCCCTTAAAGTATCTCACTAGTTAAGACACATGTGACATGGTAGATTTTGTTGTTCCTATATCTTGTACGTACTACGAACGTAGTAATGAACCCCAAAAATGGAAAATTTGTGTAATATATGTAACTCATTACAATCAGGTCGTTTAAAATCTACTTTATTTTACTTCAGAAACTAAGTACCTAATAGATTAGAAGTCAGGACTTTTCTTAACACAAATATGCTGAGACAACATTCTGAAAAGTAAGTGCAAACGGCTTTAAAGCTTCAAACTGATCTCAGCTCAAGTTCTTGCAGGTAATTACCTACAGCACGCGGCAGTCTGTTTGGCACATCGGAAAACAGAAAGAAATGTTTGGATCGATTCCAGTTTATCGCCTCCCATTTCTGATGTTCACCTGTAAGTACCTTCTTCCGTGGAGATTCCCACCCCATCTCCCCTTTTGTCATAGAGACGAACACCTATTTATTTTGACACGCACGTATTAAAATTCAACTAAAGTTAGAGAAACCTTTCAGAACCTTTTGGGTAGGTTTTAGGGACTTTTATTCTTACAGTACCTAGTACTTACGTCCTTTGAATTTCAATAAAAGTAATTTTATGTAAATAGGCTTCGTTTGGCCCCTGCATAGATGGTGTGGCCAAGGCATGTTGTCATTCATCAGGACTAATGGAAGACTCATGGGTCTTATAAATAAATAAAATAATATATAAAAATGATAATAAATAAAAATGATGCAATAATAATGAAATAATAAATAAAAATGAACAGGCGCCTTATCATGATAAGGTTAGGTTAGGTTAGGTGATTATTTTTTTCTTTTATGTCAGTGTAATATTTGTTTGTGTGGCCTTCCGTGATTTTACTATACTGTGGCCCGGCGGAAGACCAGTGCTGGTTTTTTAACCAGCGACATGCTGAGTCGGGACCCTTTATAGCGACATCAACATGTCTACCTATGTCTATGTTTGTATTTTTAGTTTTAGCCTGTGTACGTGTTATTGTTGCTATAAATAAATGTTTTTCTTTCTTTCTTTCTTTCTTTCCTGTAAAGATGAGAAGGAGGCCTTTTTCCAGTACATAGTGGGCTTAAGTGTGTCTTACAAAAAGTCAAAGTCATGATATTTTTGTTCAATTAAGCTATAACAAGCACTTATGAATGCCGGAGAATATAGCACCGCTTCGGAAAAACCCTGTTGAGAAGAATCCGGAAGAAACTCAACCAAGTAACTATTTTTTTAAGCAGGTCTACAGTGTTATTTAATTACATACATCTAAAGTAATTAACACAACTATTTTTTTAACACAGTATACGCTATCTGAAACAAGGTCGCCATTGCGGATTAGAACTATTTCCGACCAACCCTGTCCATCATTACCTTGTAAATACCGAATATGTACAGTCGGCTGCAGAGAAAAGTTACCTCCCTATAACGGTGGTAACCATACCAGGGGAGACCTTTTCTCTGCAGCCGTACATAGCTTTATTTCCATAAACCAAATTCTACGTAAACTTTCTGAGATACATGCTTTTTTTCTCAATAGCACCTCATTAGGTGAGAACTGTTCTTTAGACGAGTTAAGATAAAATTTAGGTAAGTTTTCCTAGTATTTATTTTAGTAAGCTGCATCGATCAACGTCATTGAAGTTTCGCTGAGTGGAGAGTTTCCGCTTGCAATTAATTATTATCGATAGGTTCTAAACCCAGCGCTCGGCCGCCGCCGGAAAATGCTTTAGCGCAAACTGACTTAACTAACGGCTTAATACCAAGTAAATACCAGGTATGAATATTTGCTGGTAGAGATATACATATAGAGTTCTTTCAGTATTTTATGGAAGGTAGTTTACTTCGGTTACAATGCAAATGATTTATGAAAATCGTTAAAGTTTGTGAGTATGTGCGTGCGACCGTGCGTGTGCCTGTAATGTGTTTGATACTCCCTCAAGCTAAAACGACTGCAAGGATTTTGATGAAATTTGCTATGTAGAAAGCTGGATAACGACCGCTTTAGCCTAGTTGGTAGTGACCCTGCCTACGAAGCAAGAGGTCCTGGGTTCGAATCCCGGTAAGGGCATTTATTTGTGTGATGAGCACGAATATTTGTTCCTGAGTTATGGATGTTTTCTATGTATTTAAGTATTTATTTATCTATATAAGTATGTTTATCGTCGTCTAGTACCCATAGTACAAGCTTTGCTTAGTTTGGGACTAGGTCGATTTGTGTAAGATTGTCCCCTAATACTTATTTAATACTTATTTAATTTATAATAATATCTGGAATATCACAATGGCTAGTTTTTGTCCAGATATTTAAACGGGATTGGAATTCCGAAACCTCAACCGCTGGGCTTAGAGGCATGAAATATATAGACGTATTTCATCTTCCGCAACAACTAAAGTCACCGACATAGCTCGAAGAATCGCCAGAGTCAAGTGGCAGTGGGCAAGGCACATCGCTCGTAGAACTGATGGCCGATGGGGCCAAAAGGTTCCCGAGTGGCGTCCACGGACCGGAAGACGCAGTGTAGGTAGGCCTCCGACAAGATTTTTTTTTTTTTTTTTTATTAAGTAAAACAAAATTTACACAGTATTACAGCTGTAAGCCAATTCACTGGAAAATTCAATTTAAACATTTGAAATAAGAACAAATAGATAACAATCCACTTCCATCCATCGCCTCACAGAACCTCAGACATGTGCCACAGACTTCGGCCCATCGACTTGCAAAGAGGTCAGATTCGGGTGCTGATGACAGAAGCGAGTTGAGGCACGTTAGTGCACGAATTACAGGGGAATTACGGTGTGATACAGTACGAGTCCTTGGTACCGCCAGCAAACTATTGTTACGCGGTCTGAGAAAATTTTTTGGGGAGAATGGGACTACTAACCTTACGATCATTGACACTAGATCAGCGCTAGATCAGAGAAGATGGCGCGACGACCTGATTAAGGTTGCGGGAACGCGTTGGATGCGGATGGCGCAGAACCGATCTATTTGGCGAGCCTTGGGGGAGGCCTATATTCAGCAGCGGACGTCTTTCGGCTGAAAATGATGATTCCATTTTAGTTCACTGGATTACGATAGAAACGCATTTTATATCTCCTCCTCCGGAATTGAACACTATGGATGGCAGTGAATAATCATAGTATTCACTTACTATTTCCTCTCCCCTGTTTCAAGAAATTACTCACAGCCTTAATAACGATAATAGCTTTGCAAAAGCTCTCGTAAAGTATAACCTCGCTCTTAACACCACGAAAGTGCGTAACTCTTTATGGTTTACTAGCTGTTGCCCGCAACTCCGTCTACAAAGAATTCGTTTATCGCTGTCCCGCGGTAACTATACAATTTTCCAAATTAAAAACTATCCTATGTCCTTCCCAGGGTCTACTCAGAAGACAGGCAGACTGACTTTCTTTCGCATTTATAATATTTAACAAGTATGGATTTTCTTCACATGCAAACAAGTACCAATTAATGTGCGGAATTACATTCTGCAGCCTTGATCACACTGCTAAAGCTCTGATGCTCTAAACAATGCTCCGATACCGGCATGCTACAAGCTAAGACCCGAGCTCCCGGCCTTTTGAGAGATACGCGGCCATTGTCGGCCCATTGTCAGGGAAACAATGGCCATTTCAACACCTCACAATAGGGCAAGTTAGCGCTTGAAAAATTAACGCGCAACCTGCGTGCGATGCGCCGGCTCCTGCAGATTGACTGTAATTGGACGGTTTCTGTGACTGAAAGGGACTGGGAAGTGAAGTGAGGCTCTTGACGTTAAGTTTGGTTTAGTTCTTCAGATATCTGCGCAGAGTCTACCAAATATGAACGGGTGCGGTTATTGTGCGCCCCAGAAGGTCAGCGCGGAATGTATCCGCGACCTTATATTACATGCGCTGGTGCACGAATTACATGAGGAATGTTTGTAGATATTTATTACTTCTGCCTTCAAGTTTTCATGTAAAAAATTAAAAATACCGCACATACTAGGTACACAACTATTTTCCTCATGCAGCCTAAGACAAATTTTGTTCATCATCATCCCAGCCTATATACGTCCCACTGCTGGGCACAGGCCTTCTCTCAGAATGAGTGGGTTTGGGCCCACGCGGGTCCAGTGCGGGTTGGGAACTTCACATACACCATTGAATTTCTTCTCAGGTGTATTCAGGTTTCCTCGCGGTGTTTTCCTTCACTGCAAAGCTCATGGTAAATTACAAATGTAATTTCACACATAAATTCCTAAAAAGTCAGAGTTGCGAGCCCGGACTCGAACCCATGACCTTCTGCTTGAGAGACTAGGTCAAACCACTAGGCCACCACGGCCATATTTTGTTCAATGAATTTTAAACTTTATGTCACTTATTACTGAGTTCGATGTCACATTGCAATAAGCCCTATATAGTATAGGACACTGGGCCGCGGGAGGTTGAACACGTGGTCACTGGCGTAAAACCATACAAAACCTACATTAAAATATGAAGCTAGTCGTGTTGGGAAATATAATTGGAATATTAGATACAATCGAGGTGCTAACAGTTTCCTTATTCATAAAAGTTCGTATTTTGTCTTTGGAAAGTATATTTTAAATTGGCAAAATCCCACACAACCACAACTCATACGATATTTAACCGCAATGTAATACTTTTTACTTCGGTTATAAAACGACCTAACCGCCCCTATGTTATACGTATACATATACCTACTCTATTACTGGTGCTGTATGTCACATTTCTGCTAGTGCCGGGAACTTAAATTATTTCCTCATTAATTTATATACCACGTAGGCGTATATGAAATATCTGTCAACTAATGCGATTTAATGAGCAAATTGTAGGTTAAACGATAGTGAACAGAAGGAAATTAATTTTGCGAAAGTGACATGGCGAGCTGGTAAAATGTTGTTGCTATGGCAATCAAGTTGAAATTTTATAGCTTTTGTTTTAGTTCTGGTATTTCGGACGTAGAAATATTCAAGGGGCCCCCGCGCGAAGAAATTGACAGAAATTTTACATAAAATCGGATAGAAATGCGATTTATTTGACATTATGAAAAGTAATAATAATATTTTTGAAATGTATGTACTTACTTTCATATTTTTAAAGTTTAACTTCAAAAAAATAGTACTAAACAACAGTCCATGATAAATCATGCTAAAGCTAAAGCTACTTAACTATTTTCGGACTTTTTATCATTGAGTGAAGATTTAGTATATTTATGTATAGTTTTGAATATTTCTTCCGATCAAAAATAACTAAATTTGAATTTGAAAAGTTGAACCAAAAGTTGGTTAATTTCAGATAATCTAGCCTTAATCAAAACTCCGGGTTTCATCACGATCGAAATTTTCGAGAAACACACATAGGTATTTATCAAACCAATGTTTATCATCCTTTAACTTTGAGTCGACGTTCTGTGCTTCTTACACCCCGTATAATAATATAGGTCTCATGGAAAATGCCAGCATTCACCGAATTAGCGCATTTGGTATCGGAGCGATAGGGTCGGTCTCAATACGTTCCAATTAGTCGGTGCAGACTTCCGCACGTTTTTGCCAGCGACTAATAGGCAAGATCCCTTTGAAAGACCTTTATAAGCATTCGAAAGGCGGAGGATTGATGAAGGAAGTATTTTTAAGAGTTTAAAAATGGATTATAATGTCTATTGTCATTTACTCGAGAATATGCAAACAACAATGTAAAGAACCCGCTAGCAAATTAACTTACTTATGTAAATTATTAATTAAATGACTACTGCTAAGCTTTCTAAGTTATGGCCGGGCCCAGTGCGGATTGGGAACTTCAAATATCATTGAATTTCTTGTCAGGTGTGTGCAGGCTGACTCACGATGTTTCCCTTCACCGTAAAGCTCATGGTAAATTTCAAATGTAATTTCGCACATAATTTTCGAAAAACTCCCATCCCCACTCCACATCCACACTCCAAGCCCATCAGGCTCGAACCCGCGGCTCTTTGCTTGAGAGGCCGTATCAAACCATTTGGCTACCAAGGCGTCACTTTATTGCATTTTCTCAAAACAGTAATCTAAATTACGATACTAACCAGTACAATGTAATCCTTGTTGAAGCATAATCTCAGTAATCACCCATTTTTGAGTACTTACCTACTAGGAAAGCTGACTGAGCCAGCAAAATATGTATGTACAGGGTTATTTTTAATTCACTGACATCCTCTTAACCCTGAATTCCTACCACTCAGACAAATGTTTTTTGTTCTACGACTTTTTAAAATGAAACACTTTTTTTCCCATACAAATACACAGAGTATCGTAAAAATAATAGGTAAACTCAAATTTTCAAAACGTTATTACACCAAAAATATTAAGTAAAAATAAATAAATAATAAATAAATAAATATTAGGGGACAATCTTACACAAATCGACCTAGTCCCAAACTAAGCAAAGCTTGTACTATGGGTACTAGACGGCGATAAACATACTTATATAGATAAATAAATACTTAAATACATAGAACATCCATAACTCAGGAACAAATATTCGTGCTCATCACACAAATAAATGCCCTTACCGGGATTCGAACCCAGGACCTCTTGCTTCGTAGGCAGGGTCACTACCAACTAGGCTAAGGCGGTCGTTAAGTTATGACAAAAGCCGTAAAACAAAAAACATTTGTTTAAGTGGTAGGAGTTTAGGGTTAAAAGGATGCTAGTGAATTACAAATAACCCTGTATACTTAATGGCTTTTTAGCCAAATAAGCGCCATGAGCTTTTAAGATGCGTTACATTTCTATACGTCTTATTATTAATTATTTGGTTAAAACTAAGATTTTTAAAGTTTTTAGAACAAAGCTAAATAACAGCAGTCGTGGGGTGTAAAGAGCCGCGGCGCAGGATTATAGGCCTGGCGCACACAATTACGCGGGTCAAGCGTGCTCGCCTTTTACCTCCGCAAAGCTGACGGTGGACGACTATATTGTACTTTTATCATAATGAGTACCTTGTTCTTGTATCGACCGGTTGGCAAATAGTTTAAGGGTTACTTTGACAGGGCGATGTAGTTTTACGTGTTACAAATTTAGAACTAACTACCTACGGACTAAGTATTTGTACTGATCATTCTTTTCTAATTGTTTCAGTGGGTGCAATTTGAGTTTTAACACGACCCTGTATTTGTCGACCTGGAGTGAATAAAAAAAAGGGACGAACATCATCATCATCATCATCGTATATATGAGAGTGTGATTGGGAATGCCATTGAGATAATGTAGCTACAAATCGACCTGATAATTAAAAACCCTCAAGTTAATGCCATAAGGTTTGAATTATCAGATCATGCATTATTGTCGTTCATTCCGAGGCCACGAGTAAAGGTCATATTTAACCGAACCAGTTTAAATAATTGAAAAGCTTTTATACTATGTTGGACTCATGTTCTATGAAAAAAAACAGTAAATGCTAATTTTTCATGAAGGAAAAAATACATACAAGAAGTTTTAGAAAAATAAAGTGGGTACTTCAGAAGTTACAGTGACAAGTTAAAACGTTTGTTTTGGTTTGTTAGTCTATCATTTGGTAGCATAGCGTACGGTTGTGGTACCAACTCTGAAGATGAGCTCTGGTTGAGTTCGACACGCGTCAGTGTATTTTGGTGGTGGTAGTTGGGTTTGTGTGATTTGTGTGTGTTCGTACAGTGTGGAGGTGTAGGAACTGCATGGACACGCATTTCTTACATAAAGGTAACTATCGTAAGGTCGTGGATGAGTAAAGTAATAGTTTCAGTTTATTAATATGGACCTCCGCAAAGTAATGCCTGATTCAATAAGTTGTTACATTAAACGCTACAGTACCTACGGCATGTTCACTGGGCGGGTGTTGAAATTATCTTGTAATATTTAGGTACCCACAAGTGCCAAGTTTCCAAGTGCCAACTTTATCGTTATAATTCCTGCAAAGACAATTTTTCATACTGGCAACGGTCATAGTGTTAGTAAACTAAGGTAAATAATACCTTTCAAACATTTTTAATAAATTAGAATTTTAGCACAACAAACTGTACCGTATTGTACAAAATCTTCCGTTCGGTGTGCTTAATTTCTTCAATATACATATGTGACAGGACACAAGTAGCAGTTGAAACGCTCGTAGAACTACCCTAATCATGCCCACCAATTTAAATTCCCAATCGCCGTGAAAACTTTCTTTACTTTCTAGGAAAAATCAACCGTGGGAAAAGTAAATAGTGTTGTTAGCTCACCCGTTAACGTCATAGGCGCCGATCCATTTCACTTAACTGTAGTGTACGCATTTAGCTTGCATACTTGAAATATGCAAAGCGCACTCACGACCGCGACCCAGCGTTGGTAATAGCGCGTGAGATGGTCTAGCCAGCCAGTGTTGCCATCTTGGCAACTTCCAGGACAGATTCATTTTTCATTTTAATACAAACCTGTCATTTTATCATCATTTACCAGCAGGCTGAGTAGACTGGAACCTAGCTAGGGCG
Organism: Archips crataeganus; assembly: GCA_947859365.1. Taxonomy (NCBI): domain Eukaryota; kingdom Metazoa; phylum Arthropoda; class Insecta; order Lepidoptera; family Tortricidae; genus Archips; species Archips crataeganus. The sequence goes on along the minus strand of OX402055.1, from coordinate 12,070,745 downwards.
ACAAATTTAGGGGGGGGGGGTGGCAAATTTAGATATTTTTTGTCTTAAAGTAAAAAAAGAAAACATTTTTATACACATGGAAAAAAAGTTCCGGAAACTTCACAAAAAAATATAATATTTTAGTATTCCGAATTCTCCAACGCTTGCATATGAAAAATTAATGAACGCTTTGTAAAGTAGGTACCTATACTTTTGTCAACAAGATTTTTTTATTTCAATGGCGTATCACTATTAAAATATAAATTTAGGGTACCGAATTGCAGAGGTTAGTATAGGGGTGGCAAAAATTAAATAGCCTACTGGCGGATAATGTGTGAATCCTCCACTGATAAAACTCACTTTAATTAGACCAAAGTAAGCTTGAGTAATCAACAATATAAATAACAATCATCATAGGTATAACAAACACCGTTTAGCGATGTTTCAACATCGTCTAATCCAACCCTTATTGAATTCAAACTAGCCCGAAAACCTGACATTGGGATGGCAACATTGGAGCTAGCTAGAGGGTGGAAAAATCTAGACTCCCATCGCAGCCGCACATTACAGACTATTCATTGATGATGCACTTTACCCTTCCTATACAACTTGTTAATGGCTTCAAGCGCTATTTCTACTCACTTAGCGGAATGGGCTTAGGACTTTCTCACTTAGATTTACCTAGAGCAAAATAGCAGGATAATTATTAGAGATTAAGGAATCAATAGTAGAGTTTTAGCAGTTTTGTGAGATCCACCAAGATTTCGATATTGTCATTTTTGTCATACATATTAAACACTAGAAAGATCTCCTGTAAGCTTTTAGCATTAATATAATAATAATTTATTGAGATAGAAGGTTTTGGGAGTTTACCGTCGGCGTCGTTATGGTGTTATGTCAAATGCAGTTTAATACCAAAGAGCTGGCTGATTTCATTATTATTCGTGAAAACTTTCACGGTTTGTTATTTGTTTTAAGATTGTTTCATAATTTTATTCCTCTGTTAATTTACTTAATCAGTGTTTTAGAAAAGCTCAAGTTAATATGATTTGTAATATCTATTTGTTTAGACAGTACAACGTTGATTTCTTGGACATATTAAAATTAAATGACAAAATTGCATGAAACAATATCAATAATAATAATGATTTATTAAATTATAGAACGTACACAAAGAAAACTAGCTGACTATGCTACAAGGCACGCTTAGTCGAGTTTGATAACACAAACTTGTAATCAACCCTGGTGGAATAAATGTGGGTAAAGTAGAGTAATTCTGCTTGAATTATGAATTAGTTAAGTTCTTGTTTTCATTCCGAGAAGAGAACTGTGCCCAATATAAAACATAAATAGGCTGCAGTTGATGATGAAGCACGAAAAATTCTTAAAGTAGATAGGTAGTTTGGACATACTGGATGTTGAACAACATACAACTTGACACAATAGGTCTCGAGCGTGAAATAAAACGAAGAATCAGCTCCAGATCTTGTTATGATAAAAATAATAGCTAGGTAAAGTGGGAGAGGAAGATTGGGAATGGAAAATTTTAAGGTGTGCAAAATTTATGAAAGCTTTAAATTATATTCAAAACCGTCTCAAAAGTCTACACGTAACAAATGAAATGTAAAAAAACCGGCCAAGAGCGTGTCGGACACGCACAAGGTAGGGTTCCGTAGTCATTACAAATAAATCAAGTAATATTTTTCTAAGGATTTCGTATGTGTACGGAATCATCCAAGTTCAGGTATGTTTTATACCTTAGGCTACTATTTACTCTTAAACTACAAATAATTTCCAAGCAATCTTAGCCGCTATAATTTTCCTAGTAAATTTGATATATTTACTACCATTCTGAATTTTTTCAAAATTTTCCACCTAACAGTTTAGATTTTAGAGGGGGGGGACGCTCGATTTTAATGAAAATTTTCACTTTAAAGTTGAATATTTCGCAAACAGATCACTGAATAGAAAAATCATGTGAGCAACCCCACAATGGTTTTAAAAGACCTATCCAACGATACCCCACACTATAGGATTAGTCGAGAAAAAAAAATCACCCCCCCTTTACGTCTATGGGAGGTACCCTAAAAAAAATTATTTTTTTTATTTTTTATTTTACCAATTTGTTGGCGTGACTGATATGTATATTCATGCCAAATTACAGCTTTCTAGTACTAACGATCTCTGAGCTTAGCCGCGGACAGACAGACAGACAGACAGACAGACGGACAGACATGGCGAAACTATAAGGGTTCCTAGTTGACTACGGAACCCTAAAAAGTTACCTACGTGAGTATTTTTAGTATCACAAATTACAGTTGTAAATTTTATTGTCATAATGTGATTTATTTGGTAGGCAGCTACATTATTTTCACCCGACTGTCGAAGGAGAGTTATGTTTTTACTGACGGTACTAAATTATTTCCTTGTTTATAATCATTAGAATCTGACAATATTCTAGACACTTATAACCAACTACCTAACACTATTTTTTTTAGGTCCCAGGTATAATTGCATTCCCTTTTTGATTGCGTATCCCTTATTGATAATTTACTATTATCATAATAATAATAATAATTAATTCATTTATTGCCACAAACATACAAAATAAAAATAAAAATAAATACAATGAACATAAAAAAATAAAAAACCATACAGAAACACACAAAACAAAAAAAAACTTCGTGGCAATAGGCTCATGTTATATGCATTCGAATATTATGTAGTTAAAGCAAATAAAAGCTAACACCTCTGTAATTTAAAATGCTAACCGATATTTTTAATAACTGTGTTTTATAGTAATTTATTTTTAATCGGACACATCAAAAAAGCAATCCAATCCCATTAATACTGTTAACGCACCTTCGTAATAAAGCACAATTACATCAATGCACAAACACGAGTTGTAGCACGTTCTTAATAGTAATCGACAATTATTATTGCTGGCGCGTACCTTTTAAGATAATATAAATTCAATTGCATAACAAGCAGTGAGATAGCAATAAAGGATATAAATTAATAAGCCCACTAGTCGGTAGTTACCGGCGTTATCGGGTAAGTGCCACTGGACGTGAAATTACGAGCGCGCCGTGAGCCTCGGGATACTATACTGTACTTTGTACTGTGTCCTATTGCTTGTTATTTTGGGGCAGATAACTCCAAAAAGGAGTTGTTATTTACAATCCAAACGGCATCGTATCCTTCCTGTTCTGGTTTGAAAATATCACTGTAACAAAAGATTTTTGGTAGAGCTTTAGATTTGTTAGTGCGAAATTATTTGCGGGGAGAAAAGTAAAGGATAATATTGTATGTGCTAAAGACTAAACCAATAAGCTATAGGTACTTTTTTTTAGACAACCATGTTATTTATGAAAAATACGGATGTTTGTTCTCAGATCTTGTATGTTTAATATGTATCTATCTATTTAAGCTTGTTTATCCGTTGCATAGTACCCTTAACACAAGCTTTGCTTACTTTGGCACTAGGTCAAGTGGTGTCAAGTGCCCCGTGGTGTTTATTTATTTTCTAGCTAAAAATTGGTGGCTTGGTATTTTGAGAATCAAACACTTGAACACGCAATTCAATTGAGGTTATTATCATCACAATAAACTTTTAGATCCAGATAGCTGCCAATTCATAATAGGTAATGTACAACCTGATAATTGTCAAACCCTCATGTTAATCCCGGGATGATAGCATAAAATTTAAAGTCCAAATTCATCATTTGTCAGAATTCATCATTTCGCCGAACACTTTTTTTCTCAGAAACCATTAATTATTCAGGAATTTTGAAATGGTTATCCTGTAGGCCTGTATAGGTTAGGTTTATTTTATGTCAATTTTGTTTAATATAATGGATTTAGAGTAAAAAGAGTTCGGCCAAATGATGAATTCTGACAAATTATGAATTCGGACTTTAAATTTTATGCAACCCGATACCCACCGCTTTTTTTTCATTTACATTGTTTTTCCTGTGTCTAATACATTCCCATTTCTAATACATGCGCTTAAGCTAATAATTTAGTGGCCAGTGCTATCTAGTCGATGCGCGTGAGTAGATAGCTAAGGGTGGGGCGGGGCGCGCCGTCGGGCCCACGATGCGCCTACGCACGACGCCCGCGCTGACCGCCGTATGTTATTCAGTACCCGTGCAATATCTGTAGGATATTAATACTATTGCGTTTGGTCTCAAATAATTCAATCTAGGATTATTTTTATGAATCAGCTTATTACAAGATCTTTTTACCCAAAGATCTAATGATTCCTCACACGTGCACATCCGCTGAAAAAACCAGACATATTAATGTACATATTGTACATTACCCGAACTATAATAAAAATAAACATAATAAAAATCACATTATAAGTCATAACCCTTCCTTTTGGTTTTGCCTTAGGCCGACAAAAATGATGCTGCCTCTATCGTAATAACTTGAGAAAATTGTGAGCACTAGGAAGGCCAATATTGTGAAGTGTGTGTGTGCATATTGTGTACAATATACAATATGTTACGTGACGGCGATCGTGACCATGCCCAGCTCCAAACTCAGCTCCAATGAGAGGCTACATCCAGAAACCATTTCAAGCCAAATTCGGCTTTGAAATTCCCATTATTTGATAGTACGAAAATGTCACGTATTCAAAACGATTTCAGTTGTAACTAGAGCATTGATTTCGAACACGTTGCGGAGAATTCAGAGTTCACTTGATGACCAGAGTGTCTAACTAGACCACTAGTGGTGGTCACTTGTCCTAGCCACCGATGCCCTAAGGTAACGCACGAAAGTAAACAAAAGACAAACACTATTTGACAACTATTGACAACTATTGAGATACATGTACAAAGGCGAACTTATTCCTTTAAGGGATCTCTACCAGTCAACCCTTGAGTGGATGAGAGGAGAATTAAGCAAGGGACTGACTAAGAGTAAATTAAAAACAAAAATAGAGAAAGCCACAATACAATTTTTAGACGAAAAGTTTTGAGTAAAAAAAATATACTTAAGCGATAGTTTTTAAGATCCAACTTGACAACAGCGCGTGAACCCTAGCCTTATACTATAAAATTCAATTTTCGAACTTCGTATCGTGCCATTTCATTCACGTTAATAGTAGGTATTAAAAAGAAGAGTGAAAGGGATGGCACGATACGAACTTCGAATTTTGTAGTAGCCCCCTGTTTCTGCAGCTCGTAATGAGTGGCCGTTTTAAATCCCACTTAAATAGCCTTCACACACACGCTTAATGAGTTAAGACCTAAACAGACGTCGAAAAATGGGCCATCGGTTGTCATCATTTCAGCCGAAAGACGTCCACTGCTGAATATAGGCCCCAATGTTCGCCAAACAAGTCCTGCAACATCCGCAGCATCGCGTTCCCGCAACCTTAACCCGGGGGGCTACTACGAAATTCGAAGTTCGTATCGTGCAGTCCCTCTCGTTCTTCCGTTTAAGACTATTAGTGTGAACGGAACGTCAAGACACGGAGGTTGAAAATCGAATTTCTTAGTTCATACTAGCCAGCAAACATAACATAGAACAAAACAAATAACATATAACATAGAACAAAGAAACTTAATGTATCAAAAGCCAACGTTTCCCCCTGTATACCTACGCATATTTTTTAGTCATATTTCAATATTGCATAATTTTTTTAATCCGAATCCTATTTGTGCAGAAACTGCTCTCGCATAATTTGATGTCGCCGAATTCTACCACGCATTTTAACCAATTTTAGCCGATCTGATTTTACGCATATTATCTGAATTCCGAATAGTAACCTAACCTAAACCTCTTACCTATTATGCATAATGAAATTCTGCCATGTCTATTTATGCTAACGCACTATTCGGGTAAACAATATAAATTTATGCCAAATAAAACTTCGGCAAGTCTAAGATTCGGCGTATATAAATTATGCGAAACTAGTTATGCCTAATACGTTTCGGACATTAAAAATTATGCCAAATAGATGGCACACCAACGGAATACCCTACTTCTCTTTGTAAGACTTAACTATAACTACAGTTATTTACATGGCATCACTGTTCCGCTCCATCTACTCCTAAAGCTCAATACCCTTAGCTTTATTGCAGTAATTCGGGCTATCTCAACTGTCATTATTTTCGATACTGAACGTCCGGCGTCTATCATAATCGATATCCTATCGAGACAGTGCGTCGGGCTGAAGAAACGTGGCGTACCGTTGTGCCAGGGGTCGACAACATTTCGAATCAAACTTCAACTACAACAAAGCCGTCTAACTAGCGCAACTTCAAACCACTCAAACGTTTAAATTACGTAATAAATAATTGATCTTGTTTTTTTTTGGAAATTTCGTTCAATAAAAATAAAGATAGCTTTAAATGTATTACATTTTTAAGTTAAAATGTTGACGATCACGCTATCTTAAAGGAAAAATTATGAGATTGCTGTCATCAGAAAACTTTGTTGAACATCACTAACCGCCATGCTGTCAAAGAACTTAGGGTTGTTCTCGCATTGTTAACTTCATTTCACTATAAAAAATAAATAATATAAACGAATGCTCTTTCTTACCTCACCTAACGTTTTTACTTTTTTTATTGAAGTTTGTGTGTTCACGCATTGATGTTTAATGAACGATCTATAATTAAAAATATTTATAATTGATTATCTCATGATAGATATTGATTATATTAATATAATTTCGCAGTTGAGTGAGTTTGAAAACCTCATGAAACATTCAAGAATGCCTTCATATGAGTTTTTATTTTTATTTTCTATAAACGGCTCTTACTATAAATGAGTTGATATTCGCATGAAAACTTACACACCTGTCAATTATATGTAGCATTCATAAACTAACATAAATTAATTAAATCAGTCATTGTCACAACGCTTGTAGTATAAAATCATGCCACCCACAGTGTAAAAACCTACTATTGAATTATAAATTAAATTTGCCATGCAACTATGTAAGCCATCCAAGTAAAATAAACAAAATGAGCTGTCAAAAAGGAATGAAAAGAACCGAGAATGTACACCGCGGCAAAACAAACTCTGCCTGGAGGAGGGGCGTGTCGCTGGCACGGCACGCGCCCGCGCAGATATTGTACCGAAGCCTTAAAACTCCACCGATCAAGGAAACTATTATTTCGTAGCGGGACTCAAGTATAGTAATAGCCTAATAACCAATAACAATATGGCATTATGGAATCTAGGTGATGCGCCAGGTCGAATCGCTGTTACAAATCTAATTCTTACTCTTTAAATTATTTAACTTCTTCAAATGTTGACTCAAACTCTCTCATTGTTGTTTTCTTGTTGATCGCTATTTTAAGACTTTTCATCTGAATACTAAATAGCTTAACTTAATGGTATTCTGTTTAGGTATTTAACCTCCTTTTCATTTAGTAAAACTCATTAACATATAATTAACAAGTAACTTGACACGTAATCTATTTCTATGCGTAGCATCAATTTAAGATAAAAGTGTTTATTCATGGTTCTGATAGTCCATACCTATTCGAATCTGGCTTTTGTAGTACACATACTAAGTACTAATAATAAGAATTGTTCCAGACAATTCGCTAGAATTAACTCATAGCTCTTAGTGCATGTGTAGTACTTACCATATCTCGAGAGGTAGCAATACTTACAACTAAATTGCTCCGAAGTACTCCGAATAGCTCCGATTGACTGACCAGTGAAACTGAACCGTATAGATATAGACGCAGTGAAGGATTCCTTGAATGTACTAATTTGAGTAAAAGTGAGGTAGCAAAAAGAAACGGAATGGATATTGGAACTAGTACACTAAAATAACTAAAAGACCAAACCAGTATGTACATTTGCACGATTGTACTGGTTTAGTGAACGATAAACAATAACGCATAACTTTAACCCGAATCGCTGTAAAAATACTGAGCGCGTGAATTAGTACCGTCTTGTCATTTCATAACTATTTAAGTGCACATTTAATAAGATAATGTATTAATATTAATCCAGCATGTCAAGTGTAAGGAGCTAAGTGTAATCACTAATCAAGATGCAGGTGCACCACACCTGCTTTTCTGGCACTCATTCCGTTAAGGGCTCTACGAGCTGATTAAATAGCGCAACACCATTTGACATAAACCAAATTAGTACAAAAACCAAACCCTTTCGTATTATGTGCCACATTTATAACATAAATGGGCCTCTATCTGTCAATGTCGCCTTTACCTTTTTTGCTGTTGTATCGTTACCACTTAATTAGTGCATGCTACCAGCAAGCTGGCACTTCTAGTAAGTGCTACGTTTATGAACATATAATTTGACACAATCAACTTTTTTGGATTCCGTAGTCCTGTCTTTTCTTCCGCGGCTTAGACTAAAGTCTGTTAATAGTGGGAGGCTGTAATTTTGCACGGTTGTATATATTAGCCACGCCGACAAAGCGAAAAGCGTTGGCTTGAAAAATCTAAAAGAAATCATTAGGTTTAACAGAATAAGTACAGGTTGTCCTGTTCCTAAAACTCAACGATAACCTGGTACCTACCGGGCGAGAGGTCAAGTAAAACCAGTTCCTGAAAAACTAATAAAAAAATCCATATCACTTAATTATGCGATAATATA